>JAZDUA010000309.1:285000-1485000 GCA_038098605.1 Gryllus longicercus
TTGCTCTTCGATGCTCACATTGTAATACATTATCTAACTTGAGTACCATTTGGCAAACCGACGTATCTTACGCAAATCTTTTAGATAGAAATACTAATTACTACTGATAATCGATGTCTGTCAAATAGGATATATTAATTTATAAAGGAAGATCTTAAAATTTAGAAGTTTAAACGATCAATACACATTTATAGGAAGTTATATACATAAATATATTGCATGTGAAAAAAATTAAATAAGTAATTTCTCAGAGAAAAGGCCCGTCGTTGCCGTGTGTCTCAGAGAGGTTTACGATGGCAGCCAGCGGTCTCGTTCGACCCGGCGTACTACGCCGCTAGGGATGCGGCCGTCCACGCCGAACAAGGCTGCATACGCGCGGGCCTTTCTACTGCGGAGGCGGCTGGGGGAGTCGTAAAGAGCCCCGCCCACCGGCCGGCTGGCCGGCGTAGCAGCGGCGACTGTGCGCGGGTGGAGAAGCAGGCGAGGACGTGGACGAGAGCGGCGACGTGCAAGTGAGAGGGGACGAGGACGTGGGCGAGAATGTTGGCGGGGTCGCGGACGTGGGCGGGGTCGCGGACGTGGGCGGGGTCGCGGACGTGGGCGGGGTCGCGGACGTGGGCGGGGTCGCGGACGTGGGCGGGGTCGCGGACGTGGGCGGGGACGTGGGAGGGGTCGCAGACGTGGGAGGAGTCGCGGACGTGGGCGGGGTCGTGAAACGTGGGGGGGATCGCGGATGTGGGCGGGGTCGCGGACGTGGGCGGGGTCGCGGACGTGGGCGGGGTCGTGGACGTGGGCAGGGTCGCGGACGTGGGCGGGGTCGCGGACGTGGGCGGGGTCGCGGACGTGGGCGGTGGTGGGGGCAGAATGGCGGGGCGGGGCTGCGGGGACGGGACTGCGGGGCGGGGTGGGGCGGACGGGGCAAGTCGGCGGCGAAGGCGATGTCGGCGGGGCGGGGGCGGTGTGTGTGTGTGCGGGGGCGGAGGTGGCGGTAGGTGAGGAGGAAGACGGCCTTCGTTTTACAGCGGCCGCCGCGGCAACAGGCAACCGACTGCCAGCCCCATCCCGGCATGCACCTTTCGTGCGAGTACGCACCGCCTACGCCCACAACAAACACTACGATCTGTGTAGAGACGCACAGCGGGGTCCTTGGCGTGGACGTCAACGAGGTAAATAAGAAAAACACACGCTGCTGATTTGTAAGAGGCGGTAGGAGACGACATATATTACAGTGCACTTACGGAAGGATGCGTACAGAAATGCTTTCGAGAAGATTTCAAGAAAATTGTTATGTAACAAGTTCGTAAAGAAACGAACTAAAAGAAAATAATTCTAGAGAAATGAAAAAATAATAAAAATTATTAAGTGGCACGTCAAATGTGGAATGTGCATTACAAATGCTTGTCAGAATCATGAAGACGACTTGAAGAGGCAAATGTCGGGCACGTACGAATATCTCTTGCCTCCATCTGACCAAATTGTACTCGTAAATGAAGAAGTAACAGGATGTCATGATTTGTTCAAATTGCTATGATCAATTTGAGAATGCCTCACAGGTCTAATAAAACACAAGTAAATATCCACAATACATCTTTGTCAAGGGATAATTATAGAAGAACAATTGTGGAGTGGCCACTGATGTTTTTCAAATAATTAACACCATTTCGTCCAGGCAAAGAGGCCAAAACAGAAGTCGCTCTATTTCACAGGAGTGGGAATGCCATTCTCATTAACGTGCAGGAATTCACCTCTGCTTCCTGCCTTCTCCTTTCGGAGTTATGGTCCGGCGAAAGACAAATTCTGACCTGGTTTTTCCGAGAGCAGTGTAATATATAGGGAGGGTCGGAGAAACTTATACTTTCCTTCTACGGAACCACAGCCACCGGCTGTTCCATCAGCGCTGCAGTGCACATAAAAGCACGAGGATGCTGAAGCTTGAGGTTCGTATATCAAAAAGGAACGGGCCGTTCTTTTAGGTCTGTTATGAGACAGCATGCGTTCCGGGAAAAGACAAAGCGCCTAGGATTATATCTTTGGGCTATTTTTTTATTTGATGTACTTCAGGCCTCGGCGGGACTAGAAGGTCGGTACAATTTCATTTGAAATATGAATGTCAGTGGTTTCTTTCTTATGAAAAAAGACTACATGTTTTCTTGCGATGTGATATTACAATATACAAAACAGGATGAGAGGGAAAAATGTAAGAACATAGGAAATGGAATGTCTTACAGCAAATGAAACTCTTGCAAGATTGTTTTCTTTGAAAATGAACGAACATAAATTTCTATCACGAGAATCTATCAACTTATCAATTAAATTGATACATTTTAAGTTAATAGGCTAACATTTTGTATTCAACTTTGTAGGAATATAATTTTATGCAAGAGCATTCAACACAAGCGTCTACTATCTTGTTCATAAAAAGCACAGAATTTAGAAGTCTTAAATTTCCTTCTTCAAACAAACCATTTCCAAACATGTAGCAAACTTGTTTACTTAAATATCATTTTATTTCAAACCTTTCAGCTCAAGTGATTAAACATTTAAGCAGCTCTAAATAATGAAGTCACAACATAATAATTCATCCTGATGGAAAGCTAACAGTGAGAAATCGAGAGAGTTCACCCAACAAACCACCTCCAAGCTGCTCTGAAACAAAATCCTCTCAAAGTTTACGCGAGCGACCAAGATATATTGAACTCCAAACCGCAGTCACTCGCGCTCCCGAAGCGTCGCATCAACTCTCGACCCCTTCCACCCCCAGCGAAAAAAGAAGAGCGCCCCGCCCACTCTCGCTCGCCTACGCGTGGGTGCTGGTGAGCGGAGGCGTGGCAAGGGAGAGCGGGGGCGGGGGTGGGAAAGGACGGAGTACCGAAGGGGAGGCGGGGGTGTAGGAGAGGAGCGACGGGGAACAAGAAGTGATTGGGAGGCATGAGCGAGAGAGGGGGGTAGAAGGTGAGCAGGGACGAGTGAGGGAGGGGCTGATGGAAGCGAGGTTGACGACGTGACGAAATATGGAAAGAGGCGATGTGGAGACTGGTGGCGAGCAGTGGAGAAAGGGTGGAGTGAGTGTGGAGAGTGGAGTAATGTGGCGATGGAGTAGCGACGGGTTAGGTAATAGGGAAGAAACGGAAGAGTAACGACGGGGGTAAGGACAGGGGTAGAGACGGGAGTAACGACGGGGGTAACGACTGGAGTAACGACGGGGGTAACGACTGGAGTAACGACGGGGGTAACGACTGGAGTAACGACGGGGGTAACGACTGGAGTAACGACGGGGGTAACGACTGGAGTAACGACGGGGGTAACGACTGGAGTAACGAAGGGGGTAACGACTGGAGTAACGAAGGGGGTAACGACTGGAGTAACGACGGGGGTAACGACTGGAGTAACGACGGGGGTAACGACGGGAGTAACGACGGGGGTAACGACGGGGGTAACGACTGGAGTAACGACGGGGGTAACGACTGGAGTAACGACGGGGGTAACGACTGGAGTAACGACGGGGGTAACGACTGGAGTAACGACGGGGGTAACGACTGGAGTAACGACGGGGGTAACGACTGGAGTAACGACGGGGGTAACGACTGGAGTAACGACGGGGGTAACGACTGGAGTAACGACGGGGGTAACGACTGGAGTAACGACGGGGGTAACGACTGGAGTAACGACGGGGGTAACGACTGGAGTAACGACGGGGGTAACGACTGTAGTAACGACGGGGGTAACGACTGGAGTAACGACGGGGGTAACGACTGGAGTAACGACGGGGGTAACGACTGGAGTAACGACGGGGGTAACGACTGGAGTAACGACGGGGGTAACGACTGGAGTAACGACGGGGGTAACGACTGGAGTAACGACGGGGGTAACGACTGGAGTAACGACGGGGGTAACGACTGGAGTAACGACGGGGGTAACGACTGGAGTAACGACGGGGGTAACGACTGGAGTAACGACGGGGGTAACGACTGGAGTAACGACGGGGGTAACGACTGGAGTAACGACGGGGGTAACGACTGGAGTAACGACGGGGGTAACGACTGGAGTAACGACGGGGGTAACGACTGGAGTAACGACGGGGGTAACGACTGGAGTAACGACGGGGGTAACGACTGGAGTAACGACGGGGGTAACGACTGGAGTAACGACGGGGGTAACGACTGGAGTAACGACGGGGGTAACGACTGGAGTAACGACGGGGGTAACGACTGGAGTAACGACGGGGGTAACGACTGGAGTAACGACGGGGGTAACGACTGGAGTAACGACGGGGGTAACGACTGGAGTAACGACGGGGGTAACGACTGGAGTAACGACGGGGGTAACGACTGGAGTAACGACGGGGGTAACGACTGGAGTAACGACGGGGGTAACGACTGGAGTAACGACGGGGGTAACGACTGGAGTAACGACGGGGGTAACGACTGGAGTAACGACGGGGGTAACGACTGGAGTAACGACGGGGGTAACGACTGGAGTAACGACGGGGGTAACGACTGGAGTAACGACGGGGGTAACGACTGGAGTAACGACGGGGGTAACGACTGGAGTAACGACGGGGGTAACGACTGGAGTAACGACAGGGGTAGCGACTGTAGGTAACGACAGGGGTAGCGACTGTAGGTAACGACAGGGGTAGCGACTGTAGGTAACGACTGATAGCGATGGAAGTAACGACGAAGGTAACGACTGATGATAACGGCTGGGGTAACGACGGGGGTAAAGACGGCGGAAGCGTAGGGAGTAGCGACGGAGCTGGCGATACAATGGGGTAACGAAACGATGGGGGTAGTGAAGGGACGGGGATAGTGACACGTTGGGGTCAAGGCGCCATGTCCGTAGCGACGCGATGTATGTAGCGATACGATGGGGTAGTGACGGGGGTAGGAAGTGAGGAGGACGAAGAGGCGGTAAGGAGGAAGACAACGGCGATGGGCGATGGGTTGGTGACGTAGTGCCGTAGGGGGAGGGGGCGAGGGGCTGCTACGAACCACGAGCTGGGTGGCGCAGGGGCGGCACCCAAAATGCGACATGCAGTGTGCAGGGAGGGACGTCGGGAGCGAGGGAGGGAGGGAGGTAGGGGGAGGGGTGCAGTCGAGAGCACATGAGCGCCGCCTGTCGCGGTCGTTATCGACTGCTCTCAGTTTACGAGAGGCGTCGCTGGAGCGCGGCGGCATGTCTCGCGGCGCCGTCGCGGGCAGTCCCCTCCCCCTCCTCCTCCCCGAGGCGGCGGCCTGGCCCACCCCGGGCCGGGAGTAAATTCGGCGCGCGCTAAATATAGCGGCGTTGGAACCCGCGGGTGCTCGCTGGGGCTGGGGCGGCGGTGGCGGTGGCGACAGCGGTGACGACGCTGGCAGCCGCCGCGACGACAAAAGACGGACGGCAAGGGCGCGCGCCGGGGCGGCGGGACGACGGTGGCGCGGAGGGAGCGAAGGACACAGCTACGGCTACACTACCAAAACGAAGTGGACAAATGCCTTCAAGGCGCCGCCAATGCCGTTCGGACGTCGAAATTTGCTTGTAGTGTCAACCCAAATAATGACTGATAATGAAAGTGATTATGAAATCTCATCGTTTCAATGGCAATGGCAGTGATGACACCTACAATGAAGGACATAAACCTTTATACGACAGTCAAAATTAGGTCAACATATGTAGAAGTAAATCTGGAGCTAAGGCCAGTAAAGAAAAGAGGTGTTTATTTCCGCAGTGACATATCTCCAAGAGAAACAAATTCCCTGGAAGAGTAAGTATTCCAATTTAGTCAAAAAGTTCGAGATAGACTACCGTTTTAAAATCAGCAAAATGCCATTTTTTAACACAATATTTGGTAACTTGGTGAAGACACGTCTAAACGATTCATTGATACGTACAACTAGAAAACTAAAGGAAACGTACAGTGGAACTTTGAAATAAGCTTTTAATGAGCAGTGCATTGGTACCCGGAAAGCCGTAGTAACAGTAAGTAAATTAAGTAATATTTTTAGAGATCAGGAAATTACTGTAATATTGTCCTATTTTTGTATATTGAATATAATTTATGAAATAATGTCAATGTGCGCGATGGAAAGTTTTTTTTTTTTTTTTGGTGGAAGACATTGGTGATAATACTAATAACAATGACACGAACACTACCAAACCCTTATCCGGGAGTCTTGTAATATGTTTTGCTCCAAGAATGCGGATCCTGGCCGGCTCGAGAAGCGCAGGCGAATGGTGCCAAAGCCGGCGCTTGCGTCCGAGCCCGAGCGTGCCAGCAAAGGCCGCGACATGCACGTCCGTGGAGGCGGCGAGGGCCGGGCGCCGTGCCAGCCCTGCGCCTGTGCATCGATCCCGGGACGCCAGGGCCAGCGCACGATCGCGCCGCCGCCGCCGCCGCCGCCGCCGCCGTCTCCGCCTCCGTCTCGACTGCGGTCGGTGAATGGCGCGGGCTGGCGCGGCCGCCCCGCTCCGCCCTGTCCCATCGCATCCCGGCCTCACCCCGTCCATTCACCTGCGCCGCCGACGCACTGTGGAATGCCGGCAGCAGGACGGCAGACGTAGTACTTGCACGCACATACACACACACACCGCACACAGACAAACGCACACACACCGCACACAGACAAACGCACACACACCGCACACAGACAAACGCACACACACCGCACACAGACAAACGCACACACACCGCACACAGACAAACGCACACACACCGCACACAGACAAACGCACACACACCGCACACAGACAAACACACACACACCGCACACAGACAAACACACACACACCACACACAGACAAACACACACACACAGACAAACACACACAGACAAACACACACACAGACAAACACACACACAGACAAACACACACACAGACAAACACAAACACAGACAAACACAAACACAGACAAACACAAACACACACACAGACAAACACAAACACAGACAAACACAAACACACACACAGACAAAGACAAACACACACACAGACAAAGACAAACACACACACAGACAAAGACAAACACACACAGACAAAGACAAACACACACACAGACAAAGACAAACACACACACAGACAAAGACAAACACACACACAGACAAAGACAAACACACACACAGACAAACACAAACACACACACAGACAAACACACACACAGACAAACACACACAGACAAACACACACACACAGACAAACACACACACAAACGCACACTCACACAGACAAACACACACACACACAAATGCACACACACAAACGCGCACACACACTGACAAACGCACTACACTCTCTCTCTCTCTCTCTCTCTCTCTCTCTCTCTCTCTCTCTCTCTCTCTCGTACACACACAAACAAGCTGAACTCATTTGTTGCTGTACTACTAAAATTAATTCAGTGTCTGCTAACTGAAAAAAAGTGCTCCAGTTGTCTGTTATGGATTTCAGTTAAGTCATATGCTCCAGACGCTTTTGTTGGCAGCGTGAAATAACATTTATTTCTAGATGCTGCTGGCATGTACTGATGACAAAGGAGTAAAAGGAAGAGAATGCAGAAGGCGATAAAATGAGAGAACGGGTGCAAAATAGCAAACCGCGAGTAACACCAGACTGCCCTACCCTGTTCACCACATGTCTCACATCGATCGGACACGGAGCGGAGGAAGTGGGCAGATTGGTCACAACACCATGGGCTGCTTGGTAAAACGAATTAAAAATCTTCATTTTGATCTTTCAGAGATAATATTCATCCATGATCCGCCATTAATAATTTTTAATAAATGCTTTTAAAAATTGCATTGAAAAAATCAAAGAATCATTACATAAATGAAGCACTCCAGCCAATCCTTCCTAATCTAGCTTTGGACAATTTTTTATTTTTTATTTTTCAGATAGGGAAGAAAAACATGCAAAAATATTTCACACGAAGTTAACTAATGGGCAAATGTCTGCAGCAAATAATTTAATTATTTTGTATTATTATTATTAATACGTATCAGAGAGACTTAAAATGTTGAACATCAATTCATCATCTTTATGAAAATTATCGACAGATTGCGTTACAAAAAAGCCATCACTCAAAAAGCTCATACACTTTGAATATTCCTGAGCGTTAATTCGCTAATAGATCCGAATGTTTTAATTAATAAGCAGCAGAATGTCGACACAATACTCGGGAAAGATAATTAAGTTGTAAGGGATGAAGACCGGACTCGACGTTACTACGTTTGATTAAATGTGACTGAACAAGTACATTGCTATGGAGTCTGTCAGAGCACTTCGGCTGATAAGAATGCACGCTTGGGAAATCTAACTATGAACCTCTCCGAATGATGCGAAATGTACGTTTTGGCAGTATCGCGATGAGTGCTAATACAAGAAAATGTCAAAATATCATAATTCCTGAAACAGTACAGTTGAAGTAATCAATTCAAGGTATTTGCTCCAATCACATATTTTCGACCTGTGTGGCCACCAAGCAATGTAGACACCAAGTCCCGAAAGTTATAACCGGAATTTACATATGCGCTAGAGTGTCGCAGTTATAAATCTCAGAATCGTTCGCACCCCACGGAGCAGAGTCCCACGAGAACACTAAATAAGGTTGCGATGGCCTCTATACTGCACTCCAACTCACAACGAAACAAAGGAAATGGTCGTTTAGCAAATCGCTGGATTCACTGTATGTTATCGCAAAAATTGCACGCCCTTTGATCTCTTCCACCATGCAGCCATTCTCTTCAAATCATAAACAACGAACAAATTTCAAAGTAACAAATTTACTGTACTGCAAGACATTCAAACTAAAAAAAGAAAGTTTGGTAGTGGTGAGTAGATAACAGTATTTTATAATTCGTGTGTATAACGTAGTTATGTAAATACGGTGTCACAAAATTAGTAATATTTACGAGAAAATCTACGCAACTTAAAACATTCAAATTTATTTTAGTTTTATTACCTGAATGCACTGGTTTTCTGAAATCAAACCATAAACTGATTTGAAAGTATTTAAACTTGCGTTAATATTCATTTATGATACATGCGTATAATCAACATGCAAAACATTATCATTAACATTAACATACCGAGGTACAAATTTAAAGAACAGCGGCTCTCTTTCCACGTGATGAATTTCACGCACGAACCCATCATGCACACTTTATTAAAAGAGCACCTTTGGCGAATAAGGCAGAATACCCGTGCCCCAAAGGCATTGTCTGCTATAGATAACACCCAAGAATGCCAAATGCTGGTGGTCATGCCTCATATTACGTAAATGACGCTGTCACGACTTAACGACTACTGCGCATGTCTACAGCGCATTCCCGTCGCTGGAGATGGAAATATTTTCGTCGGAAGCGGCAGCTGACTTGCGCGAAGCGCCGCGGCTGTAGTATAGTACCTCGAGCCGGCGGCAGCTATATTGGCGAAAGTTCCTTTCCTGCATTGAATCGAAAGCTGGGAAACAATTTGACAACTTCACTTTTCCTTCCTCGGCGGAACGTTCCGTAATGTCACGGTCGAGTTGTCGCCTGCAGGACACACGACGCGTGAAACTGCTGCTCCTTCGGGCGACCCGACTGGGTTTTTGTCGTAAGAACGCGGTGATTTGACGCCAAACCGCGTCGTAAATGGCCAGAACGACTGCAACGCTGCCGCACAAGAAAATTGCATGCAGAAGTAAGCGTTCTGAGCGCGAGTCTTTGAGAGTGAAAATTCTCTCGGTACAAGTTTGAACTTTCTCCAATTTGGACGGAATATAAATAATTCGTGTTGCATCAGATGACCTCGAACTTCATTGGAGCATACTTCCTTCATTCGTTCATTTATCGAAATATTTAATTGACAGTTCAGTTTTGTAGGTCGGAACTCAACTTTCTCGTGACTGATCAATCTTCCTTACAGAGTAAACACGTTTCTCTATTTTATTTTTAATCTGTGTTTATCCAGAGCATGATTAAAGAAATTTGTTTCTGAAAACATTTAGTTATAAAATTTTCCTGAAACTCAATTACCTCGTACTCTCAAACGAATGTTGAAAACATTTAACCGCTTTCTGCTAATGGCAAAAAACACACACTATTTTTTCACACTCCTAAAGTGTTACGATGGCTGCAAATGTACTTCCATTTCATAAGAGTATGCTCTTTCTTTGTCAACAATTGCGTACTCGTCTGCACACCTATGATGTGCATTGTTTATAAACTCATTTTAGTGGGTATCAGTTCCAAAATCAATATACTACCTCTTTGACCATTTTTTTTAATTATTGACCATGGAAAATATTTACTACACTACTCCCGTTAGTGTATCAGGTGGCAGCGGAGTTCCTTCCCCTCTCGTTGGTGAGATCCGGCGTTGATTTATTGTCGTTATTATATGTCGGCTTGAGAGGGTTTTCCCCTTCCTGTTATTTTCCCGTTTTCAGCAAGACATCGCCCCAACCAACGGACGCTCTAAGCTCCATACTGATCTCTTGACACTGTGGTACATGTGTGTACATATAAGGTAAAGGAATAGAACAAGGCAGAGGAAGGAAATTCGGTGTCTCTGGACCGTTTGTAGGTTTTGATACGAGAAAACACGGAAATCCACCGATCAGAAGGGCTCCCGGGCAAAGCTGGGAGCGGTAACGCTGGGTTTGAGCTAATCTCAGTCGATTTTGCCCATGGAAATACGTAATATTCTGTATGTTGATCATCAACCACGGGTGGTTTACGCACGTCTGATGATAGACATTCCGACAATTTATTTCATTTACTATATTACTCCCATCTTCGGGCAATGATCTGATTACCATTCCCACCAACTTCAACACCACGATCTCGAAAGGTTCCAGCAGCTCTGAGGCGGCTCAAACTGGGTTTTAGCAAGTATGTGACATCGATAACAAAACATAAATGTTATCAAACATCAATGTTCAAAATACATCGACTAAAAATCATCGATGTTTTTCAACATCGATGTTTTTAGACTGTATTAGTTAACTAACATTAAATTAGTGTCCATTAAAATTTAATTTTACTACGTTTTTTATCAATTCGCCGAATAAGTATTCGAGAAGAAAGGCCAAACCCTACGCACACAGCGAATTTGTTGACCTTATATCAATGTGCGAAATGAATACGAAGAAAGAGGAAATTCATGGGAATGGAGGTCATCTCGGGCGAGGCAGTTTGGTCTATGAAGAGGGCAACCAGCGTTCCCTTGGTTCCAACTCACGAATAACAGTGTTACCATCAGTTATTATTTCATATTTAACTTTTACAGTATTGTGATCACGGCCATTTTTCATTTAGAAACAAAACACCCGAAAAGAAAAACCATTGATCACAAACCATCGATGTTTCTACAAAAACATCCACGTTTTGAAAAACATCCACGTTTTGAAAAAGATCCACGTTTTGAAAAAGATCCACGTATTGAAAAACATCGACGTTTTGAAAAACATCGACGTTTTGAAAAACATCGACGTTTTGAAAAACATCGACGTTTTGAAAAACATCGACGTTTTGAAAAACATCGACGTTTTGAAAAACATCGACGTTTTGAAAAACATCGACGTTTTGAAAAACATCGACGTTTTGAAAAACATCGACGTTTTGAAAAACATCGACGTTTTGAAAAACATCGACGTTTTGAAAAACATCGACGTTTTGAAAAACATCGACGTTTTGAAAAACATCGACGTTTTGAAAAACATCGGCCTTTTGAAAAACATCGGCCTTTTGAAAAACATCGGCCTTTTGAAAAACATCGGCCTTTTGAAAAACATCGGCCTTTTGAAAAACATCGGCCTTTTGAAAAACATCGGCCTTTTGAAAAACATCGGCCTTTTGAAAAACATCGGCCTTTTGAAAAACATCGGCCTTTTGAAAAACATCGGCCTTTTGAAAAACATCGGCCTTTTGAAAAACATCGGCCTTTTGAAAAACATCGGCCTTTTGAAAAACATCGGCCTTTTGAAAAACATCGGCCTTTTGAAAAACATCGGCCTTTTGAAAAACATCGGCCTTTTGAAAAACATCGGCCTTTTGAAAAACATCGGCCTTTTGAAAAACATCGGCCTTTTGAAAAACATCGGCCTTTTGAAAAACATCGGCCTTTTGAAAAACATCGGCCTTTTGAAAAACATCGGCCTTTTGAAAAACATCGGCCTTTTGAAAAACATCGGCCTTTTGAAAACATCGGACTTTTGAAAACATCGGCCTTTTGAAAACATCGGCCTTTTGAAAACATCGGCCTTTTGAAAACATCGGCCTTTTGAAAACATCGGCCTTTTGAAAACATCGGCCTTTTGAAAACATCGGCCTTTTGAAAACATCGGCCTTTTGAAAACATCGGCCTTTTGAAAACATCGGCCTTTTGAAAACATCGGCCTTTTGAAAACATCGGCCTTTTGAAAACATCGGCCTTTTGAAAACATCGGCCTTTTGAAAACATCGGCCTTTTGAAAACATCGACACCAATGTCGCATCCCTAGTTCTCGCCCTATCGAAGAACAACATTTACCCCGTGGGCCTATGAGGCTTGCCCAAGCAGCTTAACCTTCAGCTGAGCGGAACGCGCCTCTGCTCGCTCACCGCGCTAATGCGATCCCCACGGCGCTCACCCGCTTCACCCACGCGGGCCGCGGGCGCCGGGGCTCCTTTGCATGAAGGAAGCGCCTCACACAATCACCCGGCTCGCGGGGCGGCGCTCGGCGCGTGCAAAGGCCGACAAATTGTGCGTGATGATGAAGCGATTTAGCGGCGGTAACGACGTTACCCAGACGGAGCTCACTGATTGGACGTTAGGCCATCGCCCCGCCCCCCCCGCCCACGACGCAGCGCCCGGCGGGAAGGGGGGGGGATGAGGCGTCGGAAAACGGAATGAGATAACAGAGGAACTAATGAAGGCAAAGGACAGCTTAAAGGTTTCAATGATGTCGTTTTATCGATGTTCGATTTAAATGTGAGGAAACAAACGTTAAGAAAACTATTCAAAGCTGGAATGGTCTTCTTTATGACAGAGTTTTAATACTGAGTGGACAGATGGAACTTCTCTCCATAGTACGTTTCACACAGTTTTAACGTTTTTAACGTTATATAATTAAATAATTACAAAGTTATATGACTGAGTTATTCTACTTATTTTCAAGAAATGTGTGCAAACAATGTGTAAATAAACTGCATAAAATAGTCATTAACATTAGGGCGATGTAGAGTTAATACATGCCAAACAAGTCCATTATCTGTGATCTACGTTGTGTGTCGTTCAATATTTTTAGTAATTGCACCTTCGCATTAGAAAAAAAATTAAAATAATAAATTTATTTTCTTGGAGGAGGAGTACTCGTACTGAATCTTTACCTACTACACTTGCTCCAACACTGAACTGTAAATTCTTGAATGAACGCCGTACATTAAAAGTACCTTTCCTTTATTGTGTTTTGGTTGCGGTAAGTCGATATAACAGAGTAGTATCACGAAAACAGATTTACAGTTGACAAAATGGGTACATTCTATCAGAAATAGAAGTCAGTTTCCTCTTCTAACCGCCCCGCCCCTCGGCGTAATTTAGATAAACGCATTTACTCGTATTCTCAGTCTGCCAGAAGGAGAGAGGGAGGGAAGTAATAGGGAAAACGGACATAGTTAACGTAAATTTAGTCTCGTAATGCACGCAGTGCTTTCAACTGCAATGCGACAAATAACGGCAACGGATGTATTTAAGCATTTAGAACTTCATGTATCACGCGGGTTTTAAAGCGCTCTTAATATATTGTCAATCATTAGGAGTTAATTCTCATATGTCTCGCGAAAAGCTCTTCTAATTCCGACCCAGTTGCGTTGGATTCACTATCTCACGAACAGCGACAGCTACAATTTCTCTACGAATCGGAAACAATGGCTCCAAATAAATCCCACTCACACTGCACACTGGGAAGCGGAAGAGCAGCGCGCCAAGAGAGGAAATAAATACGGGCAATCATCGGAAACAGAGGAGGAGCAACAACGAAGACAATGGGTGGCGGATGGAGGCCGAGTGGCAGGCGGGGCGAGCGGGGACGGTTGTCGGGCCAGGAAGGCGGGCCGGGCCGGGCCGGGCAGGGAAGGCGAGTGGGGCGGTGTGAGGCGGGGTGGGCCGGGACGAGGGAGGAGTACTGCGGGAGGGCGGGCTGAGGCAGGGCGGGGCGGGGCGGGGCAGGGCGGGACGGGGCAGGTCATCAGGTGGTCGGGTCGGGTCGGTCGGTTCGGGTCGGGTAGTGCCGGGCGGGGCAGGTAGTCCGGGGGGAGGGGCGGGGGCTGAGTAGGGCGGGACGGGGCGGGGCGGGGCGGGGCGGGACGGGGGCGGGGCGGGACGGGGCGGGACGGGCAAGAGCGGGGCAGGGCGGGGCAGGGCGGGGCAGGGCGGGACGAGAGGGGCGGCTAGTGCGGGACGGGGTACAGCGGGGCGGACCGGAGCGGGCAGAGCGGGACGGGACGGGACGGAACGAGATGGACGAAGTGGGACAGAGCGTGGCGGGACGAGCGGGTCGGAGTGGAGCGGAACGCGTCGGAGCGGAGCGGGGCGGGGCAGTGCAGGCGGACGGGACGGGACGGGACGGGGAGGGGCGGGCGGGGCGGGGCGGCCAGAACGGGGACAAGGAGATTACGATGACGCCGCCGGAGACAATGGCCGTAAACTCAGCGCGCTCCATTCACGGGGCGGTTGGGCATCGCCCAAGGCGCTGTCGCGGGCGCGGGCGACGACAGCGCCGAGTGCAGTTGCGGAGCGGCGCTGGCGGAGGAGGCGGCGCCATTCATTGCGATACGCCACCCGCACTGCATGTCGTAAGTGCGCATGCGAACGTACGACACACAGTACGGGGTTATGGACTGTATCGATCTATTGAAACGACCTCGCGTCCGAACGAAAAGAATGATACAGGTCCAGGAACGGATGACGTTTCTTGATGTTACTTTATTAAAACTTGGGTACTGTGTTTACAAATTACTCGTATATTGCAGGTTTTTTACAAGAAATTAATAATTTCGCTTTCAGATGTTTCACACATAAGTTACATCGGAAAGAATTTGTTCATAAACTGAACTACTTTTTTTGGGGGGGGGGATTTAGCGACACCCCCTCAATTTATACATGTTCCTAAGTGCAGTGGCGGCTTTGCGGCACCGTGGTTGTGAAGCCATGTAAAGTGTGAGGGTGTGGGAAAATCATGGGGGTGAGTCCTAATAGGTTCGTGAGCGTGGAGGGATGAGGAGTGACACGCGGGTGGAGGTCGTGTGGATAAATGTTAGGGTTGTAGGGTACGAGCTCCATGTGGAAGCGTAGCGGGGAGCGTGGGAACCACGGGGGGGGGGGCTTGGGGCTGGCGAGAGAGCATGTGCATGAAGGGAGAGACGAGACGGGCGTGGGCATGTAGGGGAAGCGTGGCGGGGGATTATGGGCGTGGAGGGAAGCAGGGGCGGGTGGACACAGCATACGATTGTGTTCGAGCGCGAGGGGCCTAGCGTGTGATTGTGAGCGTGGGGCGAGCGTCATGCGGGAGCAGAGCGGGGAAACGTAGGCATGTCGAAGGAGTACGGGCGTGGCGGGGAGGCAGGAGCGCGGACGAGGCGCGGAGCATCGGCGTAGTGTGCAGCTGGGGATACCACACGCTCGTGGCGCGAGCAGCATGTGGGAGTGGCACGGGGGGAGTGTTCGAGTCGGCCCAAGCGGCCTGTGAGAACGAGTGAGGACGGGTTCGGAGGGTCTTGGCGGGGCGGAGAGCGTGGGCGTGGCCAAGCGCGTAACCGTGGCGAGGCTCAAACGGCTATTAGAACGTGTCGGGACGTGACGGATTATCATGGCGGGGCGCTTGGGCGTGTCATAGCGGGGAGCAAGCGACATGAGAGAATGTCGGCAGGCGAGACGACGACAACGTAGGGCGTGGGCGGACGGGCCTGGCATGGCGGGGATAGGAGAGGAGAGGCGCGTGGGCTGCGGCCGCTTCCGGCCTCGCGGCCGCCGCGGCACCGCTGGCCGCGCGCGCGCGTCCGGGAAGTGAACGCCGTATCTGCGCATCGCCCTGCCTTTCTGAGCGCTGCTGCTGCTGCTGCTGCTGCTGCTGCCGCCGCCGCCGCCGCCGCCGCCGCCGCCGCCGCCGCCGCCGCCGCGCTGGCTGGCGTGCCCGGGGCGTATCGCCCGCCGGCCCACACCGCGGCCGCCCGCCTGCGCGCGCGCCTTCCGCCGCCCCCGCCCCTTCCCAGATCGCGCTCCAGCTGGCCGTTGTATCACGCCATGTATTATCCAAGGGAACTTTCGTGATAAAAGCACGTTTTTTGCACGTCATGGAAATGGATAGCAGGAATACGAAGCTCAATGTTGGAATGCGGGAACTCTTACGATTTGTAAGGAAATATGGCGTAACACACTTCCACAGGTTTAGCGAGTCTCGAGGTAGTAGATACTGAGCTTACGTCAGTATGACAGACGAATATAGGCATCACATTCAACCTAAAACTGGCTCGTTTCAACCGAAAATTCAACCTATACTGGCTCGGTGAGTGAATCCAGAGAACCAGTTTTTGCCACAACTAGTATATGATTATTTTCATAGGCATGCGCCCAAGGGGACGCCAAGGAGGCGTGGCCCCTTGAAAATTTGCCCCGTTGGCTTACTTACTAAAATATTTTATATTAATGATTTTGTTCTATCTTTGGTTGATCCTCTTTAATGAACTTGGGGGCTCATAAATTTACTTTGTCTCGCTTTTTGTTTTTGGCTGCTATAGCTAATGTTTATTTTTAATTATTACGATTATTTACCTTCTATTTTAAAATCATATTAAAGTAATATAGTAAACATATTAAACAATGTGTATTTATTTCATCTAAAATATTCATTTTTACAACAAAATACAAACTCACTTGATATTTTCTCTTACGTTTTTACTATTTGCGCTTTTTTATTAGATTTAACTAAATGTATTTTTTTATCATTAGGTGAAAAGGAAGGTCCTTGTGTATTGAATTGAGTCAGCCTTAGGCAGGAGAATGGGCTTTCTGTTCGCCTGCATGAGTCACATGTTGGGTAGTGACCAATTATCGCCAGCGCCAGGTTTGTGATGTAAATCACGCTCATGCATATACAACACAAAAAAGTGGAGTAACTAGACTCCAAGAGCAAGTGTCGCACGGCACGATGTCTAAATTAGCAATGAATCGTGATTTTTCTGTCCTCGTGATCTGCAGCGCCTCATTATTCGGACAACTGTGACAGCATATGAGTAATATCACACTTACTTAATAACGAACGTGGTTTTAATCATGTTTAGATTGAAGTGCAGATAAACGGAACTTAAAACGGAAAAGAAAAATTAATCAATTCCCTTTCTACCGTCTGATTCGTAATCAATAAACAAAATACTACAGTAGCATTAAGATACCTCGATGCATATTCAATAAAATCAACGCAGACGTCTGAAGAACGCCACATGCAAACGAATCTAATAACATTTCCCTAATAAAAACAAATACCAAGTCACGTGCTTAAGTGGCCACATTTCCCCAGATTTATTGTATCCTTTCTCCGGCACAAGGACGCCTCTGTTTCCATGAATCCAAGCTCTGTTCAGCTGCACCCGAAGCGCACAACTAATATTTTTAACTGGGTTTGATGTTCGGTCAGAACGATCACAAACGACACGCGGATACAAGTACTGATTACGAAAAACAAAAACAAAAAACGACTCACCCTCCGCAGCGACTGCGCCGTTGCGAAAGTGCGGCCCGCCGCGGAGACCCGATCGGTATCGCAGAGTTCCCGGACGCGAAAAAATTAGCTTCATTTATTATCCGCGCTCCGCGCCCGCGAAGGAATCGTAAAAACGTACGGCTCTCGCTTGGGCTGGACGCAAGCCGGCGCATCCAACATTCAGAGGCCTCTCTGCCGAGGTGGATGAATACTGGATTACCCAGTCGCTTCACACGGAGTATGGATATAGCGTGAAATGAAGTGGAAGGTCAAGTGAAGTGGAAATGAAGTGGGAAACAAGGTCTTTAAATAAACACACGTCGGGCGCCATAACGGGAGTTTTAAAATGCACGGTTCACAATAGACTCGCCCAGATGTCCGCAAATAGTGCGCTAAATAATGAACGATTCAGAGTCACTCACCAATTGCATAGATAACAGGTTAACACGTAACGGCATATCAATTCATTTAAATCAGAAAATCGAAACAGTATTTGAAATGGCAACGTAGCGGTGAATTATGTACTTTTGCATACAGCGTCAGCGTAAACAACGTCGATAAAAAAAAAGATCATGATGCAAGCAACGGTGCTGTTACAGTCTCCACCCCATGTGCTAACTATGAACGCGCTGAATTTCTTTTCTGGAATTTCTCCCGATTTACCCACCTTATAAAGAAGTCCAAGGTTATTTCAATATTCGTATGTTTCAAATTGAGAGGTTAGTATGGACGGCGAGGCAATCTTGACACTTGTGTAATGCCTTTCGCTGCAGGTGTAGTGCTGCTAGCAGCGATTGCAGGCAATTACAATTGCTTCCAGTACAGGATGCAATAAAAATTGGGTTCGCAGGGAAGCTAAGTTCCCTGGAGGAGCGTGGTGGTCAGCGAGGTTTCAATTAGAGACCAAGTCCGATGAAGTATGAAATTTTAATAGAGCTGCAGAGCAGCGTGATGTGTACACAGCAAAGTCTTTAGGCGGTCTCTCCCCCCTTCTCAACGCTACACGATCCTTATATGGGAAACAGAGAATTTAACGAGGCTATTACGCCGCCTCCCCCGCCAGAACTCGGCGCGCCCTCGACGCCATAAACTGACATAACTGTCAGAGGACTTTTGCCCTTCTTGAAAACTAACAAGTTCCCAAACATTCCTGTTTCGTCTGGATCGTGTCAGCGTGACAGCGGTTCGGGTAGTTTAATCACCCGTGACCGCAGCCGGAGCGCCCGCTCCCGGCGCGACCCCAATTCAACCATGAAGGGTAATATTTCTTTCACGTACAAGTTGAAAGAAATATTCATTGCTCTTCTTAAGCAATGCGTACTTCACATGTACGTAGGTGCATTTGCCATTACACCTCCCCCCTTAGAAAAAGTTTTGATCAACAGATGAAAACTTTTCTAACGGAAAGCTTTACTTGAGCTCCTCGTTCGTGTGGATATGGATAGATGTCTCTCGCCATCAACTTCAGTTATACTGATAAATTTTGATGAGTGAGCAGGAGATATTGTGGAATTTATTTCTGCAGTGGAAGACTGCTCGTCACGAGTACCAGTTGCTTTATAACACAATTCTCCCTGCTCCTGAATAATTACTAAGAATCTTTCTCTTGTTTCTTTCCATTAATTCTTTGGCGAACATCTGTCCCATAACCAATAAGTACAACACATCAAAACATAAAACAACATGAAAATATTACAATTAATATGCCAAAAACTGAACTACATGTTATTACATGAGCGTACCACTAAGAATAATTATTTCTTTCTTGTTGTTCAATTAATTTCTCTACCTCATCAACTTTAACACTTCTTGACATACATAGATTCTTCCTTACATATATAGTTTCTTTCTTACGTATATAGTTTCTTCCTTACGTATATAGTTTCGTCCTTACATATAGAGTTTCTTTCTTACATACATAGTTTCTTTCTTACATAGTTTCTTTCTTACATCATAGTTTCTTTCTTACATACATAGTTCTTTCTTATATCATAGTTTCTTTTTTACATCATAGTTTCTTTCTTACGTACATAGTTTCTTTCTTACATCGTAATTTCTTTCTTACATACATAGTTTAACATACTAGTTTGAAAACATTTTGACAACTCATCATTTGACATTTTACCATAATGTTGCCTCATGGAATCACTAAAAATAAACTCTTTGCTTGAACTTAAAAATACATATGTGCTAGTTCCTTTGGACACGGGGAAAGGTAGGATCTTATAGAGATGATAGATATTGGGGGAGAGAAGAGGAATTTCTAATACATACACCAAATATTGCTTTAAAGCGTACACATGGGGAATCATTATCTTTTGGAGTTCAGGAAGGGGAAAAGGAGGATAATCCAAACCATTTGGCAGTGCCTGGCTCTCCATTACCTTTTTGATCTTAGCGGTAGTAATGAGTTGTGGCTGCAGCGTTCCCTGCTCTGCATGGACAAAAGCATCTAGCAAAATTTCAAACGAATGCTGACATTCCTCGATACCTCTTTGCAATATTCTTATTTGCTCATTGATCTGACTGATGTTTTCTATCTCCACTTCTAATGCATTAACTTTGTTATCAGTATAATTAGCTAATTTATTCAAATTTTGTTTTAATGTTTTCTCATTTTGATTCACTCTTTGAATTGTTAAGTTAACAGAACTTAATGTCGATTTTATTACCGTCATTTGATCTTTGGAAATGTGTAAAAATTCGCTTTGCTCTTTTTCTAATTCTGAAATATGTTTATTATATTCCTCTGCATCCGATTGTGTTAGAGTTCCAAAAAGTACCTTTGCTATTTCTCCCACCAAATTTAATACTCCTCTCTTTGTTCTTACTGCTCTTTTATTGAAAGATTCGACATTTTCTGAATCTACCATATATTCGCTTACTAAATCTCTCAAATTATCAATATAATACGTTTTAGATCTCATGTATTGCTGAAAAGCTCCACAGTGTGTCAGATGATACCAATTTGCTTCCGATACTTTATTACAATATTCGGCTACCTTTCTGTGATGTTCTTTCGTACTCTTCCAAAGCTCCTTAATTGGTTCTAAATTTATATAGCTTACTACTTTCCATCGCATTGGGTAAAAAGAGATAGTTCCAACCTCATCAAGATAAATCCCGATTTACAATTGTAGCTGCTTCACTTCCTGTCCATTTGCCATTTCCCACCACCATATTAACGCCGTTAATATTACCCAAATCCTAAGTGCCCTCATGCTTCGTTTCGTTCCCTGAAACGGAAGAAAAGTATGTTTTCAGTCTGTTAGTATGTACTTCCTGATGCTTACGTTTGCCCACCTCTTGAATAATTGCATTAGGTTCCTTCATCATCTTTACTTCATAAGGACCTTTCCATAATGGTTCTAACTTATGCCTAGCTTCAATTCTTAATAATACTAAATCATTTACCTTAAACTTTACAGGATTGGCTTTTGTTTTCTCTCTTTGATTTTCCTTGAATTGTATCAATCTTTCCTTAGCAATTTTATGACAATTCTGCATTTTAAATTTAACATTCTGTATTATGTCATCATAGTTGTACAAAGGTTGTGGAGTACTTTGTAAAATCCCTGGAATATTACATCTCCTACCGTATAATATCTCATAAGGTGTGAACTTAGTGATACTATGCGGAGTAGTATTGTAAGAAAAACATGCAAACGGTAACCACGTATTCCAATTAAAAGACTTTGGATCACAAAAACAACGTAAGTACGTTACAAGCGTTTTATGAGTCCGTTCTAATGCTCCATTACTCTCCGGATGATACGCTGCGGTATTGATTTTTTCAATCTTAAACAACTTGCATATTCTTTTGAATACATCAGACATAAAATTACTCCCTTGATCAGTGACTATAGAGTTTGGAATACCGTATATTAATATCACCTTGTTCACAAACGCATCTGTTATTTCTTCCACAGTTTGATTCTTAATAGGAATAGCGATAACATATTTACTTAAATTGTCTTGGCAAGTTAAAATATATCTAAAATTGTCTTCCGTAACTGGAAGGGGACCTACCACATCGAGATAAAGTTTACAAAACGGTTCGTCCTGAGTATCAGTGACTTCTAATTGCTGTTTTATTTTGTGATGGGGGTCTTTATTCATTTGACACACCTTGCAATTCCTAATATAATCGGCTACGTCCTTCTCCATTCCCATCCAACTTGTATATAATTTTATCCTTTCTGTAGTTCTTTGAATTCCCTGGTGACCACCTACCGGGCAATTATGCATTTCTTTAATAATTGCTAATTTCCTCTCATTGCTTATTTGCTCTACATTAAATTGCATACATTCTACAGGATATCTACTTAAACAATCAGCATTACAATTTTTAATCCCTGCTCTGTATTTAATTTCATAATCGTATTCTTCTAGCAATAATGTCCATCTCAATAATCTTGAACTCGGATCTTTCACATTAAAGATCCATATTAATCCTTTGTGATCCGTAACGACTGTAAATTTTCTACCTAGTAAATAAGGTCGAAAGTGTTTACAAGCCCAGACGATTGACAAACACTCTTTTTCCACCGTACTGTAATTAATTTCTGCCTTGTTCAGGGTTCTACTGGCGTAAGCTATTGGCTTATCCTCACCTAATTTTCCTTGTGAAAGTATTGCTCCAATTGCATATCCACTAGCGTCAGTCGTCAATATGAAAGGCTTGGTAAAGTCGGGATATTGTAAAAGGGGTGCTTCAGTTAACTTTTGTCTCAGTAAATCAAAACTGTTCTGTTCCTTTTCTGTCCACTGCCACTCGACATCCTTCTTTAATAACTCTGTCAAAGGTCTTGCTATTGTACTAAACCCATCGATAAACTTTCTGTAATAACCTGCTAAACCTAAAAATGACTTTATGTCCTTCGGGTTTCCTGGTCTGGGAAATTCTGTTACTGATTGAACTTTTCGCGGATCAGGTTTTACTCCTTTTGTTGTCACCACATGTCCTAAGTAGTTTAATTCTACCTTCAAAAATTCACATTTGTCGGGTTCAATTTTGATATTATGTTTCCTGAGTTGCCCGAGTACTTCCCTTAGCTTTTTGTTATGCTCGGCTAATGTTTCTCCCATTATCAGCACATCGTCCATGTAGCAAAAGCATCTGTCACCAATTGACTCGTGCAGAATAGAGTTCATCATGCGTTGAAACGTAGCAGGAGCTGATTTTAGACCAAAAGGCATACGCGTGTATTCATAATGGCCGCTAGCCGTACTAAATGCAGTTTTGCATTGATCCTCTGGTTCGATTGGCACTTGTAAATACCCACTGGCACAATCGAGAGCAGAAAAGTAACGCGATCTTCCTATTTTATCCAAAATATCCTGAATATTTGGAAGAGGATAGCTATCTCCTACTGTTACGTCATTAAGTCGTCTAAAATCCACGCAAATTCGCCACTTCTTTTTGCCAGTCGCATCGATCTTTTTCGGAACTACAAGCAAAGGAAAATTCCATTCGCTCTTACTATGAGTAATTATTCCGTCATTTAGCATTTGTTCTACTTGCCTCTGAATTTCCTCCTGATGAGCCTGAGGTAACCTATAATTCTTTAAAGTAATTGGTCTACCTTTAGGAATAGAGGGTGTGGGAATATAATGTTTTGCCGCTGTCGTACTAGTCAGTTTGTCTCCCGGTAATTTGAAAACATCTACAAATTCACTACATATGTCTCTAATATCTTTAGCTCCTTCCTCTATATGATGCAATCTCAAGTTATCATATAATAATTCTATTCTCCGCTTCGTGAACGCGTCTTCATTCGTCCTATCAGTAGCATTATTTAACTGAGTCGGAGGTTTCTTTAATATTGGTGTTTCTCGTACTATTAACGTTTCGGGCGTGACATTTACAATAAGACACGGAAACGTTTTATCACAATTCGTTAAAGTTGCCGCACAGACTATTCCTGGCTGCAATAATTGTTGCTCTACATATCCCACTCCTTTTTCTGTGGTCGGGAATTGAACTACTGACTCACTGAAAGGTGGTATTGCAATATTTTTAGTAAACACATAATTATTCCTTAAAAGCCAATCTTGTCCTAATATAACATCAATATTTCTAGGCAATTTATTTACAACATAATATTTGGATTCTATTGACTCACTGCAATTATTCAGAGTTAAATTTACCATACCTTTTACCTTGATATTTTTTCCACTAATACCTTGAATCTCAATTACATCATCGCTTTGGGCAATATTTTTGACTAATGAGGATTCCCTTACCAATGATACCTGGGCCCCCGTATCAATTAAGGCTATTCCTAAGCCTCCCTTAATTTCCGGACACAATACATATACCTCGTATGGTCCCAAATCATTTTTCATGTAACTGGTTTTATCAAAGGCGTCCCCTTGTTTTACGCAGTTAACCTCCCGCGACTCCTTGCCGCATCCAGGGTTCATCACAGTAACTATATCACGTGAATCTCTATCACAAGAGCTATTCCTTACAGTATCTTTATCACGCGAATCTCTTTCACGGCTGTGATTTCCCCCAGTTTCCATATCACCTACGCAGCCATTTTGTAGAGTTACTTGCGGCTGCTCAAGCAACTCTACTGCCTGTTTCCCTGTTTGCAATTCCTAGTTTCATGATTTCGCCTACCACATTTGGCGCATTTCGGTGCATTATTGCAAACCCTAGATATATGACCCAGTTCCTGACATCTATAACATTTCACAGTATTTACAGCAGTAACATTAACTTCACTTTTAATATGCGTACTTTGTTGCCTCCTAGAATCATATCGCGTATTCTCGTATCGCGAATTCCATTGCCCCTGATTACTCTTATACCTTTGCGATTTCACTTCGCTTTCTTCTTGTAAAGCGGTTTCAACTATTTGTGCTAAAGATTCCTCTTCTCCTTTAGCTTTAACAATATACCTTATCCTTTCATCTTTCAGTCCCGCAATAAACGTTCCCTTTAAGAATTCTCCTATTAACTGCAGACCCCCTTCTACGTAACGCGCATTATCTTTCTGTTCTAATTTTTCCAACCTGCCTTTTACTTCTCTTCTCAGATCTATAGCCATACTATCTACTCGCGAACCCCATTGTGCTACTGTTTCATTTGATCCCTGCTTCGACGTGAATAATACGCCCGCGTAATATTCTAACGTACGCCGTACAGAGAAGTTTTCCTCTAATATCGCTCTAACCTGTTCCCAAGTTTCGCGTTCTGTTCGTGCTAATAACCTATCTTTAGCATTGCCAGTAATTTTTGATTCAATGAATTTCAAAAGCAATGATCGTTTATTGGGGTGTACTACTTCCGTTGCTGCCTCAACTCCTTCTATAAATTCTCTAAGATGTCGGGGATTTCCATCAAAGTTACGCGATATTAATTTTACTGCCTGTATAACTGATATATAATTTTCCTCATTATCGCCAATATCATTGTCTGCCATGGCTGGATTAACCTCTTACCAAGAAAAAGATGTAGGGTGGCTTGAAGATGCGCAGTTCGGGCCTCCAGTGATGGCTTCGCAGCTCCCCTCAGGGTAGAGGACCCTCTCGCGGCGCAGGCTGCCAACGGCTAATCACCGAAGACGTCCCTCGGGCTCGTCAGCGGCTGCTGGTGCTGGCCTCCAAACCACGGACTCGGCTTCTGCAGGCGGTGAACGGGTACCACGGCGCCTTGTGGATTCCTCTGGAGCGTTGTTCCCTCGAGAAAGGCTCCGGCCCACCTCGGTACAGGCGCGAAGTCTCTCCAGCCCGGCCGTCAGCAGAAAGTAATTGAATTCGCTGTGCTCCTCAATCCAAGCCGCTGCCACCATGTAATGCCTTTCGCTGCAGGTGTAGTGCTGCTAGCAGCGATTGCAGGCAATTACAATTGCTTCCAGTACAGGATGCAATAAAAATTGGGTTCGCAGGGAAGCTAAGTTCCCTGGAGGAGCGTGGTGGTCAGCGAGGTTTCAATTAGAGACCAAGTCCGATGAAGTATGAAATTTTAATAGAGCTGCAGAGCAGCGTGATGTGTACACAGCAAAGTCTTTAGGCGGTCTCTCCCCCCTTCTCAACGCTACACGATCCTTATATGGGAAACAGAGAATTTAACGAGGCTATTACGCCGCCTCCCCCGCCAGAACTCGGCGCGCCCTCGACGCCATAAACTGACATAACTGTCAGAGGACTTTTGCCCTTCTTGAAAACTAACAAGTTCCCAAACATTCCTGTTTCGTCTGGATCGTGTCAGCGTGACAGCGGTTCGGGTAGTTTAATCACCCGTGACCGCAGCCGGAGCGCCCGCTCCCGGCGCGACCCCAATTCAACCATGAAGGGTAATATTTCTTTCACGTACAAGTTGAAAGAAATATTCATTGCTCTTCTTAAGCAATGCGTACTTCACATGTACGTAGGTGCATTTGCCATTACACTTGCAATCAAATCAATTTCCCTTCAATTGAGTTCAATTCAATTCAATCACGCAGAAGAAATCGCTGTGCCACTAAATTTAAGGCGTACATGCACTGGCAATAATTTGTTCGAGAAGGAATGTGTCCTGTTTATGCAAGCCAATAATACCTCAGACGTTTAATGCAAGGATGATTTGAGGGCCAAGATGCAAGACGTGTCTACCTTGTTATATTTTAACAGCATAAAATCTGTAAATCAAAATGTTTGTTTCTTTTTACAATGTAGTTGACATTCTTGGCTAGGCCGGATGGAAAACTTTCCTACAGCGACACACAGCACTCAAAAATCGTCATTTTGCAGGAGAACAGTTTATATTGCGGCCAAAAACGCAATGTATCACTCCATATTCAGGCTTCCTTGAGTTCTGAATGAAATTTTTACCACTGAATGTATTTTTTATTCAAGTTTGGCCAATGACCTTCAGTTGCATAAGGCAATACTAGTTAAAATAGACGATTTTCATTGAAATAATTTTAATCACGAATGAATTACACTAGGTAATTTTTATAAATACGTCTCTGTCATTTTGTACCTTTCATGTTCCTTTTCATTTTCTTATAGGCTTATCTCTATTACCGTTTATTTTCTAGTTCTACGTATCAATATATTCTGAAGACGCTTCACCATCACGCTGGTAAATGTGTTCATAAATTGCGTTTCTACTATGTTAAACAGTATCTAAAAACCGTTGAATCTATCTTGAACTATAAGAATAAATGTTAGCAATTTTCAGTTCTGAAAAATTGTATTTTGAAGAGATATGAATCCTACCTTGAACTCTTAAGGCTAGATGTGAATAGTTATTCCCGAAAAATTGTATTTTGTAAAGCTACGTCACTTTGGAAACAAACTCAATTATTACTAGTGGCCGAGCGGGTCCGGCGTATCGGGTTTCGCGTACCACGAAGGTCTTGGCGCTCGCCCGGGTCGTCGGGGGTCTGCGAGCCGTCTGGGGGCGATCCCCGCCCCGCCCCGCCCCGCCCTCGCGAGGATAAAACCGGCCCGAGCACACAAACAGCGGCGGCAGCACGTGCGTGGAGGGCGGGAAGCCCAGGGCCGCTCGCAGCCTCTCGGGCGAGCACACGCCGCGCCCTCCTCGGCTCCAGGAAGTCACTCGCACCCAACAGTGCCCTTCGGCTCAATACATCTCTCCCTTTGTCCTTCCTCGCCTTACGAATTCTTCGTGAGAAGAGAAAGTTCTGTAATCGCGCGCCAGCAAAATCCCGAAATTTCGCCAGGGCATTTACTTTTTCATGCCTTTGTCCGAGTTCGAACAACGCGGCGCTTCTGTAGCTTAGTGGTATGAAAGCCGGCGCGTTAACTGCGAGGATCTGTGTTCGAGTCTCGGAGCAGGAAAATAATTTGCTGAAAACACTGATGCTGGTTTATATAGTAGCATCAATTTGCGGAGCATTTAGAAACACTGCGATAAAGTATGTGCTTTGGCAGCACCACTAGTTAATTTGATTGATTACTAGTGATTCTGGACGCGTCAACTGTTATAGTCGTTAGTCCGGTAAGTGCAGTCATGTTTTTTCTTGAGAGGCGGCTGTGATCTTGCCTCGCTGGATGGCGAGATCCCGCGCCGACCTACTTGCGTCTAACGAGGTTTTCCCTAACCAGGTATCTCCCAACAGCGGGGCACAGACCCAGCCCAAACAGACAGACTCCCAACCAGTCCCTCGGCATATGTGGAAGTGCACTGTATGTAAGTGTGTGTTTAAGTAAGGGGTGAAGATAGGACAACGGAGAGGAAGGAAAGAACGTGAGCTGTCTGTGGCCCGTTTATTAAGGTACTGCTCCGCATTTGCTTGGTACTAATCGGAGAATACACCGAAAACCAATGATCAAAGAAGCCCGCAGCTAGTAGTCGTATTTTCCTCTGGGCAGCAACTGGATTCGACCTACCTACGTATCTAAAGTAAATTATCTTGCCCAGTGGGGACTCTACCCTCGGGCTAGCCTGTCAGAAGCACTGCAGTGATATTAGTTAATGCCCTGAGCCACTCTCCCTGTCCTTTTGCTCATTAAATCTGTTCCTGTTTAAAAAGAAGCTTCTATTCGCAGGAAAAAGGAAACAACGGCAGTAAAGAGTTATTTATTGACATTCTTAATTTCACGTGAAAAAAAAACAAGTCTTTAAACTATAAGTCAAATATCCGTGTTTGAGTTGTGTGGTTTCCTGTGCTTTCCGGCGATCTAAAAGTAACAGAGTCAACAAAGGAGCCGCACTTCAAGCCCGCCGGGTGCGCTGCGTTATGCAACAGTTTGTTTGCGAGGGCTTTATGGGCCAGTACATGCCGCGTGTGTACGACGGCGACGAGTTCTGTTATATTCGCACGGAAGCAGACGCCCTGACTATAGCGCGGATATTTCTGCGCAAACCTTTTCTTTTTCCTCGAAGTCTCTTTGTTACCACAACGTCTGTTCAGAGGCAAAGCTTAAACTTTTATTAATAAATAGATTGCAGGGGTCATAACATGACTTTCGACACCTTCATTTAGTTTGATATCTCCGAAGAATATCTGCCTATGAAGTACCCATATTATCACCCATAACAGTTCAACAAATTCAGACTAATCAAGGTATTAGAATTCTTTAAAAATAATTCGAAACGAGATGTTTTCAAAATACATCACTGCCAACCCCACACGTCTCTCCCTACCAAGTTTTCAAGTTTGCCTCGATGTTCACTAACCTTCGGTAGTTCACGAGAAACATATTTATTTGGAATAACACGGTTGGCACTCAACTGTCACATTAAATGACAGTCCAATTAACGTCGACGTCGTTACAGCGCCCTCTAGGGGCCTACCGTAAACTGGGTGACGCTTGGGCGTTCCCGGTTCGAGCTTGTCCTTCGCCAAAAAGACGTGTCGATTTTCTGCGGAGACAACTTGTAGCAGTGTCGGTTGACAACCTATGGCGTCATTAACATAAACATATGACTAGATCTGACGATTGAGACGTTTACGTTCAAGTGTCCCAGAACGAGCTACAAGGTGCTGCGGTGGGCAGAGAAGGTAAGTCACAACAGCATCGAGGTCTTGACACAATCCAAATATTGAGATCGATAAGATTACTCAAGCACTTGGGTTCCCATTTCGAGTTGGCGAGGTGCATGTAAAATGACTCATTTCGATGTGGGAAGAATTTTTGGGATTTGGTTAAATTTACCTCCTACTTACGTTGTTTTCCTTCAAAATAATATATTAAAAACTTATAGATCAGATAACGCCCAATCACAGAGCAGAGCAAATAAAAATTTCATTAAGTTGATGAGTACTTTATACTAAATAATATAAGTCTGAAGTCGTACATCATGCATGTTTCAATAATTCACATATTTGTATTTAAAACTCTGCGAGAGCTACACCGGAACTCAATACCCAAAAAGGTACAATAAAACAGGCCATTAGAACAATAAAACAGGCCAGTAGAATGCCATTCAAGACAGTTTCATTATGCTATAAACAATTGCGTTTCAAATAAAAGGTACTAATCACAAGCCACATTAGGAAATAATCCCCAATCGAGCTGGCGAGACCCACGGCTGTAGCTATGGCAGAGAAAGCACTAGGGGTAGAGGAGGGGCATAGCGAGTGGGGGTGCCAGTCGATCCTTTGGAATGAGGAGATTCCAACTTATATTTTCTATAAGTGACTGAAATATAAGTCAAAGTTTCATTTCCGCACGTATTCAAACGTATGTCCACCAACAGTAATGATTTTTACAGTAGCTATTAGACTACAGAATGCAGTACAGGTAGTATGTTCTACTTGTAACAGAAATCGGAACTTAATCACACTAACAACTCAGTTTCTTCGATTTTGTCAGTCGGTCCAAGTGCCGTGCAAAAGAACGACAGGGAGAGCTGGCGTGGCGGAGGCGGCACAGACAACTGACGCGCGAAGGCGCGCACGCGGCGGCGGTGGCGGCGGCGCTGCGGCCAACGGGCCCGGTAACGGATTTCGCGCGCGCGGTAACTGGGCCGTCCGCACACAGCACGTCCGCCAGGGCCTGGGAACGCCCCTCCCCCTCCCACAAAGGGACGCGGAGCGTGGGCGGCCGCGCGCGCCCCGGAGCCTCCAAGACCCAAATTCCGTAAATAAGGCGTTTGTAGGATGAGACCCGGCGATCTGGCGGGAAGAGTTTTGTCGCCTTTTGTTGCTTATTATCAGACGTCGTTGCCAGTTTTATATATTGTACCCCGCTCTGGACTGCTGTTACCAATTGTGTGTTGCATTTTCTTTTGCTGATAGGTGTATGTATTACCTGCTATGATCCACCACAAGAGAAGATTCCGTGATCCACGACGACAGCTGTATGACGTGATGGAGTAGAGACAGTGAAACATGAACGTCTATAATCTTGCGATTTTTACTGAAGTCCTCATTACTCAGTTGTAACTCTTCAATTATTAATAATGAAATATTTTTATTATCATGGAACGAAGTGCAATACATTCACTGATAGATCGTTCAGAAAGGAAGATCCAATCATTTCCAAAGTAAAATAGAACGACGAAGTTATATTACAGTTGAATAGAACAGATTATCATTCCAACAACCGTTATTTTCGAGGGAGATGAGAAAGTAGTTATTTTAATTTCTAAAATTCGTCCTCGACGTGTCAGCGACAACAAAGCGAGCTTGTCTATCGACGTGAAACGACATTTCTCTCTCGTGCCTCGCTTTCATTTCTTTCACACACGCTCTCCCAGATACGGCGGCACACGCTATTTTTTTCTTGATTTACAGCCGGAGCTATTTCCGTAGGCGTTTATTTGGGAACTATTGCTACCGCAGGCAAAGCACAACCACTCGCACTACTACGTCGCAACCCGTCACCGTCGTATTTCTTACGGCTCTCCCTCGAGCAAACACACTCGTCGCCCGGGATTGCAGGCGGCGAACGTTCGCGTGGGGGCCGACGCCGCGGCTTTCGGGCGGCGAATCGCCCAAACCGCTACGGCGGCGGCGGCGCAACGATGTTTACTCGGTGCCCGCGCCTTCGTCATCGCCCGCCCGCCCGCCCGCCCGCGCGTTGCGCGCCGCGTAATTCACCTGTCCAAACGGCGCGGCGCGACGCAGGGCGACGCGCAGCTGCGGGGCAGGCCCGGAGAGAATCGGCGCGTTTGGCAACGACAAGGTCCCCCTAAAATATACAGTACGAGTGTGTGCGTGTGTATGTGTGTGTGTGTGTGTGTGTGTGTGTGTGTGTGTGTGTGTGTGTGTGTCTGTGCAAATTTACAAAAACGTTGCAATGAAAATGTGTCAATCTTGAGACTGTTTATTAACGTGAAATGCTCAGACCTTTTTTTTCTTTCTTTTGTTTACATTGCTTCTGTTTCAATAAGCTAAAATGAAGAGGACGGAATATTGTTAGTATGTATTATAATATCAAAATGCACAATTCTGTTATGAAATTAGTTCAGTAAAATGAATAATTGTTTCGTAAGAATTATCGGTTTTTCGAAGAACAAAACGCAAAATTCATTTGGAAATGTGTACTTTAATGTTGCAATTAGAGTAAAATCGAAGGTACATTTTCAAAATTTCATTTTTTATGCCCATCATTGCCGCTGCTTTGTTACATTGATGGAAATGCGCAATGATCGACCCTTCGGTTGTGATGAGGATACCACCCGGATTGGAAGGGCATTTCCGATCCGGGACGGAGGAACAGCAGGGAGGAGCAGAGGTGGGCGGGGCTGGATCGGGTGGGTAGGGTGGAGGGGTGCGTTGGGTGTCATGGGGCGGAACGGGACCAGCACTGCAGAGCGGAGCGGGGCGGGGTGGGGTGGGGTGGGTGGGTGGGGCGGGGCGGGATGAGATGGGGGGTGGAGCGCGTGAGGCGATGGCCGGGGGTAGGGGGAGGCAGGGCAGGTGAGGCTGTGCGGGATGTGGTGGGACGGGGCTGATATTTCATAAGAACTAGAGGGATTGGAGAGAGGCTTGTCGGAGGCGAGACGGGTAGCGACGGGTAGCGACGGGTTTTGGCGTGGCGTGGAGGAGCGGAGCGGAACAAAACAGTGTGGATTGGAGCAGGGCAATGGAACAGAGAAAGGAAGGAGAGCTGTTCATTGGTGGACAGAGGGGAGCGGGGCGGGGCGGGGCGGGGCGGGGCGGGGCGGGGCGGGGCGAGGCGGGGCGGGGCGGAGCGGGGCGGAGCGGGGCGGGGCGATAGGAACCGAAGCAGGCCGAAGAGGAGCATGGCGGAGCGGAGGGTACGCGGAACAGACCGCGGCGCCGCTGCGCGGCGTGGGCTGGAGGGGAAGGGCAGAGGCCAGGCGCAGGCGAGAAGGGGGCGGGGCAGAGTGCGTGGGGCGCGAGCACCGCTCCGCCGGGAGGAACTCGACCAGTTCGCACGGCTTCCCGTTTCACTCCGGCCGGCCGCCGCCGCATAAAGATGCAAATTCGCTGCAGCCGTGAGAGCGCCGCCGCGTGGGCGCAAAGTGCCAGAGGTCGCGCGCAGCGGTGGAGGCGGCGACGGAGGACCGCTCAGGACAGACCGGCGGAGGTGGAAGAATGAGCTGAAGGAGGTGAACACAGTCGCAATGACTGCTGTGTCTGTCACTGTTCCGGTTCTGGAGTGAGCTAGTGATGTATGAGAAGGGGGGGGGCGGATGCGATGGACAGCAGCAGTAAACTGTAGAAGTGATGGTGATTGTGATGGTGGTGGTGGTGGTGGTGGTGGTGGTGGAACTGGTGGTGGTTGAAGAAGAACGTGATCTTTAGATTAGACGTAAGAAAGGTATTTAATTAATCATTACTATTGCACTCTAATTTTCTCGATGAGTGGGTAATACCAAACCCATCATTATTTAAAGGCCATCGCGTCAATTCTAATTGTGCGTTGAAGGACAAACTCACAGTTACAAAGTTACAAATAGTCTCAACTGGAAAATTAGCAAAAAGTTAGTTATTGTGTGAAAAAAATATGCCATGAATATGGGATCAGAACATGGTGGAAGTGCAGCTTTTTGATCACCAATATGTTTGGTTGATTCTTGCAGAGAAAGCTTCCTTCTTGTGATTTGCTTTACTAACGGGTGTACAGTAGAGGAATTTCAATCCGAAAGTACATGTTGCAACACAACACTACATCCACTTTGACAGTACATTGCTAAATTATTTTTCGCGATAACATCAGCGATATATTTTGCACGCGGAAACAGCTTCTACATCCTACAGACACATGACCACTATATTGAATGTGACAATCTAATAATTCACTTCGGCAGAAATGGAGATTTATGAAAGTACCGTTACGTTATTACAAGTTCTGCAACTACATTTGATTTCCAGCTAATGAATAAAAGTGTTTACAACACATGTTACGTTCTTTTACAGTTCTTAAGAGAACTTTTATAAGAGTAGTAATCCAAGAGGTGCATGCTCCATTTGTACTCTATATGCAAATGCGGCAAGTTCCTTCCATTAATACACAAAATTACGAAACTCTACAATATATGCGTTACATTTTTCAAGAAACTACAAGGTTATAAAATCTATTTTATGTATTCCGGCGCTAATTCATCACGAATCGAAGTTCGCCACAGAGGTTCGCAGTAAATGTATTTCCCTGCAAAAAGCTAACAATTATATACGCATTGTCGATCACAACGAGTCGGGATGGAAGGTCCACGCTCTGTCTGATGGTGCATTTCACATTCGGCGCCATGCGAATGATACACAGCTTTCGCGTAGCAGTTTAGGAGAGGACTAAATGATGAGTTGTTCTCCCTTGTCAATGAGAAGAACAGAGTCATCCGGTGTCCGAGACGCGCAACTGAGGATCTTAAGACTTCCTCGCTACTTACAGTACCGCTAGAGATTAATGTAACATCTGGCAATGTTTACACGCGGTACACTGCTAATCGAAGTCCGTTACAAGCTGGTGAAGAGTGGATCTGTAGTGAGAAAGGGAGAGAGTACCGTTGGTTGAGGTTAGTAATTGAAAATCGAACAGAAGAGAAATTTCAAAGTTTAGAAATTGGCGATTCCGAAAAAATATCAAAATATCGTGTGTAGTGTAGTGTAGTGTAATGGAGTGAAGTATAATGTACTGTAGTGAGGGAAAGAGTACCGTAGGTTGAGGTTGGTAATTGAAAATCGAACAGAAGAGAAGTTTCAAAGTTTAGAAATTGGAAATTGGTGATTCCGAGTAGATATCAAAATATCCCACTAACATTCACTCTTTAAAAACCGATTAAGCCATTGAACTTCCATATTCGAACTTAACCGTTACCTTTGCTGCGCCGGTGAACGGGAGGCCTACGGTTCGAGTGCGGACGGTGGCAAATTTCCTTCACTAGCTTTAATCAACATAACTAGCAATTAACTGCTCTGATCGGTAGTTTTCCATGGTTATTCCATTAATACCAGGCGAACGCCAGAGCAGTTCTCTTCCAAATGGGTCCCGGCCTGCGCGCGATTAATCATCTTTCTTTGACAATTCAACCTCTTTACTTGCACACCCTTACACGCTCAACACCAGCAAACATGTCGCGAGACCAACCGGGAGCCGAGAGCTTGTGCCTGCTGGGGCGGTGCCCGTTGGCGGAGATAACGCCGGAAATAACGACGTACGCCTTCCTTCGGAGGGGAAGTAAAGCCGGCTGTCCCATGTTAGTAGATTTACTTGCATGCAAAAGATCAAGCCTAAATGGCGCCTCTGAGCTAAATTCAAAATCGCCTGTTTCGTCGCCCAAGAAATACCTCCTTTCTCTGCTAGTTGGTGAAAGGAGAGTAGCGAAATTTGCGTGGTCAGACGGAAGAGCGGGCCTGATGGCCCGAGTCTCGCCACGTAAAATAAGGCAAATTCAATTCAATTAAATAACGGGAGAGGAAATACCTCTGCTAGCCAACGTGTAGGTCGGCGCACGGCTTCGGCGGGAGAGAAACACTGCCACCTCTCTGCCCAGACAGAGCATTCGGTTCACTTACGGGACGACTGACCACAGAAGCCGACAGGTCCGTATACCCTAAAAGATAAATCAACCGTTGATCCCGTACTACTTCGCTCCGCCAACCCTAGCACGGAGGCGGCGGCGGCGGCGGCGGAGAATGTTGCAGCGCTCCTGGAAACCCACGGAGCGACCCCGGGCGCGGCCGGCGCCGCGCAGACGGCAGCCGCTGCGGAGGCGGAGAATGTTGCAGCGCCGGTGCAGCGGTAATTGGGGGAGGTGACGCAGCGGCGACAGGCAGACGAGCAGCAGGTTTGAGAACTCTGGACGGGCGACGACAGTACGCCTTGACGGAAGTGAAAACAGACACTACGCCGGGTGAGTTAAGGCGGGAGGAACGGAGGGAGGAAGAGGCAAAGATGGGGAAGAGGAGTTAGACTTTAAAAAATGAAAAAAAGAAAGGAAGAATGGGAAGAAGTAAACAAATCAGAAAACACGAATAACTAAACAATAAGGAGGAAGAGGCAAATGTAGGAAGACAAGCTATACTTAAAAAAAAAGAAAGAATGCGAAGAAAAATCGATAATCTAACCAATACAGAACTCTATTACTCACGTCACAAGATACCCTTTAAACCTAATGAACGGTACAAGATTTTAACAATTTGTCTGCCCTCCAATAGTACCACGTAACAATAAAACGACAACATCGAAATAATGTTTAATTCACTCGCAACTTATTTTTTACTATTTATTTTACTTTTTTAGTTTAACTAATTTAATTGCGACTTACTACGGTAGTTTCTTTCGCCGTGGAAACAAACGAGTAAACTTCCGAGAAAGCCGGCGCCCCATAACCCAAGTAGCAAACGGTTCAGCGGCGGACGCGCGCGGAGGCGGACGGGTGGCGGCCGTGGAAAAACTTGAAAGTCGACGCAGCGCGCCGTTGCGATGCAGGCGGACGCATCGACGAAGCTGTCGCGGTCGAGAAGAGATCGATTCCCGTTCGGCGCACGCTCGCCGCCGCGACCAAGAACGGAAGCGCGCTGCTTCGAGGAATTCCCTCCGCGCGGGACGCCGCCGGCTGTTAACGCAGACGAGCACCTCTGCTTCTAGCGACGACGGGTGGACGCGGGAGAGAAAAATGGGAATGGCATCTTCGAGTCATTATTGCCTAAGAATACGAAAGTAGTACTCAAGTTATGCTATCGTTCAACATAGTGCCTACCTTGTATGGTTCTCAGAGTACTCGTTTTCGTTATATTCAGGGGAAAAATGCCAGTTAAGATTATAACGTAATATTCTGTGAACAATAAAAGCTAAAATATAAATATATGTGTTATCACAGAAATGAAAAATGCAAAGAGAGCACTCTGATTTCTCGTCACAATTAAAGTTGTCAACTCTTCCTCTAACAACTGCACTTGTGAATATTTGAATGGCAGAATTCACAGTTAAATTGGAATGTCCACCGAAAAAATCTTGTCGAAATCGATAATAGGGATCTGATAATCCGACTTCATTTGAAACGTACTTCATTTGAAAGGTAAGAAAATGCAGTAAATAAAAAGATTTGACCAATATTTGTGAATGAAATAAAAATTATTCGTTGATATTATTTTTACAATAAATATAGTACTCGATTTATTCAATTTACATTTGCTGCTTTTCATCAAATTTTAAGCGCTTGCTTTTATATTACGTACCTCCTAATTATACGATTTCACTATCGAATTCGGTCAATAAAAGGTTTTCCCAGTTATTCTAAGTGGTTATTTGAACACAAAATATTCACGATCCCTTGACAAGTAAATCTAATTCTTCTAATCTTAATTATGAAATATACACACGTAAATCTAATTCTTCTAATCTTAATTATGAAATATACACACGTGCAACAGCCACAGGGATGTCTCCTACATTTGCATCAAAATATACCGATGAAAAAGCAGTTGTCACTAGAAAATATATTGGGATCTCGTAACGTAACCCAGTAAATGAAGGCCTCCGCAGCCACGTGCCCCGCGTGAACGCCGCGAAACGAAGCCGCGAGCGAAATGAAATATGCGTCAATTCGCGCGAACAGAAAAGATAGTGGATTCGGTGAACTCGCGCCAGAGGGCCATCCGTCACGCGGCCGTATCTGCAGCCCGCGTGCTTCGCGCTGGAAACCATTAGGCCGCGAAATAAATGGCCGCCCTCGCGGCCACCTCCGCACGGCCGCAGGTGGCGGTGACGAAAGCGTTGGTGGGGGCGGGAGGGGGGTGAGCAAAAAGCGGTTGTTTTAACGGTGGTGATAGCGGGGTGGTGATGGTTGTGGTGGAAATCCTTGGTAAGTGAGCGAAAGATTTAATGATCGTGAAAAACGTGGTAAAGTGGTGGCAGAGGTGTGGGGGGGGGGTAACATTGTTACGATTGCAAAGGTAGTGGGAGTGGAGGGGATGTCGAGGGGTTTACTTCGAAGAGGAGATAGGGTAGAACGTTAAGGCGGCGCGGGGGTGGCATTTTTGACGGCGCGGCGACGTCTATGTAGTGACGATGATGGTAGCGCAGTGACGATGATGGTAGCGCAGTGATGATGATGGCAGATCAGTGATGATGATGGCAGATCAGTGATGATGGCGGCAGAGCAGTGAAAATGATGACGGGCATTAAGGACGGTGTATAGGAAATGGAGTTGGTAATAGCTGTGGCAGTGATGTGGTGGCGTTGATCGTGGAGCTGGCAACAGCTGTGAGAAGATGGAGGGGCAGTAGGTGGGGGGCGGCACAACGGAGGCAGTGGTAGTGACGGCAGCGGTGAAACGGAATCAATCGACACAGCCAACAACGCACGAACGCAACACACAAACAGAATGATCGATTCCGAGGGAAACAGAACGGCGTCTTTGTGCTTTGTTTTTTGTTTTTTTTCGTCGAGTGGTGGTGGCGACTCCGCCCCCGTAATCACCTGGTGATTGCGAAGGCAACTGGCCCAGTGCCAAGAGGGTGGATGGAAGGGCTAAATAATAAATGGCTTCGCAAGAGGTAAAGCCACTAAAATTCTCTGGACTGATGTACACGAAAAACAAGCATCTGGTCGGAGAGTAAGCACAAATTCATGTTTTGGTCTGAAGGCATGAATACGTCATAATAGATTACAGAGTACGAAAAATATACTATCGTAGGATTCAAAACCTCCTTCGTTATGACCTAGATTTGTTACGAAAATATGCCTCGAACAATTTTTGATACAAATCATTAGTTGTGCATATTCAGAATGTCTATTTGAGGAATAATTTTTAATTTACCTAGGTAGGACTAGGAAACAATTTTAGAAAAAAATAATGAGAATGCGTATGAGTAATATAAGATTCAAATGTTACTCGATTCTTTCACGAAACATTGAACCTGATACTTTAGAAGCCGGTGTCAAATGCAGAAACGTTTTTTGGGTTCTGCAATTTGATACCCAGAAACTGAACACAAGAAGTCTCGGTTTAAATATAATTAATGATTAATGCTGCTCTACTTCTAAGTTATTTATGAAGTTGCACTGATGTCCAATTATCTAGCCTTCTAGAGACAGCTGGAAATGCCGAAAAGAAAACCATTCTTGAGTATGTGATATCAGAATCAAGGACAACGCAATTGGGACCAAAGTATAAAAAGTAAATGGCTACGTAATTTTTATCTTGTTAATTATGGTGAAACAAGTTTAACTCCTGTTTTTTCAATTAAACTTACAGGTTGTTGAAACATCGTCTCGTCTCATCTAAATTTCATTGCACAGTATCGACTAGTAGCATGCAGCGCTTGTTTTCAGTGCTGTGTGCTATGAAAATGAATAATGTTCGGTATTTGGTGCATGTGGTCACTACTTCGGTGATGGCAGAAACGGCGATTTCTACGTGAAATGAGACAGAAGGCGAGCAGTTCGCCCACAGGGGCGAGACTGCCGTAAAGGAGATGGAAAACCACTCTGGGGAGTGGGTAGTGGAGTAGAGGGCGTTGGTAGCACGGTAGTTTATTAGGCGAAAAAAAACTTGAATTTAACTTCTAACGCAGAGCACTAGTTAACGAAAATGAGGAATGAAAAATTCGCAAGTGGTATCTGACTGGTAGATGCTGCTCTTAAATTGGGATGGAACTGATAGGAAGGCACCCCGAAAAATCACCGATCAGAAAAGCAGGCCCAAGATTTTTCATCAACACAACGTTCGGCATCGATCCAGCTATTGAGCTGAGCTGGTTTCGAATATCATCGAGATTCATGAACCTGACCGTTAATGAAATTATTGCTGAGAATTTATTTTTATTGAAATAATATATCTACGGTTATACTGTAGTTGTAGTCCTCCGTACGTGAACATTCTCACGTTTTGAGTAATTTGATTATTCAGGTCTCGATTGTGTTTAACTTTCGAATAAAGGATAGTATACACGAACAAGCCACGCTCTAGAGCCTGGCTCGTGCCGCTCGTATATTTGTACCTTGTTGCGCAATCGCCGCATTGTACCTTGCTGTGCCATCAGTGAAGCTACAGATTTATAAACGAGTAAAAAAATAAAAATACAAATGTCTCCATAATAGTCAACCAGCGAAAGTGTTAGAAACCAACTACAACTGTGTACCGTGTACGCCCTTACGTCACCAATGAAATTCCAAAAACCTCCCGTTGATACCCCGAACTCGACGAAAAATATTAGTAGATAAAAATAGTTATTGAATAATGTATTAACGAGTGCGTATCTCATAGGCAGCTGGGTTAGAATAAACTGACACCGGATATCTGAACGCTTTATGTTTCTCTTCCCAATGTGTTATGTGACATCTCAAAACCCCTCACTACGTACATACCAATCCGTCGCGAGAAGTGGGTTACTTTTTCTGGAAAATGTCTCGTGACAAGATGCGTTTCGCCTGCAAAGCAACGGCATTTTCGTCCGGTTTCCTGACAGTCCGCATGCCAGTGCGGCCGCGGGAGGGAATCGCGGCGGGCGGGCGTCTTGAGGCGGCGGCGAGGCCTGCAGAGCGCGACGCGCGCGCGCGGGCGGGCGGGGGCGGGGAAGGGTCGGAGACGGAGGCGTGAAGGAGAGGAGGAGGAGGAGGCAGGTAACCCAGTGGCCGTGCGGGGGAACTGGGCCGGCCCGCCCCACATGCCGCGCCGTCACGCCAGCCGCCGCGGCCCACGCTCCCAACAATCCAGACCACACTACGTACCATACCCCTCCATATAAAAAAAATCTACGAAGCCATTGTACACACACCGCTGTTCTGCAGCACATACATCACACACACTCTGCACTACCACACTACATACTATTCATACATGTACCAGATTCACGTTACTGACACCACACACACACACACACATACCACGATACATTACCGACACCACACACCTATACCGCACTCCATACATTCCTAACACATCACGATACCACGCATACCACGATACCACGATACCACACTGTATACATGCACCCACCTACCCCACCTTTAACACCAATAAACCCTACTTTGCATCAAATGATCTCCAAACGTTTCATCATACCCCACATGATTGTTCTTCTTCATTTTTAATACGTCTTTTTGATACGAGAATGGCTAGTGATTTGGTAATGCGTATATGAGAATTTTTTCCAGGTTTTCCTGACTTGAGAGGATAGCCTTTCTAGTTTTCTACTTGTGTTCAAAATTCAATGTGTCGCCATATTGTTGCCCTAATGAACAAAATATTAAATCTAAAATATTGTATAAAAGATTTGAAATTGTACCGTGAAAGTATTATTTTCTATTTTGCAATTATATCTATATTAGTACACTTCCAATACGACCATGTATTTGAATAAGTCATTAGGTAGCGACTACACAAATAATGAAAAAATACAGATTTTAAATTAACTTCCCTGCCTTTTCTCCTTCTCTGGCTCTTTCTAATTACGTTTGTTGCCATTTTCAAAATTTTCAGATTAAGCATTTTTCAAAATTAACAACTTTATTTTGCAAATAAACAATCATAGTGTCACTGTCAGCTATTTCAAAAGAGCTAGATAATCACCTGAATTTTCTAAAAGCAAGACTTAACATACAAATAACATTGCTAATTTTCTACATTTTAAGGTTCCTACCAACGCTGAGAGAAGTATACCAGCAATGTAGGACCGGCTTCACATCTTATTGATGTAGCTGGTGTTGCTGCATTCAGTCTGTCCGATAGGATAATTGTTCCGTGTTTTGTGGTGCACTTTAATGGTACGATAAACGTGTTAGTACAGCGGCAAAGACACTGTAAAGGGTTACCTAATAAAATTAAGCTCACGACGAGATAAGATCACAAAAATTATGCAAAGGTTTTAAAAACACCACTGGTGCTCTGGAAAAATAGCTCAGCTATCTCCTCTCTAGAAATAGTTTACACGCTTGCTTATCTATTTTTACATTTTATGCCACCGCTTTTGGTATCTGCCTTAACACTAGAACCACAGGTCAAAGCAATCAGATTGGAGACGATTATTCTGTTCACATTCGACACTGATTTCGAACGAAATCGGGTGAGATCAGAAAAGAGCAAAATTCAATTTTTTTTTTAAATTTAAGATCGCATCAACTTCTAGGTCATTAGCGACCACTATTGCGAGTAACGGTATGGTAACTATGAGGATCTCATATGATGATAGGGGTTGAAAGGACGACCCAATACAACCATGCCTGAGGCGGACTCGAACCCGCAATCCTTCGGTACGAGATCGCTACGGCCCTAGTGTCTTAGCGATCTCGGCCATCCTGACCGGAAATTATTCTTTGTTTAAAGGATTCATTTCCAAAATCTGTTCCCACAAGGATTAAAAGTGGCTAAACCAATTGGTCTGCCATTTGGTGTTTTGGCTACCTCCTTTATGCATCTGTTTTTTAGTTTGTTTTTTCATATTTTCTATTCATTTTGAAACACTATAATTTAATTAACTTGAAATTTAAAAAAATTAAACTGAACAAAGGAAATCCTTAGTTCATAAATAATTTTCACTAACAGATGTATTGGACGGCAATTGCAAGAAATCACACACGCACGAGTGGGCACGCAGAACATCTGAAGACCATCTGCTGATGTCCAGATGCTTCGAGAAGGTCTCTTACGAGTAATGCACTCCAATTCACAGAAAGTGGTCGTTCAGGCAACAAAAATGTCGCATTCTCATTTCACACCTCGCGCCACTTGCAAGCACTCGACGTCATACATACTCCTAACACTTGGAAAGCAGAGCACTCAAAACAGCACACTCGATCTTTCTGTCAATGCCCCTCGCCCGCAAGCCAGGGAACTACAATTTCTCAACAGGCGACAAAAGAGTTCGGGCGAGTACATACTTCTGCTACATACAAATCCATTGACACGTTTTGTAAACTTACTCGGAAATTTCCAAGCGCTTGGCCAAACCTTCACCGCGCTTTCGCACCACACCCGCTTCTTCCTTTCACCTCACACTTTCGCGTGAAATTTCTGACAGATGAGAGGGACGTCGCGTGGAAAATTCGTTTCGCAGTTCATTCGCTTCTGTCGGAGGGGCGGGTGTGTCAGGTCAGCGGGGGCTGGAGATAGGGCGGAGCGGGAAGACGTGGGAAGGGTAGAGCAGACGAGGCAGAGTGAACGCAAACGTGCGGGAGGTTCCAAGTGGGATGGTGCGAGTTGAAGGGCAAGCAAGGGAGGGGAAGAGAAGGGTGGAGAGGCAAAGTCAGGATGGTAAAATTGTAAGGATGGAAGGGAGATGGGATGGGAAGAAACGGAGGATGGGAAGGGAGGGAATGTTGCAGTGAGGGAACGGGAGGTAGAAGAAAAGTACGGAAACAGGGTGGGAAAGAGAGGGAGGAACGAAAGAGGGTGATGGGGAAAAGGGGATGGTGGAGGAAAGGAATGGACAGGACAGAAGGGAGGTAGAGAAAGAGGGAAGGGAGGTAGAGAAAGAGGGAAGGGAGGTAGAGAAAGAGGGAAGGGAGGTAGAGAAAGAGGGAAGGGAGGTAGAGAAAGAGGGAAGGGAGGTAGAGAAAGAGGGAAGGGAGGTAGAGAAAGAGGGAAGGGAGGTAGAGAAAGAGGGAAGAGAGGTAGAGAAAGAGGGAAGGGAAGTAGAGAAAGAGGGAAGAGAGGTAGAGAAAGAGGGAAGAGAGGTAGAGAAAGAGGGAAGGGAGGTAGAGAAAGAGGGAAGGGAGGTAGAGAAAGAGGGAAGGGAAGTAGAGAAAGAGGGAAGAGAGGTAGAGAAAGAGGGAAGGGAAGTAGAGAAAGAGGGAAGGGAAGTAGAGAAAGAGGGAAGGGAGGTAGAGAAAGAGGGAAGAGAGGTAGAGAAAGAGGGAAGGGAAGTAGAGAAAGAGGGAAGAGAGGTCGAGAAAGAGGGAAGGGAGGTAGAGAAAGAGGGAAGGGAGGTAGAGAAAGAGGGAAGGGAGGTAGAGAAAGAGGGAAGGGAGGTAGAGAAAGAGGGAAGGGAGGTAGAGAAAGAGGGAAGAGAGGTAGAGAAAGAGGGAAGGGAGGTAGAGAAAGAGGGAAGGGAGGTAGAGAAAGAGGGAAGAGAGGTAGAGAAAGAGGGAAGGGAAGTAGAGAAAGAGGGAAGAGAGGTAGAGAAAGAGGGAAGAGAGGTAGAGAAAGAGGGAAGGGAGGTAGAGAAAGAGGGAAGGGAGGTAGAGAAAGAGGGAAGAGAGGTAGAGAAAGAGGGAAGGGAAGTAGAGAAAGAGGGAAGGGAAGTAGAGAAAGAGGGAAGGGAGGTAGAGAAAGAGGGAAGAGAGGTAGAGAAAGAGGGAAGGGAAGTAGAGAAAGAGGGAAGAGAGGTCGAGAAAGAGGGAAGGGAGGTAGAGAAAGAGGGAAGGGAGGTAGAGAAAGAGGGAAGGGAGGTAGAGAAAGAGGGAAGGGAGGTAGAGAAAGAGGGAAGGGAGGTAGAGAAAGAGGGAAGGGAGGTAGAGAAAGAGGGAAGAGAGGTAGAGAAAGAGGGAAGGGAGGTAGAGAAAGAGGGAAGGGAAGTAGAGAAAGAGGGAAGGGAGGTAGAGAAAGAGGGAAGGGAGGTAGAGAAAGAGGGAAGGGAGGTAGAGAAAGAGGGGAAGGGGAGAGGGGAGGAAGAAGAGAAGAGGGAGGGGAAGGATAGAAGTAGTGGAGAGGGGAATAAGGAGAGGGGAGGGGCGGGGCGGGACCATGGTCGAGAAGTCCATCACTCTTCGTCAGCCGAAGCGATATATCGCCAACCAGCAGCGCGCACAGTGGGAGGCAGCCGGCGCTAGACTGACAACCCGCCGAGCTTGAGTGGACGCGTTGCACTTATCGGCGCTCACCAGAATGCACCGTTATGCGAACGTCAGAGGAAGAATCGCTGACCCGGCCACAAGGCGTGGCCAGAGTAAACGTGAGCCATGTCACGGGCAGGAAACCGATACCATGAATGGAAGTAAATCTAGAAGCACACACGGCTTTCCAACTGGCTCTATTACTAAAACCTTTATTGAAATAGAACATGGCATTCGTCATTCATTTTACGATTTTATTCCAAGAAATATTTAAAACTACAAACAATAACATTATACTCACGAAATCACCAATATAAAAATGTGCATAATTAAGTATATATTCCAAAAACCTTCGTGAACATGTCGGACAGACAACCCCCTTCAAATGTCTTTACACTCTCATAGTTTATAAATATTTTTTGCCATTGGCGCGTCACCAGAGGAAACAAACGAAACTATATCACTATTTGAACATAAGATACAATTTCATACGACACATTAAAAATTAATTAACGATAAATAAACTTGGATTTGCAATTAGAGCACTGGACACCTGCTGGAAAATAAATCTGAGAACGACGTATTTGAATGAAGCGTGCGGGAATCGGTTAACAACCCGGAACGCAGTGCAGCGGTGATCGAGGCGACTGCCGCCGCCTGCTACAAATTCACCTCGTGTTCGACAACGAGCGCCAACAAACAAGCGGCAACGAGCCGCCACGGCCGAGCGCCGCCACAAACAGCCGGCGCGCGCGCGCCCATCGATTTTTGCGGCGGCCACTGTCACGGGGATGGAGGTGCAGTGGGTGGAAGCGGTTCAGGCGGAAGTGGTGCAAGCAATGCTGGGGGGGGGGTAGTGTTGCTGGTGGTGATCATGATGGTGGTGATTTTGAAGGTGGTGAGGATTATTAAGGTGGTGACAGGGATGGTATTAGCAATGGATTGGGAAAAAGATGGTGGTGGTGGTGGATTCATTGATAATGGTCACGGTGTAGGTAGCTGACATGGTGGTGGTAACTTGTTACGGTGGAGACGGAGGCGGTGGCGCGGTGGTTGTGGTGGTGGTGGTTGTGGTGGTTGTGGTGGTTGTGGTGGTGGTGGTTGTGGTGGTTGTGGTGGTGGTGGTGGTGGTGGTTGTGGTGGTTGTGGTGGTTGTGGTGGTTGTGGTGGTTGTGGTGGTTGTGGTGGTTGTGGTGGTTGTGGTGGTTGTGGTGGTTGTGGTGGTTGTGGTGGTTGTGGTGGTTGTGGTGGTTGTGGTGGTTGTGGTGGTTGTGGTGGTGGTGGTGGTGGTGGTGGTTGTGGTGGTGGTGGTTGTGGTGGTGGTGGTTGTGGTGGTGGTGGTTGTGGTGGTGGTGGTTGTGGTGGTTGTGGTGGTTGTGGTGGTTGTGGTGGTTGTGGTGGTTGTGGTGGTTGTGGTGGTTGTGGTGGTTGTGGTGGTTGTGGTGGTTGTGGTGGTTGTGGTGGTTGTGGTGGTTGTGGTGGTGGTGGTGGTTGTGGTGGTGGTGGTTGTGGTGGTGGTGGTTGTGGTGGTGGTTGTGATGGTGGTGGTTGTGGTGGTGGTGGTTGTGGTGGTGGTGGTTGTGGTGGTGGTGGTTGTGGTGGTGGTGGTTGTGGTGGTGGTGGTTGTGGTGGTGGTGGTTGTGGTGGTGGTGGTTGTGGTGGTGGTGGTTGTGGTGGTGGTGGTTGTGGTGGTGGTGGTTGTGGTGGTGGTGGTGGTGGTGGTGGTTGTGGTGGTGGTGGTGGTGGTTGTGGTTGTGGTTGTGGTGGTGGTGGTTGTGGTGGTGGTGGTGGTGGTTGTGGTGGTGGTGGTTGTGGTGGAGGTGGTGGTGGTTGTGGGGGTGGTGGTGGTGGTTGTGGTGGTGGTTGTGGGGGTGGTGGTGGTTGTGGGGGTGGTGGTGGTTGTGGTTGTGGTGGTGGTTGTGGTTGTGGTTGTGGTGGTGGTTGTGGTGGTGGTGGTGGTGGTGGTGGTGGTGGTGGTGGTGGTGGTTGTGGTTGTGTTGGTGGTGGTTGTGGTGGTGGTGGTGGTGGTGGTTGTGGTTGTGTTGGTGGTGGTTGTGGTGGTGGTTGTGGTAGTGGTTGTGGTGGTGGTTGTGGTGGTGGTTGTGGTGGTGGTTGTGGTGGTGGTTGTGGTGGTGGTTGTGGTGGTTGTGGTTGTGGTGGTGGTTGTGGTTGTGGTTGTGGTTGTGGTGGTGGTGGTGGTTGTGGTGGTGGTGGTTGTGGTGGTGGTTGTGGTGGTGGTTGTGGTGGTGGTTGTGGTGGTGGTTGTGGTGGTGGTTGTGGTGGTGGTTGTGGTGGTGGTTGTGGTGGTGGTGGTGGTTGTGGTGGTGGTGGTTGTTTGTGGTGGTGGTGGTGGTGGTGGCGGCGGCGGCTGTGACTGTGGCGGGGACGGGGATGGGGATGGGGACGGGGACGGGGATGGGGACGGGGACGGGGACGGTGACGGGGATGGGGACGGGGACGGGGACGGGTGCGAGGGCGAGGGCGAGGGCTGAAGTAGTGGCTGTGACTATGGCAGTGACAGTGGCTGTGGCGGGGGCTAAGACAGTGGAAGTAGCCCTGGCGGAGGCGGAGGGTGCGGCAGCGGCGGTGGAGGTGGTAGTGACAACAGCGATGGCAGCGAAGGGGAGGACACCAATTAGCCGGGATTGCATTCTCGCGTGCGCCTTGGCAGACGGCGCCAGAACGGACGCGCCGGCCAAGCCACGCAGCGCGCCGCGGGGAACGACTCAGGGAAAGCGCAAGACGGAGGCGTAATGAGGGGAAAGAAGTAGCGGGAGATCTTTCTATTCTACTTCACCAGACGATCGCTCCAGACGTCCCTCGCACAACCAATGACGAAGTGCCGAACCTTGTCTTTCTTTTTCATACGAAGTAACCTCCTCTTTTTCATTGGTACTCTGTTCTTCAAGTATTACGATATTTTAGTTTTAACACTAATTTATTACCCAATTGATACCATAAAATTGTCTATGGATCCAATCTTAGCAATAACATGAGGCGTTTTTTAAGGCATAAATCTATGCATTACAGATTTAGTTGTATTTCCGGACGCGTCAACTACTAAAGTCAGTAGAGTAGTAAGTGTTGTGCATTATTCCATGAGATTGTGGTGTTCCTTCCTCCACAGTAATGTGAGATCCGACACCGATGTTCACGATGGCTTGCAGGGCATTCCATCTGAAATCTTCCTCAGCAATGCACTGCACCGGGCACTCCGGGAGACGCATGAAGTTTCCGATAAATGTGGTAGTGATGTGGGTGGAAGTGTGTGACCGAATGGGACAGGATGAGCGAGCGAGCGAGAGAGTGAGAGAGTGAGAGAGTGAGTGAGAGAGTGAGTGAGTGAGAGAGAGTGAGTGAGAGAGAGTGAGTGAGTGAGAGAGAGTGAGTGAGAGAGTGAGTGAGTGAGAGTGAGTGAGTGAGTGAGTGAGAGAGTGAGTGAGAGAGTGAGTGAGAGAGTGAGTGAGAGAGTGAGTGAGAGAGTGAGTGAGAGAGTGAGTGAGTGAGAGAGTGAGTGAGAGAGTGAGTGAGAGAGTGAGTGAGAGAGTGAGTGAGAGAGTGAGTGAGAGTGAGGGAGTGAGTGAGAGTGAGGGAGTGAGTGAGAGTGAGTGAGTGAGGGAGTGAGTGAGAGAGAGTGAGAGAGTGAGTGAGCCAGCATCTATAATTCTCTTCCACACAGCAAGCGGCTGCATTCGTGCAAGTGTCAATACTCCACAGTCGCCGGACCTCGAACCCTAGGTCCTCTCGATCACCGATGCCGCAGAGTCGACGGTCTTGCCACCGGGCCACCGCATCCGTATCTGCGTCTCCCCAGCGCAGGCCTTCCCGGGCTCGGCGCGTGCCGGGGCAGTCGGCGAGGAGAGAAAAAGCAGCGGCCATAACTCAAGTGCACGCGCACCGAGCGGGCCTGCGCCGGGCGGCGAGTCGGCTCCGCGTCGCGCTTTCAACGGGATAATCCCCATCGCCCACGCGCAAGTGCTCGCGCCCGCTCGCCCCGGCTGGCTGCCCAGCGCTGCGGACAAGGAGGCCGTGATTAAGAGGTTTCATTTAACTTGACGACGCGCGTCCTAAAGAAAATTTTACTCTCCCTCGATTCTCTAAAGAGGCTCTCTGGATTCGCCCTTGCCAGCTAGAGATCTTAGCCAGGCCGGGGATTTTTGCCGGCCCATTTTCTTGTAAAGTGAAATAAAAATTATACGCTATAGTTTGTATATTTCTAGTAGAATGAGGAGCAAGGTTAATTAAGAGGTTTGACAATAAAAACTAATATATTGTCCTTGTAATGGCATACGTTTGACGTGACGATAACAGTGTAACAACTCGTATTTGGAATTCCTGAGCAAATATTAACTATGCATGACTATGATTTTCCTCGAAGTTTCCTTTTGTTTTTCACATTACAATCACAAGAAGAAGAAATTAATGAAATGCAGGAATTTTGAAACTACTATGCCAGAGCAAAGCTGTTGCCGCTATAGATGTTTGGATTAGATAACTACTGAATTGTTGTAAAATATTAATAACAAGCCTCCTTAATGTGCTCATCTGCTCATTACCTACGGCTAGAACCACCTTTTCCAGTATGCGGAGTAGTGTTAAACAAGACGTAGTTTATTACAATCGAATCGCTATTGTAACAAACTCGAAGACAACCAACAAGATTCAAGATTTCAAGATTCAACGTGAGACACATGCAGTTCCTACAACAAATGAACAACTTGGCGCGAATGATCCGACGCGTCTATCACAGTAGCCGAAGAATGCGCTTTCTTCAACGGCTATTGCAAGACAGGACGCTCCTTCCTCAAATAGTGTGATAAACCTAAATAAATAAACGACAGCCGACAGCGCGGCAATTAACATGAGGCTGTCACGGAGTTTACCTAATATCCCTATCCAGAGCTTAACACGATGAAATGGAGTGCCGAAGCCGCTGTGGTCGAGACAGCTAGTTACCGGCACCATCACTGCCGTTATCGAGAACGAGCGAGACAGATACTGATCACGGGCCGCGCTCTGGGCGTCGGCGCACGAAACAGCGACGACGGGTGCCGAAGGTGTCACAAGGTCTCTCGTCACCGTTTATTCTCAAGCGTTTAAACGCAATATTCATTTCACTCTCTGAACTACGTATACAAACTAAAGTAGTAAGCTCTACGACGAAAACTGAATAAAAATTCGCTCGCAAAAAGCACGTTGCTAACTTCTGTATCTTTGTGCAATTGAAATTTGACGAGTTCGGAAGTTATGTCATTTTTCTTACATAGTTTCAAGATATTTCAATTTTTTTTATTATTAAAATTAATTGCAATTCTGTATTAAATGATTTACTTTTTTTTTTTAAGAGAACCCGTATTAGGCTCATCATAAGTGAAACATACCGAAACCCTCAGAAAATGTCCGAAAAGAACGCTAATAACGCCGATACTGCCGTGAATGAGCGGCACCGACAGTTCGGATATTTGACAGGGAGCTATGAACAGATTTCAGAGGCAGATAAAGAGCGCGCTCGCCCTCCGTCACTGCAACAGCAATTCAGCGAGAACGATCCGTTACTGCATTCGTTTTATTTCCGTTGTATTCCAACCCGTCGCCGGCGCCTATTGGAAGGTACTACTAATATAACCTACGTGAGCACGTTAGGCTCTTCACAACGAAATATGGCACATTATATATAAAAACAAAATAAAGAAGTAGGTGATCGACTGTCTACAATTGCGTAATTTTAGTGACACGCTTATAATAGTTATTCGTACAATTCAACGTAGTAGTTCATTGTTTCTTACTGTTCGCACACTTTCACTTCACAAGAAAAGCTGAATGAGGACACATAAGTAAAAGGACACATAAGAGTAAAATTGTGGACGGGAGATTGAGATTGTTTTGTTTTCAAGCTTCACTCTCGAGATTTCAGAAGATGAATTTGACTAGCAGACTCACAGCTTTAGTTGTTATATTTTTAATAGTTTATAGAACGTCTTAGAGAGATAGTATGGTATAGGAAATAATCTCCAAACTTTTGTGGAGATTATTTCCTTTACCATAGTATGGATTACCACAAGATATCTGCTACCACCACGGAATCTTAGGAGATCTCTAAAATGAAAACACAGTTATTCCTTGCAATAAGAAAGAAGTAGTTCGTAGCGATGCTATTCACTTACTCTTGCAAACACATTTACAAAGTGTAAATCCGTGCGGAGACTAGGACTTTTAAATTTAAAACAGATTTATAGAGTTAACCAAATTCAGAGAAACAATGCAATGGAACATGATATCCCTGCCTCACAATAGAGAGATATCCACTAGCATGCTGTTGCATCACGGAAGTAGATTTCACAGCACACACCGCGACATTTGCAAACAAAATTCCATTTATTATGGTCATGTGACTCGTAGCCGTCACCAGTCACGTGATTACACACTGTACTGAAGTGAACTATCGTTTTCCGATGTAACTATAGCAAAGGCATGCTCAGGGTTCAAAAGCGAGTTCAAATACTGATTTACGTTACAACCTGACTCCACGTTAAGATACTCCTTTAATAAAAGTTTGCAACCGTATTGCTGAATTTGGAATAATTTAGAATCGCCAGCTCCAATAACGAAGTTCGCGCTGCGCCTTACCGCCTTCGGCGGCGTTTTACTCTACGTGCGGCGTGCGCAACGCGCGCGGGCTTCGAACACGCAACCCTCCAGCCCCCCCCCTCGCGTGTTTATTCGGCGGGCGGCGCGTGAGGGCGAGACGGTCGAGGAGGGAGGGGCGATGGTCAGCCATAAATCCGAGCGCTGGAGGGGTGGAGGGCAAATACGCACGTCAACGGCTTCCCGCTGAGCTTCCAAGCGAACCAAGTGGCCAGGCGGACGCTGAGCGTGTTTCGAGTATAAAAATTATATTGTTCAGTTCTACATATGATTTTACTCAAAATTACAATTGCAATGTAATATCGATCTCAATTATTATATTACGTAACTAATAATATCGCACAGTTATTAATAACAATATAACACACAACTAGGAGATAGATCAAAAAGCTGAAACTACCCACATTCTATTATTTTTTCAATACTACTACATCCTCTGGCTCTCGCTTGGCAGCTCTTCCTCTGACAAGACCACTCTGTATTCTTCATAAGCGTCACACGATTTTAATGAAAACTACCGATTTTCCCAGAAAGAAATGTGTGCGGACACTTAAGAAACTACTTAAAGTATACGATTCGAAAGAAAATTACTTGTAACACGGAATCTAGAGAATTGACATAAAATGGAGAAACAAATGTACGCAGAATGATAAAACACAATAAGAATACAAATAAATCTTTCTGTAAATTAAACAATTCCAGTGATACGAAAATCTAAGACACATGAACGAAAGTGCGCACGGAAAGAGAAAGAAAAGAAAAAAATGTTTGAAACTCTCCCTAATGTTCTATGTTCGAAAAAATATATCAATTGTCTTTAGAAATTCCTATACTCGAAAAAAAGAACATAGGCGTTTCGATACTTCCCTTTGTTGCAAGTATCGACATCATCGAATTAAACATCGCGCCATCCGCAGCAGGAAGAGCGCTCCCCGCGCGGGGTCGCATCGTGTCGGCCTCTGATTAATCCCACGCCCCCTCCGAGCGAGGTCCCCCGCAAAACAATTCCGTAAATGCGTGTAATCAGATCGACCGCGCGGCGCAGCGGGGCGGGGCGGAACAGGGCAGGGCAGGGCCTCCTCCTCCTCCGCCGCCGCCGCCGCCGCCGCCGCCGCCGCCGCCGGCCCATGTGGTATTAATTAGCGGCGCCGCTCCTCCCTGTAATCTGTCGGCGGCGCCGCGTTCTGTCCTTCCCCTCCGGCAGATGCCGCGACTCCGCGGACGGCGCCGGCGCCCCGCAGCCTCCGGAGCTCTCACGTTGCATCGCCGCCGCCGCCGCCGCCAAAACTTCAGGATACCCACCACGGGCGCCTCTGGCACTAAAGAACCTTGTGGAGCACGTTACATACTTCTTTGTTACCTTCATAATTGAATTGAATTGAATTGAATTTGCCTTATTTTACGTGGCGAGACTCGGGCCATCAGGCCCGCTCTTCCGTCTGACCACGCAAATTTCGCTACGCTCCTTTCACCAACTAGCAGAGAAAGGAGGTATTTCTTGGGCGAGAAACAGGCGATTTGAATTTAGCTCAGAGGCGTCATTTAGGCTTGAGGATCTTTTACATGCAAGTAAATCTACTAACATGGGACAGCCGGCTTTACTTCCCCTCCGAAGGAAGGCGTACGAAGGATTTTTTCGCCTTTCTTAAAAATCCACGGCTTCGATCGGGTTTGATCCCGCGAACTTGGGTACAACAGTCCGCTACGCTAACCGTTACACCATCGCCGCCGCCGCCGATAATTCAACGGCAACCCAAGAGATCCAAACAGCATCGTCCCACAGGATTGTTTTGATTCATTAGTGGTTACGTGTCAACTGTTAACATCGTTCATCCCGTAAGTGTAATTCATGTTTTTTATCGCGGGAGGTGGCGGTGATCTTCCCCAGATACTTGGTGAGATCCGGCGCCGACCTATCATCGCCCAACGTCGTTTCCCTCAACCAGGTATCTCTCACCAGTAGGGCCCCAGCCGGAACAAGCCGTATACTCCCGACCAGACTCCCGGCATGTGTGGTAGTGAAGAGTATGGAAAAGTCGTGTAAGTAAGGGCTGAGGGTAAGGCAAGGAAGTGGGAGGAAAGATTGCGCGCGGTCAGTTTCCCGTTACGTAAGGTAGTGTTCTGGCATTCACTTGGTACTGATCGGAGAAACCAGCAAAACTACTGTTCAGAGCAGCCGACCTAGCTATCGATCTAGTGTCGAAATTCCTCTCTGTCGAAATTCGAACGTATAACCTGACGCTTAGAGGCACTACAGTGACATCAGTTGATTCCTTGAGCCACCTCTCCTGCTACGCCCCACTGGAGAACACAAGCGTTCATCATCAAGTTCTCGTAATTTTTTAACCAATCAATTCTTGTGATGATTTGCTAAAGGAAGAACAAAACTATTTAATTTGAGAATGGAATTGTTATAGATTGTAAACAGATTAAAACGTGCTCCAGTTTGGACACTGGAAAGACGTATGGCGATGACTACAGATGTGCGCGTTTTCTATAATTATACATTTAATATCTTCTTTATGGGAACACCAATAAAGCACAACAGTGCAATTAAAATCTTATAGAGGAGACGCATTTTATCTAGAGAACGAGAATTGCTTCACCCTCGCATCGCCCTCAGCGCCCCTCCCATCTCGTGTAGTTCCGCCCAGTCTTCCTCTGGCGTGACCTCCCCTTCGCCCCTCGGCGCGCGGGCGACGGAGCGTAGAGGCCCGCACCGCCCACTCGCCCACAGCCCCTGCCCCGCCCAGCAGGGGCGACCGCCGACGACACGAGGCGAGGCGAGGCGAGACGCCACCCGACGAGACCGTGAAACGAAGCTTCTCCCGTCGAGACGGCCACACGAGACGCCCCAAACTGCCCGCACGACTACAGATCATACTGAGACTAATCAAATATCGGGTTTACACTTCTAGCAAGAGTGCCGTCACCGAAATTTGGCTGAACTCAATTATTGATATATAATAATAATAATAATAATAATAATAATAATAATAATAATAATAATAGAGCATAGCGTACGAACAAATCATAATTATCCTCTGTTGCATAACAAATTAAAGCAATTGCCATTTTTACTATGAATGCAGAACTCGTTTTATTCCTGGTCCGATTACGACAATTTCACATCAAAAACTGAAAATCTATGTTGCCGTACTTTTTCACAAATTTGAGGGAGAATGGGAAACGAATTTCAAATTTTAAATAGCAACTTTTACTCCGTTTCATTCAATTCTGAAAAGTGTTTAGTGTACCCTTCCTATGTAATCCTAGTTGAAACGGTTATTAACATAAAGAAAATTAAAGCCATTTATTCATTGTTACATATTCATGCGCTAAAAAATTAAAATAAATTAAAACTATTTCATGCAACTAGAGCTGCGTTACTCACATGCATTCGACAGAGAGGAGATCTTACCTGAAACAGAATGAAATAAAATTTCGTTAATTTATTATCTTATTAATAAGAACGATAAAAATTCATTCACAATCCATTCACACACCAGACAGCCACCAAGACAACTCAAAACATAAAAAATCTTTAGAAAATTCAGAAAATTATATTACAGTAACAAAAATACTCTTTGTGAAGATCTTGACTGAACTTCGTTATGAACTTAATTTAACAAACATGACAACCATATAGATAGAAACAAAATATTTTAATTTAAAATATAATCTTTTTTCATGAAACATTTGTAATGCTGGGGTTGAGGAGCTCAAGTGGTTATTAGAAATATTTATACACAAGAAACTTAATAGAATTTACAATGCACATTAGAGGAAGGAATATTGCTGATTAAAAAGTTAATACTCTACATGAAACAACTATGAATATAAATTAATTTACTTCTTATTGAAATCGTCTCTGCAACTTTCTACAACGCTACGTTTCACAGAAGTACGTACACATCACGTACCCTGAATTAATACAATTTCCGCATACCAACTGTGTTAATAGAAAAACATAAAATTGCTATTTCAACACATAATTTACGAACATAATCTTCGTTTTACGGCTGACGCTCAGGAACTGTCTGATAGTTCCATTAACCGCATCGAATTGCATCATTTTATACCTGCACTTAGCCTTCATTTGGGCTCTTTCATCCATAAATTACGTTGTCGAAGTCTTGCACAGCCGGAGACCACGCCATCCTGGTTGTTCGAGAAACGGTACAGCATTTATTTTGATCACCAAAACTACACCCTTACGAAATTCACATCACGGCGGCTGAAACATCAGCAATGTAGGAAGCCGCATATCCCATACAGTAAGGATCCCTTACGTCACAAATTTTGAACCTGAAAATTCAATGACTTTCTACAGACACCAATAACTTTCAGACAAAACGCCACTAACTTTCTATCGATGTACCGCCCAGGAAACTACGTTTCGGCGTGACAGCTGTTTCCACGCGAAAGAACGGAGGCCCTCTCCTACGGACTACACCGTGTGGCGATATTCAACGATTGACTGATGCTATGCGATTGGTGCCCTACGCGCGTGATTGTATAGCCACGAAGAGCATCAAATGTCACTGATACTACACGCATGGCAATTTCGCATTGAATGATGGAGCGGAAAGACGCCGATGGTTATAGTGGGGCAGTAGCTCGGCCTACTGAAATGACACGATTCCAACCAACATTTCAGTCGTTTCGAGTAAATTGATGTTAAAGCATCGTTAAATCATAATTCAGCCACCTCCCCACATAGAGAGATATATTTAGAGTAGCCATTTATCTACAGAATGTAGCACGAGTATGTTCTTCTTGCAACAGAAATCAGACAAAACCCTGTCACTAAAAACGTATTTTATTTTATTTTGTCAATTGGGAACTTCTTATTCAAAATGGTCGAGGTGTGAATGAAACTGTTGTAGCAGGGGCAGTGAAATTTGTTTTAAGGTCACCTACAGATTTTTTCCAATTTAATTTCACAACAAATGAGACAAAGCTAGGAGAATCACTGAATAACATGCTGTACTACTGCCGTACTACTTAAGACCCATTAATTACAGATCTTCAAACTCGTCAAGATATCTAGGTATGCGTTGAGACTTTTTTCTGCAGATATGGAACTTGGGGGACATAAAGTTGCATGTTGGAGCCAGTAAACGGCATCACTGGGGAATTACCCCGATCGAGCTGTGCATCAGCCGTAACGTAGAGTCTAAAGCATCGCCTTCCACCAATCGCTGCTTCCGATCTCGCCCTGCATACGCGATGCGGCTACAGGAAGACGCGTGGACGGCGCACGCGCTCGCGTGAGGGCCACGCGTCCCGAGCGTAGAGCACGCACGGCGCCGTGCGTCACGTGATCAGGTGACGGTAGGCGTTTGCGGAAACGTATGGCCACAAATCTTCGGTAGTCGTGGGCAAAGACGCCTCCGAAGTCGTCGAAGGCATTTACGTGGTCATAAATAACCCTGGCGATATGTCGTGATTTATCGAAGAAACTCCGTATTAATAGGGACTTAAAGTAAACCCTGGCGTACACCAATCGACAGCCGTATTTATCTTCTGCGTATGCGCAGTTGAAGTTATGCACGCGCAGAGGATCGAAAGTGGTACAGAGTATCGAGATATTGCTGTCGTTTGCTGCATGGTTCTGTACAGCTACGCTGTGAACCCACTGTCTGGGTGGCAGTTGAAGAGCGTGGCGGCTCTGATAGATCGCTTCCTGCAATCAATGGCTGGATGATACCGAAGCAATACCTTGGAACAATGGGCCATGGACCGCGTTCTATATCCTGTCCTCACTTCTATCTTCAAGCAGCGCGGCTGATCGCAGATTCTCTTAAAGCATATAAGCGTAGAAACTTTCTCATGAGCGTCGAAGATCTGTACACTGGACGCAGAAGCGACGACAGTCTACAAGACCCCAACATACTATGTTTTGTGGGGAGTTTACTGAAATAGAAAGGTTTAATTTGCCGAAATATTAAGACAATACAAAGGTATTTAGACAAAGAGACATAGTTGCCATTCCTAATTATCCTTTTTCAGATAAAACAAGAGAAAATATATTTTGTTTACGGTGATGTCGGCGTAGTCATGTCATAGTGATGGGTCGAGAGTGACGCTGTAGAATCCACTGCAGTATCACAGTATCCGCATCACAGGATAGCTTTTTTTCCTCAATACGTTCATTTGGACCTCTAATTTCTGCAATATCCAGTTACTTCACCCACTTTCAACGGGTGTAAACTATCGCCGGCCAGTTGCGAACAGAGAGCCAACGGTAGGAGGAAAGCTGGAATCCGTGGGCTGCCGAATGTAGCGGTACGTACAGCCACAATTTACGCATTAACGCACGCAATTTACGCATTCACACCGGACAGTAAGCCATCGTCAACGTACATCAAGTAAAATGACGAAATTATCGAACTATTAAAAAACACCGTACATATCTTGACAATATTCTAGGTATTAAGAAAATGAACAGAACACCGATTCTTGATTAACTTTTTCGGTTAATTCATTGCTGACATACTACTGTAAATAAAATTTTATACCTGAGTTCATAATATATTTCAATTAAATTTAATAAATTTGCACCAGGGCGAAGAGAGTATAATGTAAAGGAAGAACGAAGAAAGGAAGGAAGAAAACCGAAAAAAGGAAGAAGGACGAAAGATAGGGGCCAATAGACGTTGTCCGTACTCCGATTAAATTATAACCACTCCTGACATTTGATCAGCTGAACAGGTTATGCAACCAGGAGCTTCGTTAGGATTTAAGTATTGGTATCGAAGTCCATATTGGATAACCACATCCTAGCTGATCGAACGTCAAAAGTCACTGTAACTAAATCGAATAATATAGGCACTACGTTCGCTCAAACAAGACCGAATACCAGGTTCACAGTTCGTTTCAAAGTCCGTCGTCGTTTCCCAAATACATCGGCTCGGGGATGCCTGCCTCCCCACAAGGGGCGAAGCGGAAGTGAGGTCCGGAGCGCCGCGACGCGCCGCGCCGTGACGTGGCGCCTGGCGCGCCGTGGAGCTGGCGAGCGGCCGCTGAGCTCACTACTCCGTGCTGCGCCGCGCCGTGCGAGCGTCGCGTGGCCCACACCACATCCGGGGCGTGACCGCCCCGCCCCGCTGCAGCGGCCTGGGCGCCCCATTCCGCTCCGCGCGCCTGGTGCAGCTGGCGAAGGCAGCCCCGAGCGAGCCACCCGTCTGCAGATGAATCGCGTAGTACAATGCTACGGAATGGCTTGTCTCGAAAGACGAAAAGAGTCCCCTTCCAAACCCTCGGTCCTCTCTCGATCCGAAAGTCTCCCAAGGAGATGGTGAGTGTCACGTAGGTCAAATACCAAGACAGCCTCGAGCGGCCCACCCATCTGCAGATGAATCGCGTAGTACAAAATTGCTACGGAATGTCGAAAGACGAAAGGGTTGCAGCCCCCTTCCAAACCCTCGGTCCTCTCTCGATCCGAAAGTCTTCCGAGGAGATCGCGAGTGCCAAGTAGATCAAATGCGAAGCGACCCACCCTTCTGCAGATGAACCGCATGGTACAAATTCCGCGGTTCGGCTTTAGCGTACTTGTGAATATGATATCCACAACTGTGTTTGGTGCGTACTATATAGGACGAGCTGATCAACTGTTTGTTGGAGAACCTGTGCTGATATACGCCCCAAAATCAACCGTTTCCTGCCGTCGTCTATAGGGCTCATCTCCATCGAGTTTATCATGTATTTTCGGTTCAATGATTGATTCACCTCCGAGTTTTTCAGTTCTGTGCAATAACTACAGTTCGATACTACCAACCATTGAAGTATTTGTGTTTATAACAAGTAATAAAATTACTTTGCAAATCTCAATAAATCATCTGCCTCTCTTTGAGATAATCTACATTCCACATAGTTCGGAAGTCATACGTTCTATCGCAAACATTACTGATGCTTTCGTATATGGAATTTAATACATGAAAATAGTCGCATATACATTTAAAATGATAAAACAAACAATCAAAATGATATCACAAACAGGTAAAACTTTATTCACTTCACTTTATTGACGTAGACAGATATCACTTTATGGAAATATTTGAGCAAATATTTGCAGGTTCAAATATATTTGCTTCGTAGTAATTTGAGTGAAGCCGCATAAATCATTTTCAAGAAACAACTACACGTTAATTACCGTACGATACAGCATCAACTTTCAATTTACCTCTGTGTACAAAAGCGATTACAATCAGGACCGAGCAATGAGTTAACGCGAGTACGCTGTCCACGGAAGAGAAGCAGCACTGCGGATGTGAAAAGCGGAAAGGACATCACGCGAGGTGCAGATAAAAGGGGTCAAGGAGGAGAGCGAAAGAGTGGCCCGCTGAGAATATTCACGAAAGAAGAGAAAACGTACGTGTCTAATACTAAATACGAGATTCTTGTAATCCAACAGAGATTGCGCTGGGAAAAGACACAGAGAGCTGTCTTTAATTAAATTTCATTGCCGTCAATAAAGTATATATGCCATGAGAAGCAAAAGACATAAAAATACGCCACTTTATGTCGATTTTTCACGAAAGCGACATTGGTTTCATTGTATTTAACTGGAGAGATATTTTCCCCAAACATTCTAAATAATAATAACAGAAGGTAGGCAGAGGTCTTAACACCTGCTCTTCCGGCTCGTTTAATTAAGAAAATGAAACTTTCCCATTCAAATTAAATAAAAGGTTTTCAGTTCCTAGGTGCTGGTGCTGGTGCTAGTCCTTAAATTAGGGTCTAAAATAGAAATGAACACTCAACTGTAAGTGAATGAATACAAGAAAAAGAAAATTGTTGCACGTCACGGAAGCACCCTGACCCGTATGGAACATGCAATTCGACAACTAACACGCGCCCCTCTCTATGCACGCCGTGTAGCGGGCGCATCACCTGTGACAACTGACACGCGCCCTCCCCCCTCCATCACGGCCGTGTCCGTGAGTCACGAGCGCGCGCGGCAGCGGAAGGCAACGAGCTGCGTGGGTGGGGCGGGAAGGGGAGGGGTCGGGAGGGGAGGGCCGGAAGCCCAGACTGCGGAGACGGGCACAGCGCGCGACTCGGCGACGAAGGCGACATCAGCAGAACACTGGGATTTATTTAACCGTGCACTTGACGATAAATCAGCAGTTCACGGTTTCGTCCAATCGGGAGCTTGAACGTCCCCATAGTGACGTCTCTGCAGCGACTTATGAGCTCCGGATCGAATGAAACCGCAACAGCTTATTTACGTCAAGTGCAAAACTAAATATAGGTAGGGACGTTACATCTCAAACAAAACGTCGATGTTTCATAAACAATGATGGACAAAATTAAAACATACATGTTAATAATATATAGCTTCGAAACAACCTGTTTTTTAAATATCGGTGGTGTTAGAATTTTATTAATAGCTATTAATATTCAGGCGTGGGGGAATATTGAGGTTTAACTCCCAAAATTAAGTGAAATACGATCGCACGATTAACAGAACTTTTATTGCCTAATTGGATAATTAAAAAATATGTAAATTTAATTTATTGACGAAACCTATTTTCAGCCATCTAGTCTTGGTCACTCTGGTTTGAAAAATGTTCATTTTATGAATATCAGAAAATGTATTATAGAATTTCATAATGATATAGTTCTTTTTATTAAAAATGGAATTACAACCGCATAAAACATCCCACACAAAATATCGATGTTAAAAGCAACAGCTTCCAACGATCGATGTATTTATACGTCGATGATTTTACGAGAACATTGACATTGATGTCGCATCTAGCTGTAGATTCAGAGGTAAATACGGCATAGCATTTCGCAAGACGACTACGTCAGCAGAGCTGACACGCACAAATCCTCCCCCACTTTCGTACGCAGTTTAATTCGAGTAATGCCTTTTAAGGAAGAGACTTTTCTTACGCGTGTCGGTTCCTACCAATTGCGAAAAAAGGGAGAAAATTCAAACTTCTGGCGACGGCACCAGTTGCAAAAACTGGAATTGTGAACGGCGATGATGCCGCAGAGCGGTCATTTATGTCCTGGAACAAATTTGCTCGACTATTCCAGGTTTTCCCGTTATTATTATTATTTATTATTATTATTATTGAAAAATATTATAATTTCATATTTCTTAAAGAAAATGGAATAGCCAGCCACATAGGAAATGGTCAACTCTCTGATTTCGCGGTAACAAAGCACAAATTAACAATGTTTTCTCATTAAAATTGAGCAACGAATATCACTATTAATGTTTTTAAGGAGTAACATCAATTTTTATAACCCTTTCAAAATTTTACCTGACTTCTAACGATTCTTCTAAAAAAATCCTTTATTTTCCCTAACTTTCCCAGAGCAATAAAGTCTCCTTATTTTCTCCGATTTTCCATGTATTACAGAAAGAGGCCACCGCGATAGCGGCATGTATGGCAGTGGCTACCAAAAAAACAGCGTTTTTAGCAGTGATGGTGGGAGGGGGTGATGGATTGGGGTGGTGGTGCGGGTGCTAGGGTGATGTTAGTGGGGGTGATGATTGTGATGGCCACAGGTGTTGCATTGGTGGTGGTGGTGGTGGTGGTGGTGGTGGTGGTTATGATGGCAACGATGATGGAGAGACAATGGTGAAGATGGAGGTGGAAGTGGCAATGGCGATGAGAGAGACAATGATAACGATGACTACGACGCAGGCGATGACAGGGGGCCATGGCTATTATGGTTGAGGCGCAAGATTCGCCGAGGGTAATAGTGTTGGTGATGGCGAAGGTAGCTGTGACGTCGGCAGTGGCGATGGCAGTCGTGATGGCGGAGGCAACGATGACGATGGCGATGACAGGCGGTGGCCATGGCGATTACGGAGGAGGCGATGGAGTTGCTGAGTGTTACATTACATCGCCGGTGATGTCTGCGATTCGACGGCAGGGCCGGGCAGGGCGGCCGAGACGTGTGGGGTGTAGCCGCGGGCGAGCCGGCGGTGTCGGGTTCGCGGGCGAATTGCTGCGTGTCTCCGCCGGATGCGGTGGCCGGGGCGGTGACTGGGGCGGGGGCGGTGACTGGGGCGGGGGAGGGGGCGGGGGGCGGGGGCGGAGCAGGCGGATTCCAGCGCGGGCGGCGTGGGAGGACGTCCGGAGGGTCGGGGTCAGAAGCCCCGAGCAGTCTCCCTCATGGCTCGCCAGGGCATCGAACCGCCGGCCCCTTGGATTGAACGTTGGCGAATACTAATGGCAGGATGTGCAGGATATAGTTTTTGATTTGAAGAAAGGAAATAAGGAAAGCTCCTGTAAACAAACCCAAGACGGGGAGAGTAGAAAATGAAAAAATTGAGGAAAAATGTGGGTACAAAAATACATTAAGAATAAAAAATCTGCGAAATATGATCCAATGATAGTAGGAACAAATATTAACATGTTTATTTTGTCTAGCCATAGGCTTTAAACCTCCAAAAATGAACCAAAAGTAATCAATTAAATTAATGTTTCGCTTTCGTAAGGATCATCTCTTTCTCTTCCTATTGATCGTCATGTCCTTGGAGTGAATACATCACAGTAAAATGTAATAAGAAAAATTAACTCCAATCAAGAAGAATAAAACATTTTAAAAAACTGAGTTAATGAACCTCAATTTACAAGAAATGTCCATATCCAGAAACTTACTCCAGCATGTAAACACTCGAAAGATCAAAGGTCGAACGAGAGTAGTTTCTTAAAAAAAAAATAATAATCGGATGGTATAGCTGACCTTTTACAGGAAACTTACAGCAACCACAAGGGGCGATGGCAATTGCAAAAAGGTACCCGGCGCACAGGGTTGATTGATATTTCCGGGCAGTCATCTGTTATGGCCATTAATCCCGTTAGCTTTATGAACGTTTTTATTGCGGGATGTGGCGGTGTTCCTCTCAGTGTGGATGGTGAGATCCAGCGCTGACGTACACGTGCGTTTTCGGGGATTTCCCACTTCCAGGTATCCCCCAGCAGGAGGAAGCTCGAAATTCCGGACAAGTCGTGTGTGGCAGTGTAGTGAATATAAGTGCGAAATTAGGACAAAGAAGAGGAAGGAAAGATCGCGCTCGGCTCGTGACCCAATTGTTAGGGTACTGCTCCGGCATTCGTCTGGTGTTGGTCGGAGAAACCACGGAAAATTACCTATCAGCGTCGCTGGCCGCTAGAATTCTCCTCCAGACGGTGATTGTATTCGCTCCACTTATCCAGCGAGTGTCGAAAATCCTGCCGTCGTCGGGACTCGAACCCCAGGGCCTCCCGGTGCCGCTCGCCGCACAGACATCAGCAATGCTGGCTCCGAGCTACCCCAGCCGGTCTTGTCGTTCAGGGGAATGTGGGAGGCAGGGAAGGGGGGGGGGGCAGCCGGCGGCGGGTGACGCGACCGGAAGGCGCCGGGGGGGCCATATACGGGCGGGCGCGCGGGGCAGCAGCTGATGAAGACGCTTCGAATTGCGCCGGCCTCGGCCTGCCTAACGAGCGCGACGGCGGCGCCCCTAGCGGACGACTCCGCCGCGGCGGGCACGGCCCCTTTAGGCGGCGGGCATGCGCCCACGCCCCGCCGCGCCCCGCCCCGCCCCGCACACGATTTATGGCTCGGCTGCGTTTCTTAGCTGCATTTGCGCATTTCGATACGCGCAGAAATCCAAACGAGTTGTACTGCCTGTTCGCATCTCCTGCTACTACGGTCGGGAACAGAAAGCACAGTGCTGTTTAGCAATTCACTTCTTGTGTTTGCCATTGCGGATTTGATTGATTTTCTTATTTAGTGTTTTCGGAAGCGTCACCTACTGTGATTAAGTACTGTAAGTATAGTGCGTATTGTATTTTGTGATGTGGCGGTGCTCTCTTCCAGCGGAAACCAGAGATCAGGGGCAGACCAAGAAGGCGGGTTGCGGTTTTCCCTCTCAAAGTATTTCCCTCAGCATGGCATCGTGTCGCAGCCGCGGCAAGATCTCACCATTGGGATAGTCATGTGTGGTAGTGTAGTGCTTGGAAGTGTAAGTCTGGATGTGTCTAAGGGGCAAGGATGTGTGTAAGGAAAAAGGAAGAAGATGGCAACCTATTAAAAGTATTCATTGTTAGACAATATTATGAAAGATTGGCAAACACGAGTCATCAGAGTGCAAATCTAATGCTTTGAAACACTACTATTCTCATCCCCATCATCTCTTCGTCCCCACCCCCAAAAATAATCAACGAAACACCTTCTAGCCACGCATTTTCGTAAGAATTTAGTCCTTTGAAATCATAAGGATGGTAAAAATTGTTTCACTGTTCTTCTTTCAAGAAAGTAAAAACATTCGCTAATGCAAAGCAATTAAATGGAGGATTCATCGATCATTACCCATTACCTAAGAGCGGTCGTTATTTTCAAAACCTCGCTATGATTTATCAGTGAGAACACCAGGGGCGTAATAGCTATCAACCTGCGAATGAAGTTAACTTTCTTCCGTTCCTTTTGGTGGCAGTTGCATTCGGTTTCTGTCTGTGCACTCCTAAAAGAGTAATTTTGTCGAGATTGACTTACGTGCTCTTGTACCGAAGATGCACGTAGTTATGTGGCGTCTGTCTGTATTCCACTCACGCCGAAACGTTTATTTGACTTTTGGTCACGACGTGCAGTAGCGAATTTATAAGGCATGTGACCTTATAATGAGGATGCGTACAAAAGTGGCCAGTGAAGACTGAGGCGTGTTTTTCACACTTTTATTGGCTGCTATAAAACGCCATGAAAATGTTTCTCACTAAAAGGGTATAAAGAAACAAAACCAAGCATGGGAAAACAAGTTACAAAATTATAGTCGAATGGATGAAGGAAATGCATATGAAAGTTCGAGATGAAAACGAAATAACGTGACTTGCACGTCAAACGTAAGACCAAAAGGTGCTTTAGTCTGAATGAATGCTGTGGCATCAAAATGGCGAGTTGTTTTAGAGAAGAAATTAAAATAAATTTAGAAACACGTAAATGAACCACAACTTACGATAAAGAATTCTTTCTTAAGTAGTTTGAAAATCACTTATTATTTACACAAGTATCCACCTACGAAGAAGAATCTGGGACTCTGCGCATTAAGAAGCATAAGATAGCGAAAATAGAACATCACAAGTTCAGAATCGAGAATGATATTTATATGTGACTACCCCAGCAAGAAACTGCGTTCAATGAGCACTCAGAGAAAGATATAACATTAATTACCGGCAGAAACATTAGGTTTATTTCAAATGGGTCAAATTAGATATAAAAAGTAAGTACACAAGATGGATGTTGTAAATTACGAAGTGGTTCAGCATACCTACGTTACTATAATTGGTAAGGAAGAAAGCAATATCATGTAATAAATTACAGTATAAAAAGAGACTAGTACGGAACTCATAAAATGGCATAAATGCAAACAGTAGCTGAACTCTAGCAACATAGTACCAGATCAGAATCAACACACACATTCGTCGCCCACTATTGGATGATCTCATACTTATCTTAATCTCTTTAGACTTTACAGTCCTCTGCTATTTCAAATTAAATTTCCAACTACCATTCGAAATTCAAATGCAAAAGAGAATATTCAAAATGAATGTACTTCTTTAGGTGCCCGATTCCCTCTACTCTCAAGAGGATGCCAAACAATACATCATGGTCTATCCTTGCCTCTCGTCTGCTCTGAACTGCTCTGCTCTCTTTGTTTCGAGTGCATGGCATTTGTCTCTTGAAAAAAATATAGTGGATCGATAGTCGATCGAAAAAAATATAGTATAGCGAATTGGATCACCTAGCTTCCTTGGATTCAAAGAAAACTTGCACTGAACCTTCAGCAGAGCATTCATCTACAAAAATTATAGCCGCCTTACATGTGTTTCATTCTAATTCTTTCATACCCTACGGAAAAAAAGGTTTCAAATTTGAACCAAATCCTTCGCGTCCATTCACTTTTGGACATAGAGGAAAGGGAAAGATATGGCTGTCCACCCGTCGATTTTCCGTCTCGATAGTGCAGCAAATGAAACCTGAGTGGGGACTGGGTCGCCGCCGGAAAAGGGGGTCACACAATCAGCTGGGTGGTCAGTGGGCACCAGGCAGTGGGCGTCGCGCGGCGGGGTTGTGGGGAACAGGCAAGCGTTCGCAAAAGCACTAGTGGGCAATTGAGCACACACACATGTACATAAACCACTGTACAGGTATGCGAGTTTCCCCACAAAGGATGGTGAACTGTTGGTTACATCCCATTCTACAAATTCCATCCTTCAAACAACTACCAATTCAAACAACTACAACCCCATCATTCAAACAACTATAACCCCATCATTCAAACAACTATAACCCCATCATTCAAACAACTACAACCCCATCATTCAAACAACTACAACCCCATCATTCAAACAACTACATCCCCATCATTCAAACAACTACAACCCCATCATTCAAACAACTACAACCCCATCATTCAAACAACTATAACCCCATCATTCAAACAACTACAACCCCCATCATTCAAACAACTACAACCCCCATCATTCAAACAACTACAACCCCCATCATTCAAACAACTACAACCCCATCATTCAAACAACTACCAGTACTCCACAGCCCCCAAAATCCAGATTCTACGTTGAGGGACTAGTTTCTGCGGCAAAGACAAAGTTGTCCACATTTCGCTGTACAGAAGCAGCGACGCTCTCCAACGCGTGATCTCCTGGCCCGATTTAGTGACGACGTCCACCCCACCTCCGCCTCCGTTCATCCAATAAACTTCGGCGCCGCCTCACTTTCATTTCCTCGTGGCCGCGATGCTTCGATTGCGGCGATCTGCCACTTTGTTGGCGTCTCGCTTCTTCCGCCTCGAAGACCTGCGTTGGACCTTAAGCGTGCCGTTCGTATTGTGGCGTCTCGCATGATCTACTTTCCAAATCCAAAGACTTTTTTTTATAAAATCCAAAATTTGCTTTTGTGGTACTTTGAATAGGTTTTTGAGAACAGAACGAAGATGACAAGGGAAATAATGAAAATAATTCGAACACAATTTCAGGTTACAAGCAATTTGCAGATATAAGTCATAGACTGATGCATGTTGCGGATACAACTATGGAATAACGCAAATGTTCTTGAAATGACAAAACCTTGTAGCCAAAGTTCTTCATGACCATTAATGTTACAACATTATGAACGAGTCTTATTTCTGAAACCTGAGATCGGAAAATTCGATCGGAATCCTTTTGTGACATCAGAAGCTTGAGAAAGAAACTTGAGAGACCTTCCAGCAGTCAGAATACTGTTAGTTTCCCGAAATTGTTAGTTTACCGAAATTGTCAAACGTATTTGTAAAATTGGGGAATTCAGCAATATTACATAAGATTATTAATATTCTTAAATAACAACTGTAGGTTATGGTTCAATATATTGTAATACCATTCCCCACAATCGAACTTCGTACTTCGGTAATGCTAGATGACACCAATTCCCATCTACAATACTTTCTATTTTCTCCATAGATTCTAAAAGACGTCCTGCAATCATAGGATCAAAACGCATTTTCCCTTCGGAAAACAACGTAAGACGCAACGCGTTAACACACCAGGTAACCCCGCGTGAGATCCGAGGCGCGGGGGAAAGCTCGCAGGATTAAGGGGGAAACAAGGCAACGCTGACCGCAGCGTTGCAGGCGGCCGTGGCGGCACGCGAGAAGAAAAACGGGCGGGAACGCGCAAATTAGAATGCGTTGATTCAGCGGGCCTAGAGTGGAGGCGGCGGCGCTGACGCAAGTGGTCCTACGGTCGCAGTCCCACGCGCAACACCTCTATCTCCGCGTCGACCGCCACCCGGAAAACGACGCCCAGGTACGCAGATTCGACGAAGGGCCCTTGGTCGCTTACTCATCGCATAATTCGATTACGAACTGCGGAACTTAAAAGTTTTTCTTTTGGCTCTGTTGTATACACTTGCTTGAATGACTTCAGACATAATGGTACGTAGAATTTGGGTCGAGTGGCATTTATAAGCAGATGAAGACCCGCCGAAGGCTACGTAGGTAGTTCACCGCGAAGTCGTCGCAGTCGATTACGAACGGCAAAACTTAAGTTATGGACTCTGTTGTAGAACCTTGCTTGAATGTCTCACAACGTAATATAACGTAAAATTTAAGACTTGTTCCATTTATCACGCGATCGATTAGTTTTAAATGTTGGAGGTTGCTTTGTCTGATTGATTCACAGGAAAAATTAAGTAATATCTTCCGTTCACTAATTTCGTAATACAATGCAACTTTAACATCCCTCGATCCTCGTAGTATTTGATACCTCGAATTCTTTTGATCCTCTAATTACTTGCAAGGATATGGAAACGAGCCCTTAGAGGAACCTCCATAAATCGAAATACCTGATTTTGATTCTTTTCCAATCACATTGCGAAGTATCGAGATTTCACACGGAGAAACGTGAAGGCGCGCAAAGTGTCACTAAACATAACTATTTAATAACGGCGTAGTCCTCAAAAACAAACAAAATGTCTGGTAGAGAGTGTGAGAAGAACGCGAGACAGGCGTTTACAATGAGTAATAAATCTCCGCATCCGAAAAGACAGCCGCAAGATGGAGCACCGAGAATAGGCAACCCGCTTCCTCGTCACCCGTTCCACCTCTCGCCCACCACCCCCGTTCGAAAGGGCCCGAGTGCCAAAAGGAGACCGACAACCCTCCGGAAACGGCGTTGTAGACAGAAAGTGCAGTGGACCCCAGGGGTTGGCCGCGGGGACGGGAACTGGCGGCGAATTCGGCCCAAGCGACAACGGGATGTCCGGTGATTTACATTTGCGGCAATGGAAGTAGCGGTGGCAGTAGCGGTGGCAGTAGCGGTGGCAGTAGCGGTGGCAGTAGCGGTGGCAGTAGCGGTGGCAGTAGCAGTGGCAATAGCAGTGGCAGTAGCAGTGGCAGTAGCAGTAGCAGTGGCAGTAGCAGTGGCAGTGGCAGTAGCAGTGACAGTAGCAGTGACAGTAGCAGTAGCAGTGGCATTGGCAGTAGCGGTGGCAGTAGCGGTGGCAGTGGCAGTGGCAGTGGCAGTGGCAGTGGCAGCGGCAGTGGTAGTGGCAGTAGCAGTGGCAGTGGCAGTAGCAGTGGCATTGGCAGTAGCGGTGGCAGTAGCGGTGGCAGTAGCGGTGGCAGTAGCGGTGGCAGTAGCGGTGGCAGTAGCGGTGGCAGTAGCGGTGGCAGTAGCGGTGGCAGTAGCGGTGGCAGTAGCGGTGGCAGTAGCGGTGACGGTGGCACTAGCGGTGGCAGTAGCAGTGGCAATTGCAGTGGCAGTAGCAGTGGCAGTAGCAGTAGCAGTGGCAGTAGCAGTGGCAGTGGTAGTGGCAGTAGCAGTGGCAGTGGCAGTGGCAGTAGCAGTGACAGTAGCAGTAGCAGTGGCATTGGCAGTAGCAGTGGCAGTGGCAGTAGCAGTGACAGTAGCAGTAGCAGTGGCATTGGCAGTAGCGGCGGCAGTAGCGGTGGCAGTAGCGGTGGCAGTGGCAGCGGCAGCGGCAGTGGCAGTGGCAGCGGCAGTGGCAGCGGCAGTGGCAGCGGCAGCGGCAGCGGCAGTGGCAGAGGCAGCGGCAGTGGCAGTGGCAGAGGCAGCGGCAGTGGCAGTCGCAGTGGCAGTCGCAGTGGCAATGGCAGTCGCAGTGGCAATGGCAGTCGCAGTGGCAATGGCAGTCGCAGTGGCAATGGCAGTCGCAGTGGCAATGGCAGTCGCAGTGGCAATGGCAGTCGCAGTGGCAATGGCAGTCGCAGTGGCAATGGCAGTCGCAGTGGCAATGGCAGTCGCAGTGGCAATGGCAGTCGCAGTGGCAATGGCAGTCGCAGTGGCAATGGCAGTCGCAGTGGCAATGGCAGTCGCAGTGGCAATGGCAGTCGCAGTGGCAATGGCAGTCGCAGTGGCAATGGCAGTCGCAGTGGCAATGGCAGTCGCAGTGGCAATGGCAGTCGCAGTGGCAATGGCAGTCGCAGTGGCAATGGCAGTCGCAGTGGCAATGGCAGTCGCAGTGGCAATGGCAGTCGCAGTGGCAATGGCAGTCGCAGTGGCAATGGCAGTCGCAGTGGCAATGGCAGTCGCAGTGGCAATGGCAGTCGCAGTGATAGTATAAAGTGGACTGGGAAGGTGCAGGTGAGACAGCGGGTTGATCGGAGGGCGACGGGGGAGAACCGTCAAGAGTTCGGTGGCGGCGGCGGGAACGATGGCTTCGGCGGAAGAGGGGTTGGTGACGCGAGGGGCTCTGTGGAGGTAGCGACGGCGATAGCCGGACCGAAGAGGGGCGGGGCGCAGCTGAAGCAGCGCTGCTGGCGGTGGCCCAGATTTACGGGCGCCTTCTGCAGTTCGTTCGCGGGCGCGGGCGACGAGAAACGGAGCAAAAGGCGCGTGTTTACAGGCTCCCCGCGCTTCCAAAGGGGCATCTACCTCCATTTTTTTGCTGAGGCAGTTCGAACTTAACATCACACAATTTTTTGAAGAAGAATTTGATGCCTGTGAAATGAAATCAACCTTTCATTTTCGTCAGAAAACATTTAAAACTGAAGAATATGAAGAGTAAATTATTTACTTAAAAATTCAAATATTATTATATCTCCCAAATACATGTACTAATATTTTAGTTTTTAAATAAATAATTTACTCTTCATACTCTTACGAGTTACAATTATTTTCTCGTAATGCTGATACAATTAAAAATACCATTTCAAAAATGACCCAATAGATCGCACTTCACTCAACCACCGTGTGCCATGTAAATTGAAATGTGTGCAGCATTCATTTTATTACCAGGTGGTAACAAAGGAAGGATTCATAGAATCTTATGCAGGCGATACTTCAAATACCCCGGAAAGGTATTATATAGTAAATATATTTTTACGTTGAAATATATTTTTACGTTGAAAATCCTTCTGCCGTTCAGATTGGTGACCAGGCTGTACTATTTACGAAACAGCACCCATAGTGCTTAGGTAACCTCTTCTCCCAAATCTCATTCGATCACGTCCGAATACATTAATAATACATTAGAGCTATAAAGCACGCGTATTCCACAAGGGAAGATCCGATTTTTTTCGCGAGCGCGGATTTCGGGCCGGAGTGCTGGCAGGGATTTACGAAGTCGCTGGCCGGGCGAGTGGCCGGGCGGAGCGGGCGCGGGGGCCGGGGCGGGGGCGGGGGCGGGGGCGACGCCGCCAGGAAGCGGCGGCCCAGTGGGCGACGCGCCAACCGCCATCGGCGACGGCAGCGCCCCACGCGGAATACCGATGCGGGGGCGGACGGACGTTGCTCGGTCCGCGCGGAGCCGTCGCGTTAGGACAAGCGAAGGCGGCGGCGGCGGCGGCGGCGGCGGCGGCGGCGGCGGAGAAAGAAAGAAAGAGTGAAGGCGGGGCGTGGAAGTGATGCCCTCGTGGAAGTGGCAAACAAGTTTTGCTTGAAGATAAAGCACGCGAAGAATGAAGCACAAAAACACACTTTTAAGACTCTCGAAAACTGTACTATTCATCTCATTGAATTTAATCCTATAATTTCTTTTACGAAAACTCGCTGGAGTATATATTTAGAGTTATTATATATTTAGAGTTATTGCTTTCCTGATACTTATTACTCATGCATATACCAAAAAAATCGTATTGGTTTTACCAATATATTGCAATAACGATGAAATGGAATTTCCAAATATTTTTCCAACACAAACACAAGTCATGGATTCCGTAGGTGGCGGTGATAGTGATAGTGACGACGTTGCTAGGAGCGGTAGAAGTGGCGGTGCTAGAAGCAGTGTTACACTAGGATTTATTTATCCGACCACTTGAAATTGTAAATCAGCTGCCCACGTATTCATCCAATCGGGAGCTTGATCGTCCCCATAGTGACGTCACTATAGCGACATGAAAGCTCCCGATTGGATGAAACCGGAACAGCTGATTTACGTCAAGAGCATGACTAAATAAATAGTACTATAGAGACAGTAATGGAGGCGGTAACAGGGGCGGTGCTAGAGGTGGTACTAGTGCGGTATTAGTGGCGGAGCTAGTGACTAGAGACGGTTCCTATGCGGTGCCTATGCCTATTCCTAGTGGTGGTGTGGTGCCTATGGCGATGGCAGCGGTGGTGCGCGTGGTGGCGGCGGCGGCAGCGTTACTGCTAGCGGCGGAAGCAGTGACGGCAGGTGGTGGTAGTGGTTCTGGCGAATGTAGCTTTGGCCTGGCCGAAGGTGGCGTTGGAAAGTGATGGGAAAGGCGTTATCTGGCCGGCGCCGACGCGTGTTACCTCACCGCGTGCGAGTGCACGCGCCACAATGCGCCCCCGCAGGGGAGCAGGCACTTCCTCCGAACGCAGACGGCCATTCAACCCCGTGAAACCTATCGTTGGCCGGTTCACACACGCCGCCGCGCCTTCACGCGCACTTTGCATGAGAAAGACGTCGCACCCACGCCTCTCAATAGCAGCGATAGCGTTTCCTCGAGAAACCTGACGCGCTGAAAGTGAAGGAATACGAGAAAACAACAACAACAATAATAATAATAATAATAATAATAATAATAATAATAATTTTAATACTGTATTTCAATCACAAATAGTAGAAATTGTCAATATACAGAACGCAGTTTTCTACCACTTCCTCGTAACACTATTCTATTTGAAGGTGGGACTCATCACCAGATTTGTAGTTTAAAATAATTATCTTCAACCATTTTCTTCGTGTTTGAATGGTTATTTATATCGCTTCATTCCAAATACGTAATTTAACGAAGAAGGAAAAGGGTTCAACATTTCGTACTGGAATGCATTTTGTTATTTTCTTCGTTTAATAGACACGACGGCCAAATATGTTGTGGAATAGACATCGCTATCTGAAATATTATGATGTAAATTAGCACTGTTCCCATTATTATCTCCCTAAATGATTGCTTGCTTACGTTCGTTGCCTAGTCACACCACAATGACACACACTCGGAAAAACATTCCACGACTGGATAACCTATCTATTTCCCAGAATCGAAAACGTAATCCATTATTTTTTTTCCTCTTTGAAGGTCTCTGACGTACCCACAGCTAGACCATCCATCACGCGCCATGCAAATTTCGACCGCGCAGCGTCAGAGGATTTTTCGGAGAATTCGCTGCGGTGGAGGTCAACAACAGGAGCAGCCTCTCGGACGAGCTGGCTAGCGACGTTGCAATACTTCAGGTACTTTTATACTCATAACGGATGGAGTACAGCCGTGATACGTTGACTTGTATAAAATAGGTTGTCATGGGACGAAACAAGGGAAGGATGTTGTTGATGAGAAGAGAGAAAGGTTCAAAGCATATAATAAACCAAATGGATTGAAGAATCACAATAAATATGGCAATGTAGTAATGAAAGTGAAATGTTAATTATCGTCAGAAAAACAAAGATAAGTCTATTACACCTTTTTCTAGTTTATATTAATTCGTTTGTTTCGTTCCAATACATTTTATACGACAGGCTATATTGCTTATTTCACTGTCTATATTTCTGCATTCATTGGAAGTAAATGCGAAGGAAATGTGTTTTCATGTTTTCAAACTGATTTACAAAACTACAGTACTGACAACGAAAAAACGAAAATTATCTGTCTACTGTATTGGTCATAAACGCTTTAAATAACCGCGTTCCTGTATCTTCAGTGTATCCTTTGATTTCCTTGAACTTTTTATATATGTAAATAATATGTTTGTTAAAAAAGCAAGCGTTGTTACTAACACTCAGGAATATATTTGAGTAAATGCAGGCCTCAGTGTTTCGAGGATTAGCCTTCTAAAATTCGAGTTGGCGTTTTCTTGAAATGGATGAAGTGACAGACATCTTTGTTGGTTCGTCCCTGGCGATGAATATGTCAAAATTAGGTGAAAGGTGGCTTGTACTAGGCCAAATTAAAAAAAAAAAATCACAATACCCAAGGTGCGTTTCAAAACTCCACGCATTATGCGCCATTAACAACAATGTTTTTTGAAATAAAATACACATTTTCTGTTTATAAAATCAAATTCAATATTTGGAGATTCGATGATTGACAGTATTGACATACCGCCAATACTAAGGTCGTGTCATCTGAATGAAGTCATCATTTGGTTTCCGATCTTGGCATCCGGTAGTGAAATCATTGACCGGCAGGTAGATTAGATTACATTAGGTCGTCTCCCGCGGCGGGGGACGAGACGGCAGTGACCGCGGCACAGGAATCTAGGATGGACGCACGGGTCCCGAACACTGACTTTCAGGTGAGGAGAGGCTTCGCCAGATTGTTGCAGGTGAACTGTCGTAGTATCATAAATAAGGGTACATCACCGTTGCCCGCAGGACGCCAATCAGACATTATTGTTTGTAGCTTCATTCATTGATTGAATTGGTTGCTGCACCAGCAAAACCTCTCCCAGCCTCTTCTGTAACCCAATCCCTGCCGTAACGCTTATCCGGCCCGGTACCACCTCTAAATACAGCATCGTCCCCAAGACCCGTTACACGTCCGTCGTGTCTGGGAGACAGCGACGAGAAGCGGCCGCCCCACGGCAGGAGCCGCCACCGCGCCGCGCGGCAGCCCATAAGCGGCGGCGCGTGCATGGGCGAGCGGGAAGGAGCGGCGCCGCGGCCGACACAGGCGCCGCCGCACGCCGCCCTCGGCGCCTGCGCACTGGCAGGAAACACGGCGCCCGGCCCACGCGCTCCGCCACCACCGCCGCCGCTGCACCGGGACATGACAGGCGCTGGCGTAAACACGGAGCGGCGCGGCGCGGCACGGCACGCGGCGTCGCGAGAGCGCGTTGCGACAGGCCGACCGGCCCACAACGCGGACTTCCAGTAAAATGCGTTTGCGATACCCACGTGGATTAATGCTGGAACGCTGCAGGATGTAGTAATTGAAGCTGTTATTCGTTGATTTAAATATAGTGACTTCTGAGTGGTTATCCAATCGGGATGTTCAATACCAAATATTAGGTCGTAACAAACACCCAAATGGATAGCCGCCTCAAAACTGCTCAATAATCGGAAGTTATTATTTAAATCGACGTTTAAAGCAATGCAGATAATCTATTTCGTTGCTCTTGGCAAAATAAGCAATTAGATGCCTTTCGATACTATTTTCGTAAATGGTTATATTACTGCAAATAATTATAATTTACGTAAATCGTAATGCGTGTTCGTTTACACCTCCTTCGCATCATTTAAACAATAAAGAACGCCCTCCTTGTGACAATTTATCGTGACCTGCAATCGCGTTTTTTCTCTAATTTAGTTTCTAGCCCACCTTAAACCTTTCATGATATTTGCGGTAACCAGGGGGCTGATTGACGAAGGGAGTATGTTGAGAAACATTCCCCTTAGAGAAATTAATGTCAACTGCAGGAAAAAGTATTACAATGTCACTAACAGGAACACGATCAATCTATACGTACGTGATTCAATGATTTCCCCACTTCCATCGATCGATTGACCAATCGATTGATTGATGTTTCCGAGCACATCTACTGCTACAGTCATTAATCCTGTTAGTGTCGTGATTTTGTTAAACGCCGATGTCGGCGCTCTGAGTAAATCTGCTTCTGAACTACACTCATCCGACCCCACATTTTGAAATGTTCAAATCAAGGAAATTAGAAACGTAATCATCTCCAACAGCAATCTCATGAATTTTCCACACAGTGCTGCTTAAGCGAGGATAGTCTTTCTTTTACTCTTCAATTAGCCGGTTCGTCTCCTTCCCCTGCAGTTCTCGGCGCCTCTCCTCCTGGAGAAAATTGCTAATTCGCACCCTGGTGGATCCGTTCCACCAGCAAAGGCAGAGTGTGTCGGTGGCAGCGGTGCGTGGGAAGACCCCCACCCCATCCACCTTCACCAAGGGCCTAACGCGCAGGCGCCGTGTCAGGCGGCGACTCACGGCTGCGGCCTTCAATTTATTTCGTCGCGCTTCACTAAAACCGCGAGATTTCCAGTTTCCGTTAGCCACGCCAACGCTCTCGCGGCTACACTAACGTTCTCGGTCATCTGGCCAAAGCTTGGAAACCGATGAGGAGGAGTATTTCGCTACGGTGATCTGTTAACGATGAGGATTACGAATAATAGTTTCTAGAACAATTAAAGAGACGTTTCTACAGTTACCAGTAGCAAAAAAAAGTTAAGAGACGCTAATGGGATTGAAACATCAAAATAAATTTAAATATCGTCACCGTTTCGTTCCCTGTTAAGATGTGCTAGAGAAGACCTTACTATGATCGTATCATTTGCGAAGGAAATAATAAAAAATTAGTATATCTGCTACCATGTTCTGTTTGCAATACAGTTTCACTATCCTAGGGGCAACCTAAGCTGAAGTACTTAGATTCCTCGCGTTGTACCTTCGGGAACCGGGATTTAATTCTCGTTCGATTCATTTAGAATGTGTGGTGGACAATGGGGGTTAGCGGCTGGTTTTCTCGAGTTTTTTCAATTTCCCCTACCTCTTCTTCCACCATTGCTACTATCGTCACTCATATCAATTTACTGTAATCAGATATCCATTAAAATCATTTGACGTTTCCAGGTATGTCTACAAGGATAGTAACTGACATGATAATAAAGGTAAAATTTCGCTATTCTAAACCAGGCTAAATAATGTTACACAAACGGCAGTCTATTAATTCCGCCACGAAAACCAAATAATACTTGAGCTATTTCCGCCTCGCATCCTGCTACGCTACATTTCTCATCCCACAATCCTCGTCATCTCCGCCTCTTCCATATTGAGCGGCATTGTCCCGAGAGCTCTCCGCCGGTCTCGCTCCGATTCTCGCCCATCCAACGGTCCCATTCCATCGCGTCTACGCAACGCCCCGCCCCGCTCCACTTACTTCCGCATCCGTCTATCTTGTTGCGTCAGATCTGATCGCGAAACCTTGCGTCTCGTCATCACTTACTCCCACGACTGCATCTCGTGAGGTAACGACTACCAAACGTCAAAGCCTCCAAGGGAAGAATTATTTAGTGGGGTGCAGTTTTTTGGTTTTTCTTTCGTTCTTTTCAACATTGTTTGCTCTGAACAAAAATAATATATATGTATCTCTATCCATCAAAAGGAAAAGTAGTGTGAGCGTTAGGCTTCGAATAACTTGGTAAATATCAATGGGGTAAAAATAAACATCTTAAGGTAATATTGAAATTAATATTCCTCGTCATAAACATCTTCCTAGTCATAGAAGGCATTATCTCATTACTATCTAATGACATGATTCAAAAAAATCTATGAAAATATATTATGATTATTTCATAATGAGATTAAGCAACGCATAATATGCAAGTACACGAGTTTTTGGGTCTATGTATTCTCCAACATGAGCGAAACAACTTACGTGAACTTGTGACAAAGTCTGTACAATATACACTCAGCACAGCTACAGAATATAAATACACAGTTACCACTATTACTCAAACCCGAAGAACAAATTTTACGTGATCAAATGTTTATACTTCATTGAGACATAAGTTTCCGAGCACCTTGGGCTCATCTGGTTCGAATTGAATATATCAAGGAGATTTTATCATTTTAATAGTATTCAAATAACATTTTTTATTATAATGAAGCAAGGACGGAATTAACCCAAGAGCAAGATTAAAGAAGAACCAAAGCACCTGAAGAAAGCCAAAACTAGGAAGCTCCTACCCAAAAAGCGGCCTACGACTTTCGTCCTCGCTAGCTCAGTTTTCGAACGAGTCCTTCTCACCCCCTGCTTGTACCCATCTGTCTCGTCGCGAGTGTGGTTCCACCCTCCATTCTTCACCGCGTCTCCGCCGGCTCTGCCCGTCACTCGGGCTCGCCTCGCCGCCGGCCGCGGCCACTCGCAGCGCTGCGGTCGCGTATTTTATCAGCGCCGCGTAGCAGCGAAAAGAGCCCTGCCGTCAGCCGGGAATATTTTACCCGTTTAACCTTCATTTAAAGGGGCACTAAACCAGTGGAAATTAAGGTCGACCTGCGCTACAGTCGCGTGCGCGCGTGAGTAATCACGCTACTGAGGTGTGTGTGGCGGGTCGAGGGAGATTGTTCCGTGACGTGTGCACTGTACGGTATTATTTCTACCGTGAGAAGCATTGTTTTGTGTAAAGTTTTTTAACAGTTAAATTGGGGTTACTTCAGCTTGTAAGGTTTACTACCAATTCACAGACAAAATAACATTATAGCTTCTTCATAGTCAAAGTCATAATAATGAGAATGATGATAATTTTTCTTAGCACAATTCCCCCCACCCTTCACTCGAGTATAGGAGAAGATGAGGAGACTTCTCCATTTCCTGGATATGTAACCAGGTGCACCGAGGGAAAGAGAGCAAGAGGGGCCTGAAAATGTTAAATGTGAAAAATGGCTCAGTAGCTTTACATGTTAAAACGCGTACCTTACATATAAATACGTTCAATTACAGATTTTCACCTTTTTAATCTAACAATTTCAAAATTTGATATATTTGATTATTCGGTTTGGATGATTGTGAACGGAATGATGTTAAGAAGTGTGTGTTTGTGTCCGCAGATGTGGTGGCAGGACCTTGCAATAAACACAGGGTGAACACGCCCATGCCATTCGCGGGACTCGAACCCTGAGGCTTCGTCTCTGGGTAATTAGACGGGTTCCAGCCTCCTAGACCCAAAGGCAGGCAAACCAAGTCACGGAAGAAGGTAAATGACTACCCAACAATTGAGACACGTAACGAAACAAGAAAGCAAGCCCACATCTTCAATAATCCACTTCAGTAAGGGAAGGATTCCATTCTCCTTTTGCGAGCACTTTTCTGCTTATACCGTGCAGACAGAGCGGAAAGACGGCAGACAATGAGCCTCACGATCACTCTCAGTTACGAAAAGAGCATCGCGACGTTTGCGAAACACCTGCACGTGTCGCACAGAGAGCGGGTTCGGGTCGACAGGCGCCATAACGGGGCGCGACTCGCGAGTCAGCTAATTTAGCACAGCATTATCTCCTTCCTCCGCATCGTCCTTCGCCGCCGCCGCCACCGAGGTTGCATGCGTGCACGACAGGGCCTCGACGGACATTTACGATCCACATCAAAGGATCTCTGTCCTTCCTCGCTCTTTTGCCAGTGTATTTTGCTGTCCGCCGCGTGAAACTACCGAATTATTTACTGACGTTTTCCAAACAGCACTTTGAGATCGCGCAAGGCCGGAGCGGAGATCGCGAAATGTGCTTCGCCCGAGTACGAAGTCACTGAGTAAGCTGAGATCGTACCAGCAAAAATCTGTAGAGTAAATGCATACGACTCAAAAATACACGTTACTGTACTTTTTTAAGATTGGTTTTGAAACTTCTGCTTTCGCTGAAACTAACAAAAATAAATTCAGTAAATACCGTAATCAGTAAATATTTATACCCATGTATAGGTCTTTGTGGGTCAAAAGTATTTTCGTAATGGCTTGAAACATAATATCGGGGAACAACGGAAGAAATAAAAAAAAGTGAGCGTCATCTACACGAGAAGAAATTTAACTTCGTTTGTACGATTATTTTACATTTTATTCGCGATTTAGGAAAAAGGGAAAGCAAAGAATGGAATTTAACATTTTTTCGAAGACCTAAGTTGCATCACAGAAACCGAAGGACGTGTCCAGGTCCTTGCTACGTCTGCGACGGAAGGAACAAACTCGCGGAACGAAGTGCGAGGGCAGACCAACGCCGCACGCGATGGCCAGAAGAAGGAAACTGCGAACGTGAGCGGATGCGGGTCCACGGCGGATGGAGACACTCGGAAGTCTCGGGTCGAGAACGGATACCGAAAGCAGAAGAAAAAATTAAGGAAAAAGGCGCAACGATAGGGTGAACAATCAAGCAATCCACTGGATGAAAATCCTCGAAACATACTGAAGACCAAATACATTCACTAATATAAAATTTTGAAAAATAAGTGTGTATGTGTATAGTAATAGGTCTAGGTGAGAGGAAGAGGAAGCAGTGTTGAACACGTTCAGATTGACAGATTGATTATTTTGCGTCTGCAGGAGCACGGTTATTAGTGTACCTCTAGATGGCCCTTCTGGAAGTGGTCTGCCCCTCTGGATGGCGAGATCTGGCGCCGATTAACACGACGACTTGTGGAGCATACGCAATCCAGGTATCACCAACGAGTACAGCACTGCCCCAGCCAGGACAAGCACTAAGCCCCCTACCGGTCTCCCAACATTTGTAATAGTAAAAGCGTGTGTGTTTGTGTGTGTGTGTAAAGGATAAGGAGAGGACAAAGAAGACGATGGAAAGATTGCGCGCGGTCTATGGCCCGTTTGTTTCTGTACTGCTCGGGTGTTCACCTAGTGTTGATCGGAGAAACAACGAAACAACCGATTACAGCACCCAGACGCTAGAATTCTCTAGTAGCTAGAATTCCCTTCTCTATGCAGCTTGTGTCGAACTCCACCGTCGGGACTCGAACCCGAGGACCTCCCAGTCAGAGGCAAGGCAGTGACGTCAGCTTCCTTCAGGCAGGGTGAACACGTATAGGTCGAGCCTCACCTGACGCCCTCGCAACAGGAGATAAGAGACCATGACTTTATGTAGGTTCGGGGGAAACAACTCTGTCCTTAAAATTTGAGCAGACGGACTCCAACTGGAGGATCCAACCAATGACACAGCCTTGAGTAAACTTCAACGGCCCGGCGGAAGCAGGGATTTCTTAAAACCGTAATTTCCTTCGCACGCGCATTGCAATTCTTCTTTTAACCTCCCGGGCTTTCACCAGTAGAGCCCCACCCCCGACTCAAAGCAGCTTCCAGGGCGGAAGTCGCCGACCGCCTACAATTAGGCGCCTCGCGGCCTCCACCAGGCTTCCGGCTGAGGGAAGGCAGCGGGGCGGTGCGCCAGGAGAGCGCGATGGCGAGGACAAGGATGAAGACGGAGGCAGGCCGCTTGCGAGGGCGGAGGCGAGGGCGGAGGCGAGGGCGAAGACAAGAGATGGGGCGAAGGCTGGGGCAAGTGCGACACAAATAAACATTGCTTTTAAGTAATATATTTGAAAGAATCGTTTTCCAAAAGTGCAGAATTCTATATTCAAAATTATCCACAAACTTCATTCTTGATAGTGCTGAAATATTCTACCTCAAATACATATATGATGTAGAGCATGAAAAGCGGAACACACACACTTACCGCTTCTATTAAGATAATGAGCGCACTCATTCTCTGAAAATGCCTTTCTGGTGGTAATAATTTTTCAACCAACCCGAAAGGTGAAATGGTGCCATTTAGACACCTTTTAACTATGACACAACTATATCACGCGGTACACTTAACTAGATCGCATTGCGTACAAGAATGGTTCTAAATCGTTCTCTTTAATTAGGTTGGGTGTTTTAATTACCTACCAGAAATGCAAGGCTCCCCACCCAAATCTATTACTGCTACATTCACATGATCTTTTCTCATTTTTTTTTGTCCTACCACGTGAAATGCCAATGAATTAATAACATACGCGTTGCAGCGTTGGGACCATATATACTCCACATACCACTAATAAAGAAAAATCCTTCTCAACTTCCTCTAACACATAATATAAGCGCGTTTATATCACAACACAAAAATTCGAACTCAAAAATCATATGATAATTTACCCAAATAATATCCAAGTGATTTCGTAGACATTTGTAGCTAATTAGGAGGCATAAAACTTTGAAGTATGAAAAATTGTAACGAAAGAAGCCATCATGTGTATTGAAAGTTTTTATAAAGAAGAAATATAATGTATTCAAGAAAGAAAAATAAATTAGGGATGACAATATCTTGAGGCAAGATACAATATACGAATTATGTAGATTTCACTGTGCTAAAATGTAGAGGTACTATACTGCGGAACGAACGCAAATGCTACGGAATCAGCCCCCTGCATCTGCCACCTTCCACTCCCGAGGCGCGAGTCGGCTTGCTCAACCCACTGTCCGCACCCGAAGCGTCGCTCGTTTGTTTACGCGGCGCGTGGCTCTCAGTGGGGAAGCTTCCACGGCGCGGGCGGCGACTGACGGCTCGCAGAGTGGCAGGACGGGCTGGTTTCGTAAGCACTCACGTTGGCGGAGGTGATCTTAGAGAGGAGGCAACGATGAATTCTGTGACGGCGGCGGGGAGACGGCGGCGAGGAGACGGCGGCGGGGAGACGGAGGCGGGGAGACGGCGGCGGGGAGACGGCGGCGGGGAGACGGAGGCGGGGAGACGGCGGCGGGGAGACGGAGGCGGGGAGACGGAGGCGGGGAGACGGAGGCGGGGAGACGGAGGCGGGGAGACGGAGGCGGGGAGACGGAGGCGGGGAGACGGAGGCGGGGAGACGGAGGCGGGGAGACGGAGGCGGGGAGACGGAGGCGGGGAGACGGAGGCGGGGAGACGGAGGCGGGGAGACGGAGGCGGGGAGACGGAGGCGGGGAGACGGAGGCGGGGAGACGGAGGCGGGGAGACGGAGGCGGGGAGACGGAGGCGGGGAGACGGAGGCGGGGAGACGGAGGCGGGGAGACGGAGGCGGGGAGACGGAGGCGGGGAGACGGAGGCGGGGAGACGGAGGCGGGGAGACGGAGGCGGGGAGACGGAGGCGGGGAGACGGAGGCGGGGAGACGGAGGCGGGGAGACGGAGGCGGGGAGACGGAGGCGGGGAGACGGAGGCGGGGAGACGGAGGCGGGGAGACGGAGGCGGGGAGACGGAGGCGGGGAGACGGAGGCGGGGAGACGGAGGCGGGGAGACGGAGGCGGGGAGACGGAGGCGGGGAGACGGAGGCGGGGAGACGGAGGCGGGGAGACGGAGGCGGGGAGACGGAGGCGGGGAGACGGAGGCGGGGAGACGGAGGCGGGGAGACGGAGGCGGGGAGACGGAGGCGGGGAGACGGAGGCGGGGAGACGGAGGCGGGGAGTCTGAGTCAAAGATCAGAAGCAGAAGCATTCACCAAGGTGAGAACGCGGCAGTGGAGGGAAAGGGTAGGGGAAGGGCTCTTATAGGGACTCAGGGTGGGCGTGGCAGTGCGTGGGTGGGCCCTGCCTCCGCTGACGACGGCGTTTGAAGAGCGCGTTTGGATTGAAACGGTTTTGTTGTTTTTCCTGTGTTTGGAAACACGCGGTTTGTGTACTTCCGCCAGACCGCTGGCAGCAGACAGGAGAATGTAACAATATTTCCGCCTGTTTCTTGAGAGACTGTTCTCTTCCTACATTTGTTAGTAGCGTGTTGTAACAAATCACATGACTAGTTCAGCTGAAAAGCTACAAAAATAAAGATACAAAATTTAATTTTCATTTAGATTTTCATAAGAATATGCTTCACACCAAAAACGCTTTCATAGCAATTTATAATGAAAAGCCAACAGACGGTTCTTTCATCTGTATTTGCAAAATTTGATACACCAACCAATACCAATTTATTCATAAAATATATTGCCATATTTAATGCATGTGATACGAGTAGGTTAATGTATGTAAGTCGTTCTGAATCATAAACGTTTCTAACTCGACGATTTCGTAGTTTCAAGAAATGTTAGTTTCACTAGAACGCGAAAAGGATAACAAAGCAAATTAGATTCAACGAAAAAACAGCCCTAATTTCTCTGTCGGCTGCAGCGGAGCTCCAAACGGGTAAAATGCTTAACCGCCGGTCTGGAATTGAATCTTCCGCATTACTGCGGATCCGGGCGAGCAAGCTGCCCGAAAAAGACGCCAGCGCCATCGGCCGCCGGCGCAGGGCGCAGCGCGATGTCTCGCTAATGGAGACGTCGGGGGCAGCCGCCCGCCGCGGCAGCGCTTCCACGCACGACCGTGCGCGGGTGCAGCCGGGCCAACGCGGCCCCGGGGGGGCACAGGAGCAGGGCGGGACGTACGAGCGCAGGAGGAACGGTTTCTAGGAGCATACAAGAGAACTACTACGGGGTAGGGGAGAAGCAGAGAGAGGGGAGAAGGACAGAGGGGTAAGGACAGAGAGGGGAGGAGGACAGAGAGGGGAGGAGGACAGAGAGGGGAGGAGGACAGAGAGGGGAGGAGGACAGAGAGGGGAGGAGGACAGAGAGGGGAGGAGGACAGAGAGGGGAGGAGGACAGAGATGAATGGGAATGAGCATGAATTGCAAAGGCGGAAGTTGAGGGGGACAAAACCAGAATGAGTATACGTAGCTGCCCAGCGCGAGGTTTATAAAGCGATACAGGGAACGGTGGGAAAGGTAAATGGGAAAAATTAAATGCAAATGATTTAGAGGAAAGAGGACGATGTTAAAGCCACACAAAACGCACACATTCCGAAAGGAAGGCTACGAATATGCGGAGAACAAAATATTTCATGTATTATTGAATAAGATGCAGATAAGATAAGGGGCACAGGGGCAGAGTTCGAAACGAAGCGGCTGGGAGGAAGACTGTCAGCGCAGGTGTCCGGTCAAGAGGTGACGGGCAGTCCAAGAGACCCCGAAAAACCGAGGGTGGCGGGCGGGCGCTGGTCACGTCGCTTGGGTGATCGATACCCCAGGAGGTGGCCCGGCCATAGAGGCCGCGTCCACATGAAAGCAGCCTGCGCTGCCACAGCGAAGGCGGAGACAAAGACGGAAGAGCGAAAGCAAGGCAGAGGTAAGACAAAGACAGGCGACGGTGGAGGCGAAGGTAATTGCCAAGCAAAAGCGGAGACAGAGATGATAGAAAGGTAATGAAAGAAGGGAATGCGAAGATGGAGGTGAACGTGAAGTAGAAGCGAAGGCGAGGCAAAAGCGAAGTTGGAGGTGAAGGCGACGATGGAGGTGAAGGGAGAGGTGAAGGCGAAGGTGGAGGAAAAGACGAGTGAAAGACGGCAGAGGCGGAGAGGGGAGGTGAATGAGAAGGAGGATGCAGACGAAAGAAAGGCGGCGAAAGAGGCGGAGGCAAAGGCGAAGATGGAGGCGAAGGCGAAGTGAAAGCGTAATCTATGTTGAAGGCGAAGGAAGTCGAAAGCGAAGTTGCAGGCAACGGCAGAAGCTCAGGCCACGGGGAAGGCGAAGTGTGATACTCAGGCGGAAGCGGCGGCGGAGGCGTCCTAAGCGGTGCTGCACGTTGTGGGACGACGAAAATTGGCGGAAATGGTGGAGGCAATGGCAATGTCTCGAGAGCTGCGGCAGTTAAAATGACAACAGTACCTGCAGTATGAGTAGCAGAGTGTGCAGATATGAGATGCGAGATAATGGAAAAATGTCGGGTTAAAGGTGATGGAAAAACAGATTGAAGCCGAAGTAACGAGACAGCAAATTAGATGGAAGACGTCGGCGAAGGTGATTATCTGTGGTTGAAGTGATTGTTATACGGCGTTAAGAGAATGTTTTAAACGTGGATCGGACACGATGTCAAATTCGACAAACAATTGGGTTTACTGCGGAACCAGTTCCCATGGTGACAGTAGTAGATAGCCGGTAATTGCAGCAGCGGTAGTAACCTTGGCTGATGCGGCAGCCGGCGATGAAAAGTAGGAAGCGAGAGAGTAAACCTCCGTCGATCATCAAACAGCAAGATCTTACGCCCATGTGCAAGGCAAATATGCACTGGCGCCCGCACAACGTGCATCGTCGCCGATGGACGAACGTGTAGAACAAAAATGGACCAAAATGCAGGGTTCTTGTAGTAGAAACAAGATGAGGATTACATTACTTTAGGAAAAGCGAGAACTTCGAAACAATCACAAATGTTAGAAAAATTTAACAAAATACGTACGTGTGATTAACTATCAGCAACACATGACGTTGTGTTTTCAAGAATGACATGCATTTACTAAACGAGTTAAAATGCATAACTACAGATTACTTCACAAAATACTACGCACATATAATATGACCATTTAATCATACAATTCATATATTATATTTTCTGCATATTCATGAACGTAGTAATAAAGCTGACGTTATCTTACACAATTATTCTAAAAACGATGTAAATGAACATTAAGACGAAGGTTAAACGCCACACCAAAAACATTCGAGATGATTCACGGAACCCTCAAAACTTATTCATTTCCCGCGTCAAAAGCCCTCATTGAATCGTTTCCAAAGTGCATCTGTTGAGAAGCAAACGCGACCTCCGAACAATGCGCAAACTCCGAAAAGCCGCCTGCCGCGCGAAAATGACGACGCGCCTTCCGCATTCTGGGCGGCAGCTCCCGTCACGACTCAACCCCAGGACTCCCCGCTCGGCGCTCGGTGCTTCCGCTGGCCCCGCAGAAGCACCCGGAGGCAGACAAAGAGGCAGCGGCGACGCGCACGACCTCCTACGCGGCGGGGCCCCCTTTCCCGACCACACGCCCCCGCACGAGCTACAGCTGGACCGCGCTGGCAGAAAGGAAAAGTGCGTGCTTGCCGCACGTAAACAATGAAACTTCAAAAGAAGCACGATTGTTAGATTTGTACGACTATACAATACCATATTTAAATCATGATTAATTATTGCCCCTTGGATGGCTCTCATGGGCAGCGGGCTAGCTTTCCGTGGTGCGATCACGGGTTTGATTCCCGGTCGAGGCAGAAATATAGCCGTAGCTTTCTAATAAAATAATCTCAGTTACTATAGCTGTGTGATGAAAGAAACGTTCGAACAGACCAATTGTGCCAGATACGGTGAAGGGAATGATTCAAGATCTCTAAATGTCTCACTTACCCCTGGTATATATGCTAAATAAAAACAAGGTCTAGCCCTGAGAAATCGAGCTGGCAAAGGTCGGATTAAGCCGACTCTAAAATGCCAAAATTCTCCAAATACATAAATGTTTAATTACGAGTTGAGAATTGTATTACTATAACTAGTGGACTGTGATTACCAACAACACTAGCGGCGAGGGTAAAAGTAATGGCGTACCCTTTCAAGCGTACCGTTGTTTGGGAGGTTGCGGTTTCGACCCCTGCAAGGAGCCAGAAATGTGTTCAACATGGGGTGAGTCTGTAGCGCCACCCGAAACCGAATTCGCAGGCCAATTGCCAGTCAATGGATTTCCATGGCTTCCCTGATCCTTTCCAGGCGAATGCCATAGAAATAGCTTATTTTACGTGTCTCGCACCGTGCGCAATCTTTCCTTCCCGTTCTTTTTCCGTAACCATATCATCTCCTCCAATCCGGACTGGGACCTCGGTTTGGAGTTCGTCCCATACTTACCCACCCCGTCAATAACCAACACCGTCCGGTGGGGAGACCTTGTGGACACTACTTTTGTGTAAGACTAACGCTAGGAAAAAAACAATAAAAAATAACTCGCTTATTAAAGCCCTCATGGCGAGTTTGCAGAGAAACAGTATTATTTGAGGTACGATAATGAAAATACTTAAGCCTTCATGGGCTTTTCTTTCATGAGCAGGTGATCCCATTCGCGTTTTGTTTTCGCCATCTAGCGAAGGAACAACTGATGTTGTTAGAACAACGATTAGGAAGAGATGACATTCCGATGACACGTGTGGTGTTAACCCCATAACCACGCGGTGCAATCCCGCACATCACACGCGGGGCTCGAACCCGTGGACTTCCGCTTCCCGTCTTGGACGCTACTGTAAGTTCCTTCGCTATTCTAAGACCGAGTCATGGGCTTCATCAGTGTGTGCAAGGCCATGCCCTTAGCGTGGCGAGCGCCTCCGCGCCCTTCGGCCCCGGGAGGCCTACGGTGTCGCCTGCGGCGCTTTGGCAGCGAGGGGGGCCTGGCGGGCGGTGGGCGAGCCAAGCCCCGCGCCGCAGCCAGTTCCGCCTTGCGCAACGCCTCGGGCCACGGACGCGGCTCCCGGACTAGCCTCTCGATGTATGAACTGCTACCGTAGGAGAAAGACTGCCCTCACGAACCTACCATTACTACCGAAATTTCTTATTTACAATGCTCGCAGGAGTTGAAAGAAAACTACGCGACCTGATGACTTTTGAGATACGACTATACATTTATTAGATACCCACAAACTTTACAAACAATAACCGTATCAATTTTGAATAAAAATGCCAATGTTGAATTGAGTTAGTCTGCCTGTTCTCATTCACTTAATTCTCATACTCAATCTGTCACTGCTTACAAGCAGCTGATGCCATGCGATAACAAGGCGACATGGAAGAGGCTGCCTGCCATTAAAAATTTTCTATTTACGAGTTGTGTTATAGTAATCTCTTTTATATTCCTGGTATATAAAGAAATGTTATTTCAGAATTCGTGAAGTCTATTTTTGTTGAAGTATTTAATAGTATATTGCAGTATAACAACATTTTATTGGTACCTTTCCCAGTGTTCATGCTATTTTTTGGAAAACCGTTTTGTGTGATTATGTTCAGCAGCAGTTTTCGCTGCTGTGAGCCACTAAGTGTTACGTCTTACGATAGACCAACACTCCACTCAATGGACGCCGCCGCGGCGCGTCGCCAATGCCCAGTTCTTTGGGGCAAAACCAATATAGCGGATCGATTTATAACGTCGCGCGTGGTCGAGTGTAATGTAGAGGTGGCAGCGTGGATAGAAAGGGTAGAGGCGGTAAAGGCGAGAAAAGTGGAAGAGGGGTAGAAGCGTGATAAGAGATAGATACAATAGATGTAGTAGCGGGAACAGAAGTAGAAATGGTTGACACGGTAGCGCGGGTAGAGTGGCAGAGGCGACAGCAGTGAAAAAAAGTGACAGAACTAATAACTGAGTCGGAGACTGCGTTGGTCACGACAACGGCGGCGGCAACAGCAGCTGCGGAGACGTGCGCCGTGGAAGCAAGCGGCCCGCCGCGCGAAAGTGCTGTTGGAAAAACAAACCCGCTCCTCGGGCGCGCCCCACATTTCGAGCAAGGGACCAGGTTTCTCGCCCAAATCCAAGATGCGGTGGATACGCGCAACCAAGCGTTCCGAGCGCTCAAGACGAGGCAACTTTCCTAAAAGAGGGACATGACGGGTTTCAACAGCGGAAATGCAGACGGAAATTAGTGGTAATGCAAACGACGAGACGTACGAAGCGGTGGGAGGAGAGTAATTGGAATTGTTCGATTTCCAGGTCATTTTTCACTTTCTGTCCTACATCTTCAATGCAGAAGATCATATTTTTCTTCAAAATATTACTATTTTCGCTTAACTGTGAGTTACATCGTTTTTTAAAGGGATGCCTAATGTTTTAGTAGGATAGAAGTTTCAAGATGTAACAAAATTAATATTATAACAAATAATATCTTTGAAGAATAGTATAGTACTGAAACGGAATTCTTGACAATAATACCAGAAAAGCATGTTCCACTAAATATGTATTGATATAGACGCTTTTAACGTTCAATTACGGGCTATTGCCAAAGACAATCCGTTTCATCTTCCGGCAGATTCTATAATTTATGTCCATTGCGATCGATTACAGATACATAATTAAGATTCGCGTGCGGCGAGAGGAAGTGGTAATCCTGTATTCTGATCACCTGGCTCTTTGTTCCTAAACAACAGCCATTCAACTGTGCGGTCAATAACCTTCGACTTCTGTCGATGTGTTCGAAACTATGTATTTCTTGAATATTGGACCAGAGTTTAATTGACTTGAATTCGAATGTGGGCCAATTTAAAGAGGATAAAATGTACAATTAAAATTCACTTAAACTCTCGAACTACAAATTTTATGGTGTACCTTGAAAACCACGTAGATATGAATTTTTCGATAATTTAGGATTTGTAGATTTTGGTATCACTGTCACGTGACTGACCTGAGCTCTAGCAGCACTTTTATGACAAAAGCGGTTTTTGACAATCATCTTAAGCCCAAAGAATGTTATAAATATGGCAGTGTTGTATGCATCAAAACCTTCATTTTCAACCGTTGTCTTACTAAAATCTCCATGAAGTTAATTGAGCTCATTTTGTTGTGATCGTAGAGTTTTCCATATCTCCCGTCAAATTTATGTTTTGTTTGTACGAGTGTTCAAGAGCATCTTTTACAGAACCTGATCTTAAAAACTTTCACAACAATATGTTTTAAACGGTAAGAACTTCAAAAGAATTATTCTCAAAACTAAAAAATGCTATTCCCACATTACATCTGTGATTTCTTTCCAGCAGAAGCTGTGTTACTTTTTTTGTATGATTTCTCTTTTTAATCCGCATTTGATTCCCTCTCCGCTGCTCGACCAGTTATGTGGACTTTGGACATTTGCCAGAACTATATGAAGGCCTGCCCAGTTCACGAGAGAACGAGCAGCTCGGTGGAAATTAATTTAACAGTTTGATCAAAATGATTCAAATTATAACACAGAAAATTGCAATCCCACCAAAAAATGATGTGGCACCATATGAACAAGTAACAACTTAAAAAAGAGCTACTACATTTCTTGTTTAGAGTGTTCGATTTCATTTAAAGCATCCTTTTCAACATTTTCATTGATTTGAGTAGGCATGCAGTTTTAATAAACAATTTCATTTTGACGTTCGAAACTACGAAATAGGTTTGGATAACAAGCTTAGACTTCACGGTAAATATTTATCGGTACTTTAGGTAGCGCACACGCCATAATTAAAATTCGAACAGTAATATGCTTCACAAATATGAGTTATTAGATATCAGGAAATGAGAAAAGATATTTTAATTTAGAATTCGCTAATGTCACATTATTTTAAAATTCGAAACAATATTTTGTGGTTAATTCCGCATATAAAAACCTGCATCACAAGAAGTAGTAGTAAATCGTTTCTAAACGACCATCAATTTGCAACTTTAACAAAGCAGAGCAAGTACAAAGGATAAGAAACTGGATGAACGTTGAATTCGTTGGTACTCTGTCTCGTGCAATGCCCTGTACGTAACTGGCTGAATGCAAGATTAGTTTCCTATCTTGTCCTTCCTTTTGGTTGTGGCCAACCCCACCCTCCCCTGTTGAGAAGTCTCAGGGAAAGAACTGCAGTACCTTCAGCCTCAACTACCGTTGACTCAACCTTCCCCATTATTTTCTCCTCTTAGGTCATTGCCGATGCTGTAGTACAAGTTTGAGATTTTTTTACTTTACGTTTCGGTATAGCAACATGCGACACTTTAACCTTCTGACGCTATAATAATAATAATAATAATAATAATAATAATAATAATAATAATAATAATTATAATTATTATTATTATTATTATTATTATTATTATTATTGCGGCTTTTTTTTTTGAAGAAATAGAAAATTCAAAATCGATAAGAGCTGATTTGGAAGAAACGGATTTTCAAAGCAGTGGTTTCGTAGAACTTATATGATCAGAGAAACATGATTCGAGGTTTGGAATATATTCCCAGAAGACTCACAGGTAAGTTGTGATATCTGTCAAATTCAGAATAGATCAATTAATTAATGTTGTTTCATGTATTGCTTTAAAACTGGAGGCCTATGCCTGAAAGAGAAGAGTGTAGACTTCTACTGTTACAATTAAACGCATCGTGTCGAAAAAACTTCAATAATATAGCACGTTTTAAAATTGTTTGATTCAATATGCACATCTGTGCTCTTAAAAGTTTGAGCTCTTGGTGGTCGTTTAAATCTGCAAACTTATACGTTCTATTTTTATCTGTCAAATATAATTTGTAAATTTGCAGATGCGAAATTGTTTTTTTTAAGAACTCTTATTACTTCAATGCACACTGTTCCGCTAATATGACTGTTTCACTAATTTATCTGTTTCACTAATTTCTCCGTTCCATCAGAGCTCCCAGCGAAACATGGGCTCATGAGTAATACGAATTTCACAGCATCTGTTGAAACTAACCAAACTAAACTGTTTATTTACAAACAACAAGATTTAAGACAATTGTTTCCACAATTTATTATTTTGTCAATTGAAGACTGTAATGTAAAACGAATAACAAAAACAAAGAACGTCAGTTGCATGGCAATAATAGTAATATCTTACTACCTCACGCGCTCAGGTAGACTGCAACTCGGGACAATGTGTCTACTATGAAAAGCGTTTTTCCACCGGCGTCTATTTGGCCTCGATCCGCCACCCGCACTCACCGTTTTCCTCAGCGGGCCCGTCATCATCGGGAGATCGCGCGCCGCGCAGGCAAGACTGGAAGGAGCGGCTGATCCGTTTGGTGGACCCTCCACCGCCTCCGCCACCGCCGCCGCCCCCGCTCGTGCTGTCCGAAGTCATCTTCAGCGACGACACGCTCCAGCGCTCGCGGCCCTCGCCACTACCATCGCCGGGGCACCGCCGCCCGGTCGTTCCTTCACCCGCCGGCGGTCACGAGCCGTCGACGACGAACGACTTCGCGACGAGCCAGGCAGGCGTCAAACCAGCTGTCACCTCACACACTCACTCAATTCCCTCCCCGCGCGCGACGTGTCTCCTCGACCGTCCCACGTCCACCGCGCTTCTCCCACAGGCACTCTGTCGGAACACAAACTTCACGCAACCGATATCCCACGTCGATGCTTCACCCTCGCTGGAAGCCAGTCATAAAAAACCTCTCTACATAGGCAACAGTACACTCGGCAACTTTCGGGGAATCCCCCGTTTCGAATATTCCACTCGCGCACACGCACATCAAAAGGCAAAACCAACCTCCAGCGGGACGTCAGAGCTTCTGGAGAACCGCCGCCGATCACAAGCACGTTCCCGGGAGGAGCGGGGGGAAGAGACCAGGAACGGAAGAGCAAGACGGGGGGAGGGGGGTCGCACAATGAGTCGACTGTCCGCGCGCGAGCCGAGAGGGGCCCGTCGAGTCCGGCGGCGCTACGGAGCGTCGACCAAGTGCGCGCGCTCGCGTCGGGCCCGCGCCGCCAACAGCCGCGCGCGCCGCGGCCGACGAGGCAGGCAGGCCGGCCGCCCGCGCGGGCCGGAGGCGGCCGCGCGCACGGCGCATGCGCGGACGCCGGCGCTGCCAACTCCGCCGCGCGAGCGCGCGCTGTTTGAAGCGGCGAGAGGCGCGGACGGATGCGGGGCATGCGGGAATCACTGACGTAGAGCTAGAACGTTCACTCCGATACTTTTTATATATTGTATGCGAAATTATAGAATATAATCAATACGAAACGGTAGTGGATGATATATGATATGATCATGTATGATCGATTCGATATTCAGGATCAATATTTCATCAAATATCCGAAATTTCAATAAAACCACGTAACGATTAGATGATTTCAATTACAATATATAAGGTGCATTTTACTTAAAAATTAAATACTTTGATGTATTTATAAATACTTTGAGTATTTAATATACTGTAGTTCGTATATTGAATTAACAATCATCTAGTATTTTACTCAAGTTAGAAAAAATACGTATGTACCAAAAGAATAACGAACGTGTATTTTATTGTGAATTGTTTATCCTGACATTGATAAATAACCATTATACTAATAATTCTTAGGACTTTTATTTCAGTATTAAATGCATTTGTCGAACATCCAAGAATTATCTCTAAAATCTATAAATTCGTTCTAAAATATCTATTTGATTTATTCCAACATAAAATGCATGTAAGTTTCAACTCAGAGGGCATTTTAAGTATTGTTGTCCCAATGGGAAGACATATTAATTTAATTATTAAAATTTTCGTTTGTTGCAATGTTAACCACTTTATTCAGAATTACTATCATTATTACTATCGGTCTCACGAAAGGAAACTAATTTCTTATTAACTACGGTACGAATCTCACCAAAAAATGAACTAGAAGAACAATCGACATTATTCGACAATAATTTCATTAAAAGCACGTCGGGGACAGAAAGCGCTAAATAATCGTTGTTTTCACTTCCTCCACTCTCACTCCCGTATCTCCCTCGCAGTCGAATATCCGCTTTTCTTTGCCCTCTTCCCTTCCCGCGAACCGCGGCCATCTGCTCTTTCTCTTTGCGGAGAACTACTTATGCAAAGCACGTGCGTCCCCGGTCGTACTGTGCATTATTCAAAGCAATAATCTTAATTACGATTCCTGCCGCAGACTGTGCGCGCCGCGAGCGAATTGAGCGTGCAGAAAATCTAGATCAGTCTCGGCGCGGACCGGAAATCGCGGCACGAGAGTGATTTTTCGCCAAGAAACACTGGCGACTCGTGAGAAGACTCGCCAGCGGATTATCATTAGGAATGCTCGGATGGACTGATTTTTTTTGTGTTGACCTACTTGCAGAACTGTCTGAGAATTGGACGGATTCCGCTATGTCAATGTTCATTTTTTAAGGAGTGCACGGAAGTTTCGAGGTGGTGTGAATCCACATAATTAGGAATCATATTGAAACCTAGGAAGACAGTTGCCAAAGTTATAGATGTGAAACTGCAACTTTCGTCGCGGCTGTAGGTAAGTATAAGTACTAAGATGGTCAAAATAACACGACGGAAATGTTGGCGACACTGACTACGACACGAAGTCTTCCAGTCAACCCAGACTCCTATCACATTGGTCATTTAATTTTTTGAAGATTCGTAGCTTAAATATTAGGCACATTTATTATCTATAGTCAAACTTAACAAAACTGAGATCGGTTCCGTTAAAGAAGTTGTCAGAACACAGGTATTCTAATAATCCATGCCCCACTATAAATAACTATTAACACTTTCTAACTTTCTGTTCTAATAATCCACCTAATAACTGCCTCCTAATAACTACTAACAGTATCAGTCTCTCGCCATTCGCAGGATAATTAGGCAAATGTAGTACTCAAACACAAATTATAGTTATTGGAATTTTTAGAGAGTGCAAAAATTATTGAACGATATTCGCACCATCTTATTCCACCACAATATTCGACTTGATATAAAATTCGGGCCAAAAGTCTCGTTTGGTAATTCTCCAATCTCATGTTTTAGCGTCACGTCTAACGATTCTTATTTCACATACCGACTACTGTAGTTCACCACTACAAACAAGAGATTCGTAATGTCCAGAACAATCCCCTACGCGTTGGGCGCGAACCTTCCGCGGGCCCCCGTGAACGGCGAAATGGCCAGCCGCGCGTCCACCTGCTCCGTCACAGCCGCCGCCCGCGCGCCCGCCGCCTGCAGCGCCGCTTTCATTTGCGCCACCGCGTCACAGCGGGGAGACAATCGACAATCGACGGCGGCGATTGGCTTCGCCGAGGGGCGACGTGACGGAAGGTCCGCGTTTCGAGAGTGTTTCTGTTCCGGCTCGTTCCCCGCGCCCCTTACACGTCTTCCTGGCAGGGCAGGTTTCAAGTTGGTGAAAGAGGGCTTTTAAAAGAATCGACGAAATTACTTTTATTTCGATTAAACGATTGAAGAAATTACTTTTATTTAACCCTTCTGCTTCCGAGGGGGTAACTGAGTTACCCCAACGCTTATTTTATAGATTTTTGTAATCATACAATTATTTTACACCTCTGATATCTTGTGTAGTAGTTTTTTACTTAAAATATTTTGTTGGAAAAACCGATTTTTTTGGTATGTAGTCATATCACGGCTTGAATTTACATCGGTGGTTACTACTTTACCCCGTTGGTATTGGACGTTAGGGATTTACTATCATGGTTTGAGGTTATGTTATCAGCGGGACATGGGAGGTGGTGTTGTGGACACGTCTATGAAGTGTTATTATAGTACTTATGCGTTCTTATGTGAACATGTCGAAGGATTACTATCTTGAAGGATTTGAAAAGTTATTAAGTATTTACAATCCAGGATTTAAAGATTTGTACGAACTGCATCGTGAATCGTACGGAATGTTTTATGAGAGTGATGAAGATAATGTAGAAGTTATACATAATGTTAATATTATTTGTGCTGAATAATAGGAACACGTTAATCATGATGTATACGTCAGTTCAGAAACTGTTGAAGAGTATTACGTGAGAGACAATACGAATAACACAATGTGTTCCAAGAGTGGCATGATTTACTTGAAGGGTTAAAATAGTTTAAACAAGATACATGAAGAGGTAATTCTCCAGATGAAACAAACCTCGCATATTACGTAAATATACCGATTAATTTTTGCGTTATGAATAAAGAATTAATACAATATGAACATCATATTTATCTGATGAATACAAAAAAGAATTCTATACAATACGCTCTCCGAAAGGGAGTGGAATCATCACTGTAGGAAAGGGAGCATACCGAAGGAGAGTCGACGATTGTGACCACATTGCCCCGTACGAGACCAATCCAAGCACCATCGTGTTCTAGATTTACAATCACAATCTACGTCAAGTACTAACAATATATAAGCCTTCGACGTCTAAAACAAGAGGAAGAACCAACTATGTTTATTTACATATGGCGCAATTTACCAGGAAATAAATAAAACGTACTACAAGGAGAACAAAATTATAACTTACAGAGTTGCCAGATAGTTTGTAGAGCCTCTTTTCCAAAATATTATGTCTCAAATATCGTGTGTCAACTCAAATTGCGAGTTTAAAAAGTGCGGAAATATGGAATAAATGTTATATTTACTTCAATAAAATGTTTTAGAACGCAGGGCTACGGGGCCGATTTTGAAATTTTCAGATGAAATGCAGACCCCCAAGACCCTCCTGTGCACACACCTAAGACGATCTAGTATCCAGCGTAGAGATAGCCTCGCGGGATAAGTCCTCGACGCGGTGCTGCCTGCGGAGAGAGCGGGCCGGACGGAATTATTCCTCCCCCCCCCCCCAGCCGCCGCAGCACGGGCGCGGGCGCATCAAACCTGGAGCACTTTATGAAACTCGCCATAATGGAGCTCGATTACCATAATGGACGTCCTCGCCGCTTTGCACTTCAAACCGGTGAAAGTCCGGCAGCGCGATTGGCGAAACGCAGGCGGAAACGAAACCGGTGGTTTTCATATTGCGCCTCTCTTGTCACCTCGGGTCGCCATTTCGCGTTCTCCAAACATTCACGCGTTGGCTGTGAAAAGTCGGCTGCAATGTCGTTGCCTTCGCGGCGTTGATGACCGGGAGATATTAGGATTCGAGTGCCGACGGTGGAGAATTTCCAGGCGAATGTCGGAGAAATGCTGTAACAAACGTACCGGGTACCGTGTGCAATCATTCCTTCCTGATCCTTGCCCTATCCTCACCTATTACTTACACACACGCGTACATGCACTATACTACCACGCATGTCGGGAGACTACCCAGAAGCTTACAACTTATTTTGACTAGGCCAATACCCCGCTGGGGGAGACAGCTGGAGAAGGAAACTCCCCCCAGTGAATGTCTAGGTCAGTGTCGGATCTTATGTTCCAGCGCGAGTGGAAATCCGTCATCTGCCGCTACTTAAAAGCACTACACTTACGGGACTAACAATACTAATTGATGCGCCCAAAATGCAAACTCGAACATTCTTGAACAGCCCCCCCCCCCCTTTCCTTCACCCTCCAAACATCCACGTGCTAACCTGCACAGCACCCCGTCACGAGGAGCCGAGACGCCGCTGTTTACGCTCACGCGACAGAGATAATTACCGCCGCAAAAATGAATTTCATGCTCGCTCGGGATCTGCGATTGTCTACAGATAAGCGTAAGACTAGCCCCAGATACCCAAATCCGGTGTCCGAAAGTAGGTTGCGCCGGAACATGCTGCCTCACGCAACCGCAAGTGGACGCCCCAGGAGCCCACAGCGGTCTGAGAACTTCACGTAGCCGGCGGTAATTAAAAGCTGCAACTCATTTGGGAAGCAATGAAAACGCCAAACAGGTTTTACAGTTAAAAGTGGTGGCGATTATCATACTCATTTGTTGTGAACTGAATAATGTATTTTATGAAGAAAAAAAAATGTACCGAGTACTAAATAACACGAAGTTACAGGTCCAAACGGAAGACTAGAAAATCGAGATCCGGTCGATTTCCGACATTTCATAGTAGAATCGGGTGATGCCACAGGGTGGGTGAGCAATCCATATTCCTGGCCGCTTCGATCGGGTTTCGATTTCAGAAGAATGCCGGAAGAATACCTTAAAAACTACTAATGAACCGTAGGCGATTTGTTCCAATATGTTCCTTTTATCATCCTCCGGGACGGGGACGTTCTGATCCGTCCAATTCTGCATGACCCGATTCACATAATCTCGAAAGAAGTTTGAGAAAACATCGAGTCCGGGACTCGAATCAACACCCCAGTATTCCAAGCTGTAGGCCGGGTGAGAGTCTCACTTGGCTTGTCCTCATCAAGTATTAGATGAGTGGATGAATACTCTTATCACCAACTTCTATAACTGAACTATCACGTCATATATCATCATTCTAGAGTCCTTCATATAGCGAAAGGCGAAGCTAAATAACAACTGATCACCTACGTTCAAAAAGAAAGGATATGAGTGAACTCCCTCAATATATACAGGAACCACCCTCATTACCATCATCTTCAGTACTGGGAGGCGTCCGAACCCTGTCCCAGAAATAAAGGTGTTCACTGTTATCATCGTCATCATCAGAACTCGGAGATGTAAGCTCCCTCTCCCGGAAATATATAAAGCTGTCATCATCATCATCACTGAATCCTATCGTCTGAAACAGATATGGCGCCTACAATAATCAACGTAACCTTCATTGTAACGACACGTTAGCACCCTGTCCACAAATAAATACAGTGCTCAGTATCATCATCAATACTGGGTGGCGTAGACCTCCTTCCCCAGAAATAAATACGGTGCCCACCAACATTAACAGCGAGGTGTCAGCCCCGTGTCCCACAAATAAACACGGCGTCCACTATCGTTATCATCAATGCTCAGAAGCCTAGGCCTTCATTCCCAGTAACAAATAATAAATACGGCTCCCATCATCAAAACTCCAAGTTCGCGAACGAGAAGCCAAGGCAGCAGTGCCGGAGGAAGACGAAGCCGAGAGCTAAGTAGAGGATGGCAGCGGCCCGCAAGGCGCCGGCCTCTTCAAGGGACTCGGGCGCTGGGAAAAGGCTGCCCGAGAGAGCGGCTCTCGCTGCTGTTTTGTCTCTAATTGTCCTCGCAAGAAGTGCGGCGCGGTGCGGCACCGTTACTTTATCCGCCGCTTAAAGCATGAACTACATTTCACATCGCATACAAGTACCTCAAAAGAGAGTGGGGGTTGTTTGTTCGAAAAGGACAGCGCTGGGATTATGAATAGACCGTGCTTTTTTTTTTATCTCACGTTGGACGAAAATGACTCGCCGGTGGTCAGGTATGTATGCGTGTTTCAAATTACAACTAGTTTTCAGTGTTTGCTTAGAGATGCGTTACGCCGACAACCACAGGCGAAAACCGCTACTAGGGAAATATTCTTTTGGAAATGGGAATATGCGTCTGGAAATTTTTACATATTTCTTCGTACAATGAAAAAAATGTATAATTATAGAAAAGGAAAAACAGGTTTACACTGCTTTAGACTGATATTCTGAAGTGTTTCCATTATAATTTGTTTCTTCTTTGCTCGTGTTTATGTAACTCTTAATTTCTACCTTTAACATTCAAATATTGTTAAAATTATTGAATTATACACTAAAGTACCTCAAATTCAATCTTTGGAATAGTTTCGTCATTTAATTCAAAGAAATGGAATATTTGTCATAGTACCCACCACAAAACGAAAAAAACGATTCCGCCGAAAAGGTCAGCAACTCTAAGCGCTTGCTCTGTATTTACGACCCTTCGACAACCACTTACAGGCAAGTGGAAGGGCGCAGTCGTAACTCATAATCCGACTCCCGAGCAAGGGCACCCTTAGCGAACAAAGGGCATTATAACTCCATCCGAAGTTTCCCAGGAACATTAATTGCAATATCGTTTCTTCCGTCTATTGGCCTCGGAGGCAAAGAAAGCCTTTCCCGCAGCAGACAAGGCGCGCCCTGCAGCGTCGGCACAAGCGCATGCAAACAAAGCCTCTTGAAACGATGCAGAGTTTCCGAAAGAAGACTCCTTTCCAACTGGCATAAATTTCAAGAGGAGGCCTCGCTCTGAACGAGACGTGTCGTAAATCTGCACGCCCGCCTCGAAAAGTTCAATATCGTTTCGGTTACTTCGGTTTTAAGAAAATTCGTATTCAAATCTTGGTGGCTGGGGAATAAAATACAACCACTGCTATGAAGTTGAAACCTACAATGTTCGGTAGGATGTACACTGTTCTTTTCAAGAAACAACAGACAAATAAAATTGTCAAAAGCAATGTCAGGAATTTAAATAAATTCCCCGGTACTACAGTGGAACGAATTAGATGAAGAACGTAGGGTTCTTAAAAAGACAATTGCGCAATTGTTTAAATGATTAACTAAATAAACACCCTAACATATTAGGAAATTATACGAAGAAATGGGAAGACAAAGAATTGCTCGACAACTACAAATAAAGTTTCAATATTTGGGCCTTTCAAACTTGCCTCCCGTAAAATCATTGATGTTACAAAGTAACGAACCACTTCTTTATTTTACTACTTAGACACTGACATTATTCAAATATTTGGGAAATATATATATACTAGAACTTATTTCAGATAATTCGATTTTTTAAATTTCCCGTTGATAATCCAATTAAAAAGTGTACAGAGAATTTGAATACTTTATATTTCTTTCGGACACGTTCGTGTTGAAACATACGAACAAGCGATTATTGAAATGGAAGATCAAGATCTACCAGTGCATTTAGTGTTTAACAAGTGTCTGGGAGCAAGCATGACACAATCAGAGCACCGTGATTCAATACACGGGACCTTTAAGGATCGTGCATAGGAGCAAGGCCAAACAGAACAAGTTCCGTCGATGCACGGAGCCTCGAAGTATTTCGCGCAGGAGCAAGATCGGTTAATGCCAGGGTATTGAGGGATCTCGACTAGGACCAAGCATGGCTCAATATGCAGAGTCAGTTATTGCATGGGGTATTAATGGATCCCATACAGGAGCAAGAAGGAGCCAATATGCAGGATTGATTAATTATTGTTTCCTGGCGTGTGAACTGCTAAGATCATTAGTCCCGTCAGAGTAATGCATGTTTTAACCCGATCGGAGGCGGCGATCTTTCCCTGCTGAACGGCGAGAACCGGCACCGACCCAAGTTGGCTTGTGGAGATTTTCCTCAAACGGGTATCTCCCACCAGCGAAACACCACCAGCTCCCCCAGCCGGGACAAGAAAAGCTCCAAAGGGTTTCCCGTCATGAGTGGTAGACAAGTGCATTTAAGTGAAGTGAGCATTTCTAAGGAGAGCGAAAGAATAGGAAAAGGAAGGGTAAGGAAAGATCACGCGTGGTGCGTGACCCGTTTGTTAGGGTACTGTTTCGGCATTCGTGTGATATTGATTGGAAAAAACACAGAAAATACCGATCAGAGCACCCGGCTGCTACAGTTCTCCGCCAGACAGTGTCTGAACTCAATATCCAGGAGCAAGATCGGTTAATGCGTGGGGTATTTAGGGACCAGTACAGAACCAGGGAGGAGTCAATACGCCAGATTGATTGATAAGAGTTTCCGGGCAAACAGAACAGGTCAACAGATAAGGTCATTAGTCCCGTAAGAGCAGGTCATATTTTTGCCCACCTAGCATCAACATGCAGAAGGAAGGTCGATAAATGCGTGGGGGCATTGAGGGATCCCGTACACGAGCAAGGAGTCAATATGCTGGAGCAAGCATAGTCAACGCAAGGTATATAAATGGCTCCCATACAGCAGCAAGCAGGAGATGGCCCCACACGAGCAAGCACGAGGCGATCAGCGCGCGCGCGTGCGTGCGTGGATGGGTTTGCGGCGCCGCGGGCGCTCCGGCGGACGCGCGCTCCGGCGGACGGGACGCGAGGAAGTCGTGTGTCACGCGCCGGGGAAAGTGCACAACACGCCGCCGCGCGTCCAGTCGCGCCGGTCACTCGGCCGGAATGCGAGCCAAGGCGCCCGCTTGTGTTTGGGGGGGGGGGGGGGGGGGGGGCGAGAAAGTGTTACGGATTGCAGATCAAACCCGTTTGCGGGGGATGGGCCAGGCACGCGGAACACAAGCGCGGGCTGTAAATCGACGCGAAGGGATTGAGCGAACTTTCCGACGCTCCGAGGACTGGAGGTGCTGGCGGCACTCGGCGCGATCTCGTAATCGCGTGACGAAAGTGTACCGCTGGTTCTTCTGGAGGAGTGGCACAGAAAAAATGACAGTGCGAATGTCGTTTTCATTAATTCATGCTCAAGGAGGGACGACCCGATTTGCAGGCTAGCGTGTTCTCTTTCCATTGCAAATACCTGAATTCCGATCTCACTGAGGTAAGTTTGCGGAAGAGAAAGATATTTTTTAAGTATGTTTGTTTCTTAAATACTTTTCTGTTGATCTCATTCTATCTCCCTATTATTATTATTATTATTATTATTATTATTATTATTATTATTATTATTATTATTATTATACATTATTCACAGTATCTACTGGTCGGTGTGTCAACCACACACAGGAATGATGACCAGGTGTGTGGTTGCTTTACTGAAGGTTCAGATGGCTTCTGACAATACGGCATGTATTCAAAATTACACACTTTTGCATATTATATACATTCCTGGCATCCAAGTGAAGACACTCCAGTGCCCGAAGTGTCATTTTTGGGATCACTCCTGTAGCTGATATTATTATAGGCACAGTTGTCACTTTACTGAAGTTCCACTGAGATGCGACTTCATGGGCGAGATCAGTATACTTCTGAATTATTATTATTATTATTATTATTATTATTATTATTATTATTATTATTATTATCGTCATCATTATTGTTCTTATTCGTTCATTTCATCGTTTCAATTGGATAGAAATTCTTATTTAAAGGTAGGGATAATGCACTAATTTTTATAATAGGTTATCTCATTAAATTTTAAATTTCTACAAATTGTACGTAATTTTGCCCATATTCTGAACTGTATGCATCTCAACTTTCAAAGTAGCTTATATTTTACATTTCTGAATAATTTTACCAACATTCAAGTTCTCTCTGACAAAATTGTTAGTCGTTTCTAATCAATAAAATGTTGACGTCCAATAAAACGCAGAGAAAACACCTTCTGGAATTTCAAGCACGTTTTGAAACGCTCAATAATAAATATTTCATGGTAGGACCGACCTCATCGAAAACGACGACCCTTCGATGTATATAGAGAGTTGAAAAATGGAACAATTTTCCCTCGCGTAATTTTGACACGATTGTACATAAAAAGGGTTCAAAACGTATATTATATTTAGAACTTTACTTACTGCTAATAATGATGTACTAATTTCTTTTATTCCAAAAATAAAAAAAAGGGAAGCCATGCCCGCGACCTATTCCTTTTTTAAACGTGAAATTCGTATCCTGGGGTCAGGAAAATCCTTTGGATGAAGAGAGATTTAGTAATGGAAGTTTTTAGGGACATTGTGAACACCCCTTCACTCCATTTATTGTCACTAGCGGCAGCCATTTTGCTTTGCTCTCAACATGCAGTTTCAGGGTAAGGAAGGATATGGACTATGGAGCTAGACCAATATATTAGCGCTTACGCATTAATACGTATTAACGTGACAGTTAATGGGATTCTATGAACCCCCGCTTCCTATTGGTTCGCGCCCTCTGAGCGCCGCGGGTCTCTGCGAGGGAGCCGTGACTCGCTGGGTCTCGCACACTGATTTATTCCCTCGGCGCACCCACCCCCGCGTGAAGGTCCCCGGGGGCTCAGGTGGAGGATGACCCGACGAAAAGCCAAGTGACTCGCATTTATTCAATAACGGCCCGCTCTCCGCTCACGAGGGGAAGCAGAGAAGGAGTTGCTAGAAGCACTTCTTTTTTCTTAGATATAACGGGCTCCCCTGAGCTTCACGACTGGCTCCGAAAGCCGCTCTATAGAAATTAAGCTGGTGAGAGGGGTCGAGTCTTTTCCGAATGATGTCCTAAATTGTATTTTGGAGGAAATAATGTCCATAGAAATGTTGTAAATTTATTTTCGTGAAGCTTCACGTTATACACGTTCGTACGATATTTATGATTTTTGATTAAGCTATTTTCATACAGTTTGAATTTTAACTTTTCTTAAACGTATGTCAATAGCTTCCCTAGATACATCATAGACAGATCATACTGTAACTAGATTTGTTGTAATATCGTATTTAAGGAAGACTAAAGTTGAAGAAGAAATGTTCTAATTCAATAGAGAAAAAGCAGGAAGTATGATTCTTAGTGCGCAGAAAAAAGGAAAATCAGATTTTCATTATCTTACACTGGACATAAGATTATGCGAATATCTATAACTTTAAGTAGGTATTATAGATGTACTTTCTAATGTTTCAACGATTTTACAAAAATGTTCATAATTCACAACACACAATATTGTAATACAATTTGTTTGTAATAAAAATTGCTTTGTAAGCAATACAAATTTATTTTTACTGGCATAAAACCGACTTCTGATAATTTATCGCAAGAGAGCAGTCTCATTGTTGTTGATACACTTTTACCTCAAACACACTCTTGAAACTTCAAATATGATTCCAAAAATAAGCTACCTTTAGTTATGTCACTGATGCAGAAAGGAGCCATCTATTACTTTCCAACTCGGCGGTGAATTTACAGCCTTACTGGAAAAGGGACATGGTTTCAAACCCTGCGGCACCGCTTCTAAACGTTGTCAATTACCGCCCCGGGAAATGCACGCCATTATCTTCTTCAGGATACGCCTCACAGAGAAAGTGCTCTCCTTCAAAGTGGAAAATACTAGTACTGCACAACCGTTAAACACCGGGTATTACGACGTTTAAGGAGAAAATGGAAAGTGGATGATATTTTATACTACCTGTCAACTGAAGGTCATTAACATCTAAGGAAACGAAACGAAAGCTGTGCCACGATTTGCACATTATCTTATGGAATTAGATTCGCTGATTTAAAACGTAGGTAATAAATATGAGTTACGTCAGATGAGAAATATCACAAAATAAAAACTTCAACATTTTTTAAAAAAAATTACGTGAGACGTCCTACGGCGCAAACAACAATGTCATTTCAAATTTTCGAACGAAACTACAGAAGGAATCAACTCTTTATCTCCGTAGGGGGCAGCTAGTCGGTACGAACACAACTGACTCAAACGGCACGAACTAGCATTAAATAAGCCATCCATTCTCTCCACAGTTGTGTACAATTCATCACTTGGATTTCGTCTGTCCCCGAGTTCCAAAACGTTCCTCTTGAATTCTTCGTTGCCTGGGCGCTGATGGATCTCGAAGACTAGCAAAACTTGTGGCCGCGCATAAATCAAAGGTCGCCTTACCCCGAAAGTGAAAACCACTTTGTCTCCCCCGCAAAACCTCTTTGGCCCTACCGCGGCGCCGCCTGCCGGGAGCAAGACGAACGAGGTTAATCCAGGGGAGCATCAATATTATAAACGTGTTCCCTCTAATCGAATGCGTCATTAAACTGAACGAACTTTTTGTGGTGCCAGATGTTCCGGAGCGCCGGAATAAGGGGGGGGGGGATTCTGCGCAGCACGCGATGAAAACGGAGGTCACAGCGGCAGAGGAACGAGCTGCAGCCGGATGAGGGAGTTCCACGAGGGATAGCCGTAGAGAAAGCAGGTGAAAGAGATGAGCGCAGGCGGCCTAGAACTATTCCTTCTGTTGAAGCCAGTGCCTAGGCTTTCTGGCATACTTGGAATGAATGAATAATTTGATGAATTCCACGTTAAACGTTGCTATATGAATGATGTAGAAATGGAAAGAAAGACAGGGAAAAACGGGAGGACCCCGACAAAACCTACTGTGAGCTCGCTGTGTCCAGCACACATCCCTCGTGGATCAAATAGGATTTAAACTCCATTCCGAGAGGTCGAACGCAAGCAGTCTTACCGCTGAAACGTGGCTCGTCCCTGAAGAGGGAACTGCGCAGAAATACCGAAATGAAGAAGGGCCGGTGAGAAGGAAGTGGAGGTGGTATCTCAAATCAAGCAGCAAGATATCGGAGAGTCGGATATTTTTAATACGAGTGTTACACTACCAGTGCCCAAGCCTTATGATTATATCCGGGAAAGGGTGAATGGTTTTTATGAGACGATTATTATACAAATACTTGGATTGTGTATCGTATATGGAATGATACAAGTGATGGTACAACAGTGGATAGGGAGAACCCCGTGACAACTTGCTGAGGCCCGCTTCATGCACCACAAGTTCCACAATGATCTATCAGAATTTTAATCGCAATACGCACAGGATGAAGGCGAGAGGTGTGTTTGTACGACTCGCCATTGATTTAATGGAAAGGAGATTATGATCATATTAAAATGAATGATGGAGCAGAAGGAGAAGGAGAGGTAGAAGAAACAGGAGAACTTCGAAAAAATCTGCGGCGAACTCATTTTTGTCACCACAAATCCCACAACAATCATCATAACTTCAATCCTGGTACCCAGAGGTGGAAAGAGAGTTGGTACCGAGGGTGAGCGCTCGCAAATGTTTCTCCAGGGTTTAGAACAAGGACGAAAGTGTCTGACAAGAATTCAGACAGAAGAATGTGAAAAAGAGAAATCGCACGACGAAAAACTGAGAGACACGAAGATGAAAACAATATAAAATGAAGATTATCAAAGAAAGGAACAATAAATTGGCTATAGAGAGACGTACAGTGATAAATACAGTGGAAAAACTAAAGATGCAATTGGGAGCAATTAAAAAATAAAAAAAACAAGCAAAAATGTATACGAACAAAAATATTACTCTAAGGTCTAATTAATTTACCTTGAAGGGTCCTAATCATAGGACTTCCTATGGACTGACTTAATATAGGACTTCCCAAATAATATTGGAATAGTTAACAAATATTTTCAAAATGAGTATGAAAATAAATTATATTTCGAAACTGATATTATAAATATAAAACAATATTTTAGATATTTTTGAATATAAATCTTTGTTAAAAACGTTATATCGAATCGGGAATATCCAGTGGGGCTACTACACAATTTTGTGTTAATACGAGTTGGTCTCACACAGGCTGGTTATGTTTGTTGAGTCAGACAGCTCTTTTGGAGTTGAACAATATTTTAACGTCATTTTCTTTTTAAAATATTTTCTTAAGAATAAGTTTTTTTTAAATTTTAGATTAAGATAAGAAGTTACGAAGTCCCTTCTTGAGCTCTACGACGCAAGTAGCCGACGAGTAGTTCCACATTATGAGCAAATGAAAGGAGTTTTCCACCTCGCGCCCCAACCAGGAAGAAAACATGCGCGGGCATCAATTTGGATCAATTGGTGGTTGCAGCAAGTGCTGATCTCGTTGTACTAGATCAATGACCTCTTGACACAGAGTGATTGAAATGCAGGCGTTAATGGGTTTCGGCATAATGGAATCGATGGTGGTACGACAGGGTAAGGAGTGGTGTCGAGATGAGAAGCCTGATATGACAGTATTTCATCACCTGCAGGGAACAAGTATTATATTGCAAATACTTTTTAAACAGTCCGTCGATCTTTAATTAAGTGAAAACAATCCAACCTACAAAAAGTACCACGAATAAAGAATGTTTTATCTCGCAGATTGACGTTCCTCGTAATAAAGAGTAGCATTACAAAAGAGCGTAGTATTTTTAAGTGAGATATTTGTATCACATTTCCTACAAACTCTAGTTCCGAGTGTACATTTTCTTCTACATGTTATCGTCCTTTGCTTAAGAAGTGGCTGGTAAATTAGAGACAGGACATTGCGATTCAATTTAAAAGCTTTTTATGTAGTCTGCATTTTATTACAACTGCGCGATGATTATACAGAACTGTGAACAAAGAAAACTCATCAACAGAAATGCATGTATACCCATTCAGTTCGCTGAACTCAACTTTTTAAATCAACAGTAAAATGTTACACCTCCTTTCTTTTGTGCATGTATACCACCCTCACTATACGCACATTAATACGCACGAATAGAAACAAATCTGCTGAATGCCAACAGCAAAATATTTTCAACGAGTCGAAATTATTACGAGTATGAACTCTGCAACACATACAGCGACGTGTATTTCCTCTAGAAATGTTACGATCAAATCGCCCATTCTATTAAATTTAAAATATTTGTCATTCGAGAACAGGACTTTGAATACAAGTGCATTCATATTCGAATATGTTTTAATGCTTTTTTTTAAAAAAAAATAGTGATTTTGTTCGTCTGTAGAGCTGTATTTTAAATTTTTATTACTTTATGTTAATTACAAAAAATGAACTTTATATAATTCACTAATTAATGAAGAACTTTACAGCTGTATTGTACATTCGAAGAAAATAAGATCGGATATATCTTTAAATTAAAGTGATTCATTACGTAATCCTATTTATATTCGAAAAAAATAGATTTGATCGTATCTCAAACTGGGAATCCCTCATTAATTATAAACGTAGGATTCAGATTCGGGAAAAAATAGGATTGGCCATACTCTTAGATTCAAAAGTTCTATGGGTGATCCTCTTAAAATAAAAATAAAAGGATTAGTCGCATCTCCAGCAGGAAGTATCGCACTGAAATATACTCTTAGGATTCAGATTCTGAACAAAATTAGGTTGACCACACACTTAGAAGTGCTCTATATTAAGATTCAGATTTGTGAACAATTAGACTACTCCATAACATTCACGAGTTTCTTTGACGATTGTCTTAATACTTAAAACAAATATGATTGGCCACATAGTTCCATCGGGTGATCTTTAAGCTAAAAAATAGGATTGGCCGCCCCTCCAATTGGAAGTCTCATAGGATTCAGATTTGTAAACAATTAGACCACACCCTTAAATTCACGAGTTTCTTTGACGATTGACTTAATATTTAAAACAAATAGGATTGTCCAAATAGTTCCATCGGGTGATCTTTAAGCTAAAAAATAGGATTGGCCACCCCTCCAATTGGAAGTCTCTTAGTGATTGTTTACATATTTGTAAACAATTAGACCAACCCGTACATTCACGAGTTTCTTTGACGATTGACTTAATATTTAAAACAAATAGGATTGTCCAAATAGTTCCATCGGGTGATCTTTAAGCTAAAAAATAGGATTGGCCGCCCCTCCAATTGGAAGTCTCTTAGGATTCAGATTTGTAAACAATTAGACCACACCCTTAGATTCACGAGTTTCTTTGACGATTGACTTGATATTTAAAACAAACAGAATTGTCCACATAGTTTCATCGGGTGATCTTTAAGCTAAAAAATAGAGTTGCCCCCCCCCCCATCTGGAAGCGTCTCACCGAGTGGCGGCGCGCGTGGCCGGGCGTCCATCTGCCTTTAATCGGTCGCCCGGCGCGCGGCCCCTGTGAAGTCGCGCCGGCCTCACTTTCTTTCGAGGGAAAGCGACAGCACGGATCACGCGGCGGCCCCAGGCACACGCTGCTGCTTCAACTGTCTCACAGAGGACGAGGGCGACACAGAAAACCTCACGGTGACAGCGAACCGTAGCTAAATGTGACCATTTTTACTTGAAACGGAATGACGATGTTGTAATATATTCGAAGATAAAATATAACGGTATAACGACACACAATATAGAAAGATAATATCGAGGCACATGGGAAATATAATATAATAGAGTAGTTAATTGCAAATATCTCGCCTTCAAACATTGATAAAGCAAGAGTGCGCGAGTGTGACGCACAAAATCATTGAACACAGGCGGTGAGCAAAACTACCTTTGCGAACTGACAATAATGGATGTAATACCTATTTACAATAGTATTGGTTGAAATTGGAATATATTTTAAATTCTTAACTGAAATTCATTTTTATTTCTATTGCAATATATCGGAATACATTTACTTTATAAATTTACAAGTACATAGAAAATTATATACAACAATAAATCATCGAAAAACTGTTACCAATTCTAATTGTGGTTCTATCATAGATGTACGCGCATGACACTACGACGAAAATCACGTAAAGGAACAGCATCACAAGGTATGATTCACATAAGTGTCTAGCTGAGTAAATCGTTTTTGAGAGTTGATATGGTGCGTTTCTTGAAATGACTGAGATATTATCGTTGGAACATGAAGTCGAACAGTTAAGTACCAATTCCGCAAAATTGAAAGCGTTATCAATATTAAACTCGCATCTACATTTTGCTTTCACGTTCATTTAAATATTACCTCTTCAGTAGATTTATTTCCCGGATCGTTCAATCCCTACTAATTGGGAATAAAATTGAAAGTTGTATTCGTAAATTTTCAATCGTGGTGCTAAGCATATTCTGGGAGGGGCTCTCTGGGCATTATACCTACTTCTATTCCCACACACTATTATTAATGGGCGTATACATTAACAATAAAAAAATTGTGATAGCGGTTATTGATCTGAAGATTTGTATTTTTGATCCAAAAGACTCTGAATTGTGTGAAACACAATCATCACCAAAAAATAAATGAACATTTTCTCCCGGTATTTGTCATACTTTCCGTTGAGAACCAGCCAAGGCTCATCTTAAACAAATATCATCGTAAGGTAATACAAAGAACATGCGTAACAAGACGGACAATGAATGTAGGTTATGTAATAAATTTCTTTAAATAATTCGTAAATACTCCACTCGCATCCTGCAATTATTTCCACTCAAATTAACACTAAAGACAAAATCAGCACACGAGTCTGTGCCAAAGTTCGTTCCGTAATACTGTATAGCTAGTTCGTTCGTTGCACAGCGAATACTCTCGTCGCGCTGTCCAGCAGCGTGTTTGCCTTCTGTCGCCCTTGGTCCATCATAGCGCCTCCGCGGCCGATGAGAGATGACGCGGCGCATGAGCGAATACCGCCGCACAGCAATGTGCCCACAGTGCGTGCACTGTGTTTGTCGCATAAATCGCGCGAGCAAACCGCTACTGGAATATGCATCGCAGATTTCGAGGAAAAGTGAGGAATTTATTGCACCGTCGACGTGATGTGTGTTGATGGATATATTTAATTTTTCACCAAGTTTCATCACTGGGATAATATTTGACTACAGGCTTGGAATTTCGAAGTGTGCACACAATTCCAATTACTTGGCATCAACAACAAAAAATTGAAATTGAACGTTTTATTTTTTAGCTTGCTGGAATATTAAATGTCTCTGCTTTGGCTTATAAATATTTTTACACATAAATAAATGATAGTACGATTGTTTTAAAAGAGGTATTCGCAAAAAGCAATAACCAATTCTATGGTGACAGCTGTGACAGCTCCGATTAAAAATTAAAGAAGTTCAAAATGTATTTCTTGAATTGAAAATCTGTGTTTCAACACATTCGTAAAGCTATGTTTGTCGAACATTTCAAGTAGATTAAAACTTCTCTGATGATCCAGTAACAACAAAAGTCAATCCCAATAATGAGTTTAAATGACAGAACATACAATTAATGCATTAAATAGTTACTGAGCATCTAGTTTGGAACATTCCATCTCACGAACCAGAGGAAATCCAATTTCTTCAAAACAAAGTCGCAAGTGAAGATTGTCGCGTTTAACGACGATACGTGGGCATTTTAGCTATGCCTCTCAACGATGTCAATGTCTAATTCCAGTTGATTCCTAATTATAAATTATCCCCAAAACAAATACAAAGATATACATCAAAATCTGCAAAACAACGACGAGAATTGAGTTAACACACAGACATTGTGGATGTCGTAACTATACCGTTTTCCTTTGTTCACTGAGCAAACGCTGGAATGATAGCTACTCTCCAAACCATCTGATAGTAACCCGTTACGTGCCGACGCATATTCGACCGTACACTTGACATCAACAAACGTGCGGACTCCTCTGATCTGAGGTCAGCAGAACGGGAGGCCTTCCGCGACAACACATTCATGAGAGACAAGGAACAAATAACCATGCCCAAGGTGGACCTCGAACCCGCGATCTTTTGAGCCGAAGCGCTGAGTCGATACACGCTCTTAGCCACCTCAGCCAGGCAGGTCGGCCAAAATAAATGAATAATTGTAAGATCAAAGTTTTAACTTCTTTAAGATTGTTTTATTAATAGTACAAAATTACGTCATATGTAAATAAAAATATTTAATGGAAAAGCGGGCCCAGAGAGGTCAATTAACACATGAAATAATTATAAACGTTGTCATTGCCAACAATAGTTGTTGGCAACTATTGTTGGCAATGACAACGTTTATAATTATTTCATGAAAAATGCCAACGATAACGCACCACAACAGCTATATTCAATTAACACAGTTGACTCCCCGCCTTGTTTTAGTCAGCGCCCACCAACGACTCTCCTTCTTCCGTAGCACCTGCTCGACACCGGGGGTCTCCATGAATTCTCGGCTATCCGGGAGACGCCGCGTCGTTGGCTGGGGTGGCGACGTTTCGCCTGACATATCGCAGGCTTCCTCAGAGCAGTGACACTGCGGCGCTACGCGCCCGGTGATTTATACTATCCTGCCTACGTATACATCGGGGGTCTCCGGCAGAACACCGCTGGCATTTGAGCCTTCGTCTCGCGGACCGCTGCTCTCGGGGCGAGACGAGAGACGCCGCCCGTTCGGCGAGAAAACGAGGCCGACCTTTCCGTGGCGGGATGTTGCGGCGGCTGTGCGTCGTTGGTCGGCCGCTCGACGCCTCATAAGCGTCCCTCGTAAGCGTCCGCTCCCCGCGGCGCCGCGCACAGAACGCGCGCGCTGACATTCACGGAGGTGCGTGCGCCCCCGGCGCCCTCCTCGCCACCGCCCAATCCGCACGTGGAAGTGAATGACACACACATTATATTGAGGATGACATAATGTAAGTCATCTTTGCCAAATAAGACTAGTGAATTTAAGTTGACGAAAAAGAATTCCATTATTTCAACAAAACCTCATTGGCATTACAAAAAAAAAGTTTGTTGCGCGTTTCCGGGCGCGTTATCTGCAATGGTAGTTCCGTAAGTATAGTGCAAGTTTTATCACGAAATGTAGTGGTGATCTTCTTCCGCTGGATAGAGAGAACCGGCGTGGAACTACACAGCGGTTAGTGGAGCTTCTTCCCATCCAGGTAACTCCCACCAGCGGGGCACCGCCCCAAACGGGGCAAGCATTGGTCTCCCGACGTGTAGTGTAGTGGATGTATTTGTAAGAATAAGGTGTGGACAGGAGAAGGAAGAGGAAGGAAAGTTCGCGCGTGGATTCGTTTATTAGGGTACCGGTCCGGCATTCGCCAGTTGTTGATCGGAGAAACCACGAAAAACTACCGATCAGAGCAGCTGGTGACTAGAATTCTGTGGCAGGCAGAGGCTGAATTCAACCTAGCTGTCAAGCTAATGACGAAACTCCGTCACCGTCGGGACTCGAACCCTAGGACCTTCCAACCTCCCGCAACTACCTCAGCCGGTACAAATATTATACTACAAACAAAATCAGACGGTGGTTAAGAGTTCGTAGATACATGATAACTCCAGAACCATTACTAAGAACCATTAACAGCAAATTAGGAGTTTCGGTATTAGCACAATGTTGTCATCTCAAATCAGATAACAAATGAAGCGCATGCCCTGGATGTTGTTAATCAGCTGAGTAGCCTAACATGTCTTCAGATAGATATTAATTATGCTGAAGTCGTAAGCGGGAATTGTTAGTAGTGTCGATTGTTATATTTGTTGTTATTGTTAATTCTATTAACCAACCAATCCTATTAACCATCCTCTGGCCCAACTCCCTTCCTCAATGCTGACCGATCTAGTAGTACTGCGGTTGCACAGATGTTAGGACCAAACTCACGTAAACCAAGAGAAACATGTGTACACGTTTGGATCACTAATACCGGTGATCAATTCTGCTTGTAATGTCACTCGAGAGTGTTATGGCCTCTTGGGTCTTGTGGACCTCCTCATGTGTGTTGTCGACCCTTAAAGAGTTATTTTGAAACAAACCTTTCGGAGGAGTCTTATAAAATTAAAAAAAATTACAGTATTGACCCTCTAGACTTGAAACTACGCGATCTTGCCCGTGCGTATATTCCCAATGCCTTGACCATTCTCTGGGCCTCGAGCCCTCTGGGCCCCAGCTTCCACGCGTCGGCGCCAGCGTGCGCCGCTGACGTTCTCGCCGCTCGGCCGCACTAATCTCCGCACTTAATGCCGACGCACCCCAACGCCGCGACGCCGACGCCGACGCCGTAAGCGAGCGCGCGCTGTTGCCGAATTACAACTTCGTGCGAACTTCCCGCCACTTTTCGCGCGTTATAGTGAAGTGGAGGAAGTTTTGCAACGCGCCGGCAATTTCTTCCCGACTTCACTACTTCCCAACTCGTCTAATGAGGTTAGTAATCTAGATAAACTATACGCGGAGCGTTAATACTACGCTATACGCAGTGTACATAAAAGCAATACCAATACGCTTTTGAACTACAGAAACTTTACGAGTACAGAAATGATTTTTTTTTAATGCGAGAAGCAATGTTTTTATAATTGTTGGGATGATTTTGTTCTATTTTGCAACAATTGTGTCAAGATATCTCACGGTCGTTAATAGAGCATATATAATGAATATCAAAAGTGCGTGTACTCAATATTTGTCATGATAAACAATTCGTATTTTCGAAACAAAAATTCTGTGACTCTGTAGCATAAATGTATGGGAACGTTTAATTCCAAAGAAACACTAAAACAAGTTATCAAACATTATAAGAGAAACTTATTTATGGACAATCATTAGCCTGATATTAAATTTTGACACTTTCAGTACAAACTATTATCAATATGTCATTCGATCTAGCCTTCAAAAATGCTCTCAGCCATAACTGACATGATTGTCAATCATTTTCCAATGAAGCCTTTTAAGAAAGTATCTATAAAACCTAACCAACACTGTCCGCCAAATCAACATGTTTTCGAGTAATGCTCCAGCGGGTTTGTCGCATTGCTACGGTGACATTGCAGATAGCTCCCGCCAACCGCGGACCAAAGGTGTGGCCTTTCCTTGCAGTCATGCACGCCGCAGCGCCACCCACGGCCAGGGAGTGGGCGTGTAATCGCACTGAGCCACGCTGCGACTGATAGTGCGCTCGCGGCACCGCCACCTTGAAAGGTCACCCTCCGCCAACTCTTTAATTGCTATGACGTGCGGCTTCTAACCTTCGGTATTAATGCTTACAAAGTGATTTGTTATTTCGATAATTTATTTCTCACTGCATGCGACTGCAACACGAAGTGTAAATAAAGGACATTACATTATAGATTTTTGCCTTCATTATATTATCATACATAGTCGCTTAATATCACTCGTACGTAAGTCGTGTAAGAAATATTTTTAAAAAATTAACCGACTTTTATCGACGTAAGTCATTTTATTTTGCCACACTTCCAACGAAAACGTTTTTAAACCGTTGATGGAGTAAAATACAGAGAAAAACACCACGTTCACTCCGACAGACCCACATCTTTAACCGTATCGAATTCCAAGGCGAGAGATCGAGATTGAACTCACAAAAGAAAACCACATAGCAGATCGCATGTTGTCCAGCATAACGCCGCAACTTATCCGCAGAGGCATAATGTCAGCAATTTATTTTGATACGAGTAGCGCCAGCGATAAGACCCCACTCCCAGTCGCGCTGCACAAAATTTACGGCGGGTACTCTCACTTACGTGAAAACTCTTCATAACGCCTGGCGGCAGCAGCACATGCCGCCGAGAAGAGCGCACGGCAATTTAAGGAGTTTCTACGTCGAGCCAACGTCATGTTCCGCGTAATAAAACCTATCACTAATTAAACCGGCAAAATGTACGACGAGAAGTAATTTCCTCTTGCAGCAGCTACCTGAGAGTGGGGCGGGGGTATTACTTTCCTACGGCATCAGTCAAGTAAGCCATTTACTGGGTAATTTTCGGCACACGGTCCGCGCTCGCCAGGCTGCACCAGGCTTTCCGAGGTCAGGGCCATTATGAAGCATCTGCGGGAAAGATGTTCCCTCGAGCAATAAAGGAGCAGCGAAGGGGACGGGATCAAAACGGAATGCAGAAAAAAAAACTCCGCTACTAATAAATCGTTTGTGGACTCCAATAATGGCGCAACTAAAAATAAAAATTCGTCGTTTTTCGTTGCACGATTACAAAACTTTCTCTTCCTACAAGTTACTTCGCAAGGCGAGAAAGTAAAAATCAGGTGTTGAGATAGTTTTCACTTGGAATTGAAATGTACCATTCTTGCATTCACAATTCCCTTCTGTCATTTGTTAAAGAATATTTGTACAGTAAGATACTCTGCTTTTACTATTGGAAGTTAGACATATCTGCTATTAACTGATGATTCGTATTTTTTGAGTTGTATCACTATTTTGCTCTCGAGCGAAATAGTCGGAAAAACTCTCGCATGAACTTTTGTGTAGTTCGCTTTAGAGATTTCTTATCACTTCATTAGCATTCGTAGAATTTTCTAATGTTAAAATAATTTTATTTGTTATCATTTTTATTATTGTAGTTCCACACGAGTCGTAGGGGTAGGATTTCCCGATTCTTAAGAAACTAAACTTGTCATTTACATTTCGCGAATTTCCAATGACACAATTTCTCTTCAAGGAATTTTTCTCAGAACAGTGGAATGCTATGCACGTTAATCTTTACGAGCACAGCGAGGAAGAAGCCATATCGGAACTTACAAAGCTTAGCAGCGGCGGAATATCGACTTACCTTGCTGAGCTAAAGTGGAGAGCGCAGCGTCCTGCAAGGCATGCCTGCGGCCTCGCTTTCTTTGTGGCCGTTCCCCTTTGCCTTGCGAGACGCCTGCAGTATCTTGAAGAACGCTCTTTGTAGACGGGAGACTATTAATGGCCTCGTCTTGTACGAAATATTTTGTTACGTTCAAAAGCCCGAGCTCGCACTTTCGCGTGAATATTTAAATAATTCATTCGCTGAGAACTTTCCAGAGAGGAAGTTGTTCACGAGAAATTATGTTGGGTTAAAATAGGAAGAGAGATGTTCTTAATTGAAGTTACTCCCGCACTTAAATCCACAACTTTCAAATACTACTCCCGTTAACAAACTTAGCAGTAAATGCGAACATTGAAAATGTACGTAGCACGTACGAATTCACATAGATTTGCTTGGTCGCTTTTCAATTTATAACGAGAATTAAATAAAAACATGTATACACTTCATAACTAACAATGTGCTGAATATATAAATTAAAACATCTTTAGGACAGAAAACGCTTCTTAAGCAATATCCCGAATTAACTTGTACAGATACGAATGGAGTGTTACTTTTACAACTACAAAACTATTCTTCGTGTGCTATAGCGAGGGTGATAAAGTACGAACTCTGTTTGTCACTGTACATTTTAGGTTATTTAATGCTTTTTAAATATAAAATATTCACTTTACCAATAAATTGCCACATACTCGTATTTTCGCAGGGGCTCTCATGAAAAGATGTAACGCATGCGTTATTTAAATAAGCATGGGATTTCGTAGCATTAACCTTAACATCAAAGCAAAAGTTATTTACGTGTGAAATGAAGCTGTAAACTGATATCCCAAATCGTTACCAAACGTTAAGAAGTCTGAACATCTCGATTTTGTTAACCCATCAGAAGCTGGATTTGTCCCTTTGTACGAGTACGAAGCATCTCATACTAAATACCTCCTCACGGAACGCGGGGAAAGGGACAAGAGTTACGTCGGAGCGATCAAATCCTTTCTAACTACATTCGCAGTGCACGCTCGGGTTCACAGCAGGTTGCTTTAAGTAAGCAAACGAAGTCTCTTTTGACCTCTCTGTTTTATTTATGACGGTCCATCAACAATTCATTAAACAAATGACTAAAATAATATACTTCTATAATATTATAGAAGTAAGAATGACAACTACATTACGAAACAAGTTCATGTTTAAGTCAAAAATAACAATGAAGAATAAATTCTCGTGATATCCCTGAAGAGGCTTATAATTTTCCTTTAATATTAAAATTTGAGAGCTCGTCATTTCGGTATACGAGTTTAAAGTACTCATTCATTCATTTTATAAAATTTCATTTATTTGTAATACCCTGAAGACCTAGAAAATGTATATGAACAATTGACGTTCAATTGAAAGGGTCATATGACGTGCAAATGTTTTCAGAAATAAATTTTACTAAAAGTTGTTACCCAGTTCCTTGGAACATCTTCACCAGAATCATTTACGATAAAAGCATCCAGCCGATGAAAATAAAGTTACTGTATAGAAACATGTACAAACTGTCACCTGGTATAATATACGTAACGACCAGAAAATCTTGAACGTAGAGTGATAGATTCCAGGAAGTCAACGAATTCTATAACCAAATTTCAGTCAACCACGGAAGTATGCGATAGCCACAACCGCGTCTTCTCACGGCTGCCTGGATTTCGCAGCACGACAAGGAAATTCTCAAGTGCGCTTTATTACGAAACGTGATACTAGGGATTCATTACTGTTCACAAAACCTCATTAGCGAGGTCAGTCGAGTCGACGAACCCACGACCGGCACGACATCTCATTAGTGACCGATTGCGTCGCGTTGCACGCACGCACGCACGCTGTCTCGGCGTCGCGACGTAAACACTTGCATCCTGCGTGCAATGCGTCTGCGCGGGCCAAGTACGGACTTGTCTAGGACGTGAGGTGGAGGTCTAGGAATTAGCGTTTTTGATAGCGTGAAGAACTATTTCCAGTGGTACACGCAAGCGGGGGGCGGGTGCTAATGGGGCTTCAGAACTCCCCCTCCCCCCAGAAACCAATAATTCATATTTAGAAATAGAGTGTTTACTAATGTTCTATATTAACCAAAGTCATTCAATACATCAACAGAGAACGTTATACATATTCACTACGAGACCACGAAAAAAAAAAAATATATTCAGCAACAACGAAACATTACTTATAAGTAAACCACGTCAGCAGAACACTATACCTCTAGCTCCACCCTCCGGAAAAAAAAGTTGGGCGCGCATTTGACTGATACAAGTCACGTGATCGCGATAAATGAAATTAATTTTCAAACTGCGGCGGCAGAGTGTTCTGGTAGCTCTATACTCCCAAGACGCAACAAAATGTTAACGGTCAGCTCTACTCGAACAAATACGAATCATAAGGATACACCATAGCGGGAATTTGGGTCACAGCCAGACGTCACAGTTCGGAACTTTGTCGTTTTCTTAGAATTATTGTTAAAATATTTTAGAACATCCCCCAATAAATACATAAATAAATAATTTTATAAATAAATAAATAAATAATTTTATAGGTGATGAGGCTCAGGTCACTGGACCCGCTCTTCCGCCTGGCCAATTTCAAACGTTCAATACAATACATAATAAATAGGTTATTCAAGAAAATACGTATGCAAGTAAGGGATAGATATTCTCACAAGTGCAACAAGAGTTAAAACTAGCGGGGGGGATCGTCCTCATAATCAAAGATCTTACAGGATATATTCGTACATTTCTTTATTCGTATGATGGGCCTTCTTGCAACAAATGCTCTTGATATAACTGACCAGGTGAAAGAATATCAGTGTTTATCACTCCCGTGATTGTATCACAACACAATCCACATAAAACGGCAAGGTTTATTTGGATGATGTATTCCAGGGTAGATACTCGTAGAGAAGTCTCTAGTACTTAAGCTTTAGACTGCATACGTAACAGTCGCAGATTTTGGGTTCTGACAGCCCTATTTATATTGTGTACTTAAGTGATGGTATAAAAAGTAGACAAAATAAATTTATTTCCAAGTTTACTTTATCTATTTAACTAAATATACAGGCTATTAGCACACCACCTCACTTGGGGGTCTAAAATGGAAGATTTTGAGCCCGAAAATCCGAAGACTACTATCTGTGAGTGAATCTGGCGGGTCGACTTTTCCGAGTTAAAGGGTACGGGGCAGAGACGCCACTCCTGTCCAGCTTTAATTCTCAACAAAATGTCTCCTCTCCGACCGCGCGATAAGAAAGTGTTGAATAAACGGCAGCTACTCGCGTATACAGTCTCATCTGTTGTTTTATAAATAATAATTGAGCTGGAAAGAAGGCGTAAGTGGTATGAGAATAGTGTGGACGAAGTTCTAGTGCCAATTCTAAACACATTTTCCTAAATTGTGAATTAAAATCCCCTCAAAAGCTCTATTTTCATTCGGATTTAAAGGCGGCTTCACACATTCGGTATTTGCCGATTAGCCAGCGACTGCTCGCCAAACTTCGAGCGGTGTGAATGGTTTAATTGTTAGTTGCCACACGACGAATATACGGTACTAGCCCTACCCACCGCGTGTCGGTTTTTGCCCATATGAAAGAAAGCGAACATTCGCCGAGCACATCAGCTGCTCGGGAATGGGCGAGCACTCACCCCCCTCGGAAATGCCGAATGTGTGGAGCCACCTTAATACAAGCAAATACACACCCTACAATATGATACTGCAATGCCTTATTACAGTCTTTCCTTTGAAATATAATTACAAAACTTTCTCTGATAGATACGCAAGTATTAGTGTGACAGATGTTTTCATTCTTCCTTTTAACTCACTTTTCCAATTTGCACGTTACGATTATAAAACTTGCTCTGTCAGATACGCAAATATAAGTCTCATGACATATATTTTAAATTTTCTAGTTCGCTTCCACTTTGTAGTTGTGTGTGATATTTGCTAAGTTCATTGTATCATTAAATTAAGACTTTACGGAACGGAGCGTCGAAGGTCGCAGAAGCGCGTAGTGCCTCACAGCATTCCAGGTCAGGCTCGCGACGCGGCGGGCTGACATTGACCTTGTGGCAGCCTACGCCTTGGACTCACTGGGAGCTCTCACTTTCTACTCTCCGCCTCTGTCAAAAGGAAAGCCATGAGGTGGTGGCGGCGGCGGCAGCGGTGGCGATAACGGTGACGGTGACGGTGACGGTGACGGTGGCGGTGGCGGTGGCGGTGGCGGTGGCGGAGACGGAGGCGGAGGCGGTGGCGGTGGCGGTGGCGGTGGCGGTGGCGGTGGCGGAGGCGGAGGCGGTGACGGTGGCGGAGGCGGAGGCGGAGGCGGAGGCGGTGGCGTTGACGGTGGCGGTGGCGGTGACGGTGACGATGGCGGTGGCGGTGGCGGAATCGGTGACGGTGGCGGAGGCGGAGGCGGAGGCGGAGGCGGTGGCGGTGGCGGTGGCGGTGGCGGTGGCGGTGGCGGTGGCGGTGGCGGTGGCGGTGGAGAGCGCGCGGTGGCGGCGGGGGGCGGCGGGGGGCGGAGCAGGGGAGCGCGAAACGATGAACACCGAACGCGATGCTGCAAACGTCTACACCCGAGGCCCAGTGACTTCAAGAAGATCCTCCCATAAACAAATAAACTTCCTCCGCGGCCTTTTGAGACGACTTACGAGCGAGAAATCTCTAACTACACACAGCGACAAAGGTAAGACGCAGGAAGGAAAGTGGACAAGGGAAAGGAGTGGTGATAAAATGAGTGATACGCGTCATAAAGAAACAAGTTCCCTCGTAACCTCCAGGAGTTTCCACTTTTCTCTCGCGGCTGAATACGGGAAAACCCGACAAACCAACGCGCGGTGGCGACGGAGGTGATGAATGATTGTCGTGGTGACGACTATAACAGCGACGGTTGTGATAGAATTGGTAGCGATGGTGATGGCGGCGGCGAAGGGAGGAAGGGAAGGAGGTGATGGTGACGATGTTGGTAGAAATGTAGTCGTGGCGCCATTCGTAATGGCAGCTGTGTTGAAGAGATGGGACGAATGAGAACATTGGCGGTACTGTGACAGCGACTGTGGCGTTGGCTGTTACTGTGGGTGCTGCGGAAATGATGGGATGGTGATTTAGATTTAGTTTTATTCAGCGAAAAAAAATCACAGTAAGAACTGTATGTGACGAAGGGGGCAAAAGATTATCTGCGTACGTTTTCTTGAGTTCCAGAATCCCTTCCCGTCATTTTAACTATAAATAGTTGAAAGATGAGTAAAAGTTTGGCATAAATAAATAAATAAATAAAAATAAATTTTAAAATAAATTTTAAAAATCGTAAGATTAGCAATATTTGAAACATATTTGAAATGGTGTCGGGAGCCGCGGTGACGCTGGTAAAAATATTGACGGTGATGACTGACGTGATGACGGCTACAAAGGAGATGGTTATGGTAAAGGGGTGGCTTTGGTGGTAGTTACGGCGGTGTACAGGTTCTGGCTTCGATAGTAGTAGTGGCGGCAGCGGGAATGAGGGTGGTGGATGCGATGACGTCGAAGATGATCATGGTTGCCGTAATGATGATGGCATCAATGACTGCAGTTGCGGGGAGTGTGACTTCAGCTGTGACGACAGTAATGTTGCTTGTGCCAGTGACACTAGTAGTGACGTTGGCGGTGTGGCTGACGTTGGTGTTAACGGTGACGGTGGCGGTGATGGTGGTGGTGGCCGTGGCGAAGACGGTGGCGGGGACTGTGTAAATGTCTGCGGCGGAGTCTATGACGGTGGCTGAGACGGGGGTAGCCAAGACGGCGGCAGCAGCCCTGTCAGCGGCAGGAGAAAGCGTTCGAAATGGAAGGCGTTTAACCCAAATGGCCCCGTAAGCGCCCGCTCCCGGGCCGACGTAGCCCCAGAATCAATCGCCCGCAGCCTCCGACAGGAAGAGCCGAAGAAGCGCCAGCCGCGATTTCTCCCCCGTAACCGGTTCCGTTGCCCGCGGTTTGCCAGCCACACGCCGCTCAATTACTATGATTATCAAATGAAGGGGCGAGCGGAGAATAATCGCTGACGGGGACGCTGGAGAATGCATTTTCCATCAGGTGTCTGCCGCCGTTTTCAACCTCGAATTGGAGAAGGAAAGACGGCAACAATTTCTACAAATAGAAAGTTACAAGAAATTAAAACAAGTAGGACAATATTTACTTAGTGAAAAAAAACCTGGATGTTTGATCTATCCGGACAATCAGAATAATGCAATTGAGAACAAGTGTTAATACTTTCGATTCAAAAAGGACTGTTTGAAATTCAAAGACGTGTTTTCGCGCACTCTAAATTCGGGATGAATTAGAGTAATGAAATATGAAGGATTTACAAACCCGCAGATTTACTGAATATGGCGAGATACAATTAGGTAAAGTAAAGAGTAAGGTTTAATTTTCTCAAATTACGAGAAGTTCGTTAACAAGCACTTAGATCTACATTAGCTTCTGGGACTAGTACAAACTATATCCCTTTATCAAACGAAATATGAGAGCATTAAAAGAACATTACAGGGTAGTTCTACATCGAATGTCGATTCCTTCCTACCGTGGTATCTCAACAAATCTTTCGAATATACCTCAGCTATCGTTGAGTGCATATGCAGAGTAAGGAAACCGACAAAGAAAAATGTTATACAACAATGACTATTATTCCACAACACAAAGAGCAAAAGTATCTATATGAGAATTATTGTATATAATTTCTCTTTGTTAGAACATGTAATCCAAAGAGAACAAGAAAAGTTGCTTTAAAGCTTAGTGTGCATAAAAACGAAGGTTAAAAATTACATTTTATTGCCAATGGTCTACCAACAGTAATATTCTACTCAATTGATCACTGACGGAACAGGTCAAGGTATATCCCCCGGCTGTCATATTATACGGGAACACCGCACAAAATTTCTTATCTGGTGGAGCAGGTTTGCAGATTAAAAAGGATCGGAGATTTATCTTCTCGCCTTAAAGTACACAAGTTGAAGCCGTGGAAGCTGAACAAGTTCCTTGTATAAAATAAATCATACACCGGCGCCAGACCTTGCGCCTACGAGGATCGAATACGCCTCCGCTGCGCAAGACGCCGTTTCCGCCTACCCAGAGGCAGGTGCTGCACTGGGATCGCGTACCGATTTTGCGATGTGTCTTTTCATGAGGTCTGCATTACGGATTGTTAGTGATGTATAGCGAATGATTTTGTATGCTACACGAATAATTTCTTCCGCCTTGAATTCCTTGCGACGCGAACGAATTTAATTCTAGTCCCGGATTTGACTCATTGTAGTGAGAATCGAAAATACAGCTGAAACAAGTTAACGCACCATCATTGACGCAATACATGTACAGATTTCATTTCATTTTGTTTATTTAATTATTTAATTTTAGTTCCTTCTGAATCTTTATCATTATTTTTCTCGAATAAGTCTAATTTGAACTACGCAAATTATTATTATTATTACACAAATATTGTTGTAACAATTCTTGGCAATGGTACAGAGAAAAACTCAATAAGAATTTTGAGTGGAAATTTACAAGATAGCTCCAATCAACACAATGCTATTTGAGAGTCGGCCAATGGATCCGTTTCCAAATGCCCAAGTACTAACACCTAAGACAAAAGAAAGAAGACAAAAAGTGCAAGCACGACGTGAGAGATAAAGCAGAAGGAATGCAAAAATAACGCAAAAGAAAAACAGAAGAAAGAAGAAATGCAGAAGGGTAGAAGAAGAACCGAAGGCAAAACGAGAAGAAACGAAGGAAAAGCGCTCCCCCCCCCCCCGCAAAGCTCGTTTTGTTTACGGGGAGGAGAGCGACCTCTCGAGGGGAAGCGCGGCGGGGAAAGCGCAGGGAGCGCGCGCGGCGGCGGCGACCGCAAGCAGCGAAGATGCGTTGCGCCGGCGGCACGCACTTTCTCCAGCGGAGCGGCGCGCAATGCTTCTTTATGCACAACAGGCGTTATAAAGGTTCTAATGATCGAGCGACGTCAGACAGCCCGAGAGTCTTTGACCCGAGAGAGCAAATGCTGAGATGGCCTCTTGTTTAGCTTCTAGACATAAATGTAACTTCGTTATCAGATTACTTTTTGTAGTTCAGTGGGAAATATATTTCTTCAAATTATCGTTCTCCATGCTGTAGTGGCAGAAGTATATTCCTTCATGAAGGACACGATGAGGGATAAGAACCCAAAACTATGGCTGATTTCCTTTTTAAAAACAGATTTCGTTAGATCGGAGCGAATAGTATTTTAACCATTCTTGCCACAAACGCTTATTTCGCTCCGAATTCAGAATTCAACTTGTGTAGGTTTTATTATATGGTATTCATCTTGGAGTACATGGTTTTGGTTATATGGTAAATGGAGTATTATAGGATATGGATCCCAGAATTAAGAAAACGTGGACAGAATACACTTCTCCCCGTAGCACTTCACACACAGTTTTAACTTAAAATAAAAACAAAAAAAAAGAAGGGCGGTGAGAGAAACGAGTAGGGGGCGCTGTGGTGGATGTAGCACTGACCCCGCGCGCTTGCCCGCTCGGTGGGCCACGCACGGGACGCGTTCACGCGAGCGAGGCGACCCACATCGCGACCTGCGCCGCCCGGGGCGGACTTCCAACGCCCCGCTGCCCCTCCGCCCCCCCGGGACGCATCGCGGAGCGTGAATGGCCCAAAGCCTGGCTTACCAAGCTCAGCAGACACGCATGTGAGGGCCAGACGGGTAGAAATGTGGTCCAAGTGAATGCTCCCGGCTCTCTCTTCGTCGTCACGTCCTGAGCAAGACCACGTTTCTGGAACGTATTTTGGGGAAATTGAAGGCCACGCAGAAATCAACGAAAAGTTGACTCTGTAGAATACGCCGGGCTCTAAGAATACGCTGAAGACAGGCAGCTTCCAATGGTGGCACATCACAGCTACGTCACACACGACGCGTCGTCAGTCGGATAGCGTCGTCAGAGCAGACAATGCCGCTGCAGGCAGACTACGTGAAAAAAATCGGTTCAAACTCATATTTGCCTTCCAAACTTTCCTCGTGCCCTGATCATTTGAACACCGGTATATGTGGATGAAAATATTAATACTTTTCCATCTACGAGGTGAAAGAAGTCGCATTTGTGGCGCATCTGCAATATGATGTACTTAATAAAGAGCACTCACTTCTCTATTAACATTCTCAAGATGTCATTAACAAACACAGGAGTGAAAAATAACTTTTACAGTAACCTCTCTCATGGTGCCACCATTTACATTCTATTCCACGTTGTACATAGTTTTTATAATAAATGATCTACACGACTGGGGTCACTTCGGCACAAAGGCTTTTGCCAACACTGTAGTCATGGCACCATCGTGGAAACACACAGACACAAAGTTACAAGATTTATGCCAACAAGCGACATGCAGAAGCATTCATAATAACGCGAACATTCTCTCAACAAAACATTCTAACGATGTTTTCATCGAGCATTCGTATCTCGGGGAAATCTCGCCGGCTCACACCCCACTCATCAAGCTTCTCGTCTTTAACACACGACGTTCGCACGAAAGCATCTTCACATCCCACCAGACGCTCCCTTCACCCTGCCCCGCTGCCTTCGAGCATCCGCCAAGAGGCGCCTTGGAGGAGTGTCTACTCTTCACACAATGCAACATTTTTTTTTTGCCAGTTCGCAGAGCCAGCTGACACTTCGCAACTCAGAGACAATGGGAAGGTAAGAGAAATAAATTTTAATTTTAAGAGATTGTTTTGATTCGTTTGTATGTTTAGTATACACATAAAATAAACTCAAATAAATTACGATGTTGAATGTAACTATTGCTGAATCAATTCTTGTAGAGCTAAATGTTTTTGCATTGATATATTTGCTACGACGTCGATTTATGATATTTGACTATTCCTTGCCAAATGTGAACAATGAATCTTTATGATGTAAATTGGAAATGTAAAAAACGTAAAATTGCAATGCCAGGCAACATAAGACAATGATTTTAATGAGCTGGTAGTCACATGATAAAAGTACTTAACTGCATGTTGTCGTTAGCAGCGTTTATATTTGACATAAGCAACTTCAGAAGCAGTATTACTTCACCTGCAACCTGAACATGAACATAGTTATTTCATCGAAATCTGATTAGAATTAAAATGATTATGCTGGCAAGAACGTCATATACTTGTATCCACTTCAGCTATCCAACCACACACGTTTTATTTCGACTACTAGTAGGGGAAACTAGGAGATGGGTCGGTCATGAGGTGTACACCCCCCAGAATCGAGAACCCATTCACAAATATACGGTTAACTTTTTCTAGTAATAGTTTATAAGTAACTATAAATCATAAATTCGGCATAGGTGAAAAATTATTATTAAGAAAATATGAACTCCTCTGGACATTACCCCACTCCCTACTTGGAAAAAATCCTCGTTGCAGCACTGGGCATTATCTTTCTTATATCTATCAGAGAATTCCCAAAGCACAAGTTGTATTTAATAGGACAATTCCACGAATAAAATGATGTCCAACAGAGTTCCGAAATGCGTCAAATACTGAAAATATCTGAACGCATGTTAAAATCAAAGACGTAATGATACAGTACATACTCGGTTTATTTATCGTCACACCGATCAAAACACCGCATCGTAAGTCAGATGAGTCCCAGCTTATTACTGGCTAGTAGGGACGAGCGGTAAGAAAAATCGGAGAGAAAAAGAAAACGATATATTTTTTTTAGATACACCGCCCTGATGGAGGTATTTTGTATGTAAAGTTAAACATTATTGGTTTTCATTTCACGTGTGGGATAGTCGTAATAATTACTCCTCGAACGGATGTCGAGGCAGGCGGCGCCTTCCGCGGACGCGGCAAAGCGCGTGAAAGCAGGGGGCGCGCGGAGAACACCGCCGCGCCGCGCCGCGCGGCGCGTTCGTCGTCTGTCGCGGAAAACGCGCGACGCGCTCGTAAAAGGGCTGCCCGCCTCCGCCTCCGCCGCCGGCGCGAGGCGACGCGTTGCCCGCGCGTCGTCGGCAGACGAGTGCGCCGCTCCGAGGGCTCGGTTCACTGCGCAAGTGAAAGCGCCGACGGGGGGTCGTCGACCTGATAGCGCGCGCGTGCGGTTTGCGCTGTGCAGCCTCGGGTAATCGCGTTCGCCTCGTGTGATTCAACGAGTCTCCAACGCACATGTGCTGCTCGAAAGATAAAAGTAGTCACTTCATTCAGTACGTAATATTCCTCTTGTTCGGAGGAATCGAAATTAAATGTTCAGTAGTAATCAAAATACATTTTATTCTTGTTTTGTAGACGAAATAGTTAATTTACTATTTAAAGATTAATTTTGTATCTAAAGTTTCGTACCAACGGAAGAAATATTTCGAGTTCTGAAGAAATATTTGGAATTTAAATGTTGTGACTATGTTCTCTTTTGACGTGCATAGAACAGGCCACACGTAGTATAATAATTTTGCGCACTACGTCAAAACAAGACAATTAAAAGTAAAATATGTTTGGGAATTTGGGAACATAACAAGATGAAGGAAGAGTTTATGTACAACAAGAATTAATTTGCGCATACCTCTGTCGGAAACTGATCAATCATCACGTAGCAATAAAATAAAATATCAGGGATTTAAAAAAAATATTTGATGACTTTTAAAAGTATTAGCAGATACAACTGCTCGTCAGTGTATTATTTTTTTCAGTTTACTTACCAAATATTTAACTAGTTGAATGTATTTTCTTAGAATAACATACATTACCATTTGTGCTATACAAAATATCATCATATCATCATCGTTCACCTCGTCATTACCACGATTAGATCATAATTCAATGACCTTTAATTACCGTAACAGTTTTAACATCCATAAATTGAAGAAAAATACAGATAATAGATACACATATAAACATATAAATAGTGTGAGATTGAAGCATGGGGCTTGTCAGACAATTTTTCTTAGTCTATAACGAGTACAAATACAAATAGACCCGATGCAACTAGTGCACGGGGCTCTGGAAGACAGTACTTCAACCCTTTGGAATGAAAAGGTTCCAACTGACAAATCGAAAAAATTGAGTTGTTAGTATGGCAAAGTTCTATCTGAATTCTGCTACAAGTACAACATACTCATGCTGAAGTCTGTGGACAAATATGTAAAGGAACACCATTTTTATGTGCTTACTGCAAAAAATCACTGAACATGCATGAAATGGCAGAAAGGTTAGTTGGAACAATGTCATTCCAAAATATCAAATTTCCGTTAGGAAAGCATGGTGTGCAGTACAAAGTATAAAAGACCAAAAAAATACACATGTAATATTAAGAGGCGCACCCATGATTTTTCTGTGTGTGCATGTAGGAGGGAAATGGGGTACAGGTATAGATAGTGCCCAGCCATCTTAATGTTTTCTGATAAATATTTTTTTCATTATTGTGAATATAAAATGACTTTGCGTTTGTTGTCTTATAGGAAGTAGTCTACTTACAACTGATATTATATTAAATGACTATTGTTAAGAGAAAATCAGCAAAAAAACTGTATTATTTAATACGTAACAACAGGGAGTTTTAGCGCCACGCGTAAGGTAGCGGCGTTATGCACTAACAGTCACGTGACGGACCTTGAAGTCATAACGTCTTACCTCAGGCCTAAGGTATGAACTTATACCTTCATAAATAGAGGACGCTTGTGGAAGTCTCTACGGTCACCTTACATGCGGCAAAATGGCCGCCTAAAAATATGAAAAGTTGGATTTTTCCAACTCTGGTAAACCGATTCTCGTATGTGAGGCAGTTACAATTTTTCTTTACCAACTCCTCAACAGTGGCAAGAATTAACACGATATGTTGAAGAGGTGAGAGGAAACAAATTCGCGAAAAAGGAATTCAAATCATATCTTCGGGATAGGTTATGTCTTATGCTGATAACGAACGCTGTTTTAAGGTATTTCATATATTTTCAAGAAAAGCAGGTTCCAAATTCCAGACTGCATACTCATCACGGAGGGCCAGGCACAATGTATATTTGTTATTCTGTTGACTGGTAACGTGTTTTAAATGTCTCACCACTAGTGTACAGTCCTTGATATACTCGTATTATGCAATTTCTCTGTTCAACGCTTGAAATGCTTCCTTTGTTATAATGCATAACTCAATGTCGCAATTTCTAAAACTCTACTGAACGTTGTTCATTACGACCGTGTAAAGGAGTTAGTCACGTGATCAACAGAGTTTAAGGATATCTCCGTACGCCTGGCGCTAAAACTCCCTATTGGCTTCTGGCGGCGGAGGCTGAAAACCTATGGATACATATGTAATAAAACGTAGGTAATACACATAACATATGTAAGCATACTAATCCATATGCAAATAAAAGTGGTGAGAGGCGCGTTTACCTGCCGCGGCTGTGGCTGCGTCGGGGGCGCCGCGCGCGCCGGGCGAGGGGTCGTGGGCGCCGCGCGCGGGCGGCGGCAGGGAGCGCCGGCCCGCGGAGCAGGCGGCCGCTTGCGCCGTCGCGCGTCGCATCACGGGCGCTGCGGGAGGGGCGGCGCGGGCGGCGGCGGCCGGGGTCAGAGCGGGCCCCCGACCCCGGCCCCCGCCCCCGCCCCAACACGCCCCCGGCGCGCTCTCCACCACCGGCTGGGGTGGGGTGGGGGACGTATTTGCGCCACGCGAAGCGTGCTGTCACATTTCTTTTACTACTCGCGTTTTCATCAATTTCGTCTATATCAGGCCGGTCGGATGACCGAGGTCGTTAGAGCACTAGTGCCGTAGCGGTCTCGGACCTGAAAACCGCGGGTTCAATTCCCGCCTTGGACACGGGTATATTTACGTAAGTCTATATGTGTGTCGTCCATTCATCCCAAACTATCATCATCATCCTCTTATTATCCATACCTCCAGGGCTAACAACCTCGAGAGATAAAAATATGAATTCAGCTAAAATGCTGATCTCCCTACATAAAGGTACTTGCAACCACTACAGCAGGATGCACGAGTGGTCCGAGTTGGCCTATACGCGAATACAAAAATGGAAGGAATCTAGCCCTGAAATTGGCTCATGGACAGCGACCCCGTGTTCGATTCCGTACGAGAGAAAAATAGAGTTGTTGCCCTCCCTTAATATTGTCTCAGTAGCTGTGTGATGAAGAAAAGCTCAGCAAGGCGGATTTTGCTAGTTACGGTGAAGGGAATACGTCATGTTCGCCACAAGTCTCTCTTACCCCCCACGGGTGAGAATTAAGCTAGGCCCCGGCTTGTGGGACGCCGTTAGCTAGTGGAATCGCCCCAATATGCCAAATACATACACATACGTATGGAATCAAGCACCACAAATGCCTCCTGAAGAGCGTGCTAGCATTCCTTCCTTTTTTAGGCGGTCTTGAATTCGATTCCCGGCAGGAGCATAAGTAAGGCTGTTGCTTTCTAACATAAATCGTCTCAGTTTCTATGTCTGTGTAATGAAAGAAAGTTCAGGCAGGCTTGTAAGCTAAGTACTGTAATGGGAGTACGTCATGTTCGCGTACAAACATGCAACGAATCTGTTGGTGGGGGGTGGGGTATTACGAGGAATTTGAAAATACAGACTACGAAAGTCTATCAATAATCACCAAGGAAATTTAGATAACTCAAAATGTTTGACGCAAAGTTGATTAACTGATTGTTACAAAACAACTATAATTTTCATTAAATGAAGCGTAATAATCGAAACATCGTCCTATAATCCTAATAACAAAGATCAATAAAACTAATGATTTTATTTAGACTTCACTATATAGTATTTTGTAGTCGGTTTTCTCTCCTTTCAAATGTGCACTTCTCGTCTTACGTACTTTTCAACTGAATGGAACGATTTTCGGAACAATTGTTGCAACATATCTTATTTAGCATACATAAAACCATGAAAAACATAAAACATAAAACCATTTTTGAACATATTTCTTTTGTGTAATAGAGAGAGATGAAATTCAGGTGGAACGAATGAAACAAAAGCGTAAAGACTTTTAGAGAAATACGCGTAATTTCGTGTTCCATTGCACAGCAATTATATCATATGTTTGTAAGACGATGTTTCATGTCATTAGTATGTACGCAGAATAAAATTTTAAGAGCTTAAGTAAGCAGATCCATTTGAACGTGACGTATTATTCCTGAATATCCAACAATGATGACAACAAGATATTTTATTGAAAACTTGTTACAACTGACTCAAATCCAATAACAGATAAACGCGAAGAGCTTTCTTTCATCACACACTACAATACAACAAATTGTAAACTGAAAATACAACCCCCATAATAAGGAAATAAAATCATTAAAATTATAAAATCAGAAATAATTGATATACTTTAAACTATCGAGTATTGTAACGTTCTAGTCACAACTCTACGCAAGTGCATTCAACAATAAACAAATCCAGCACTTTCGAAAAACCGCACTGTGCCTTTTTTAAATCCACAATAATTGTAAAAAACTAATGAGAAAGAAAATATGGAGCCTGCAAGTGCAAAAGGAGAAAGTAGCGGAAATATGAAGACTGCAAAAGACAATGAGGCAATAACATTTCTCACGAAACTTTTTTGAGGTATGATTGTTTTTAATTCTTTTTTCCCGCGATGCTATCACGGGAACTAACCGACTTTCATGGAAATTTTAATTTGTCTCAACGGAATGCAAATCAAAGAACACTCTCGTTACAACAGGAATGCGTAACATCTCAATGTTTACTGTATTTAGCAATTCAGATTTGTATTGCAATTACATTATTCTGGATAAGTAAAAACAATTAGAATTTGTAAATAAAATCCACGAAGATTCTTCTTAAAAATACTACACTAACTAAAAGAAAATCAACGGTCTTGTGAAACCTGCACGCTCAGTGCGCATTTCTTTTCGTTTGGTTCTCGCGATCGTCCGCTAGGGAGCACTACCGGCTTGCTCGACGCCGCACGTCGCTCTTACTAGCGCCGTGACGTAGCTCGGGTATGCAACCCTTCATACATGGCCGCGCTGTGGGCAGCTGCACATACAAAGCAGGCGAAGGAATGCAAACATCAATGTAAAATATGCCTTTGAGATATGAAACGGCTTCAGACACAGCGCAAATGTTTAAATTTCACTGTCAAATACCAAGTGTAAGGTCGTTTTTAAAACACGTAAAACCTCTTTAAATATTGGTATAAAACATCCCGATCCAGTTTCAAAATTCCGAAATATCCAGGTTAGTTCACGTTAATCGAAGCACAAAAATATATATGAAATTTCTCAAGACCAAGAATATTTTTTTAGTAAATCCACAGATTAAATAGCCACTCTATGATGTCTGAATGAATTTCTTGATTATACGAATAAAAGTTCACTTAGAAATTATCTTTAATTCAAAAGAAACTCGTGGATCATTAGGTTCAACATTTGGCGCATCACCAAACAGTAATTTTGACAAATTAAGGAAATATTGGAATATTTTCTTAGCTTTTCAACATGATGAAATCTGAACCTATGATTCCAAAATCCAGAATAATATACTTTTGCGTTCAATATCAAAAAAAGCCTTATCACAAAGACAATATATGAATTATAAATTATTATGAATGCTAAAGGAAGATATGATGCATGAATAAAAAATATAACAAATACGATGATCGTATAATCGAATAGTAAAGGAAGATAGCGAAAAAAGAAATTATTAGAAGTAAATATGAGTTCAAAGAAGACATTCACACTCGGGTCACTGTGTTTACCAAAAGATGCGAAAAGCACAATGTTTAAAAGATATGACATAATTAGACGTGAGGAGCTGTTTGAGATTTACCTAGTCCGGTATTTGATTTAAAATATATATAATATGTTGCTAAGAACGCGAAAGAAGCCAATGACATTTGAAAATGGTTTAAGACATTGAAAAGGTACAAACGTTTCTCCAAATTATGCAGAATTGGAATCATAACCATTAATTCGAATAATCTAAAATCACAGTATCTGAGCCCAGATCACTAACAGATGGACTAGAAGTGTATTGTCCGATTTAAACACGGTAACTTATGATAGATCATCAGCTGAAATGCGGTTATTCAATTTGCAGTTTCAGTGCCAAAAAGAAGATTAAAAAAGTCGTAACGAAGATTCTGATTAGATAAATGCGTCTAGCCGATGATCTGTCACAAGCCACCGTATTAAAATCGTCCACTAGCAGAGGAGCAGTGCAGTTCCTTCGACTGTGCTGGCGCACGCGGTGGATGTGACAGCCGCTTCGCGCCGGGGCGGATAAGGGCGACCGCAGCGGACATCCGCGAGGCGGTGGCGCTGGAGGCGGAGAGGGCGCGGTGGCGGCGGGGGGCGGCGGGGGGTGGCGGGGGGCGGAGCAGGGGAGCGCGAAACGACGCCGCTCAGGCCGCAGACATTCCTTCCACGGTCGCGCGGCGTGGGCTAGCGGATGGCCAGGCAGCCATAAAAGAACCATTACCCGCCAATGGGGTTCCAAGACATTGGTCAAACATTTGGAAGCAATAACGGTTTGGCCAATGGTCCAAATAAAAATGGTTTGGTGGCAGAGCTCAAGCATAGAAATATGCAATGTAATAGCAACATTTTCACGTTACGTCTTTGAAAACGTTTATTAAAATTGTAGGTTCACCTCTTCAATTGTTTTGGAAGGACTTTTCATTTCATACGAAGAAGCCAAAGCATTTAGAAGTTCTCGTGGATGGTCAGGTTGTGTAACACGCTACATGTGGACAGTACGAAATTTGTAAGGTACTTAAAATTGGTCACGGTAGATTCAAGAACACCCAATTCAAGATTCACGGTAGATTCAAGATTAGCCTGTGACATTGATATTGTTGGTATGAATGAATTCATTTGTTTTATACTCGTTCTAAGATATACAGAGATACGCACCATTCTAAAATGCGCACCCAGCTATAAGTTATTATGAAATGTTCATCACTGTCCTACAAGGAGCAAATTAAGTTGCTCTTAACTGCTGACTGATAAGAACGGAAAATGTTCTAGAATACGTTATATATAAGAAATTAAATATATTTTATGTTCATTTTGTTAAAAGAATGGGATGTATTATAAAATACACAGAGTGATAGCAATTCCAAATTGTTCCATTTGCGTGTTTCATTCGTTAAACATTTCAACAGTACCTCTCGAAAACCATGATTTGGTGGGTGTTTTTGACAGAGTGGCCAGTCATTTCCTGGAACGAATTGCGTGACATCTCCCAGTTTTCCAGAGCAATATTTTTTTTTTGCTGATAATATTTGTCATTTCTCATTCTTAAAGAAAATATTAAAGTCCCAGTTTCTAATTGATCAGCTGACTTTACTAACCAAAAAACAAATTAACAATGTTTTTCTCTTGAAATAAATATTGATCAAAAATAACGACGTACTAATGATTTTAAATTTAATTTTAAGAAAAAATATCTTATTTCATAATCCTCTTAAAATTTGTCCGACTTTTAGCTATTGTTCTAGAAATTTTGTGGCTTTCAGAGAAAAGTAATTCCCTATTTTTTCCGGGTTTCCCATGATTTTCAGAATGTGGCCACCCTGTCTGAAAACGAGAAAAGCAAAGCGCGGAAAGGAAAACCATCCAGGAAAACCCGTGCCTTGGCGTGCCTGCCGATCCGCTAGCCCCCGCCGCTCGAGCGGTTCCCCGTGGCCAGACTCACAGTGCTGCCCGGCGGCGCTCTTCTTGGCCGTCTTCCTGCGCATGAGCGAGTGCCAGACGCGCTTGGGCGCCATGGCGGCGAAGGCGCCCTGCGGGCCGGCGGGCGCGGACAGCGTGGCCTGCACGGGGCGGCGGCGCAGGACCTGCATGGGCGGCGACCCGGGCACGGACAGCGTGTGCTGCAGCGGGCGATGCCGCCCGCCCGCGCCCGCTCCCGCGCCCACCGACGCGGCGTGGGCGACGCAGCGGGCGCAGCAGGCGGGGGCGGGGGCGGGGCCGCTGGCCGGGCGCCGCGCGGGCGGTTCGGGCGTGGGCGGCGGCGCCGGCGGAGGGGGCGTGGCCGCGGACGCCAGCGCGTACACCGCGGGCGCCGACGCGCGCTTGCCGCCCGGGGCGAGGCGCGCCGCGCGCGGCCGGCGGCGCCGGGCCGAGCAGTCCTCGGCGCTGGCGCGACGCAGCGGCCGCCCGCGCTGGGGCGGCGGCGGGGGCGGCGAGGGCGACCGCGAGCGCGCGGGGGCAGCCGTCACGGGCGCGGACGGGCGGCGCGGGCGGAGCGGGCGGGCGCGACGCGCGGGCGACGGCGCATCGAACAGCGCCTCGCAGAAGCGAGGGTGCGAGTCCAGGAAGCGGCGGTTGGTCGTGGGCGACAGCTTGGAGGCGTGGCCCCGCTCCTGTGTCACTCAGCTGCGCCCACGGGTGGTTTCTCCAGGGCAAATCTCTCGAAGCAGCTTCGCGCAGATCGCGAAAAATACTCTTGAAGTGGCGTCACTTTTAGCAAATCACACGCGCTGTCGCAATTCTTCTAGATAATATTCCAGATAAATATCGCTGTCTTGTCTGTAGGCCAATATCAATCTACAAAGCACAAACGCCAACGAATATTCCAAAGGTTGTAGAATATATCATTACAGCACTGACATCCCAAGTTCTGAAACACACGTAGCAATGAAAGTCCCCACGAAAGCACTAGCACCACCGACACAATAGCAATGTCATCACCAGTATTCGACGAGTTTGCTGAATCCGCTCGTTCGCTACTCGTATCTGTTCCGACGGCGCACGCAGTGGGTGCCGGCCGGCAGAGGCACCTGCGGCAGAGACGGAGAGGTTAGGCGCGGCGTCGGCGGCGGGCGCCGCGCGAGTCGAGTGCTGTCCGAGCGACGAGGGCGAGGCGGGGGCGTGGCGGGGAGAGAACTGCGCGCGCAACCCACCCACGCGGCGGTGTCACCGCGCGCCCAGCAGCGAACGGGCGGAGGCATTGTCGCGTTAAATACGTGGGTGTGATTGACTCTTGCCCGACGAGATTTTTCGTTATTGTTGTTTGAAAAGAAAGTAATTAAAAACATATATACATTAAGAAACATACTGCAAAATGTGACGGTTTTTGAATGCTTCCATTTCCACTCAGAATAGACTTGTTGAAGGGCGAAATATCAATTTAATAAGGAGAAAATATAATCGAAATGTAGGAAATTATAACATGAAAATTAGGACAATAGTCATAATAGATTTGGTCGTAGTATTACAAGCACAGTGAACGGAGAAAAATGTGTAACTGCGTAATATCTTTCATTTTAATCCCGTAGGTACCGATGGGTGAGGAACGGTGGGCTGACAGCAGCAAGGGAGTGGTGGGTCTGCAGAGGAAAAGGCAGTGATGGAGCTGCACATCAACATTGCGATATTTTTGAAGAACATTCTTCCCCCTTTTTACTTAACTGAAAAATATTTTGTTTACTGATAATAAATCGAAATCACGACAATATTTTATATATTAAAACTTACAGAAATGGGCTTGATCAAATACCTACCCAATTATGTTTCTTAATTTAAATCATGTACTAACATTTTCGATATATATGAGACTCGACTTAATACAAATCTCGGTACCTCATTCACCAACAGGCGTCGATACAGACTATCGCTTTGAAGCATCGCACCACCACTGGGCAGACGTGAAACGGAGCAGCCCCGTAGGAGGGAAGGTCGGGGCGTGGGCGGCGGAGACGGCGGAGGACGAGCGCTGATGGTCGAGATCCTGCCGTAAACGCCTTTGTGCGGCCGTGAGAAACGAGGGGACAGCGGCCGCCGCCGCCACCGCCGCCGCCGCCCCTCCGCTTCCTGCGAGCGCCGCCGGCGGTAGGCAACCACCGGGGGTAAGCTCCCGTACGGGGAAGTTGGGCCACCGCCGGCTCAACCGCAGGTCCCCCGTCCCGCCCCGCCATACCTCCCCCGGTCCACTCAGTCCGCCGCGCCTCGGCGCCTCGCACCGTTCTGTTCTTTCTCCTCGGCCCTCACTATCCCGCCTTGCTTCGCTTCTCCACCTTCTCCAGTCCTACTCTTCTCCCCTCTGTCATACTCTTCCCCACTCTGCTCTACTTTTCCCCACTTCGTCATATGCTCCCCCACTTGGACATATCCTTCCCCACTCTGACCTACTCTGCCCCCCCTCCGGCTCACGCTTCCTTACTATGTCTTACTCTCCCCCATTTTGACCTACTTTTCCCCACTATGTCCCACTCTTCCCCATTATGTCCCACTCTTCCTCATTATGTCCCACTCTTCCTCATTATGTCCCACTCTTCCCCACTATGTCCCACTCTTTCCTACTTTGTCCCACTCTTCCTCACTATGTCCCACTATTCCCCACTATGTCTCACTCTTCTCCACTGCGTTCCACTCTTGCTCACTGTGTCCCACTCTCCCCACTATGTCCCACTCTCCCCCACTATGTCCCACTCTTCCCCACTATGCCCCACTCTTCCCCACTATGTCCCACTCTTCCCCACTATGTCCCACTCTTCCCCACTATGTCCCACTCTTCCCCACTATGTCCCACTCATTCCTATTATATCCTACTCTTCCTCACTATATTTCTCTTCTCCACTCTATCCCATCCTTTCAATATCTTCCGTACACTTCTCTACTATGCCATACTCTTCCCCACTATATCCTAATTTTTCCCACTATGTCCTACTGTTTCCCACTCTGTCCAACGTTTCCCGCTCTGTCCTACTGTTCTCTGAAATTCCTTACTACCCCCAGCCTTACTCTGGCCCGCCCTTTCCCGCCCGCCCTTCGCCATGCTTCTTCCCTGCCCCGCGCACCCGCTTCCTCGACCTTTGCGCGACCTCCGCAAAGCTACAAACTCCGCGCTTTGCTGCGGGCGGAGCAGTTAATCATTAACACACAGACCCGCGCCGGGCACCGGGGAACAGAATTTTACATGCGCTTTAATTTATTTTTAACCCCGTGTCATGTGGGGAAATGAACAAAAACGTCCTCGAAAGTATCATCCCAACGACTCACTGCTTTAATTGGTTTTTATTTCATTGCTGATGTTATTAGTATTAGAATCACAATGAGTTGTTTTTAAAGCGCAGATGGCCATGAATCAATATGGAAATTACTCTTAACAATTAATACAAGTGGTAGGAATGACAAAAAGAAATGAGATAGGAAGAAAAAAATCACCGAAAATTTGAAAATTATCTAGATTTCGTCCACGTGTAACTTACGACGTTTAATGCTCTCATCAAAAACTTAAGTGACCGAAAGAATGGAAAATATTTCATTTTGCCATTTTTTCACAATGTAACTTCAGAATCACCAGCGAGGAAAATCAATTCATTTTCAAAATAATTTTCTTTCCTGGGGCTTGAAAAATCACTCAGTAATAAAGGCGCAAGTGTTAGTATTTGAGTATCAATATTAGGAAATTGTAAAGAAAATCTTCAGTTTGAACAATACGCTAAACAAATGTTTCAATCGTTTAATTATAAACGAAAACAGCCCTTGTGAAAACTTTAGTCTCTGGAGGTCCAACATTTGAGGGAAATGAGCTTACATAGTCCTCGTGCAAGGAGCGTCCGCAGAGGAAGAAGTAAAACGTCCTGCAAGATGACACTTGCAAATAACATCCACTGTGAGGGGAAGCCGCCGGCAAGGAAGGCACTCAAGAGCACTGTACGTGAGCGCACAATGGCTGCGATGACACGGAGTCGTGATTTCGAGACGGAGACGAGGACGATACGAAAGATGAAGAAAAAGAAGAAGAAGAAAAAAACGAGCGAGACGAGTGCGCAGGAGACAATAACAGGCGGTGAGGCGCTCTGCGGGGGAGGAGATGTGGAAAGGTGCTCGCCCGCTGCTCGACCGGAAGTAAACAATAATAGAACGCGCCCTTCCGGCGAACAGGCGTCGCCCCGAGACGCTGAAGGCCCGCGCTGCGTTCGAGGCACTCGTCAGCCCTGCCCCCGGGAGGCCACCCGAACGCAGGTTACAGAGGGCTGGCCGATGCTTGGGATTCGATGTGCTGAAGCAGCTTATGGCTAGAGGGGGCGATCACTAACATACTCAAATCGTAACTAGAAAATATTCGTAAATTTCGAGTAGAGTTTAACTCCAATTATTAATACATTAGGAGCACTGCCAACATTCTATACACAGCCGTCTCTCCCATCCCAGTTTCCATGTCCGTGTAACTCTGGAGTTGTCTGGAGTTAAACTTACTTTGGCAATCGCAATCACTAACTCACATTGTGTAAAAATGTGAATGTGTGAACTCACAAGTGAATAAATATTAAAGAGGCATTTCTATGAAAATAAGATAAAGTTTATATGTGAGGAAGTCGTTGTTGTATTTATATGTTCACTTATGTCCCAATAATTTAAAGAAATGTATGTTAAGTGATATCTTGTTATGTTACGCACCATCAATTAATACATATGGATATTACGAGTTGACCAGGGGAACAATGATATTTCAAAAAATAGAATTCGAAACACATGAATGACCAAAAACACGCATCTGGTGTTTTGGTTCAGAATCTCCTCACGCTGTTCAATAATGATTACAATAAATACCCCATTTTACCTCTAATCCTTAGAATGTTCAACAATTCATGCGCTTTGTCTTATAAAAATCTTTGTTGCCCTGAGAGATAATATGACGTTTTCAATAAAGAATCAGAAGAGTTTAGAAAACACATGACGGATTATTTTTTAAATAATATACTCACAAAAGAGAACGTTATACTTAGTGGACAAATAGATTAGAGGAAGGTCTATTAGGACTAAAGCTAAATGATAGTAATGCAATGCATTCAGGGAAATATTGTATGGTGGTACATAGATTTCCTCTATCTGCTCACATGGCAAGTGTTCACAAAAGCAACCTCGCTAATTAGTGAGAAGTTATAGCTACCTGTTGGGTTCGTGGGCTAAACTTCATCATCACTCCCTGCCCTCCCCGCCTTGCGTTCGGAGAGGAGGTGTGGGTGCCGAAGGGTGTTGGGGTGGGCGGGCCCGAAAGCGTGCTCAACATACTAGGCGAAAGCTGTGAACGTTCTGCCAAGGGCGTTCCATCGGGAAGCACAGGACATGACAGAGTACGACACCGAACACGTACTTTCCATTAAAATTCAATACAGCCGTATATATAAATGTCTTCTATGTTGCATATGTTGCCCATTTTACATGGATACAGAATCTTATTTCATTCACAAAAATTATATTTTTTTCTTAACCGATCACCTTTATGAGTTGCCTATCGAGGTCCGAGTAGTTAAATAGCACATTATAACATCCAATATAATCAAATAACCTGCAGTAGATAAATTTGCTATTATAGCCGACATAATCAAAGATACTTCCGAAAGCAATATGATCTCTTCTAGTTATTTGTAAGATAAATAACTATTAGTTCTGTTATTGTCAGATGCTATCCTCGGCAGGCTAGAATTCAACTCATCACATTCGAGAGAGTACATTTTTTGTCGTCTTATCTTTTAGTACATTATTATTATTATTATTTCAAATTTTAAAATAATCATTAACAATTTAATAAATTTCCAGAAGAAGGGTTCGAATGCACCAGAATACGTATCAAAAACATCTTAGGACGAGAAAATAATATTTCACGGTCCAAGAGAAAAAATTATGAACAGATGAAATTTGAAATACCGTATTTTAATTTCTCGAATGAATCATTATTTAAGCGTACTCTCAGAGCAAGTTTATACTGTTTTCTTTTACGATTACTGATGAATCACAATCAGTGGTGACGAAGCACTACAGAAATATTTATAGCTCGTAATATGCACGGATAGAATGTCAATTAAATGACACCGCACAAAAGAATGTTAACTTGCCAGGCAGGTCGCAATAGCTTTTTCAACTATATAGTCACATAACCATTCAATTTCAATCGTATCAGTGTAAGTAATGAAACTAACAAAAAGTTCAAAGTTATTCCAATAAATTAATGGAATTATTTCTAGAATAAACGACGAAAATTGATTCCTGACAACTTGATTTATCGAACAATTGTCACCAGAAAGAAAAAAAATTATTGCTATTTTACTAATATTTACAACAGTGATTTTTCAGTCGTAGTAGTTGGCAGCACTGAAAAATATGAGTCATATTTTCAACGAACTTAAACATCACGAAAGACATCGTTCTTATTGTCGAGAGGCTTATGAGAACATAAATGATTGCGTTGACGTCTATGGTGTACGCAGTAACTCGCAAGATTCTTTGAACATTACTCGCATACATTACGAAGCTACGAGCCCGCCCGAGGCGAACAAGCTGCATGGCAAGTGGCCCACCAGAGCGCGCTCATGCGGAAGGAAAACAGTTTCACAACTTTGGGCGTTCGCCGCCGCTCTCGTCCACCTCGCTCGCAAAGTCTGACATTTCGCTATCGTCCGCTTCGATCCGGCCTCTCTTACGCCACGAGTGATTAATTGCTGGGAACCGAGCAAACAATGTGCACGTGGGGCCTAACCCCCACCCCTTACCCCGTATACCACGCACAAGCGTTCACAGACACTCGCACAGACGTGTACATGTAGGCACACACACACACGTACGCACGAACACGGACGTGCATAAGCGCACGCACAAGCATACACAGACATAATCCTACACCCTGATACGTGCGCACTGTTTCACACACAATCAAACGAACATATTCGCGCAAGCTGACACTAAATTCCGCACACACGGACACAGATACACCCACCCATGCAGACATGGACACAGACACACGCCCACACCCTCACGCATAGTCCCGTGTATACACACGCACTTACGCAGCAATGATTAGGACACTCACGCACAAACGTGGACATACACAAACTCACGCACAGCCACGAACACACACAAACTCACCCGAAGACACGTACACGCACAAACTCACACACACAGAAACTCTCAGAGACACACACACACAAACTCATGCACAGCCACGAACACAAACGCACAGAGACACATACACACACACAAACTCACGAACATACGCAAACTCACGCACAGCCACGAACACACACAAACTCACGCACAGACCCAAGTTCACGCACATACCACATACACACGCAAACACACACACACACACACACACATACACACACGGCGCTCAGGAGATTCGTGAAGCGGCAGGGTTACGACCGCCAGCGGGTCGTTGCTCACACGCAGGAAAGCTTACGTCCAGGATATGGAAGAACCGTACACGACGGAAACAGAAAAAGTGTCCCGCGCTGTTCTACGCAGGCAGTGTAAAAATGTAGGAGTGCGAAGCAGCAAGAGGCAAAAGGAAGTAGGGAAAGGCAGGTTCGGCGATGTCTTCAGAAGTACCGTTGAGCGCCCAGGAGAATGAGGAAACCGATGGGGAGCACTTAGGAAGAGATCTCTAACCCACGGACAGTCGTAAAATATAATAAAAAAATCAGCACCTGGACTTCAGAAACGATTAAGTAAAAAGAAAGTGAACTGAAGAAATAGAGACTGTAATTACTGCCATTATTAATAAAATAAACTGAGAAAAGACAAAGACAGGTAATGACACTAATTTTCTAGCTGATTGTTTCTCAACAATCGGCAGACGCGGAAACATCAGCAACGAAATAGAAGAAGCTTTCACGGATGTGTTTATCTTTTAGACTCACGCCGCGCAGCGATTTTTATCGACAGCACTCGACTTCGCGTACCCGCCACAGAACATACACAACACGAGCACCCTTTCAAATAGTGCGCACTCACACTGCACAGCACGACACTCGAAGAGCGCGGATGGACTGCTTGGAGACCGCTCTCGTCGTCTGCGAAGGCGATTCTTCTGGAGCTGGAGGTGATGGTGATGGTGGAACGCTTGCAAGTAGATAGTGCGGTTGGCGCGTTGTACCTCTCGTCCAGTGGATAGGTGCGGTTGGATGAAATTTTAACGTTAGTCGGTTGACTGAGCTTGAAGTCGACGCGCGGTTGGCGCAACGGGCGACCAGATTGAAACAGTTGGCGCTCCGGACACCAACACTCAACTGTTGGTGAGGTTGGTAGCGCTGCCTCAGATGGCGACGTCGTCCCCGATGTCAGTAAACGCGGTCGTCAGGTCAGTGCGCGGTCGTAATGGGCTCTCTTGATGAGACGCCAATCGACGGGGTCTGCAAGGCTGGTACCGATATCGCGGACGGTGCGGCACGGCGGCACCGGCGCGGTTGATATCGACGCGCCCCGACACTGAACGCGGAAGGTCCGGAAGGTTGGCAGCGGCGCCGGAGATGCCGACGGCAGCGAACGCCGTCCGCGCGCGACCTGCGCAGTCAGCGGGGCTGGACACGCTCGTCGAAGTTGGCAGCGCAGGTGGGTTCGCACGTGGCGTGGCGCGGCGCGGCGCGGCGCGGCGCGGGCGGCAGGCGCGGGGGGAAGGCGGCCCGAGTCGAGGCGAGAGGAGACGGAGACGGAGGCGGAGGCGGAGGCGAGGCGAGGCGAGGCAAGCGAACGCCGCGGCGCGACTGCGCGACGCGGGCAGACAATGGCGCAGCGGCGGGCGCGCCGCCTTCCGGTGGCGAACCGCCGGCTTCCGCTCCCTTACGGGGCGACCGCGCCCCGCCCCGCGCCCCGCCCCGCGCCACCGCTCCTTGCCTCACGTCCCCCTTGACGTCACGCGTCGCCGCACAGGACGATTTAAATGCTGCGGGAGGAGGAGGGGGTTGATGGGAAAGGCGAGAAGGGTAAGAGCAATGGCAGGAAGATGATTAGAAAGACGAGGTTAAGGAACAGCCGAACGATGATGGAAGAGAAATAGAGATGGACGAAGAGGAGAAAGAAGTGAAAGAGGATGAACAGTAACAGGAAGGGAAGAGACGAACGAGATAAAAAGAAAGAAATAAGTACAAGAGAAGAATGAAATATAGGGGAAGGAAGGGGAGACAGAGAGGACGAAGACGTGGAGTAAACGGAAGAAGGTAAGGAGCAGAAAAAAGTGAAAGACAAAGATAATTGGGACGAAAATGAAAACGAGGAGTAAGGAAACGATAAAAACGCGGTGGATAAGGAGGAGAAGGAAAGGAAGACAGCAAGCGTTGAGAAAGAAATGTGATAAGCCAACGAGCAGCTGGAACTACTTGATGTCTTAGCGGAACGAAAGTGGTTTCGAGAACAAGTAAAGTGCTTAGCCATCAAGTAATCAGAAGCTCTACAATTTGTCATTTTGAAGGTTGAAAAAAACATTTTATTTTCCATTGCATGATATATTTTTCTTCTAATAATAAAAATTATTAAATTTTATTATAACAATTTTCGCCGAGATAATGGAAAATATGCATATGTTACGATGTCATTGCCTTAGAATTCAATGGAGTACATTTTTCAGTCGCAGGAACACAAGGCTGTGACAAGAGGTTGTCTTCCACTGGTACGTAACTCATTGAGATTTCAATATGCCATGGCGGTAAGATAAAGATATACCATCTCTGATGGCACTAAAGGTTTCATCATCGTCATAAGTAATTCATTTACTTTAGTCCATCTGAAACGCCAGAAGAATAAAAATTGCAACAAAACGCTAATGTACTAAATTTATTTAAAAAAATATGAAGCACTATTATGCTTATTAACATCACACAATATCTGAACTTGAGAAACATTTCACTAATTAATTTCTAATTTGTATTTGTACCTAGTTTGACGATGAATACAATTATACAACTTCGAAGTTTTTCTATTCTTATAGAAGATCATACCTCACTCAATCACTATTGGAATACGAGATATGACACTGAATTCACACCAACACATTGAGAATAATCCCACCTTATTCTGGAATTCGAAGATTAAAGTGCAGAGTTACTGAAAACATTCACCCGAAATCATAATAAAATGTAACTCTAAGATTATCAATAGTTGGTCATTTCAATCCTATAGTCAATTATTCAGATCTAAGAACTCGGCATCAAATTGAATGAGTATTCAAATCCAATCGTTGACCGCGTGTTGCTTCTCTGGGATCCTTCCGACACCGTAGCTCAGGCTGCTTCTCAGAGTTCAACTCTTATCGTAACCGATGGAGTTTCCCGCTTGCGTTGGAGTCGTCTTAACGAGAACTCTCTCTCTGTTAACGATAACGACTTCCGTCAATCTATACGCGCCAAACCGATGCGCCACCGTTCAGAATATTCCTCGTGAATGCTATTTGTTGCGCACACAACCTCGTTATGTCCCTCGAAAATCATGACTTCACTGGAAACACGACAATTCATGCTTTTACCAAGACACGACCAGTTAAAACCAGTTTGAAGAGTTGTTCGTATACGAGAGAGAGTGACAGTACTAATTTGAAACAAACGGTGCACATATTTAAGTTAAAGCTGAGATCTATTCGTATCATCTGAAGCGAGTTAACCAAAAATTTTTATCACATATTTTTGCATGACTTTATTATTACTTTTCCTCACTTTTTTGTAATAGCATGCATTCTTCTCTTTTGATCAGTCATCATCTATTTCTGTTTTTTTCATTTTATGAAAACACGTTTCGGAAACTTTAACCGCTTTTTTAATAAGTAAAATGTACAGGAAATTATTAGGATATTCTTCCCAGTATTGCATGATAAAAGAGACGCTGAGGGTATTGGCTAGAGTACAAGACGTCTTTACAGTAATACCATTAAGGAAAGAAGCTATAATCAAAGTTATTTGTTGCTCTTAAGAGAATAAAATGGTTTTTAAGAAAATAATGTAAATTATAACAATACATAAGTGATTATTATTTTTCATTCTTCAACATTCAAAAAAAATATATATACCGCAGTTCTTGCGCTATTCGCTAATCATTTCTTTGCAAGCGCTAATTGAAGAGCCAGAACTGTACTGATTTATGTCTGTTTTTTTTTCAGTCGAACACGAGTACCCATTACAGCCCATGAAACGTGTCATGAATCAAGCACTAGACCACATTTGAGATTTTCATACATGTATTCAGAAGAACACAATGCCTACCGCGATATTGCGTGCGTAACCCTAGAAACAATTTCCCTTGTGCATGGCGGGATTAGAACCCACGACGATTATTTCGATACCGGTCGATATTACAATATCAATATCCGAGTTTGAACAATATCGTCAGAGCTTCACGCTGTTAGCACTATCAATCCAAAACATATCAAAAGAAATATGGCAAACTATAGGATTACATTACCCATAACAATACGGGATCCAAGGCAATTTTCTAGGAAACGTATGGTGAGTCGACGTCAGCCAATACTTCCCTACCTGTCACGGTTGTTAATTCGCCAGCAAGCACCGTCTGAGGTAATCGCATTGTTTCGACACCGCGCGCGCAAGTTAATTTCACACCGCGAAAGTCCTTCTATGGCAGATCCCCCCGCAGTTTGCATCCGCGAAGCCTCGAACCCCGCTCCATAGCGGATGTCGCCTCGCGCCGCGAGCGAGCAGAAGCGCGGTGAGAGTGGTCATTCTGCGGTCGCATTCACGGAGCCCCCTGGATCAGCGCCAAACTATTCCGGAGCGAGTTTGAATAGTTTCCAAACACGCGCCCGACATTTACATTCAACGCTTCCCGAGCACGCGCCAAATCAAGAGCGGCCCGCAACTTTATGCGAATCGATGCGCTCCGCTCTGTGGAGAATATAATCCACACCCACAGCGTCGGGGAAAATATTGAAGGATTAGTTTCCTGGTGGGTCATCTACTAAGGGCAGTAGTACATGTTTTTATCGCGGGAGGTGGCGGTGATTTTCTCCCCGCTAAATGGCGAGATCCGGCGCCAACAAACACGTCGAGGGTTCTCGAACGGCGGGCACCTCCCCAGCTGGGTCACGTTCTACGCTTCCAAATCGTCTCGCTGCATGTGCCATAGTGTAGAGCATGAAAGTGTGTGTAAGTAAAGGGCGAGGACGGGTCAAAGAAGAGAAAGGACAGATCGCTCGTGGTCCGTGACCAGTTCATTACGGGCCGACATACGCCTGATCGGGGTAACCACCAAAAACTACCAATCTGAGCAGCCTGTCACAATATAATAGGTAAAATTATCCTATTATATCCACATGTAAATCCATCACTCAGTCGTTTGTTAACATATTATTGGTTGAAGACCAAATTCCTTACAAGTAAGAATTTCAAAACGTAATAATTAAAGAGAATATCAAATAGTAACAATTTCCCGTCACTGAAAACATTCGAGTTTTCGAGGTAACCTTCACCAACATTAAATTCGTCACTTATCACGAATGCGGACATTCCGACCGGATAGTGTATTCCGCATCTCGTTACTATCCCACAACGCTCGAACAGGTTGCAGCAGAGCAATACAACTGCAGTTAAAGAAGACCCCGGATATTTACATGGCGCTATAAATCACGCATAAAATGCGCCCTCGCCGAAGCAATGGGACGCCGGACGTTTACTGGCAATGCACTGCGCATCCCCTGTTAGGCGACGCTCACGTCAATCGCGAGACGTTAACGAGAGGGAAGTTTCTCGAACAGAGGCTCGGGGTTACACGAGATCAATGCCCGCATGGTGTTGTAGTAATTTTTTTTCAATTGAAGGGCTTCGGCCAAAAATATGATACGCAGGCTTAGCCAGATGAAGTGTCCAGTTAATCATTGCACTTTTATCACCATTTCGATGAAAGTGTCGCTTGTCGATTTACTGCGCCAAGTCCTTCATAAATGTACAAGGCACGCATAACAAAAAGATAAGCCACGTTGCCCAAAATAGAGATATTAACATTTAGAATAATTTTGGCATCCTTTCATCCATTATAATACATTTAAATATGTCAGTCTATTTTTGAATTGTTGAAATAAATTTCTGGACGGTTGAAGGAAGAATCGACTACTACTTGGCCGAGTTTTTCGGCATGGTTTTGGAATTTTTTCGACTTTTTTAGCTGCTTCCGGTGAATTTCGGATTTATTTACTCGGCGAGTTAATGGCTGCAGCACAGCAAGTGCAGACGAGTTAACAAAACCACTATCGAAAACATCGTTGTGGAAAAATGTTACTTCGGGGAAACGATGTTTAAAAATATATTATTAACACCGATGTTTTAATTTTTAATATCGATGTTTTAACTTTGAACATCGATGTTTTGATGCCAATGCTTCATCACTAGCAGCGAACAGAACAGAATAGAACACAACACAACACAACACAACAGTGCAAACAGTACAGAACAGAACTTAAATAGTCCGCCTGCCTCTTAAATGGGACTCTTCGTCCATATTAATTTTTTCCGGTCGTCTATACTGATGTGTTGCGACGCCTGGTGTACAGCGAGCAGGCGCGCCCGCAGCCCAGCGGCGGCGCCTGGTGGCAGACCGCGCGCACCCAACGGGATCCCCCGCCCAAAAAGGCGCCTCCCGGCGCAGCGCGCGCCGCGCCCCGCCCACGCGCTAACGGCCAACACGCCCGGCGCGGACATCACGCCACGGGGTCCGCGTCTCATTCAAGTTTCCGGGCACATCAACTGCTGTGGTCGGCAGCCCCGTTAGTGTAGTGAGTGGTTTATCTCAGAAGGGTAATGAATTGAATTGAATTGAATTAATGCCATATTTTACGTGGCGAGACTCAGGCCATTAGGCCTGCTCTTCCGTCTGACCACGTAAATTTCGCTACGCTCCTTTCATCAACTAGCAGAGAAAGGAGGTATTTCTTGGGCGAGAAACTGGCGATTTGAATTTAGCTCAGAGGCGTCATTTAGGCTTGAGGATCTTTTACATGCAAGTAAATCTACGAACATGGGACAGCCGGCTTTACTTCCCCTCCGAAGGAAGGCGTACGAAGGATTTTTTCGCCCTGAAAAATCCACGGCTTCGATCGTGTTTGAACCCGTCAACTTGGGTACAACAGTCCGAAACGCTAACCGTTACACCATCGCCGCCGGTAATGGGAAGGGGTATTTCTCTCCTGCTGGATGGTGAGATTCAGCGGCGACCTACATGAAGGATTTCCGATCAAGGTATTGCCAGTGGGGCACCGCCCCAACCGGAACAAGCTCTAAGCTAACTGATATTTGTAGTAGTGTAGTGCAGTAAGTGTAAGTGTGTAAGGGGAGAGAATAGTCATGGAAGGGGAAGGATATATTACGCGCAGTCCGTGGCCGTTGGTCAGAGTAATACTCCGACTTTCGCCCGGTATTGATCAAAGTCACCACGGATAACTATCGATCAGAGCAGCCGTCCGCTAGAATTCTGCCCCAGACAGTGGTTTTAATTCGACATAGCTACATAACTAGGTCGAATTGAACCATAAAATCTGCCACCGTCGGGAGACGAACCCTAGCAGCTTCCGGTCAGAGTCCCTGCAGAGACTGCAGGAATGCTGGCTCTGAACTTAACGTAGCCGGGCGTCTGCATCTGTTTCCCGTTTTCTCTATACGGTTTCAGTTTCCTCCTTCTTAAATTTAAAGGTGTAGGCTTCTCGCGTATGGCTCGAGAATTGTGTCCACTACAAAAACGATTTCAAATTAAAAGAACATGTCACAATAGTTGACATGTTCTACATGTCATCTCACCATGAGGCAATATCCTTACTGATTAAATTCCTTGATCAGCGGGGGTAGGCAATAATTAGTATTTTTGTGTTGGGAATAACGGATTAGTGCACAAGTTTTTTAACGAATATAACTTAGTTTCTTACTCATTCTTGCAGCATGTAACGCGAGTTTCTTACCAAATATCATTATTTCATGCCGCTCAGACATAGTTTTAAGTAGATGCATATATTTGGGTTTGGTAAGCTTTTCACACTTACTCATTTCCTCGTGTGCACTTCACACTTACTAGATTTCTCTGCATTTCGAAGGTTTTCACGCTCTTTTATTCTAAATCAGTATCTGAATACGCCAACTAGCGGCGTAACGCACTTCACATAAGAAACATAATTTGATATTAGAAACCCGTACAGGTAAAGGTTAAATATTTTTTGTTCCAATTCTACGAACATTCTGCACGATTTTTATTCATTGGATATCATTCGCTATTACTTACTTGCATTTGACATACGTTCTGGCATTTGACAGCTGTCATTTATGACAGTGATATTACAAAGTAAGCAGTGCGTATACCCTGCCTGGGGCCAAATAACTTGGCTGTCGCAGGGCATTTCAGTGCAGTCTTCGACTATTGCAAAATCACTTCTTTTATTAGAAAGACTGCAAATAAATTGTAATTCCCAAATTTTTTGGACTAATGCTTTCAAACTCTTTAAAAAATTCTTTGAATCGTGTGTTTGCTTTTATCGCAAAACAAGGAATGTCAAAGTATATTTCATTCAGTACTGACATGCACGCAAATAAAATTTCATGGGAATTATTTTTACAAACGATTAATCCATGTTAAACGCAAAACAAGAGTAACCATATCCGACAAACGTCCAGTGCAGACCGACGACATTTCCTTAAAATAACTCTGAAATAACAGGAAGCTAAAAAGCTCTAGGTCATCGCTTGCCGTTGCGTAAAAGCCTAACATTTATGCAGCGTGGTGCAGATGCTGGAACTCCACTGATTTACAGGAGCAGATGTGTATACTTTCCTCTTTTTTCTCAGCAGACGCCAGATTCGTTGATGGAAAAACAAACGAAATTGCAATTTTATAGGCGGAAGGACGGACACGGAGGAAATGTTGATACATCGCTTTCGAAATCCGAATTTCGAAGGCGCGGAAACGTAAGAGTCACATACAAAAACCGATGGAAATGATTTTACTGCAAATGCTGCTTTCAAAATATAAGTTGGTTTGGTGTCATAAAAGCGAATAGTTCACAGTTAAACAGTCTAATTTGTATACTAATAAAAGAAAGTTAAAAATTTATAAGTCTTCTTGTAAAATAACTTGAATCTCGGAATAGATGTGAATCCATTAACATCAACATAAAATATCAAACATCTGGGTATTTAAAAAACAAGTGCGATAGGGCAACTATTGTAAGTCCGCTTCTCAGATCTGAAGTAGCTAGATCTGAGTCTCGATGATATGAGGACGTTGCTCTGAATTCTGGTGATTTCTGCGATTAACTCGAGGCGGGTGCCAGAAAATAGCCCAATCACTTCTCCATTCAAAACCTTCTCCAACCGCTGGGCAACGGGTTGAATCCTCATTCCCATATGACACATTCCCAATCTAAAGGCTCCGTCAGTGCGCATTAGGATATCCAATTTGTGCAATCACATTATTTCGTCATTGTAGAGTGTGTATGACTTTGTGTGAGTGTGTGTGTGTGAGAGAGAGAGAGAGAGAGAGAGAGAGAGAGAGAGACTGAGTAAGAACGAGAGAGAGAGAGAGATGTTGGAGTAAGAGAAAAGATCTTAGAAATAGGGAAATAGGGTATGAGTAAGAGAAGAAGATTGAGAAAGTGACACAGAGAGAAAGAGATGATTTCACGCGGAATTCATTTCAGAATATTTGGTTAAACATTCATCAAAATCATCGTTTCGTTTAAAGGCGGAAAAAAATTAAGCCACAGAGATAAGACGTAGACTATCCTCTATTGTTTAAACTGGGAACGAGAATGGAAGACAAAAGGGCGCCAGTGGCGCAAGGAGAGCACGAGGACGCGGCGGGACTGCGGGCGCCGCTCCGCGGGCAAAACAGGAAGCGGCGACGGCGGTGGCGCGACCGCCAAGAGGATACTCCGGCAGACGGACGAACGGACGCCTGGTGGCCGCCGCCGCAAGCAAGCTGCTCTCTTCCCAAGCCCTGAAGCAGGGATTTCGAGACATTCCAGAGTTCCACTCAAAAATGACGGGCATTTTGGCGAAACGCCGTCATCAAATACCTTTGGGATTTTCTTGTCAGGCTTATAAATATTCGGTGTAGGCAATTACATCGCCACACAAAATATTTGTGGAAAATGCGTCTGCCATATTTTTTGAGGGTTGCTTTCGAATTAACGAAGCTGAAATCTGTGGAATTTATGCTATAAATATATGTAAGTTCAAAGCGTCACAGACAACATTGAAAATTAGTGGTATTTATCAACTTTAAGTTTTACTCAATTTTTCCAAGCGATACCGGAACCTACGACTAGCGAGTTTTAGGACAGTTGGAAAGGCTGCGGTCTTTCTCCATCCACATTGCCAGGAAGACGTTTGATAAAAAGACGAACAACATTTTGAAGTCGCGTTGTGGTGTGCGTCTTATATCTTTGATCTCATATTTATGGTATGACTCTCACTTGCAACATCAGAAGCGATGAGCAATATGATTGTATACTCTGTATAATAATATTTATTAAGATTCTAGAAAAATGATCCCAGTAAATTCATTTACAGCAATTAGCAGAACTTTATTGTTTTATTATAGTGGAGGAAATTGCGAAATTGTTCAGTGTGCAGAGCGATGGTTGTTAATCGGCGGAAACCATGGAGAACAATTCTTGGGGAAGCTTCATTTCGACCAACTTCAATGACCGACGTGTGCTCACAAACCATATCGGCCCAACATATAGGAAGACGGGAAAGCCCTATCCTGGTGTATTAAAACGTATCACTTGATATATTAAGCCTCCGGGGTGAACACGCCTGTAGGTTCCGAGAGGCGCGCAGACGTACAACAAGAAAGCAATACACCACTCCGGCGGCGCGCGAGGGGGCGACCTGCTCGCTTCGGATTGTCGGCAAAGGAGCGCTTGCCTCGAGCCCCCACCCGACAGCGCTCGAGGGCCTTCGGCGAACCGCAATGGTGGCGCCTGCGCGGCCACTTTTCGCACCTGCGCGCAGTCGCGCGTTCGCTGCCAGCCAGCGGCCGCTGCCGGTGAGTCAGTGTCTCCCCGAGAGAGCGGGGGGGGGGGGGGGGTGGAAACAAAGGACGGGTGGCGCCGCACGCGGCAGCGCGAACACGCAGCGCGACCGACACCGCTCCATCAGGCGGCGCGCGCGCGACTCCAGAATGGGAATGAAGACACGGACGCGGGATAGGACGCGAGGGTCAAGGCCCCATTCACAGGAGGGAGTCCCAGACAATGTCCTGCTGAGAGGCGCGTTGTAGGTTTCTTCATCAGTATTTTAATTGGGTTGATTGATTGATTGGTTCGGGATTCAGGGCGCGGCAACCGCTAAGGTCATTACTACCCTAAGTGAAGGGGGGGAGGTTTTTCCTCGGGTGGTGGTTGTGATCTTCCCTCGCTGGGTGGTGAGATCCGGCGTTGACCTACACGGCGGCTTCATAGTATTTTCCTCAACCAGTTATCTCCCCACCTGTGTGGCACTGCCCCAACAGGGTCAAACTCTAAGCTTCCGGCTGTTCTTCCGATATGTGTGGTAGTGTAGAGCACGTAAGTGTGTGTGAAAGTAAGGGGGTGACAGGGACAAGGAAGAGGACGGTAAGATCGCGCGCGGTCCGTGGACCTTTTGTTAGAGTACTACTTAGGCATTCGCCTGGTGTTGTTGGGAGAAACCACAGAAAACGAGCGATCACAGCAGCCGACCACTAAAAAACTCGACAGCGTCCACAATGGTAATGAAGACACGGGCAGGAGATACGAAGTGAGGGTTAAGGAAGGTTCAGGGGAAGGAGTTGTAGACACCGTTCGAGTGAAAGGTTCGTAGAAAGCTTCTTCCTCCACCCACTTCCTTCACACGTCCTCCAAATCACTACATTCACAATTGGCGCTTCTGCTCTAGTGATTCAAATTTTTATTCTGCTGGAGAGTACGGTTAGCAAGACGATTGAAATTAAAGACATTCAACAATTTTGTGGTCAAGTAATATGATTTAATTTCCTCTCCCCACCGTTTAATCTTCCGTCGTCAGTTTTGTGACAATACATACTAATCTTGACAATAAAATACCATTATGCCCCCTCTACAAATTCAAGGGAGATCGTTAATGCATCCAGAAGCAAAAACATCACAAAAAATGTCCCTACCCTTTCAAGCTACCATTTCGAGAGGCGACAGCAATTCGACTATGTATGTATATATATTACATACACCTGTTACTAATACAAAATTCAAGATGTTACCTAAATAAATGCGTGTATAAACTGGGAAGGTGAACATACAAACAATTCCATTGGCTAACATAAATCTTCACAATCAACAAATATTATTTTCAGTCTTCCACTTCAAACTAGTACATACTCCACATGAATACATCCTCAAAGAAGCGGCGTCCCACCAAACGTCTTTCCTCATTTTACCGCAGACATCTCGCTCTCCAACCCGAAGTGCGATAAGCACACGCCTCCACCGCACGGATTCCGCTGCAAGCCGCCATTACGCGCCCCCCGCCCCCGCCGCCGCCATCATCATCATCATGGCCTCTTCCGCCGCGGGGGCCTTTTTCTAATAAACCGGCAATCAGCGCCGGTCACGCCACCTGCCCCGCACTTCCGCGCCGGCGCGCCCACCCCCTCATTAGCGCTCTCGGACGCGCGGGGTGGTCGATTCGACCTCTCGTTCCCACATCGACAGGCCAAAGCAGGCACGCCCCGCCCCACCTGCGCCGTGAGAGCGGGCGTTCCGGCGCTGCCGTCGTAAATTACACGCTTTGCGCCGGAATGGAGGCGCGCCGTCTCGGTGAACTTCATCGTCGGCGGCGGGCTGCGTCGAAAGGTCGAAGCCGATGTGTGAAGTGCTAAGGAGATCGTAATACGTATCGACTCTCGTGTTTAGCTATATGAATAATGTCTTTCTTCTAAATGTCAACTTCGGATGTACGAATGAGCACATTGTGAACTTCTTTTGAACGTGAAATTATTGAAATTTGTATGATTCACTCGCTTGATACGAATTTATCTCTCTCCTCAACTCTATCCTTTTTATCCAGTTCCCTCTGGAACATTTCCTCTCTCACATTCCCGACGTTCATCACATGCCTCCCCTCGTTCTGTCTCGTATTTCGTACTTTGTTTCTTACCCTCTAATTACCCTTTTCCCTATATCCCCTACTGTTTCTCTCTATCCTGCACTCGGTGCTGCTTCGCAATAGCAATATCTCGCTGAGTAACCGTGTGTGGAAGGGTGTCTGACTCTGCAAGACACTTGAAATTTCGATGTTTGAGATAGTTCACGATGCGTTAACAACACTTCGCACAAAGCACATAGATGTTTGACAGATCCACGACTTATCTGCATCCTTTATTGTCAATAAATATGTTTATTTGTACAAACATACGCTCGAGGTAGCATTAAAATGTCTGACAAGATTATTCAGGTCACGAGTAGAAACAATGAACAATGGATAATTATGTATTTCCTGTTTCATTTAGAATGAAGTTCCCTCTCTCCTGTTAATGTCCTAATTACACCATTTATGTTCATTTACGTCGTATAGAACACTACAACTACTAAAATAAATTGATGTATTCACTAAAATGATATATTCCCTTCAGAACTGATTTGAGTGTAAAAATAGACGTAACGATAAAACTTCAGAAATACGCGGAATATTTTTAAAATATCGTGAAAACGGGAACATTTCACCGTTATAAATAATTGAAACAGACACCAAAGATTTTTATTAATGATGAGTGATAGTAATACTATAATAACTTTACTGAATCTAAGACGTTTTGAGCACCTTAAAACATTTCATTAGTTTTAAATAGCTATTACATAGGTCAGTACATTGCTCTTTCTTACGTATTTTGTGGAGTTACTGTTTAAACTATTCTACCTTAATGTAATCTAGTCACAACCTGTCATTAATTTAAAATTGCTACATTAACACTCATTTACAAAAATATTAAAAAATGATTCTAGTGGAAATCTGATTTCATTCTTTTTGAAATTTCGACCTCCTAACATCTGTCCCGAGAACTATTTTATTTCCAGTGCCACGAAATTCAACCGGTTTATAAGACCCATTATTTTACTGGCGAGTTCATGAATTCGAGATTTCCGCGAAACAGCGAGATCTCGTGAAGTCACGTGGCGAGATGAATGCGGATACGAACAATAGACGCGAGGTCTCGTGGTCAGAGCGCAGTGCCATTAACGGCGCGCGAGAGAGAGGCGAGAGAGAGAGAGAGAGAGAGAGAGAGAGAGAGAGAGAGAGACAGACAGACAGACAGACAGACAGAGACACAGAGAGAGAGAGACAGTAAAAGAGAGACAGAGAGAGAGTAAAAGAGAGACAAGTGATAGAGACAGAGACAAGAGAGAGAGACGGAGAGAGAGACAGACCGAGACAGAAAGAGAAACAGAGAGAGAGAGAGAGTGAGAGGCAAGAGAGAGAGACAGAGAGAGACAGTAAAAGAGAGACAGAGAGAGAGTAAAAGAGAGACAAGAGATAGAGACAGAGAGAGACAGAGAAGAGAGAGAGGGAGAGAGAGAAAGAGAGAGAGGGAGAGAGAGAAAGAGAGAGAGGGAGAGAGAGAGAGAGAGAGAGAGAGAGAGAGAGAGAGAGAGAGAGAAAGAGGGACGAGAGCAGAGGGGGCGGGGCACCGGCATGGAAGTGCAGGTCATGCGATGACCTCACCCAGGTGACGCAACGGAACGTGCCCGTCCAAGGGTATCTGCAGCAAGAAACATCACGCAAACGCCCGAGTGCGGGATAATGTTTTCAGTCTGCCGCGCTGTGAAGCGATGGGTTAATGTTTCACGAAGACATACGCACGTACTACGTCTCGCACTGTTACTTAAACGCACATATAACACGGAGTGCATCATGCTAGAGTGCCAAGGAAGGTTTCCAGGAGGGAAACGTGTATTTTCTTACAGAAGGGTGGAAGTGTCTGGAACATTGCCAGCTTCGTGTTGAGATTCACGTAGGTGTGGGAAATGTACTTCACTGGCACGCGGTAGTGCCAAGATCAGTGCCATGGCGAAGAAACATTGGGGAAATTCATAAACTGCTCGTCGTTGTACAGCTTCTGGTGATGTTCTGAATTGATTGAACTTGATGTTCTTGAATCACTGAATTCGCTTCTACAAATCAAACCACGGTCTCAATCTTGTAACTGCATCATTTCTGTGCACTTACTCTGGGAAAATATAAATAGTACACTACACTGTCAGGGTTTAGAAATAACTATAAATACTCAAAAATACGTAAATATTGTAAAAGAATAACGTATTGTAAATGTTTGAAAAATTGTTTGCTATTTCAAATAGCTAAACGCCGACGATGAATCGTACGCGAATTAAAAAATAATTACAGTGGAATCTATTGAAATGGCTTTCTGGATAGTTTGTTCTCGAGCGTAGCGTGGGATCGAACGATTTAGCGATGAGTAATGAAACGATACGAACGCCACAGCGCCTTTCACTTGTTTCCCGATTCCATGAGAGGAAAATTGAACATTTCATCGAGATCTAAATTACGTAACAACTATATTTGCAAACCTCTATGATATACAATGGACTTGTTATCCTACATAAGCATGCTTATAAAGACGTTCTTAGAAATCAATAGTAGTGTAATCAGTCAAGTAATGCTTTGTAGTTTTATGAAAATAACCAGACAATATTGCATTTGTTGCAGTATGTATACAGACAAACGACAATGTATAAAACAACGAACAATTGTTCTGAAAATCAAATAATCAGTTGCAACATAAAAGTGAATGCAGTGATGATATATTACAACAAAGTACACAGTCTTCATAGATGATATTGATGAAACTCTGTAATCTTACCTTCACCTACCTTCTCGCAAAAATGTAATAAAACAACATTCACATTCACATAACCGTTCATTTCCCACATCACCATAAATTAAGGAACATCTGGATCCAGTACGTTCTGGAGAGAAATAGGTTCTACATTACATCTTCATGACACTTCCGCGTCATGAAAAAGACAGGAAACGCAATTTTTCGAAATAAGTATGTAATAAGTAATGTATTGGTGCAAAATCACATCTACCGCTTGAAGGCCACTCCAAGGTCACCAATTCTTTAGGTTTAATAAGTCACGAAAGTCCGCACTTGAGTTATTATTTCACATTGCATCCACATTGTGTCTAGATTAAACAAACTTGCATTTGACAAATGAATGCATATTCCTCGCGTACGGTGTCGATGCTTGAGTGACAGGCAGTATAAAGTTTCAAAAGAAAATCATTAGAAATAAACGAAGTTAAGACAGACTACTAAAAAATTAAAATTGTATCTGCAGTAGTAGCCGTTCCGGTGGCCGAGATGGCCAAGGCAGTAGTGCCGTAGTGATCTCGGAACGAAGGATGGCGGTTTCGAGTCCCGCCTCGGGCATGGTTGTATTGTGTTCGTCCTTTCACCCCCTATCATCATCATTATCATCATCATCATCATCATATCAGGGAAGGCAACGGGAAACCACCCTGAATAATTTATCCCAAGAAAACCCGTTATGGGTCACCTAACTTCCGTATATGGAAGATAGGACCAAAGAAGATGATCTGCAGTAGTCGCCCGTGCACCTTTAAAGGAGCCGCCAAGAGAGGGTTCAAACGTCGCTCATGATAGGGCGACAGAAGACGCTGCTTCGCCACCGTCTCCCTCGGCTAAACAACGCAGAGCGAGCCGTCGCCCGTATACCAGTGCTAGCCAGCGAACCCTTAGCCCCGGCGGGATATAAAGCGGCGCCCAGCGAGCACAGAGTCAGTCACCAACCCGATCAAAGGGCCAAGTATAGGCGACCGAAGCACTTCCTGGAGTAAGAGTAATCCGAAACAGAGAAATGAGACTTGAAACATAAACGTAGTATTTACAAACACTCAATGCGCGCGCCGGTAGGCTAAAGTCATGGTTTGACCTTCTGTTATTCATATTGCAGGATTGACCATAGATGTAAGGGTAGGAATTGTCCCACCGCGGTGGCGTGAACGTGCATTGCACTTTCCGTACGTTCACAAAACTGCACAAAAGGTTCTGCTGAGAGTCAGTCAGCGCCTCCCGGCCGTAGAGTGTACTTGAGTATTATTCTGATTAGTGACTACGAAGCGGCTAAGTGACTCTCTTTTTTGGACTGTGGTATCTACGACTACTGCAGTGAATTTTGGGCTTCTTGGGTGACGGCGATTTTGGCTTTTCTCGGTACTTCTATTGGAACATTGTTGAACTCGCTTGTTTATGGTTACTCTGTACCTGTGAAAGATTATAATAAACTTTTTGTTATGAAAGTACGTTTTTTGGACATAACAGTATATGCCTGCATTACAATTTAATTTACCATACAACTACGACGCATGCGTTGACCGCCGTGTGAAATACGAAGAAAGATAATATAGATTTGAAGAAATACCGTAGGAAATGCCACGGCATCGGAATCCTGTCGAGCGAAAAATACACTAATTGAAGGTAGTTTCTCTATGTTGTTCGTATGCTGACAGTGGTACCAGCATTTTTAACTTCAACAAAATAGTGATTACGGGAGTTTTTTATTTACGACCAAAACATAAATTCATCGAGGACAATACTTATGTTAAGAAACAAATGCACATATATATATATATATATATATATATATATATATATATATAAAATATACATATACATATCGATGTTTAAAAGTACGATGTTCCTGTAAAAACCATGTTGATCGATGTCGCATCCCTAACGGGCGAAGCGAATAAGAGAGGGGAAGAGGGGGGGGGTACTCACCTAGTGGCGATCCGGGCGGGCGCGTGGTCTCCTCGCGCAGCGACGCCGTCTCGGCGCCCGCGTCGTCGGCGCCCAGCTCGTCGGCCTCGAGCAGCGGCGGCGGGGGCGGCGCGGCGGGCGCGCAGCCGCCGGGGCCCAGCGCCTCGTAGCCCCAGCGCAGGCGGAAGGCGCGCCCGCCGCCGTCCAGGCGCACGCGCGGCAGGTCCACGAACAGCGAGTCGCCGATCTGCGCAACGCGCACGCGCACGCGCGGCACCCGATAAGCATTGCAGGTGGCAAAAAAATACATGTACAAACAAAATGAAACAGTAATAAACTGACTTCATTTCGTCAAACATATTCATTCGCTACATAATTATATTATCCAGATCATATTTGTAGGGGAAAGAAATGAGTAAAGAGAGAGAAGTTATGTATGTTAATATGTAAGAAAGAGAAAGAGATGATTGATGATAGAGAAAAAATAGAGGGGGAGAGAATAAGAGAGACAGAAGGAGAGATAGAGAGAAAGAGAAAGAAAGAAAGGGAGAGAGAAAGAGAAAGAAAGAAAGGGAGAAAGAAAGAAAAAGAAAGAAAGGGAGCGAGTAAGAGAAAGAAAGAAAGGGAGCGAGAAAGAGAAAGAAAGAAAGGGAGAGAGAAAGAGAAAGAAAGAAAGGGAGAGAGAGAAAGAGAAAGAAAGAAAGGGAGAGAGAAAGAGAAAGAAAGAAAGGGAGAGAGAGAAAGAGAAAGAAAGAAAGGGAGAGAAAGAGAAAGGGAGAGAAATAAAGGGAAAGAAAAAAATGTGAGACACAAAAAGTAGAAGAGAGAAAAAGAGTCATGGAAAGTAAGATTGGTAGAGAATGAAACGTAAGATATGGTACGCGAGAGAAGGAAAAGTGAGCAGGAGAGAGAAAAAGAAGATAGAATGAAATTAAAGGAAGAGACGGTCAGATATTTGTAGAAATATGGAAGAAAAAGTGAGAGAGATGGAAGAGAAAATGAGACAAATGTAAGAAGAATGGATGAGAGTTAAGGAAAATAGATTCACAAAGAAAACCATGAGATAAGAAATGTCGAAGGAAAATATGGTAAGACAAAGGAACGGAGGGAGATAGGCAAAAAAGGGTAAAATCAGGAGGGTACAATTTGATTTGCACATTGACAAAATTGGCTCTCCATTCTTCATAATTTCTATTTTAATGTTCTATAAAGATGAGCAAATAAATGAGCTCATTTTATTTTCCTTAGATATGCACTTTTAATACGTACAATAAAGAAATGGGTTAGAGGGTACGATTTTTACAAATTTTATTGGAACAATGAACTAAAAAAACAGAATCAAGACTACTGTAAAAATATTTAGAAATACTAAGAAAAACAAATCGTTATTAATGCAGACAGCACGATCCTTGGCCTTGTTAGTGCCAGGATGATGTACAACATCCAACAGCCACTATCCTATCATTAAAACCATGTGGTGTCATGTAATATTCATGCAGCTAGTTTTCCGTTGGCAGTGCATCCAATCCAACATATAGTACTACACCTTGGCGCCCCCCACGACAATTCAAAACTAACGCCCATGACTGCCATCACTGCCCGCGAATACAAAGACCATGCATATTCATGACGGCACGATTACCATGCTACATTCCACGAGCAACTAATGAACATGAAGATGCACCTTATAATCTGAATACTCATTGTGGGTAACAGGTCGACGACAGCTGTGCAATTATCCTATGTCATGTTTTCGGACAGTAGAAAAGAAAGCGTTTCTCAAGCGTCTATTCCGACTTAACCCAAAAGGAAATTAGTGAATTTCATTTGTTGGAGATTCCTACGGACTCCTTTTAGGGCAAATGAAGGAAGTTCCATATAAAACATAAATTGAACATAAATCATTCGAATTGGAACTGAATATTGTGCATTTTCATTTAAATAAATTATATAAAAATCAATGAACTTTAAGAGGGAGGGGTAATGTAACTATATCATGAATATGAGACAACAGTATAATAAAAATGAAAGATGTAAACGGTGATTAAATGAGTGTAATTTCCAGTTTAACAATAATATTACTACTGAAATAATGTAACTGTAACACATCACAAACTTTGCCTGGTTACCTACTTATTTTATCTAAAACATCAGAGTTCGTTGTACTCTCCCACAAATCGCGACGCCAGGAGGCGATAATACATCGAAATTGCATAATTGAATCATTCAAACTGGAGTCGACTGTCCTTGCCGAGGACGGCGCACAATAGCGCGCCAATCCTTCCATGCGAAACATATAGCGCTGCGGTTTCCGTGCCAGGAAACGCATCCGGCATCCAATAGCAGAGGAAAACTTTGCCGGGCGACACAAACGCTTCGAGGTCGCTTCCCTTCAAGAATGGAGGATCGAGTCATCAAAAGAATAAAAGAACTCAATTCCCAGTGCACGAATTTGCATTCGTTTATACGGCAGGCAATTACGGACTCCGCCATTCACAGAAGAGGGTGATACCTTGCGTTGCTTTGAAAGCATTGACGCCAGAGCCACGAGCGTGCATCGGACACTGCGCGCTATCTGTGGTGCCGCGGCGAACTACGTGCATAGAAGCCGTCGTACTGGCTGCGCTCTGACGGGGCGTTTACGAACTGCTACCGTCACGGCCGTCGAAAGTGTTGCCTACTACGCAGGAGTACTTGCTTCTTTTGTTTTTTAAAGGACATTAAATTCATATCTACAACTTTCTACGCGCTAAGCAAATAATATACATTCGTAACTCTAAGTATACTGTATATATGGCATATAATTTACGTACGAAAAGCAAGAAATGTAAATAATAAATGGCACTGCTTTTAAATCTGTGTAACCCTTGATAAAAACTTACTCTCAAGTCTTTTTAGGAAGAAGATGGATTCCCAACATTTACGATAGCCACAAAAAAGGTTGAATATTCTAGTCTTAATTGAAAAATCGCTTCTCGAATTGGTGTGAGTGCGTATTTTTTTAGGCAACATACTACATTAGATAATGGTATGGCAATTAGAAACAATAGAAATCATACAAATATGTGAAGACAAAATGAAGCACATGCACTAAGATATTATCGTCAAAAAGGTTTTGCTTTGATTTTTGTTTTATTTTCCCAAATCCCTCTTTAGAGTATAAAAGTATCAAAACGGGAGTCTACAATTTCACACAACACACAAATGCCGAATAAGGACAAAGCAGAAAAGAGGAGGTTACTCATTTGACTTAAATTTGATTATTGAGGAACAACCATTATTATTTTCCCACAAAATGCCGGATTTAGATACACTAATAGTATAGAATGTATTACTAAACGCTAAAAAACACGTTATTACTTTATGATATTTTTTAACAATGATCACCCACATGCCATAAAACATGACATTCAAAACAACTTTCCATATTTGTTTTTCAGATAATTTTCATATTCATTTATCAATTCTTATCTAATACACGACTTCAAGTGGAACCACAGTAAGTGCTTTGTTAATAATATCTACGTCAAATACTAGAATTAACGAGCTACATTATATTTTAGGCAACACTTGTAACGATCACTGATTTCGAGGCTATTACACAGCGACCTTCGACTGTCAGCAGTAGATTTATAGCAGAGTATGGACGGCACGGGAGTAGCATTGGTGAAAGGAGCTACGTAAGTCTGATCGTTTCGAAGTATTATGGAACGGAATGTACAAATAATATATTACCAAGTAAAGCATTGTGTTGTCGATAGAAAAACTGAAAATATCACAGACATCGAAATACATTATTCTGAACACGAACCTAGCCAATTATGCCTACTGATAATACATTTTATCTGCGAGTAAAAGTGGAAAAAGTCACTGAACGAGAGTTGCAGTGTAAAAAAGACTTGCTCGTACAAAATCGCAACGAAGTATACAGAAGCAAAAGGGACGAAAAATACTTGTGACCGGTTGTGAGATTAGGTTGAACTGGAATTCAATTAATTCGGTGTCCTTCAACATGTGTTTAACTATTTTGAACGACAATAAGCAAAAAAAACTATTTCAATATACATTTAACGCACAAAAATGTATCTCCTTCAGTAATTTCACTTCAGTATTTCAGTGCTTCCAAAGTGGAAAAAATACAAAACATAAATCCATCATTGTTCATTTAAGAAATAAAAAGGTACTCAGAAAGACGTAATGTACAACGATGTCCTTCATTTTTATTTAAATACGTAGGCAGTTCTATTTATAGATTTCAGCAGTGAATTTGAGATTTTATATTCTTCCTCCTTCTTATTTTAAAGAAAATAAATCATCGTACAATTTAAACAAATTGGCATTGCACACTTGAACATATTGTTAGTGATCGGTAATGAAAGAAAAATCCATACGTATCACCCTTTCGCTGAAAATTGATCGTTTCGTTCTCCAATCCTCAGAATATGTAGACTGCTTCCAAACGTAGGGGAGCGGGGAGAAACTCGCAAAACCCTTGCTGAAGGGCACAACCCTGCATCCTCCACGCAGTCGGACAAATACAGGAAGCAAATTGCGTGATGTTAACATCATTATTACAAAATGCAATAAATGTAAAATAAACGTGTAAAATAGTTCACGTAGAATGTTATGGGAATAAATAAAGTCGCACGCTATCGCTGGCTGGTCCCTCTTTCGCCACCCCGCTCTGCGTTGTTTCACCCCGCTCCGCTCCCTTCTCCGCTCCGTCCGCTTTTTTCTGCCCCATCCCGCTCCGCTTCGTTATCCCCGCTCCGCAGCATTCTGTTTCACCCGATCCCGCGGCGCTCCGCCCCGCTTACCCACCCTTCCGCCCCTCCCAATCTCTCCGCGCTCCGCCAATATATGATGCGCCCTTCCCTGCCCCATCCCGTTCCTATCCCCCCATCCCAACCCCCTCATCCCGCCAATATCCGCTCCGCCCCAACCGCGTTGCTCCCCTCTCCACTTACTCTCTGCTCCGCCCCGCTCTTCCCCGCTCCCCTTTCCTCCCCTCCTGTACGCTCCGCCAGGCCGCTCTCAGCCCGTCGCCAGCCCGCTCCGCCTGGGGCGAGCGACAGGCCCGGGGATGGGAGCGCGTCCAGTGCCGCGGGCGACCCCGCCCCCGGCGACCGCACACGCGAGGGGGCGTCATAAACGGAAACCGCGATTTGGACACACCGCTGAAAGCAAGCGGACATTCCAGAGATGAGCGGGCCCTGGGGCTGGTGCGTGGAGCCAAGGATGCGGATTCGAATCACGAAGCTTTTTGTTTTGTATTTTGTCCACTGTGGAAGCACTAAAATACTGAAGTGAAAATACTGCAGGATATACATTTTTCTGTGTTAAATGTACATTGGAATACGTTTTCTTGCTTGTTGTCATTCAAAATAGTTAAACACATGTTTAAGGACACCAAATTAATTGAGTTACAGTTCAACTTAATCTCACGCAACCGGTCACTCGTATCTTTTGTCCCTTTTATTTATTTAGGCTTCGCTGTGACCTTGTACGAGCAAGTCTTTTTTACATTGCAACTCTCGTTCAGTGACTTTTTCGACTTCTGCTCCAAGATAAAATGCATTATCAGTAGGCATAAATGGCTAGGTTCATGGCACGATCAAGTGTTACCATTATTGGTCAAGTGGTCTTCCTGAAGCACCACGTGTCTCACTTGAAAATATTTTCATCCATAACCACCCCCATCATTCACCTTACATATTCACCAAACCATCTAAGTTACAGAGGAACCACAATTGAGAAGAAAGGGGGGTGAAAGTAAGAAAAGGGGGTGCCTTAAAGGCGTGAGCCTAACAAGTAAAGGCATTCTCGCCTGCGCTAAGAAATGGAGCTCCTCATCACGAACAAGGTGTAGAGAGAAAGCATTGCAATGAAAGAGCAAGTAACGGGATTTACACGCGTAAGCGAGAAGGAACAAAGCAACGTAACAAAGAACAAACGGCAACGGCATTACATCAAATTCTGTACGATGATTCCAAGGGGAGCGTCTGAAATGTTAAGGTGTTTGAAAAATCTATTATCCGACAAAGTGGTCACTCATTTCTTGAAACAAACTTCCCTGAATTTTTCCGGTTTACCTCAGCTTTTTTTTATATTTCACTGATTGGATTCGTAGTTTTCCCACTATTTAAAGAAAATTTTAAACCAAGTCTGAGAGTAACTCTCTGATTTCACCGCGATGGAAAATGAATTTAAATCTCAACAACTAGAAATTCAGCAAACACTTAAGCTGTACTTTATTTTTTGGTATAATATTTAGTTTTATAATAATTTCAAAATTTTCCCTGGTTTTTAACAACCTTTTTTGAAAATTACCTGATTTTGTCTTGACTTTTCCACAGAACAATGAAACTCCATTATTTTTCCGGTTTTCCAGCTTTTCGATAAAATGGCCATCCTGATGTACCTATAACGAACTCCCGATACTGAAGCTCCGATTTTAGTATGTAATCCACAGAACGGATTACCACAGTGGATATGAATGAAAGAAAAACAGAACAATTTACCCTGAGAAAAAAATGTCATAACAAAAATACCACGTCGTCCACAACCGTGAATAAGTTGACCGTGATGCAAGAAGAAAAGGTTTCCCAAGAGTGCAGCCAATTACCACTCAGAAGCCGATTAACACACGGACAAATGGCGCGGGGAAGCTGCAACAGACAGAAACCTCTTCACACAGCTTGGGTTTTACTTATAACATGAAATCACCCATTGTAAAGGCATTACTTTAAAATGTAAGCACCGATCTGAATTCCCTTGTTTTATACAAGTCGTAATATCCATTAAAATAACCCTATTGGGTATCCATTTCGTTCGACCACCGACTCGTCCGAATCAAGACGCCAACAGGTGCGACATTGACGGAGGCAAAAATTCGTCCACAGCATTAGCACACTGTCTCGTCATTGGCTCCAGTCGATAACGAGCGCCGCCACGCCGTCCACCGCATTACAGCCCCCTCTCTGGTCATTGAATCACGTCGATAACGGGCGCGACATCGTCGGTGGAGGCGGCGGCGAAGGCGGCTGCGGTGAGGGCGGGGGGGGGGGGCGGACGCAAGAAAGGCGCGGTACCGTTGCGTGACCCCCGCGCGCGCGGGCGGGCGGGCGCAGAGGCGCGCGGAGGAGTGCGGCCCGGCCCGGGCTACGCAAGCGCCGCGGCCCAGTGAGGGCAGCCAACCGGCGGACGTGGCTCAGGGTATCTATTGATGCCATTGCAGTGCCTTCGGCCGGGAGGTCCTAGGATTCCGACGGCCGCACAATTTCCCATGCTAGCTGTACTGCGATTTTCGCAACTGCCTCTGGCCTTTACGCAAAGCCAATATCAAAATAGGGGTCCATACATTATCCAACGCAAAACAGGGTGTAGGGTATTTGAGGCAGCGTTACATAGGGGCAGGGGGTGATAGTTTAATGTTACCAAGCACAGATTTGTAAAAATATTTTAACATGTACGGAAATAATTATTCCTTTTATTCCGTCTTATATCAAAACATGAAAATATTAACTGCGTCGTACTAGAATGTTCAAGTTTGTAAGCCGAGGTTTATAACCAACGAAATCTCTACATTACATAGTATGCTTCCTATTTTAGAAGTGAAAAAATAGATAATAGATACCTTAGCTTGGAATAGAAATACTCACACGTCACCTTTTACTATACCCCATTCGTTTCGAGAGTTCTTAACGACGGACAGCCGTTAAAATCTTCAACGAACGTCAACCGGTAAGACTGACTTTTCTGTTTGGTTGCTTTATTGCGATATACAAGAATATAATTACGAAAATACATTCACGGTAACGTTTTCAATTAAAAGAAAAACACTCTCACATTTACACGGTCTGTTGTCTAGTGTTGGTCCATCCGGTAGGAACAGAAGGACAGGTATTTTTAACACGTAAACTGTAGAATGCGTGAATGGGTCATCCAAGAAGGAGCCACCTGGAGCCAAACCACATGCCGCTCTTTGTTCTCAGGCCTGCCAAAACAATCTCCGAGCAACCTTGACATCCAACTCTCACGTCGTGGAATGACGAGTGGCAGGCCTCTATTATGATTCTATTAATAGATACACCGGCGTGGGTTTCGTTTACACAGCGTCATTCAGGGGAAAAACAGTTTACATACGGGAAGATGAAGAGATATGGTTTATCCTACAACTCTCACAAAGGAGCTCACGAAGTCTAAACAATGTCATAATAATTTCAAACACCAGCTCGTTTCTAGCTTTTATCTACCTTCCGATAGAGAAACCATTGAGCCGCGTAAGGAAGTTAAAATGGTACGAACACATGCCTCAATTATAATTTTAATAATACTTTTCTGACACTGCATTTTGATTTAAGTCCTCCTACTAGATCCCATAATAGTATTATCGACATTACAGCTCTTTATAAACATTTCAAATAATAATATTACGATTAGCAACTTAACAAATGGGAATTAAAGTGCTGCCATCTCATATATGGCATCGAATAGAACTCTTCTAGGCATCTAGTTTCTTTTCTTCCATTTTTTAATAGGAATAATTGAATTATTGTTTCCAGAACCTCAAAGCTATTGTCCTAAAATGTGGCAGATCTATCGCAATGTGTAAATTACCAGCAAATGTCAGCTTGAAATATTGGCCACCCACAGTCCTCAAGATGCCTTTTTTCATGCCGTCTTTGTCTGCCAGACGTGTCTGACTGACGTGTTTTGGTCTGGGGCCTCTTAAAGACTTAGATGCTTAGGCCCAATTGCGCCTCTTAGACTAAGTTTCATTTACTTTAGCAGATTCTCTTGGCCTCATGAAGCTGCGCACCGTTTTTATACTTCTTTTTTCTAAAACATCCTGTACGTACTTATTATCCATCAAGCCCCCTCCCTTTTACTCCTTCAGGTGAAAAACTTCGGAAAGTCCTTTCTTGGAGGTTACATATGGCGTTATAGCACCATGAATTCCAAATTTCACGTTTCAAGCATCAATCGCTTTGGCTGTGTGCTGTTATGTCAGTGTTCTCCTTTATAGATACAGGTTTTCCCATCCCTGCAAACACGACAGCCCCCCTCCTGCAGACGAGACGGCCCCGCCCCCGACGAACGGCAGTTGCGCGTCCGAGCGCGACGGGTGTTGCGAAACGAGCCGCCCGAACCGGCCCCGCCGCCCGAGCGCGAACACGCGACCTCCGAACAGGCGCGCGCGACGCATCTTTCCTGCCCGGGCGGCGCGGTGAGGTGCGGCGCGAACTAGTGTCCCAGAGCGACCCAGATGCGGACCAGGTGCTGGGCGGGCGGTGGGCGTTGGGGCGGGGCGGAGCGGGGCACCAGGTCATGGGGAGTGGTGTGCCGGGCAGTGGAGAGGAGCGGGGAGTAGCGGAGAGTAGCGGGAAGAGGCGGGGCGGGATGACGCGGGACGAGGAGGAACAGGGGAGACATTGGGGAAGATAAGGTGCGGGCGATGAGGTGAGGCGGATGAGGATTTGGTAGGCGAGTGAGGGGTTGGTTGGTGGGTTGGTTGGTTGGTGGGTTGGTTGGTGGGTTGGTTGGTGGGTTGGTTGGTGGGTTGGTTGGTGGGTTGGTTGGTGGGTTGGTTGGTGGGTTGGTTGGTTGGTTGGTGGGTTGGTTGGTTGGTTGGTTGGTTGGTGGGTTGGTTGGTTGGTGGGTTGGTTGGTTGGTGGGTTGGTTGGTTGGTGGGTTGGTTGGTGGGTTGGTTGGTGAGTTGGTTGGTGGGTTGGTTGGTGGGTTGGTTGGTGGGTGGGTTGGTCGGTGGAGTAGTTAGTAGGTTCGTTACTGGAGTGGTTGGTGGATTGGTTGGTGGGTTGGTTACTGAATTGGTTAATGGGTTAGTTGGTGGGTTGGTTGGTTGGTTGGTGGGTATGTGTCGCGGGTGGTTGGTGGGTGAGTGCCTGGCTACGTCGGGCGGCGGCGGGCGGCGGCGACAGGCAGTGGCGGGCGAGGCGGGTGGCGGGGGGCGGGGCAGGGCGGGCGTGGGTTGCAGGTGACCGCGTGTCCTTGGCGGCGTGTGGGTCTTGGGGTCCGCCGGGTGCGCCGCGTGGCTAACGGTCTGCGCCCATGAGGCTGCGCTGCGGACGGGTCCACACGGCCCTCGCACCTGGACGGACTGCGCGCGAGCCCGGGTGATGATTCTCGCTTCGTTATTTTTCTTTTTAAAGTTGGCAGTACAACAATCGATGCAAATCTATCGAGATCAACATTTTTTATACCTCAGTTATTCATGTTTTCGTTTCCGACGCTGAAAGTACTTATAGTGAAATGACATCAACAGACCCTCGCGGGACTTCAAGCACACAAGCACACGGGGCGTACAGGAATCGACAGCAAAATGTCCACTATTCTATTCCACTTTATGCATTTGCGCATACGCAACTCGAAATGCGCACGCGCAGAAAGTGGAGACTGCTGTCGACTGATGTAGATAGATAGATTTATTATTTCTGCAGGTAGGTATACAACCTGGTGGCAGAACATTACAATTTACATATTACAACTAGGAATAGTAATATACTGTAATTTTAAAACATTTTAAGACATTAATAATAATAATGAAAATAATAATAATAAAATAATAATAATATAAAGACAATAATATTATTATCAGCATTAACTCTACATTTTATGACTGTCCTGGATGGAATATTAAACTAATAAATACCTTTTAAAATACACAGCAATTCAATTCACTTCACTACTCCTTCTCTCTCTACTTCTCTATTACAATACAATACAATACATTTATTTTGGCCACAATTGGCGTCCCTGCCAAGTGGTAGCCAATCAATTACACTATACAAATTAAAATTAAATACAATGTACTACCCAGAACCGTGTATACCCCAGCATAGCAAGAAAGCCTCCATTTCACGCGTACACATGTGAAACTCAGACTCTCCGTGCACACACCCAAACACGCACGCACCACGCATACACACACATGCACCCACACACATACATACACACCCATACACACACACGCACCCACACACACACATACATACTTATACACACACATAGCCCCACACTCCACTTTATTTTATTTTTAGCATTGGCAATGTCGCACATCACGCCGAACTTCCCTGGAACTGCACTTCACTTCACTAAAAGTACCTAATAATTTGTAGAAAAGAAAAATAAAAAATAAAAAATGCTATTTGAGACTTCTTAAGCGATTTTTAAAACTCTTTACGTCCTTGGGAAAGGGCTCCATGACTGTTGCAGGTATTTCGTTCCAATCCCTAATTGTGCGATTTACAAATGAATATTTACCGGTATCAGTTCGCTGCCGTTGAGTTTTTATTTTCCATTTATGATCTTTTCTCCCTATACGTGCAGGACTGTCTAGTCTTCCACTTATTCCCTCCCACGCTGGAGATTTATTATACGCTTTAAACATACAACATAATCTTGCATTCTTCCTGCGGGTACTTAATGATTCGAAATGTGTGTCACGTTCCCTTGCAAACCCTCTATTTATGAATTTCACTGCCCTTTTTTGGATCTTTTCTAATTCTTGTATTTGACCTATTCTGTACGGATCCCAACAAGCTGACGAGTATTCAAGAGTTGGCCTAACTAAAGATGTGTAAGCCAATTTTCTACTTTCCATGTTACCTTTCTTTAAAATTCTCTTGACAAAATGAAACGACTTCCAAGCTTTTCTTACTACATAATTTATATGTTCCCCCCATCCTAAGTCGCTACGCAAATTAATTCCTAAGTATTTACAGCTGACTACCTCGGGGATCAATGTGCCATTCATGGAATAATTTAAAGGATTCTTACGTTTAGATTTTGTGAAACTGATAGTCTTACTTTTGTCGGCATTTATTTCCATTTTGTTTGATTTAGCCCATGTGTATATTTTATTTAGATCCTGTTGCAGTGCACTTTCATCTTCAGGTGATTCTATTATCCGGTAAATGAAGCAATCGTCGGCAAAAAGGCGCATTACTGAATCAATAGAAGTGGGTAGATCGTTGATAAAGGCTATAAATAACAAGGGTCCTAAGACACTTCCCTGAGGAACTCCAGATGTAATTTTTGCCTCCCCAGATAGTACTTGTCCAACTCGGACTTGCTGCGACCGCTCTCTCAAGAATTCATGAATCCACTTAACGACCCTAACGTCGATACCGGTATCTGCAATTTTCTTAAGTAAAATGTCATGTGCAACAAGATCGAACGCTTTAGAGAAGTCTATTACGATTGCATCCGTCCGTTGTCCACGGTCCAGTGCGTCAGCGATATCTTGACATGTAGAAATAGTTTGGCTCTCGCATGAAAATGATTTACGAAACCCATGTTGGCCTCCATACAGCCATCCTAATTTGCCCCATTCATTTCGCAAGTACTCAGCTATGAGATGCTCCATTTGCTTGCAAATGACAGAAGTTAAACTCACAGGTCTATAGTTAGAGATGCAAGTGCGATTTCCACTTTTAAAAATCGGCACCACAATAGCTCTTTTCCAATCACGAGGAATGCTACAATTGTTGACACTGATTTCAAATAGTCGTGTCAAATATGTAACGATTGGTTCCCCCCCTATTTTTAATAGTTCTCCTGGAATCCCATCGAAACTAACTGATTTGTTCATTCCTATGCTTTGTATCCGCTTGCGAATAATCCTTGACTGTACCTGAAAACTCTCGGCTTCGTTTGGCTCAGTAATTTCCGAAATGACTACCGCATCGCCAAAGACTGACTGAAAATACAAATTAAAACATTCTGCTTTTTCCTGATCCGTCACCCAACATTTATTTTCATATTCTAATGCAGGTATAGATTCCTTGTTCCCCCTTTGCTGCCTTACGTATTTATAGAAACCCTGCCAACTAGTACGTTCATTACTTAGTATTTTACGGAAGAAATTTTCATGCGCTGTTCGTTTCTCCTGCAATAACGTTTTCGACAATCGCCTGTATTCTAGTTCGTAATGATATCCCTCTTTACGTTTAGTATAAGCTTTCCTGACTTTTCTCTTTAATCTCTTAATATTTGACGTGTAGTATATAGGATCGCTGTTCTCTTTGATAATCTTGGCTGGAACAAAAAATTCGCGAGCAGTTAAAATTATGCTCTTTAATGAATTCCATATTTCCTCCATGTTCCTTCCGCATGAAGCCCACGTCCTATAATTATCCCGTAAATATTCTTGGAATCCATTTTTATCTGCTTTTCCGTACAGAAATACTAATTTTCGTGATTCGTCTCGATTTGTGTTTTCCCAGTTCACAAGAAGCAACACACCATTATGGTCACTTATACCTGGTATTATTTCGTGAGCAATAACTAGTTTTCCTGGTCGGACTAAAAATACATCCAGCACCGCCTGCGCCCTCGTGGGTGTGTCTACTACCTGCACTAAACCATTATCCCACACCAACTCGTTTACAAAAGATTGGGAAATACCCCTAGCTTCGGCGACACCGTTCCAAGAGACACCTGGCAAGTTTAAGTCCCCCCCGATTATAATATTTCCTGTAAGAATACCGGCGCCTTGAGTTAAGTTTACCAGTTTTTGCACAGTTGCCAAATCTTCATTTGGTGCACGATATACTGCTACAATGTTTAAGTGATTTCTCGAGTTTTTCCCTTGCAGTTTCACACCTAATATTTCATGTTCATTATCAGAGTACACTTCTAGGCTGCTTACATTTCTATTCACGCAAATGAAGATACCTCCCCCTATTTTATCCTTGCGTTCCCTTCTATAAGTGACGAAATTTGAGCTAAATATTTCCGAACTATTAATATCATTGGTTAGCCATGATTCGGTGCCTATAATAACATCAGGACTATGAGTGTCGACTAATAATTCGAATTCTAGTTTCTTCGATCGAATGCTTCTACAATTAACCTGCAACAGTCGTAGAGTACCCTTACCTGTAGTGACACCCGTGACCGTCGTTTCATCGTCCCGCGCCGCCTCGTCCCGCGCCGTCTCGTCCCGCGCCGCCTCGTCCCTCGCCGCCTCGTCCCTCGCCGCCTCGTCCCTCGCCGCCTCGTCCCGCGCCGCCTCATCCCGCGCCGCCTCGTCCCGCGCCGCCTCGTCCCGCGCCGCCTCGTCCCGCGCCGCCTCGTCCCGCGCCGCCTCGTCCCGCGCCGCCTCGTCCCGCGCCGCCTCATCCCGCGCCGCCTCGTCCCGAGCCGCCTCGTCCCGCGCCGCTTCCGTCGCGTCGCCATCCCGCGCATGTACGCTAGATTAGGCTTTTAAGTCCCTAATATCTCAAGGTTCTATACTTAAGGTTTACATGTTGGTGATATCAGTATCGATTCAACTTTGTAGCAACTTTATATCAATTGTCATATTTCAATTTGAGGTGAAACGAGTGACTCGCTATCAACAATGAAATTTAGGTGTGAAAAAGTACGTTTCTGATATGTAAAAAAATTAGAGGGTTAATTCTTTCAATGCGTCTTTTCCTTCCGTCTAGGCACTTCATTCGAAACGCATGAAGGTGAGTGCGACCAAATCACCAAATGGATGGCAAAGCGGGGAAGCGAGTTGAATTTTGTATCTCTGCTTATGGCTATTTATCAGTGCTATATTTCTTTTTATTAGATCATGCCCTATATCTAACAGACGAAGGCTACACACAAGTTCGAAAACCTCAGAGACACGAACGTTTGTCTTGTTGCCTAAATCAAAAACAACAGCAGGGTCTCAAACTTGCCGTAATGACACTAATTAGGATCTGTCGCTAATCCTAAAAGATTTGATAAAGTAGAATTTCTCGCAACTCCATTTGACTAAAAATTCAATTTTCATCATCTCATTTTAAGAAATTTTCATGCTGTGATTTCACACACATTTATAAAGAAAAGAATTCACCTGTCGAATTTATCACACCCAGCAAAAAAAACATTCCAAATCAGTGATGCTGAACCTTCGGTAAGCTCAACAATCAAGTACGAGTATTCCGAACTTGAACGCCGCGTGTATCTGCAGATGTCATCGTGGCAGAAGGCACGACTCCATGACGCTCTCCGCAAAAGGCAGGCGGCCCCCAGCGAAGCCTCCTTATCCGCGTGTTTTTGGCACGCCTCGGGCGCGCGCACGCCTCGGCACGCGCGCCGCCGCGCTCCCACACCTACGCACCCACGCCCACGCACCGGCCGGTCACGGACATACGCAGGGCGGACGAGCGAACTGCTGGTGAGACGGTGGGGAGAAACCGAGGATGCGAAATATTCATTGATTGCAAATGATAAGGTCATTCGTCCCGTAAATGTAGTGCATGTTTTCATGGCGGTGATTTCATCGCTGGCTCGCGGGATCCGGCGCTGCCCTACGTCGATTTGCGATGTTTTCCCATGTAGGTATCTCCACCAGCAGAGCACTGCGTCAGCCGGGACAAGCTCTAAGTTGAGGGAAATAGAGGGGGCGAGACAGGGAAAGAAAGGGCGAGGCGTGGGAAATATGGATAGGGAGGGAAAGAGAGGGCGAAGTAATGACGAGTTAGGAAAGAAATGAGAGAGAGAGAGAGAGAGAGAGAGGGGATAGACAGCAGAGACAAGGAACGAGGGTGTGCAATAGGGTGAGAGAGGGCGGGCTGAGAGAGAGAGAGAACGCGGGTCAGAGAGAGCGAGCGGCAGAGAGAAGACGGGAAAAGGAAAAGAGAGAAGGCAAAGAACACGACGGACGAGAGGACGGATGTGGGAATGGGCGGGAGGTCAGAGGGCGGGCGAGAGGGTTGAGCGGGAGAGCGGACAACCGATGTAGCGACTTGACCGAACCATTCAATTGCATTGAATTCTCGGGGATTTCGGACTTTTTGGGTCTCATGCTACCAAATTTTGTGTAAGAAGTTTAGAGGCCCGCCGCTCTGATCTTTTCGGTTTCCTCCAATCTATTCCAGGCGGGTACCTTGGTCATTTAATCAGTCACGGGCTCCGAGCAAACCTTCGTTTCAAATCACGACATCACTCTCGGACTTGAGGTAGGACGCTGGGCACATTCCCCATCAGTTGCCACTAATACCTAATATCTCGTGCTGAAGGAAAACTTTGGCTTTCCTTAATAAGGACTCAAGAAGTATAGACGCGTAGGGCGCCAGGAGATACCACAGTCAAAACTCCTATTTTCAACTTTTTAAAATAGACACATAAAGGTATGTAATAGCCCATGTATTTAAGAAGAGAGTTCCCGAGAGAAAATAAGAACCACAAATTCCTATTAATGGAATGTATTAGTTCTATCAAGACGATGCAAAGATATCTAGAACTCCTCTACATTTCATTTAAGCTTAAATCGAAATGCATTAGACGTTTTAAATCAATTCATTTGCAGCACACACGCGAGGAAAATAGTACTAACTTTTATTGATTAGAAAGCGTTGGCATGGCCACGTAAAACAATTGGGTAATGCGAAGTAAACAAAACACCGGAGCAAAATGAATCAAAATAGCTGCCGCCTCGTTTATTTAGAATGATTTAAGGAGAATATACTTGTGTTTCCTTCATTCGCACTAAAAAATAATGTACAAATCACGTACGAAAGTGTTTTTAGTATACTTATTTCAAAATATTTGTTCCGGCTACTATCGCCACCTCTTCCTACATCATTTCATTCTTGCGGAAAAGACTTACTTTCTGTACTCGTTACGTAACCGCCATTCAAGCGGTTATCAAAACCACCACTATCTGTCGAAGGGAAACATCGAAGGCACCGAGAGTCTGCACTTTCACTGCGGAGTGGTCATTTCCAGTCGCCAAAAACCTTTCGGAGGCACGTGCATTGGGCTAAGCGGGTGACATCAGGCGGAAGAACAAGGCAAGCAAAGGTCACTTGCTCCTCGAATGAGCTCCCCTGAGGGTCCCAGACAGGACGAGCAATGGAATAAACAGAAAAGAAAGGAAATGCGCGAAACGGGTTAAAAATTAGAGTGAAAGTAAAAAAAGGGGGGGGGAGAAAATAGCACTGAAGAAAAAGAAAGAAAGCGATGTAAATTATTGGGGAAAAAATCAAGAAAAACAAACAGGGAGAGGAAAAAGAGAGGGGGAAAGAGAGAGGGAGGAAGAGAGAGAAGAGGAAGAGCCAGGAAAAAAATAACATTTCACAGAAAAAATTGGAGAGAATAAGATGCAAACCCAAAATTAAAACAGGAATAAAGAGAAAAGATAAAAATAGGTGTTCATTTGATCCTACGGCTTCCTTCAAAATCAGACTATCAACCATTTCGTTTTAGTTTCAGAATGCGATAGTTAAGAAGTCGTACACGAAGGCAGGAGATAGGCGTGTGGAGAAAGAAAATGAAATATTCTTTGTCGCGTGATAGCCAGTTGGAAGTAAGAAACAAAGGCGAGGCGGAGAAAACAATAAGTTGAGAGTGAAGGTTATCTGTCTGAATTGTAATGACTCCAGTTAAAGAACATACAAATCGCCGCCTACAGGAAAGAAGCGAATTTACATGTACAATTTTTCAACGAACAAACGAGAAACTAGTTAATTTCATTCAACTACGTTTACAAACAGAAACAATGATTGATTATCTGAGGACAATAGAGCAATTATATACAAGAAAAAAATGCAAATATACGACACATGACGAAATAAATAACGACGCTTAAGTAGATTCGAGGCATACTTAGCATTTGCACATTTTTACACTCCTCTTCCGTTGAGATTTTCGAACAAAAACATTACAATTATATGGGAACGGTAAAGTTTTAATTTAATAGTTTCCATAGTTTTTATTGCCTTAAAAATAGTTTTGCTTTGTGATTTGTCCTTACATTTATAAATAACAACAAATATTACTTATTCTGAATGCAAGATGCGACCAATTCTCTTCCATAGATAGATGAAATCCCTAGTAGTGGTAAAGATTTTGTTGTGGCTCTTGTATAAATGTCCCACTGTTCTGCCAGCTGTGAGGAAATTCACACAGGCGCTGTGGGCCTATGAATAGTGTTGGAGTCGCATCTGGTGTGAAGAGGTGAGGCGGTGGAGCAGAAGGGAAGATGTGAACCGTTCGAGGGTTAGGTGATCATCGAGCGACAGTAGCGGAGTACGAGTGTGCATTGCTGTGAACAGGCTGGAAGCGAAGGATAATGGGAGATCGGGAGGGACCGGAAGCGAGGTACGTACGGGAGGGGGGGGGGAGACCTGCCGATGTCGCAGGAGGCCAGTGAGAGCCAGAGGACGGACATACTCAAGCAGGGAGGTGGCGGAGAAATGCAAGGGGAGAGCGACGGACAGGGACAGGGATAAGGGAACGGGACGCGCTGCAGGAAAGAGACACGTGAGTGAGCGTGTGTGTGTGAATTAGTAAGTGTGTGGCTGACCGGGAGGGCAGACCCGGGCGAGTGACCCGGGCAGGCCACCGGACGGGCGAGGGGGCGGGCGGGTAACATGGGCGGGTGACCGGGCGGGTGACCGGGCTGGTGACCGGGCGGGTGACCGGGCTGGTGACCGGGCGGGTGACCGGGCTGGTGACCGGGCGGGTGACCGGGCGGGTGACCGGGCTGGTGACCGGGCGGGTGACCGGGCTGGTGACCGGGCGGGTGACCGGGCTGGTGACCGGGCGGGTGACCGAGCGGGCGGGCAGGGCGACCAGGTGAGTGACCAGGCGGGTGACATGGGTGGGCGACGGGCAGGTGAACCGGACGAGTGATCGGGCGAGTGACCGTGCGGGTGACCGGGGAGGTGACTTGCCGGGTGACAGGGCGGGCGGTGGTCGGGCGTCGTGCGCGGAAGGACAGAGGCGAGTGCGGCGCCGCCAAGAGGTCTCCGTGGCCGCCGGGGCCCCTCCGCCTCGAGTACACACACGGGGGCGCCCAGGAATGCACGCGCCTCGCGCCGCGCCCAATGCCCGCTGCCCGCTGCCCGCTGCCCACTCAGGCGGAGCGCCTCGCCGCCCACGGAGCCCCTCGGTACAAAGCATCGGCCCCGCCGCTTCCATGCTCTCGGGAATTCAACGCCTTTCCCTCGAGGATGCTCCTTCACAGGAACCCTTGATTCTACCCACAATGCGGAACCGAACAGTGAGGCTGGATCTGATGTACAGTGGACAGCTTAGATCCGCTACAATGATAGGCTGTCATAACGTGCAACATCTAACAGTATCGGTTGTCTACAATTCCATACACATATACACGCGTAGATCAATGAGCAGTTAAATACGAGTGTTTCTTGTTTCGGAACGATTTTTCAACATCGTACCATAACAGCCACTGTTAATTTTAATTTTATTTATCACCACCATTATTAACAGTGTTATTAAATATTAATGTGTTCGGATGAAAAATGGAATTAAATAAGAGATACATTTTCCTGAATTTAATAACCAAATTTCAATATTTAAGCATCATTTCTAGTACAACTTCAGAGATGTCGAGGCGGATGAAATGTGCCCCGCGAGGAAGGGCGGTTAACCCACAGTTTTCTTAGTCCTGGGCCTTCGGAGCGAAGGAAGATGGCTTTGGGGCCGCAGGGAATAGCGTGAATGCACGTCTCGAGAAGAGACTTCTCCGCCGCCGCGTGCGCTCCGCGGTCCCAAGTGCACACTCGGAACAGTCGGCTCCTCGCGTCCAGGGAGCGCTCGTCACATGCCGAGGCGAAGGAAGAGGGCGGCCGAGAGGAAATTCACGAATGTTCTTCCACCGCGAAGTGGCGCTGTAGCGAGGATGGTTTGTTTCCATTAACGGCAAAGTTCAACTTGAATATTCTGAGAAAAATATCCGCCCAAATGCACCTCCGATCGGAAAAAAACATCACATTCCACGCCGCCAACACTCAAAAGCACTTCCAAGAGCAAAACTGGCGCAGGGAGTGGCGGCTTTAATGCTGTTACAATAATACCGGTTTTCCACAGCTAATAAGAAAATGTCAAGAATCTCGTCCAACTTCTATGAAGTCGAGACAGGTATTTACAGAGAAGTCAGTATTACCTTGGTGCCCTTGATTCTCGAGACTCACCAGTAATACGTTTTTGACTCTATTTGATAAAACTGTAATAATGTAAGTGTCATTACTTTACATTTGCTCATTAACGGGTAGCATTATCTTGTTTTTGTAGTCTGTAGTGACTAAGCGTACATCATGATAAAATAATGTGTATCTGGTAAACAATTTCCTTTCATTATAGCTACAAATGACGGTGTTATCTAGTTCAACTTCAGAATATATTCTGGTGTCAAATGAAATAAAAACTAGAAAATAAGTGCAATCAATCAGCAACACTAAAGACAACGCAGGAAATACAAATGCATGCTAAACTACATTTAAAAGAAAATTCAAATCGAACTGTGAGGCGTTGCAAAGTCAATTTGCGGTAAGAATGATGAAAAACAATTAAAACCTGCCACAAATTATCCATACTTGACACAAATATCACATTAACGAAACTCTATTGCACTTGGCAACACCGACGAGTGAAAAGTGCTTGTTGGGCGTTTCTTAACTGTGCTTTACCGCAAAGCCAGCACCCTCACACTCTAGAATTATACAAACCATCTCAACAATTATTGATCGATAACATTGGGCTATTTTCATTCATGCATTCTCTCACAAACATCGAAATTAGGAGTAAAAACGGGGGAAAATTGAAGTAGTAGCTTGTTGAGACTCGCAAGTTTTCGCACAGGTTGCTAGCAGCGTACCATTGCATACCACCAAAAATTGCCATTAAAAACATGCCTATTTTGTCGTTAATTCACAATGTTTCCCAAGGAAAAATAACTTGGGTATATTTCCTCATCGCAAGGTTTTTTCGTCCGAGCGCCCCAAACACTGCGCGACAAAATATATCGTTTAAAATTAATCACATTCGACATTTGACTTCACAGAAGTTGACGTCACACACCCGCTATCTAGTATTAGCTACCACAAAGAAAAGCTGGCACCCTCTCATTTAAATATCTCCACAATACTTCAACAATAATGTAGTGCTAGTTTCAGACAACCCGAAACATAAAAAATGACTCTCATAAATACCGAAATTACGATTAAAAAAGGGATCCGCTACTTTAAGGAAAAAGACGACGATTTCTTTGCTACATTTACCCACCGCAAGATTTTTCCGCCCGAGCTCCCCAAATATTTCGTGCTAACGGCTTTCCCAAAGATTAGCCTCGTTCCGACGTTGACTTTGCAGGAGTTGACGTCGTACCCCCGTCGAAGTTAACACCAGCCCGACCACAAAGCTAGCACCCCCACACTTAATAATCCATTAACACTTAACCATCATGTTGTGAAACTTTCACACAACAACTGCGCCTTTTTGCCGGTCTGGATGGCCGAGATCGCCAAGGCAGTAGTGCCATAGCGATCTCGGACCGAAGGACCGGGGGTTCGAGTCCCGCCTCGGGTATAGTTGTATTGTGTTCGTCCTTTCACACCCCTATCATCATCATATCGTGTCATCCTCATAGCTACCATACCGTTACACGCAATAGTAGTTGATGCAACCTTGATGCAACAATAACAAAAAAAAACTGTGCCTTTTCTTAACATCGAAATTACGATTTATGAAGTAAAGGTTGCAGTCAATTGCTAGCAAGGACCCGTAACTCCACAACAAAAAAATATAACAAGAAAAAAAAACACGGCAAGTTTTAAGCTCATTTCACACTATCGAACGAAAAAAAAAAATAACGAGTTCTTTGCTACATTTACCCACCGCAAGATTTTTCCGCCCGTGCTCCCCGAACATTTTCGCGCCAAAAGTCGGCCGCCTGCGTGCGAGCACAGGGCCGCGCCACGCCCACTTGACCGCGACGCGACGCGACGGGCCGTCGTTTCCGCCTCTTCCGCCGCGCGCGGAAGGAAGACCCTGCCCCAGGCGCCGGCGCGGCGCCCCGAGCAAGTGGAGCGAAACTCCGGCCCCGTGGCCTCCACCCGCCGTGGCGCCGCCTAAATGCAAGAGGGCGGGCGCTCTCCGACTGCATTCCGCGCTTGCCGTTTCCTAAGCCTGTTGCCTCCTCCCCCAAAAGGCATAGCTCGATTGCATCCCTTTCATTATGGCTCGGGAGCACATTGACGATTTTTTCTTACGCATCAGCGCCCTTTCGTTTTCGTATTTGAAGTTGAAAGATTGATTGATTGATTGATGATTAGTGATTCCTGGCGCGACAACTGCAAAAGCACTTATCTCCGTAAGCGTAGTGAATGTTTTTATCGCGAGAGATGGCTGTGATCTCCCACTGCATGGCGAGATTCCACCAACGTCAGATTACGAGGTTTTCCTAAACCAGGTATCTCCCACCAGCGAGGCACCGTCGCAGCTGGGACAACCTCCCGACATGTGTGGTAGTGTAGTGCATGTGAGTTTATGTGTGTGCGGTTGTGCAAGTAAGAAGTGAAGGTATAACAAGCCTGTTTGTTAAGGTACTGTTCCAGCATTCACCTGGTGTTTATCGGACACACCACGGAAAACTACCGATCAGAGCAACCGGCCGCAAGGATTCTCTACCAGACAGCGGCTGAATTCGACCAAGCAGTCTAGCTAGCGTCGAAAGTCCTGCCCCACTGTCGGGACTCGAACCCTAGGACCTCCCAGTTAAAGGCATTGCAGTAACATCAGTTAATGCCCCAAGCCACCTCAGCTGAAGCCGAGGTGAGAAACCGAGGACGAGCGTGGGCCGGTCTGTGGAACTCTACCCTACGTCTACTGGCGTTGAGCAGCAGGTCTACTTGCGGCAGGGCCGGTCCATTGGGACGAGCGGGCGGGCGGGCGGGCGGTCAGGTACGTCGTAATTGGCGGGCAGAACCCCGCACGTTATCGCTGGCCGCATCGAGCTTCGCTTTTTGCACGGCGCCGCCAGCGGGCGCTCAAGCGTCCTCTTTCGCGGCCACCCACCCGCCCACCCACTCACACGGCCCACTCCGTCCGCTCCGCCACTCCCCTCCCACAGCCGCTCGGCCGCTTGCCCACCGCTCGTCCTGACCGGCCCTGCCGCTACACGCCATGTTAGCAGACGTACAAGTAGGTACGCATATTATGGTGCGCCTGCACTAAAGTACCGATGCTCTTACGTTGGATGCAGACTATATGCGTTGCGACTCTGGCCAATCGATAATCGTAATTTACAATCTAGCATATTCGTTGTAATATCAAAATTACACATTCGTTATCAAAACAGCAATTACTGCCGTGAAATGTTTTTTTAACCTCTAATTGATAATAAATATTTTAAATTTTGAAAAAGACCTGTAACTATGTATTAAGAATGAACAGTACGAGTGAATTGCTTAAAGTATGCAAAAAATTAATTTAATATATTTTAATTTATTTTTTGGAATTTTTTAATAGGATTCCCAAGCCGATATTTAATTCGTGTATAAATATCATTCGAGCTCTCATATCGACGGTGAGGTTTCGAAAATATCGAGGTGTGGTTCTGTACTACTTAAAACTGGCTGGACTACGCCTAGCAGCCGAAAGTGAAAACCGCGTAACCGCCTTCACGTGTTAAACGAACATGTATTTTCCTGTTGAATCTTCTTCTACCCTCCGACAGGCTGAGTTAGCTCAGAGCATTGCTGCTGTGTTTACAGCGATTCTGACTTAGAGGTTCTAGGGTTCAATTTAAGACTCTGGCCAGATATCTAAGTCTAATTGAGCTGCTGTTAGGAGAAGTATTATATCTACCAACTGCTCTAAACGGTACTCTTCTGTAGTTTTTTATCCATCACTACCAGGCGAATTCCGAAGCACTACCGTATCAAACGAACCACGAACCGCGTTCTATCTTCTCTTCCTCCTCCTGGTCGCCTTCTCTACTCTCACTTACACACACACTTACATGCACTATACTACCACACATGTCGGAAAAACAGCCAGGAGCTGAGAACATGTCCCGGCTTAAACGCAGCCCAGCTGGAGCCACTATCAGTCAATCCTACAGTCCATGCTTTATCGACGTAATTTCAAACATTTTTGTAAAACACATGAATTTCTCATTTTTCATAACTCGAATTATTTCCCTTTATCCTTTCGTTTTCTTTCCAATCATTTTTCCCTTCCCTTCTTCATCCTCTTTCAGTTTTTGTTTCATCCGCACTGCGAAAAGGAGTCTCTCGTCACGTGAGAGGTTGCAGAGGGAGCTCATATGATTGTGCAAAGCCACAGAATCAACCACATAATTTCAACCGTCGAGACCGCAACAACCGATGGGATACATTTATCACCAAGAACTCACGTTTTGGCAGGACACCGCGCGGGAACGGAAGTTTCATTGAGTGAAAATGTGATGAAGACCTCCTCCATTTTTAAACTCTAAAAAATAAAATATATTAAAGTTCCTTTAAAATTAAAATATGAGCAAGCATTCTTCTTAATAATAATAATAATAATAATAATAATAATACTATTATTATTACTATTATTATTACTATTATTATTACTATTATTATTATTATTATTATTATTATTATTATTATTATTATTTCTTAGGAAGTTAAGCTGGTTTTTGAAACTACAGAAATCGACAATAAGAGGCGAAAGTTGTTTTACAAATCAAATATTTAATTAATATTAGTAGTTACGAAGATAGTGCGAATTTATTTTTACTAAAATTACGAATGATGAAGTTTGCACGTCTCTGATAGAGTCTACTTTAGTAATCGCTGTAAACACAGTTTTAAACACGTTTTATAATAAAACGGTTATCGAAATTGTATTATAAAACTAAAGTAGTAGAATTATAGGACAGTAACATACTTCAATAGGGAAGAACCCCACCCCCATACGCAAGAGGAAAAATACTAGTGAAACTTGTCCAATTTAACGAAATCAATTATTTGAAACCAACAACTTCCTCTGAGGGCACTTGTAAAGGATACCAGGCCGCAGATGCCATTTTCTCGTTGCTCTGGTCAAGCGTTTATACAAGTTCGTGGAGCACTTGTCCTTGGTATACAACCGTGTGCACGCGAAAGTCCTGCGTGACGTAACGCCTAAACAAACGTGTCACTTCTATTTGCCAAATGCACGGCTTGACAATCTCTTTTCGGGGCCGCTGCGAACACTCGAGAGGCTCTCAATGCTTGTGCAGAGAGCATCGCATTAGGAGCAACTAGACGACGAAGACACAACCGGACGTAAGAGATGAAAACAAGGATTACAGAATGAATCATTGGATCACGAAAGTTGCTTCGAGAATATTTCAATTTTGTACAATACTCTCATAAATTTATAAATGAGCACCGCTCATCTGCTGTATGAAATCAAGAGGACAGCTGTTAGGTATTAGCCTCATCACTTTTACTCTCAGATCCAATTACACACCTTGAATTTTTTCGACATATTGACCAAACTCGCCATATATTAAATTGTGTCATTAAAAGGGCGAAATCCAAATGTGTATGTGTATGTGTGTGTGTGTGTGTGTGTGTGTGTGTGTGTGCGTGTGCGCACGTAACTATTATCAAGCTCATTTTAATTTAAAAAGGAAGTTTAAACGTTGAACAAAATATCTATAGTGGAGTAAGAGGAAATAATATTTAAGTCAAGAAAACTTAGACGTGAGACTTGTTCACATTTAGAGTTAACAAATCTGCTGAAAATTCTTTCAATTTTACCATAATAGCTCCAAACAAGTTTTTTATACTTTTCTTCATTTGGACAATTTCAATTGCCCGTCTTTCATGACAAACAAAGCAAAAACAAAATGACTAGTTTAGGGAAATTGCCAGAAAAGCTCAAGGCTTGGAATTGGATCTAAGAATTGAAGTGAAGAGGGGAACTCCTCGGGGCTGCCCTCTGCTTTCACGCAGCGGTGCTTGGCCGCGGGCTGGGAAATGAGCACCGTCCCGGCGCGAGCAGCACGCACCGGCGGCGCAGACGTGTTCGCGGTCGGGGCGGGCAGTCGTGCGCGGCGCCCAACACCGCCGAGAGGAGCAGCTCGACGCGGCGCGGGCACGCACGGGGGGCGGGCAGATGGGCAGGCTGGGTTACAGGATGGCGGTGGAAGGAGGAAGCGGTGGAGTAGTGTGGAACCGAGTGCGCTGGAAGCGGAGTGGAGTGGGGTGGGGTGTGGGGTGGAGGAGGTGTGGTGAGGTGAGGTGAGGTGAAGTGAGGTGAGGTGCAGTGAGGTGCAGTGAGGTGCAGTGAGGTGCGGTTATGTGTGAGGTGAGGTGAGAAGTGAGGTGAGGTGAGGTGAGAAGTGAGGTGAGGTGAGGTGAGGTGAGGTGAGGTGAGATGAGGTGAGATGAGGTGAGGTGAGATGAGGTGAGATGAGGTGAGATGAGGTGAGATGAGGTGAGATGAGGTGAGATGAGGTGAGATGAGGTGAGATGAGGTGAGGTGAGGTGAGGTGAAGTGAGGTGAGGTGAGGTGCAGTGAGGTGCGGTTATGTGATGTGATGTGAGGTGAGGTGAGGTGCAGTGAGGTGAAGTGAGGTGCGGTTATGTGAGGTGAGGTGAGGTGAGGTGCAGTGAGGTGCAGTGAGGTGCGGTTATGTGATGTGACGTGAGGTGAGGTGAGGTGAGGTGAGGTGAGATGAGGTGAGGTGAGGTGAGGTGCAGTGAGGTGCAGTGAGGTGCAGTGAGATGCGGTTATGTGATGTGACGTGAGGTGAGGTGAGGTGAGGTGAGGTGAGGTGAGGGGAGGTGAGGTGAGGTGAGGTGAGATGAGGTGAGGTGCGGTGGAGTGCGGTGATGTGATGGCAGGGTGCGGTGGGTAGGGTACGGAGGGCGTAGTGGTGTGGGCTGAGGTGGGAGGTACGTGGCTAAGAGACTGAGCAGGACGAAGCGAGGCGCAGGGCGCAGGGGGTCGGAATGAAGTAGGGCAGGGTGGTGTGGAAGGGGCGTGGCCGGGCTGAGCCGAGAGGGTGGAGGTGGAGTGGTCAGGTGCTGAAACAAAGCGCGAGTGCTCTTGGGCTGTTGCGAAGAGGACGGGATCGAAGCGAACTAGAGAGGAGTAGAGCAGGAGGTGGGGAGGAGTGCAGTGGATGAGATAGTAAAAGGTAAGGCGGGGTACAGTGGGTAGGGTGGGTATTGTGGGGATGGTGTGACGTGGTGGGGTGTGGTGAAGTAGGGTGGGGTGATGTAGGATGGGGATGGGTGTGGTGGGGGATATTGTGGATTGGGGTTAAGTTGGACGTAGTTGGGATAGGAGGATGGGAGGTGAGGTGTGATGGGGAGATGTGGGAGGGTGGGGTAATGTGGGTGGGTGAGGTGATGTGGGTGGGTGAGGAGATGTGGATGGGTGGTGGGCTATGTGGAGCCAAGCGCAACGATGTGAGGCGATAGGGGCAGGGTGGTTGTAGCAGCCTGTGGTAAGGAAAAATAATGCGGGATGAAGCGGTCCAGGGTGAGGTGGGATGACTAAAGAAGGGACGGAGTGAGGCAGATAAGAAGAGAGCGGCATGGATGCGATGTGGGAAGAAGCGAAGGGGCCCAGGAAGAGGCGACAAAGTGCGAGCCAGTTAGGTCGGGGCGGGGCGAAACAGCGCTGGGAAGGGCAGAGCGGAGAGAGAGGCCGGGCGGGGCGAGGCAGTGCGAGGAGGGACAGGGCGAGGCAGAGCTGTGCTGAGCGGTGCGGCGCGGCGCGGCGCGTGAGCAGGTTCTCACGCGTCGAGGCCTCTGCCCACGCCCCCGCGCCCGCCGTTTCGCAACGGCCTAAGAGCGGCCTGCGCGCGGCCGCTTTGTTTCAGCACCTGACCGCTCGCCGCCACGCCCACCCGGAGAGAGGTTATGCTCTCTTTGCACGCACGCACTCCGGGCCCGCCCTCGCCCACGCGCGCGCGATTAGTGAGCACACGTGTTTGCAGATTGGAAAGCAACAGAATCCGGACGCAGCGTTCACTTCCCGACCACTGTCTCAACCAACCGTCTCAAACATTTATCCACAACCCTTACATTGCGATTCGAATACTCAGGATAACGCTTTTATAAGTCAAATTGAAGCATAATTTTTTTTAGTAAATAATTTTACTAGACACACGAAACGCATTATTTGGAAGTATCCAGCAATGTCACAATCTTCATCAACACATACATTGTCTGTCCGGTTGGAATAATTGTATCTTAACGTAAGGAAGAATAAAATCAATTGCCTTACAAGAACACGATAAACACGACCCTAGTTGGTGTGCGTCATATTGATAGATAAATAACTTAATGTGTAAAATATGTTTACGTAACTCTCCTACGTTAAAGAAATTTACGCCAAATTATATAATCTTCAAATACGTTTATTGGTTCAAACGTTTTTGTGGGCGGGAAAAAACACGCACGGTCTTCAGTGAAAAGTGTAGCCCTCCGTCTTTGGCATTGCCGGGTCAAAATCATACCCACGAACTCGAAGACGCATTTACAGCAAAGCAGTTCCTACATATGCTAAACGAGTTCAACAAGGTGGTAAAGGGCAACGAGGGAAAAAACATTCAATTGCTATCCTTTACTCAGTGATCCACGGACCGTGGTGAACTGTCATAACGCTAATCATACGCCGTTCAAATTACACGTCGCGGAATTACATTCTGAAAAGTGAGAGCGATGACTTGTTAAGCAGGGACGTTTGATGCTCGCAAAAGCCGACACCGGTTTTGGCTACATAAACGCGCTGTGTGGTGGGCTGAAGGCACGTTCTCTTTTTATCGAAGTTCAATGTCCGAAACCAGAAACAAAAATTGAATTTCAGAAACTGTTCGTCTATTTATTTCCAACGACTATTCTTACGTAGTCCTACGATAAAACATAATTTACAATTTGAAGTTAAAGAATTCGTGGATTAGGGTACTGCTTCAGCATTCGCCTGGTATTTATCGAAGAAACCACGGAAGTTACAGATCAGAGCAGCCGGCCGCTAGAATTCTCCTCCAGACAGCGACTGAACGCGACCAAGACTCGTGTTGAAAATCCGCACCGTTGGGACTCGAACCCTAGGTCTTCCCGGTCAGAGACGCTGCATAACAAACCGCAATGCTGGCTATGAGCTCTATCCAGCCGGTGTAAGGAAGTCGGTGTGTGCGCCAGAGGCGGAGGGGCGGTGCGGTTTGCGGGTGCTTTCGAGCCCATCCGGGCCTTCCCTCGTGTCGGGTTGCGGCGAGAAACCCGTGGCGGAGGGTGCGAGCGGCTTCTGTTCGAAACCCGAGCGCAGCGAGCACGTGCGCCCCTTCAGGGCCCCTGAGTGGGCGTAACGGCGCTGCAGTCGCAACTCCACCGCCCATTGAAATATATCCGACCTGGGTACTCACGCCAACTCCCGTTGTAGTACTTGTAATAGAATGTTTACTACTAAAATGTGTTCCTCCGGAAGTAAATAGTAAAAAGTACAACAGAAAAAAATAACAAAAAAATACTGCTACATAATGGGAAGCAGAATAATAATATTTTTTGAAACTTACCAGGAAAATCACCAATGATGACAAAATTTCTGATATTTCCAATAACGTGAAACACAATGTGTTCCAATAAATATTTTGTTCAGACGATACTACAATCATTTGCTCAAAGAAAGTTACGTAAAACTACAAGAAAGAGTACATAGAGGGTACGGAGAGTGCCATTTCTCGAACATGTTCTGACAAAGTGAATACGAAAATACCGAAGTACTATTGATTCACATAGCATGTACATTCAAATTTTACAAATATATAGGTACAATATATTATTAGTTGGCAGATGTACCCTGCTTTGAACGGGTATTTCTCACTGTTGCCATCATCGTTGCTACGAGCAGATGCTATCAGGTGCATTGTTGAAAACTCCAGGTAAACTTCCAGTAACAATTTTAAGAAATTAAGAGACGGAGCATTGTTACAGAATGCCTTAATTTAACATTCATTAAGTCTACATTAATCTACAATAAAATACATTACAAATAATATACAATTTCACCACGTAAGCCTTTCCTAAACTCTACTTAATTGCCAACACTGCATGTAAATAACAATAATACTTACTCTTCTATAAATATAAAAGACAAAATATCTGAACAATACGAGAAATAGCGTAATGTATTGTAAAGCAATAAGTATAAACAACGAAGAAAATTAAAAATATCGAAAGCAAAACGATATCGCAAATGCACCGCAGTGCCCGACAGCGGAAGGAGCCTTGTGGGACACCCGGTGCGCAGTCGAGTTCCGTCTGTGAGTAATTTATGAGTTTATAGCGCCCAATTACGGCAGGCGACTCTCGAGTAGGGACATGCGCCCATTGTGTCCCGGCTCGCAGCTTAAAGGCGCGCCCTACATGTCAAGGTTTATGCCTCGCCCACCCGCTCGCCCAACCTGTTGTCCTCACATCCTCCTTCGCCTCTTCCTTGCCTCCGCGGCGTAGCCAGGACCACAGAGGTGGTTGCCGAAAATAGACGTGAGTATACATTGGTGGTATGGGGTGGCACTTACGTCGGATGACAATATTATGAGGGAACCTTTAAAATTAAGTTAGTTCCGCATTGCTGTGTTTGTATTTTATTTGTATTTATATACTTGGGAGTTGATGGAATTTGTCCTAAAAAATTGAAGTCCGAAATTATAAAAAATAAAAGTAATTTCGTATTATAAGAGAGAAAATATACTAAATTCATTGGAAGCTTAATTGTCTTTCCATTAGTTTCACCTTATGCTCACCAACTTTACAACATTAATTTATTCAAACCCTAGATTCTTCTTTTAGCTTATTTATCAACGCCTACAACCTCTCGAGTCGGCTAGTTCAATAAAATCTGTTTTCAAAATTCCAATTTAGGTAATAAATATTAAACTACCTGAAAACCAAATACAACTATTTCATTACTACTTTAAACTTTACAATATTGAATTGTCTCTTCCCACTTTCTTGCCTAAAGTAGTTGCACAAATCACGATGTCCAATGACAGAGAAATCAACATCAACAGAAGAAATACGTGGCCCAAAATACACTCAAATTCAATATACTCACTATATAATATGAATTACTGACAAAAACTTTAAACATATTTTATGTGAGTGCCTAATTTATGAAGGGCTTAGAGAATCTTACCACAATGATGTATTATCCTTCACCAATTGTTTGATTGAACTAAACTCTGAAAGATCTAAAACTCTGCACATTATTATTTCATCAATTCTGAAATTACAGGTATTTATTATAAATGAATAGTTCAAGTTAATTCTACGAGCACTCAAATGTTTGAATTATTAGTACCTTATCATATCTGTAACGAGCCAAGCTTTTAATTGTGTTGAAAGAATAGACAAGTACGCCCGTTTTAGAGTCTGCTCCATTCTCTGTGAACTTCAACTTTGAGGCACTTTATCTCTCTGTTAAAAAGTTAGTGGATAGCCCGCACGTCACTGGGTGGCACAGGACTGTTGTGAAGCGAATTAAGAGAAATGGCGAAGCTCTGAATTCAATGGCAGGGCGAGTCGTGCTCAAGGGGATCACAAAAGAAATACGTCACCCAGTGTGCTCATTAAATTTATAGAAGGCGCGTTCGCTATACCCCGGAAGGCTCCTTTTCTTCTCAGAAAGCAATGGGATTAACTGTAGTTTTTTTTTGTTACAATAAAGAGAAATACTTAAGTGAGTACAAAAGAAATAAATCAGGTGAGAAAAAAAAGTTCAGCTTATTTCCCGTTGAATACACTTTAAACGATAAATATTATTTTTTCTCGACGTTTCATTTAAGATCAAAGACTTTGTGACAATTTCGTGGCTACACTATGATTAGTTGCATATATTCACTATGATAAAATTATGACTGTATTGTTTCCTTTTTGTCTGAGAGGGTAAAATGACAATAATACTTAAAAGGTTAAATGTTTGTTTTCCATCGCTTTCCACATCACTCCTTTACTTACTACCTCTTCTAACTAGCATTTTTGTTTGTGTGCGGAGATAAAACCTTTCGTCTATTTTACTGACGTCAATGGCGAACACAGCGATAATATCACACCGAAGTAGGAAAGGGCTTTCAAAAACATTCGATAGACGCAATTATTACCATTTACCCCACCCCTAGTGCACAATACTGAAGTTGCTCTCTAAAACAACTATGCGATGCTTTTGGAGTTTACTTTAGTGTTTTACTCTACTTTGTTTGTGTAATTACCTCAGATTTCGTTTCGCACGGTGACTTACTAAACGGTTTGGGTAAGAGATGACAAGTTCCCATTAACCGCACATTAGCTGCGTGCGTTATGGCCACGAGCGCCATTCACTCGGGGGTAGGGGGCGGCGCCCGCACGCCCTCACTTGACCTCGATTGCGTCACAAGGGCCACGGAGAGGACGTTTCCACTGGCGCCTGGCCGGCGTCGCGCTCAGGGCCCAGGGCGGAAGGAGGTACTATTATTATGGTGCCCGTACAATCCCTTTCCAGCTGAATGTCAGGGATAGCTTCTGAGTAACTAATAGAGCAGCCACTTCTGATGGTATGATTTGGTAGTATACGGCATACGTTAATCTTAATACTTATCGTATACATACGTCACATATACACACTTAACGTATGTTAATCTTAATCAAACTTAATGAACTTGCATTAGCTGTAAGTTAAGACCTATATTAGTTTTTATAAAAAGACTAATCATTAATCAATTATTATTAAAACTATACAATCCTAAAATATTATTTGTTTAGTTCTTTAAATAGAACTTCGTTCATTTGTATGAATTCAGCCCTGAAGAGAGAGCAAAAAAAGGGTCAAGTATACGTTGCTCATGGCCCCGACGTACAGTTAACTCCCTGTCAATCGCACACTTCTGGGCTAGATTCCTGATCACGTACAGATTATTGTTTTATATCAGAGATTAATTAATCTTTAATAACTTATAAACATTGAAATTTCACCTGTATAATAAAAATATACTAAGGAATTAAATACTTCTATGCTATACAAATACCCCTCTCAAATACAGATATTCTACTTGCATCAGGAATTACAGTCGGGCATTAATTTTAATAGCTTATGGAGAGTATAACATTGAAGATATAAGGGAGATATTTTATCTTACAAGTAAGAAACTGTTCGCTCTATACGAAAACTTCTTATAAATATAATTATTATCCAAATTATCCAGATTGTTTTATAGAAAAATATAACAAGAGTAGAAACAATTAACTTCAACGAAGTTAAGAATTAATTGTTCGTATATCTTAAATTTTAATTGCATTGTTACAATAGTACCGACTACAAGGGTGAAAAATTACATATTTAAGAAACCAAATGGTTCATCAGACAATCTCAGCTTCAATATGTCAGTTAATCAGAACTTAAATATGCTGCCATCCCATCAGGAACGTCTATGGTACAACCTGCAACCTGACAGAATCTACGATACATGTGTATAGCAGAGCGGAATGAGGGAGGGGTTTGAAGCTGAGACTTGTCGTGAAAAAAAAAGTCTAGCGAAACTTGAGAGTTGGTTGTGTTGTTGAAGATATCTGTTCCTGAACTAATTTTTCGCATCTTAGATTAAAAGGTGTCGCTATAATAATAATTTGTCGGCCGATTTCGCAAAATTTACACAACAGCGCTTTAACTTTTAATATTGTTCGGTGATGTGTTCAAATGTCAAATTTGTCCCAAAAGTAAATTCAGAATCCAACATTGACCTCGGCGGAAGCGATTTGGTCGCACGTAGACGCCAACATGTCGTTGACGATCCTTCAGAGTATGGCAGAGCCCTGAAGGGGGACACGCAGCGAGTTGCGTGGGGAAGGGAGGGGGGGGGGGAGGCGCCGAAGTGCGGGTGGCCGGCGCCAATTGCCGTCAGCGAGGGCGCTCAAAGCTCCACGCGATGGGCTCAATTGCGGCACAAAGGGCCGGCGGCGGCGGCGACGGCGGCCTCGGGGGCGGCGCCGTCTGCGGTGGCGGCGTCTGTGACGGCACCAGCAATGAGGGTGACAGCGGAGGCGATGACAGTGGCAGTGACTGGGGGGCGGAGGCGGCAGTAGCACTAGGGGCGAAGGAGGGGGATGTGGCTGAGGCACTGATATTGTCAGCGGGAAGGACGGGAGTTGGGAAAGTGGTGCCGGCGGAGGTGGTAGATGGTGGCGGTGGAATCGGCCGCTATGGAAACGGAAAAGGCGGTGGCGGTGGCTGCGTTAGCGGTTGAGACGAGACGGGGCAGCGTTGGCGATGCCGTGGTGACGACGGCGGTGGTAGAGGCTACGGATGTGGAGATAACGGGGTTGTAGCATCTCAATCTCCTGAATGTTACTTATTTTATATCCAGTTGACTGCTCCATCCATTCTTGAGAAATAACAACTTTCAATGAATAAATAATTTATCATGACAGACTCCTCATTTTACATTTCATTTATGAACTCCAAATTTCTGAGACATTCCACTGCTCATGGTATCTTTATCATATTATATCCAATCCACAACTCGTGGATCTGAAAACCTATCTGATCCAGACTACTCGACCTCTCAAAGCGTTCTCATTGTTAATCTATCAAATGCGTCACGTTGCTAGGCAGGGAGCAGATCACTGCGTTTCACTCTCTCGAGTCGGTGGTGATGAAGGCGGTGATGAGAGCGGGGGGAGGCGGTGGCGGAGAAGTATACAGGGAGCGGTCGACGCGACGCCTGTGTGGTCTCCGCCCGGCCGCCCGACCACCCGCAGCATTGTCCCCGCCTTCCACTCTCCCCTCGACAACCCGCACATCCAGCACCTCCTCTACACACCACTACAGCAGCGACCATTTATTGAAGCGAGCCACGTCTCCTCCGCGAAACACCACCTCTGTGTCCGCCGCCATCTCCACCGCCGTAGCGTTTCTCCTCGTCGTTTTCGTCAGTGGCCCTTTGCTGCTGTTTCTCTGCACTCGGGCGCCGTTTTGCAGATACGACGGGACGCCCCTGGGTAGCATTGCGGTGCCGGGTTCTGGGAGGGGAGCGCGACTGATTGTTAACCGTACGCAGAAAGGAGGCAAAAAAGATGGTGACGCCAGAGTGAATGGTAAGGAGACCTCCTTTATCATGGAGAATACTGGAATGAGAACGTTGCGGCTTCTTTGGTGTACATTATATTATTTTGGATGTATCTAGTGTCCGTACGCAACTTTGAATTTTATATCGTAGAATCGATACACATTTTGCATTATATGTTTAAAAAACTCAGATTAATAGTGCAATCGAAATTACTAGTTAAAATCTTGTTATTTTAAATACATTAACTCGTCCCTTTTGTATTTTCTGTACTTAATGATTGCACCGCTTTGTGTTTCGATGTCATTTACGATTTTAACTAGTTCATAATTAAAGAATACTGACAATATTAAAGCAAAAGGTACATGATGGTAAAGCAGGATCAAAGGAAAGAGATGAATTAGAGAACATAAAGTACGAAAGTACTAACCTGGCAAGATGGGTGCATGAAGGTATCTCTGGGGTAAGAAGTTTTAGAGTATTAAAGGGCTAATCTGAGGCACTGTGCGCTCTGGTTCTGCAAACGACAATAGCCGCTGGCATTGCAATGCCACAGACACTTGTACGTTGTACGAGTAATTGCGTAATTAAAATACAAAGCGATAGATTGCTCTTTGTATACGTGTGTGCTACACAGCTTTGAAATGACACGCCGAAATAAAAATTACGGTTTTATTTTATTGGCGTTCCTGCGGGTAGAAATATGAACGCTGAAACACGATCACCTTTTGTCAGGTGAATGTTTCATACAGACATTATAATTTGGACATATTATTTTAGACACGATTCATATATTACTCGTATTTTTAAGCATGTGTCTACTGAAATAATGGAAGAAATTGGAGTGTTATTTATAATATACAATTTACATTATAACATATTATATTAATCCCAGAAAGGAATAGAAATCAATTTTGTTTGAAAAACTTTTAAGAAACTATCAGAGAGTGTATCTATTACACATTGACAATGTTGAAAGGAAACATTTTGAATTTTGAATCCAGACAAAATGAATAGTTTACATATATTTTACAGAATATTAAAAATACTATGCAATGAACAGATTAATAGATTTAATACTCTCTCTTCGATTCAGAAAGTTCTGTGCATTTGTTCAGCCATGAGCTACTCTCTATTAAAGGAACAGCAGACGCAACAGAACTTCAATTGCATTTTTTCACATCAATAATATTCTAATCCTATTCTTCCAATCGCAGTCAAAGGTCGAGAATCGATAACACGCGAGTCCGAAGTGAAAGCTAACTACCACGGCTTTTGACCCCGAACGAGCGAAAGTACGAAAAAGGCATTTAATCCACCAACAAAGTAGAATCAAGCATTTCGCTTTCATTTGCCATTTAATGACATCCTTATTCTGTTCCATTCGTAAACGCACTGGTGGCAAAAAACTAATACCACTGTTCGTCCGCAGGGAGGCGACTTGCCGCAATAAACATTTACCTCGTAATTGTTATTACTCGTATGAGAAACCGCTCGGTGAGCCGGCGGCGGCGACTCCATAAAAACGCGCGCTGACCTGCGACCAGATAATGACCTTGTCTCCCGCCGAACGATCTCCTGCTTCGTTCCATTAATCTCGCAATTAAGTCCCGATCGCTTACACGCGCGAAGCCGGATGCGTTTCCGGAACAGTGGGCGCTACGAAGCACAGTGGTCCAGACTGTGCAAGACTAGGGTTGTTTTAATGTTGACTAGGGTTGCTTAAAATGTTGCTCGCGATGGCCCGCTGCAGGGGCACGTGTACCACTTGTCTTTCACTAGACTAGAACTGACCCGTAGTGTAGGAAAAAGCTCCATACCCACTGTTTTGTAAAAGTAAAAATATGAAATAATAACAGATACCATCGTCAGTGCATTTGTTCAAACAAAACGAATCCTAATTATACTTCCTTTATCGAGTACAAAGTCTCTCCCCGAGTGATGAACCCGAAGCCCTACTGTTAAGCTGTGCGACTTCGATGTTGATGTTTTCAAACATGGTTGCACCGAAGCCGATGTTTTTTTAACGTCGATGTTTTGAGCTGTTATTTTAATACGTTGATAAAAAATAATTGGTATAATAAACTACAATAAATTTACGTTGAACATTCTTCAACCAAAGTCAGCAAGGGAGAAAAATAAGTTATTGAAATGTTTGTGAATAAATGTAGTTACTATGTTTGTATTATCAATAAGGTTTATAAGTTTGTTAATTGCTTTGCATTTTTTAAACATTTGTGTGCTATATACATCAATTACAAATTTATACAAATGACCACGCTAACATGAAATCCTCCAGCCGCATGTGAACACTGATGTTCGAAATTACTAAAATAGTTTAACACACATCGATAATTTTAGACCGATGTATATTGAGCATTGATTTTTAAAATTTAAACATCGATGTTTTTGAAACCGATGTTTCGTGTTCGATGTCGCATCCCTATGCTTGAAATCCGTATTAACATTGATGTTTTGTAGTCGACGTTGCATCTCTATGCTAGAAGCACCTTTTATTAACATCGAAGTTTCGTGGTCGATGTCGCATCCCTATGCTTCTTTTTATTAACACGGATTAACCTGGCGTTGCCGAAGTCGCATCCCTAAGAAATAAGTCATATTACTAACATCGATGTTTTGAAACCTCAATGTGTCGTTGTCGATTCGCATCCCTATGCTTGAAGTCCCTATTATCAACATCGATGTTTTAAAACATCGATGTTTCGTGGTCGATGCCGCATTCCTACTGAGCAGCACTGGCCCCAAGCGCCAGCCGATGAATAGAGTGCAGAGCAAAGGATGGGGCGGAGCCTGACCCAGGGCGAGCGGCGCTTCACTTCAAACGGCGCATAACGTTCTGTGTACATTTAATTACGGTCGCCGGCGCTGGGTGCGGTCTCCGGGCGAATGTGATCGAAGCGCGCTCAATGGCCAGGCTTCGAATTACGACAGCGATCGTGTTCAACGGGCGATTGAAGAGGGGATAGGTCTCAGGGGCGGGGAAGGGGGGAGAGAAGAGCTGTAGAATAGGTCAAGCATGTTTACTGGCTCATGAAGGCACAGGGAACACAGGGATAAGAGGAATAAATATCCGAAAGTAGAGGAGGAAGGAAAAGATATAAAATGGGAAGTTTACATTGGCAGGAAAACGATTTATGAAACTTTAGCCTGTGTCGTATATTTTTTCTTCTCTACTAAATCTCAAGTAAACATGGATTTTTTAAGATGTTCACTGCTACAAATATCAGTAATTATTACCAAATAATTCTTATTAGTGATACCGGATTTTTATATAATTACATATTTTTTGTCTTACTACTTACTGTTCTCAAAACTATAATCTAGGCGAATCGTCGTCATCCAAACACAATAACCAATTTTTTCGTTGCATATTTTTACATATTTAGTACTATATCACATATTTTACATATTTTGCTAATTTAGCAAAAAAAAAACTTTTTTTTCAATTTTCTTGTAACTTGTATGTATTTTTTACGAAAAGAAGTATTTTCAAAAAAAGATTTCATATTTATTGCCTACATCATTACTGAGTGCTGTGGAATCGAGATATTCTACATAAAGACGCTGTCGGATGCTCTTACAGTCCGGCGCGTCTACTTCAGTTATCTCAGTGGCGGGAGGTGCGCATCAGTGACCGAGATCATTTTTCACCTTTAATGTGAAGAATATCACTACACCGGGTTTTGTGATCTTCAACCTTAATTTCCGAGAAATGAGATAAGAATATCGCATTAACTAGTAGGTTGAATAAGAGTATGAAATTCCAATATTCACGTTTTTATGAATTTCCATGATTTTCTCTTGTCTGCATTTAGTGCATTTGCAGGTAACTTAGGAATTTGGCCAAACGAATAGGTTTCACGGCCTGATACTCGATTCTGAAATGGAACTTTTAAGAGTTCGGGACAAGATGGTGCAACAGTGGAGTGATCTGGCATACGTCTGGTACTGATCGGCGAAACGACAGAAAAGTATCGAACCAAACTTCTGGCACAATGAATTCTCCTCCAGTCACAGTTCACTGATTGATTAGCGACTCACTGTGCCTTAATTGTTTAAGTCATTAGTCCCGTAAGTGTAATGTATGTTCTATCGCGGGAGGTGACGGCGACCTCTCCCTGCTGGATAGCGAGATTCGGAGCCGACTTGCACGACGCCTTGCGGGTTTTCTCCCAATCAAGTATTTCTCACCAACGGGGCACTGCCTCAGCCGGGACATGCTCTAAGTTCCCGATTATCTAGCTAGTGTATCTAGCTAGTCTATCTGATTTCCCGGTTATCTAGCTAGTGTCGAAAATCCTGCCTTCGACGAAACTCGAACCTAGGACCTCCCGGTCAGAGGCACTGCAGGGACGTCACACGATGCTCTGAGCCACGCAGTTGTTGAAATCGATCCAACTATGAACAGAAGTGAAAATCCACCAACCGGGACTCGAATCCTACGACTACCCCATCAACAATGTGGCAGAGGAATCGATGTTTCCGTCGAGCTATCGCTGACAGTTACCATAATAAAGGTACCGGTACCATCAAAAGAATAAAAATGCCATTTTCGCCGCAAGTGTGCGAAATTCGATGACCGCAAACAGACCCCGGGTCCCACATCCCGGTTTTACGAGGGCCTTCCATACCGCTACGTCCAGAGCGTCGGCGGACCGCGCGCGCCATAAAATGGAGGCGGCGGCGGCGGCGTCGCGGCGCTTGAGTCAGCCCGGAGGTTCGGCGCGGACACGCTATCGCCGCGGCCGCCATTCCGCTCGCCCCAGCGCAAAAAGGTTTGCGGGCGCCGCCGGCGGGAAAGTCCGACTTCCTCGCGTGTCCCTCTGCCCGCGCCCGGCGCGTCACCTCCAGGGCAAAACCACACCGGGGCTGGGTTATTTCTTAAGGGGCACGAAGTGCGATCGAATGAAGTACCCACTATATATTTGTGAAATATTGAACGTTTGTATTCCGATTGAATATAAAAATAAACTAGGGGAAAATGCAATGTATGCAATAAAATCGAGCAAAAAAGTTGTCTTACTAAGTCTCTAATAAGTTGTGCTAAAAAACATCTATTTTATAAGGCTCTGGGAATTTCCTCTGACTTTAAACGATTCTTCTACGAATTTCCTGACGTTCCCCTGACTTTTCCAGAGTAACGAATCCTCCTGATTTTCCCCATTTTCCCATAAAGTGGATACCCTGTTAGATCTGTTATACTAAGCAATCAAAATACTACAGAAGCTATAAAAATTAAAACGCTGACCCTTGAGATACTCCTTCCCAGACGTCAAACATGTTTTTTTTAAAAATAATTATTACGCTTGCTTTAATAATTACGATTTTATTATTATTATTATTATTATTATTATTATTATTATTATTATTAAAAAATCAAAACCGAATATGCCCAATAATATTGTGAACGATTATCAATTTGGATCTATAAAATTCCGTGTACTTGTGCGCAGGCAGATCACGTCGACGGGACGCGGTTAGGCGACGCGGGCGACCCCGTTCCCGCGCCGCACGGCAGGCCGCCCCCGGGCGACGGGCTCTTCTGTCTCTGGCCTTTCACCCGGCGCCCCAGCGCTTCAAGGGCTTTGGAAATTTTGGCCCAAGGCGGCACCGAAGCCAGAGCATTCTTTTGCGAGATGCCGAACACGAAAAGACAAAGAACGCAGCTGACGAAGATTTATTTACGAAACGTTTCGCTAAAGGAGGTTTTGTAATGCTGACATGTTAAAATACGCGTTTAATAGTATTATTCTCGTTAGAGCAGATGGATATTATTTAGTACACAATGATTTATTATGATTGTAACGAATTTTCATTGTTTACAGAACGTTTTTCTTTGGGCTAAGCATTCTAGGGAGGTGCAATTGGTGGAGGAGAACGGGAAACAAAGGAAAGGAATTTACTTCTTTGGAATATTTTAGTTTACGCCGCATACTATTTTATTACGTTAAGCTTCTCCGTATTAATCCTTGCCTGCGCATTTTTTAGTAATGAAGGATGCCAAAACACATGTGTGTACTTAATGATATATTGTGTGAGAACGTTATTTATATGAAATGTAATCATTAAAATATCTTATATACAGAGCGCTTTTAGCAAAATATTAAATAGAACCTCGGGAAGTTCTTCTGTAAACTAATGAAGGACACGTGTCTCCCCAGTCCCCCCCTGACAAAGACGTTCGGAGAGCTAAGGAGTTACGTCTTTCAAAGAACTTAGTAGAGACCTTTTTCTTACACGGAACGCTTAAAAACATACGCAAGAGTGCACTAACCAAAATTACAATACAATTTAACACTCTCGTTATAATACGTTATTTAGAAAGTGTCTTTTGTAAAAAATGAAATTGAAATACAACTATTGGATGTCCTACTGGAAAATACTGAAGGGCACATTTCTCCCTAATCCCCCTACCAAAACCGCCCGAAGAGCTAACGAACTAAACTTGCGAAGAACTAGTAAATACCATTTTCTAAAGCAGAACATTTAAAAACGTCCGCAAGAGTGTGCTATTCAAAATTAGAAAACAATCTTACATAAATATCATTTTAAAACAAATGTTCTTTTCATATATACATATATATATTTAATCATGGGTCTCTTATTTATTATGAAATAGAAATGTTGCCTTCGAAAAGCGCGCGCGCGTTTTCATATTCCCAATTCTTTGCAATTTCTCCCCCTTGGGTCCGCCTGCGCGGAGTTCTCGAGAAAGCGACCCACGAAACACAACACAGCCTCGGGCCCCTCTAACCGCCTCTTGTTGCCTTCTTGGGAGTGCGGCTCGGTCACGAACGGCCGAAATCGCGATTGGGCGGGCTACGAATTCGCTTTTCGCCGCCGACTTCCTGTTCCATTCCCATTCAAGGACGGCATTTCGACGTTGTTTCGCGTAGCAATACACATTCGAAGCGAAGAACGCGGGCCGTCAAAAGTGGTGTTGAATTAATTTTCGATCGTCGCTATCGATGAATCACGCCGAGAGGCGAGAGCGGAGAAAAGTGAACATAAAGATACACATTTGGATAAGACGAGTAATGTAGACAACAATCGCTCATTTCGGTGCTAGGAGTAGGACAGATATAGATAGGTGATTAGTTGCATGCATTACAGCATGTATACGTTGTATCACAGAGTAGATAAATAAAAGATACTTCGATTTAATTTCGCAAAGAACACTATCAAGGTCTCATGGTGATTCAGCACAATGGCTGAACCCCGTTTCCAGGAGAGGCAACTCATTTTCTTGGAACGTTCCTCCCAGTACCATTGAATCGATGGAATCGAGTTAATCGTATCAATAGAATCGAGATGATTTCGTTATTTGGTGTAAACGTGACTTTTTTTGTAGTTTACTGAACAATTTGAATAAAACAAAATAAAATTTTACATACGTTAAATACTTATCTATTTGAGAAATAGACCTCGCTCGTGTGATAATGTCTTCCTCTTGTGGATAAAGTATCTCTTTATTGCCGTCTAAGATAAATTACTATTTCTAACCTTCTGGAGTCTGTAGAAGACAAAAAATCTTAATAATTGCAATGTGTCATTCCATTAGAAATTCGACACAGTCTGGGAAAATGTTAAGTCCGTAATCGTGAAATTAGTGGGGACATGCCTACTGGAAAGGGTTGAGCCCCGCTATTAAATCCAATAAAGCATCCTCTTGCAGCACTAATCTATCCACAGCCGAACATATTCAGAGCCCGTGGAACCGAGGAAACCGTTCGACCCGCAATAAATCGCATTTCCACAGAGGCGCGAGAGCGCGGACGGGTCGCGCGCAGCCAATCCTGCCGTCATTAGCGCGTCCGCCGGCGCCGGCTGCGTCGCCTCGCCGCCCGCGTCCGCCTCCGCCGGCGCGCACGCGGGGCTCCGCGTAATTCGCATCACACGCGTTCCAATCGCACGCAGGAAGGGGGCGGGGCCGAGGGGGGAGCAGACGCGTTCCAGCCGTGGGGCAGCCGCTGGCGTTTGGTACGTTCGGAACCGAGCCGTTCGCGCGGTGCGCGGAGATGTGCGATGGGGTGGTGTGGAGCGGGTGCAGGAAGGATGCGGGGTGGATGCGCGAATAGTGTGGGGAGGGCAAAGGGGTGAGGAGTGGGCACTCGGAGGATGTGGGACGGGGTGCGGTCGCGACATGTGGAGCAGGTGCGAGGCGGGTAAGGGGACTGGTGCGGGACAGGTGCATGGGGTGTAGGGTGTGGGACTGATGCGCGCCGGTTGTGAGGGGGGATGCGAGGCAGGAACTGGGTGGGTGAGAGGAAGGTACGGGAGGGGTTAGGGATGAGTGTGGGACGGATGTGAGGTGGGTGTGGAGATTTGTGGGGCGACTGTATGGTGTGCGGGGTGCGGACGAGTGCGGGGCGGGGGCGGGGCGGGGGCGGGGCGAGCGCGGAGAGGATGCGGAGCGAATGTACGGGGTGCGAGGTGGGGTCGAAGCGGGGATGCGGGGGGGGAGTACGGGCGGGTCCGAAATTGGAAAGGGGGCGTGGCGAGGACGGAGCGGAGTGGGCACGGGAGGGGGGCGCATAGGGCGGGCGCGGGGCGAGTCGGGGTGGGATGGGGCGGGGCGAAGAGGGCGGAGTGCAGTGGGGTCAGAGTGCGGGGCGGACACATAGTCGGGAGCAGCCACCCTAGAGGCATCAAAGTGACCGCCTGGGCCCAGCGCGTAGGGGTGCGACCGGGGGTTGCGGTGCCCTCGCATTGACACGGTTCAGTTGAATGCGGTTGCAATTGAAATGGTGGAGGTGCTGTCGATGGTAATGGTGGTGATTCTAGCTCTGGTGACGACTGACACTCAGATCTCAGTTCTCGTTTTGTTGATGTTGGTCTTGAGGTGGTTGTGTTTGCTGTGATGGTTGTGGAAACCTTTGTGGCAATGGTTGACGTGTTGTTTGTGGTCGTCTTTGTAGAAATGATTGTATAAATATTTGTAGAAGTGTCTGTACAAGTGTACGTGGAAGTGTTTGTAGACGTATTTGAGGTAGCAATTTCAGTTGCGGCGATGAACTGATTGCGATAGTATTGAATATTATAATAGAATAAAGCGTGACAGTTCAATAATGAAGGGAAATAAGATTGAGATCTTTCATATTGGGGTGAGCTGATGATGAAATAGCAGTTATGGCTATAATAATTTTGAGGTACCGGTGATGAAATAAAAATGTTACGTGGAGAATCGCTAAGGCAGCAAAATAACTTCATAAATTAAAAACATTGTTTTGCTATTGGTATTTTTACAAACTTCCTCCTGTAGTTTAGGTTGGTTATCTTCTGAATGATGTGTTTAGATGACAATTAAGCAAATAGGTTATTTAAAAGTTTAATTTCCCAATTAACTGATGAACATTACGTCAATTTGTTCACTGACTGAATAATAGAATTAAATACAAAGATGGGTAAACTTTTCGATTTATTATTATGGTGCTTTTCTTCGATATGTGATCCACAGGAACTTAGAAAATTCATTGAAGGTATTTGTACCCTGGGTATACACTGTAAGACGCAAGCTCTTTAATGAATATCTTTTGGTACCATTACCTAAAACAGATTTTCGATTATTTTTTCTTTTATTCTTGTAAAACACTCATTTCTTTCTTAACACAAGTAGGGAGGATTGATCAAGTCACTACCTACGTACCCTTCTAGATCCCGACATGTGCGGTAGTGTGTCTGTATGTGGAGAGAGTGAGGAGAGAGAGAGGAGAGAGAGGAGAGGAGAGGGAGAGGAGAGAGAGGAGAGAGAGGAGAGAGAGGAGACAGTGGAGAGAGGAGAGAGGAGAGAGAGAGGAGAGAGAGGAGAGAGAGGAGAGAGAGAGGAGAGAGAGAGGAGAGAGAGGAGAGAGAGGAGAGAGAGGAGAGAGGAGAGAGAGAGGAGAGAGAGGAGAGAGAGAGGAGAGAGATGAGAGAGGAGAGAGAGAGAGGAGAAAGTGTAGGGGAGAGAACAAGATAAGGATGAGGAAAGAAACATTGCAAGCAGTCTTGACCCATTTCATAAGATAATCCTCCGGCATTTTCCTGGTAATGATCAAGCCAATCATGGGAAACCACCCACCAGAAAAGCAAGCCACTAGAAGATAGTGACTGCATTCGACCTTATGATCTACATAGATAATGTCGAAATTCCGCCCCCTCCCCCTCGGAGCTCGAAACCTAGAATCTCCCGGTCAGCGACGTGGCAGAGGCATCGCTACGAGCCGTCGCAGGCTGGGGTTTCGCTGGAGCCGGTTGGCGCTGTTGGGTTGGCGGTAGGCGGGAGCGGTGGTAGGGGCAGTGACGCGAGTGGAAACGGCGGATATGGCTTAGAGGCGCACGCATGCAGAGGGGTACAATTCATCACGCCGAGCACGTCTGCGCTGAGTCCGCACAGAAGCCTGATTCAACCCCCCCATCCCCACGCGTTTTGCGCGGAGGCCGTTAGAGCAGAAACTAGATCCCGCGTGTGCAGAGACGTGGCACCCACAAGTTGTAATACATATCGTGACATGAGACTATCTGACATCACTGCCGAAATAATGTTTTGTCGCGTTTAAAAATTTTTTCAATTATATTCAGAGCCTGATAATATCCCAAAAGAGCTAAGCATGACCAAACTACGAAGCCTAAAAATATTGAAAAACTGGATACATATAATGAACACTATCTCGAAAATAAAATTATATCCTTTCACATTTACAAATTGAATACTAAGTAAAAAAGTATCTCTGTATTTAAATCTATTTTAAAATAATTTGCTTGTGCATTCTTGCAAAACTAAACTCTATTTAACACGCTATGTACTTTTTAATATCTCATTTAGTTTATTATTTTTTATCGAAAACTTATTCTTACATAGCAATGAACTAATAATATGATTATTTGTGAAAAAAATATTGCTGAGTGTTCTTTGAGTACGCCACTAAAGTAAGACAACAATTGTATTCTCGTAAGAACGAGATGAACGAAGATATAGCTTTGATGTTATCGGTCTTTTTTTATTTAAAGTCAATTTTATAATGATTCACTAAATTACAATTCAAAATTATATAACTGGCGGTTACTAATAATATTTTTGAACACTCCGCGCGGGAATAAGATTTTACTCGTGATGCAGTACTACTTGTATTACGCTAGACAATTGTTATCTGAAAAGTAACTTTCTAAAATGTCTAAGAATTAAATTAAAGTTGTTGAACTAGCATGTACGCATTATCACGGAACCAAATATTCGCAACTTTTTATGGCTTCAACCATCCTCTATGTTTATTATTCGAACTTGCCGTTTATTCATAACTTCAATTGATTCCCACAATAACTCATCTGCTGCAATATTATTTATTCATTGATAATTTTGACAACCCCATTTCTTAATACGATCGCAATAATTGTAAATTATTTTCATGCACTGTATTTGTCCTGTTCGTATATTGACCTGTTTGTATGTTTTCTATTTACTTTAAAGAACTCTTACATAATTTTTAATCTCTTTTAACACTGATAAGATAAGGAGGCAGAGCAAAAACTAACCCAATGCTTTCGGATTCACTCTGTACACTATCTTTCGTTCTTCGACATTTTGGGCTTCAAGTTCGCGTCTGAAATAGCGTCATCTTCGCCTGCATTGTCACTCAAGACCTCTATCAAGACCGGCTCGGTGAGAATTACCTCTGTAATAATGGGCGATGGTCTCAGCTCCGGCGATCCGAATTCGTATTCCAATCCAGGTGAGAGCTACCACTAGAAAAGCACCATATTTATCTTTTGAGCACTAAACTAGGGTATATTATGCAATGTTGTAAATGACGTAATAATTGTATCCGGAAAGAGATTCTGTTTCATTTAGTTACCGCAATGATAAACAGAAATGTATGCTCAATGATATACACGAATAATTTTCTTGTTTTTTAGATGAGATAGCTGTTTCCCATATAAATTTACTCTGGAAGATAGATTTTCAGAAAAAAAATATCACTGGAAAAGTATCTTTAAATGCTAACAGAAAAAAAGGTGGTGTCAAGAATTTGGTGAGCAATGTTCTGTATGCATGTTACATGAATACTCTGTACAAGTCCTGGTGTATTTTGTTTTCAAGAAATTTATCAATAAGTGTATTTAAACATAGAATTTTATTTTAGATTTTAGACTCAAGTAATCTCAATATATTGGAGGTAAAAGATGATGTGTCAGGTAACAATTTGGATTTCAAAGTTTTTGCCCCAGACCCGAAATTTGGATCAAAAATGGAAATTATGTTACCCAACTTAGACAGTGAGAGGTAACGTCTAGTGTTTTTAAATGTTATTGAAATTTGAATATTGGTGAATATATGTGAACAAATATGATGTCCACTCGCTTACACACATATATCACAATATAGTTATTTTGAAAATTTATCCGAGAAATGCAAAAACGTAATTTCTAGGTACAATATTACAATTACATATGAAACGTCTCCGAAGGCTAGTGCTCTTCTGTGGCTGGATCCCGAACAAACAGCTGGAAAGAAACATCCGTACCTGTTCAGTCAATGTCAGGTACGATTTTAGACGCAAAATGTAGATCTGGAGAATGTACATAAATTGTTATTTATTTATATATTTATTTACTTATTTATTTGTTTATTTTTATGAACAGCCAATCCACTGTCGCACAATCATCCCTTGTCAGGATACACCTGCTTCAAAAACAACATACTCTGCAGAGGTACTACTATATTTACATTTCTAAAGGACAGAATTTGTTTATCTCAAACTTTTAACTTAGTACTTCAACTGCATTTAAACGTGAGTAGTCTGAAAAGTAAAATAACTTCATGTTCTTTTACATCAGATATCCATTTCGGTTTCTTGAATTCTGTATCGTGTATACGTATTGCTATACGTAATAATGAGTCAAAAATTTTCACTTGGTGTGTCATTCATGTCCATTCCATTAGCCAGTTTTTTTCTCATTAATAGAAGCATAGAAACCAATAGAATTTAAATCAGTCGGGATAAACATACTTTAATCTGATTTAAATTATCTTCTCTAACGCCTCGAATCTCGAGAGGTTATTATCAATTGATATACGATGTAATATGATGTAGTATATCCCAGGTGTGACTTCAATAGTATCATTCAGAAACAGAATTTATTTAACTACAATTGATAATTTAATGTGATATTAATCCGGTTTTTAGATCACTGCACCACGTGATTTAGTTGTTTTAATGAGTGCCATACGGCAAGGAGACCCTGTAGATGTAACGGAAGAGTGCAAAGTTCACCGCTTTCAGCAAAAAGTGCCAATACCAATTTGTTTAATAGCTATTGCGGTAGGAAATCTTGAATCACGTAAGATTGGACCACGGTCACATTTATGGAGTGAAAGAGAATTTGTTGATGCAATAGCTCAAGAATTTTCAGAGGTAAGTCTATTTTTCTTGTGAAATATAGTGTTTCGGATGTGTTGCTAAACAAAAAAATGTTTCCGTAGACTGAACTAATGTTATCTACCGCAGAATCAATATGTGGACCATATGTCTGGGGAATATATGATCTTCTAGTTTTACCACCTTCTTTTCCGTTAGGAGGAATGGAGAACCCTTGCTTGACTTTTGTTACTCCTACAGTACTAGTGAGTATGTTTAAGAATATGTATTATTGTAATTAAGTGGTGTAAATATACACTGTTTATTATTTTTTAGCTTGTATATCCTAAAAAGTTGTTTCTAATAAAAAATCCAGTAAGTATTGATAATACGATGTCAATTTCACAAATTTAATTTAAAAGTGTTATTTAAAAATAATGTGCCATTACATAAGCATACAACATATTACAATACTAATTCGACTACTTTTTAAAGAGATGATGTTAACTCTTTTGAATTAGAAATTCCATTTCTTTCTTGCTTTTCCTCAGGCAGACGATGGATCAGTTGCTGAGGTTATTGCTCATGAAATTGCTCACAGCTGGACTGGTAATTTGATAACAAACAAAAATTTTGAGCATTATTGGTTAAACGAAGGATTTACCATGTTTGTGGAAAGAAAGATTCTGGGGAAAGTTCGTGGACACGAAGCACGACTATTTTCGGCTTACAGAGGCTTCAAGGATTTAATTGACGAGGTAACACTTCTGTCGCGTAACAAGAATTGGAACCAAGTTTCATCCAATAAATTTTAACATCATTTTAAACATTACAGATAAAAACTCAGGGTGAGGACAATCCACTAACTCAGCTTGTGGTAGATTTGAAAAACGTTAGTCCAAACGATTCATATTCTGTTGTACCCTACGAGAAAGGACATACATTTCTTTTCTATTTAGAAGAAATATTAGGAGGACCGGGTAAGTTAAAAGACACGTGCTGTAGTATATTTATTTTTTACAGTCGTCTATTTGCATATTAAAATCTCTGAGTTTAAAACTATTTTTATTTTAGAAATATTTGATCCCTTTCTGAGAAATTATTTGGACGCTTACAAGTATCAATCTATCGATACTGATGATTTTAAAAAGTATCTGTACGAATATTTCCCTAAAAACAAAGCTTTAAAGAAAGTAGACTGGGAAAAATGGGTTCGTTCTCCTGGAATGCCTCCAGTTTTACCCGAGTATGTACTTTATTCTGGTAATTTCTTTTTCGTGAATTAAGAATTCTTTATTCTATCAACTGAAGCATTTTGTAGATAAAGTACTATATACAGTCGACTTCGGATATAGTGTAACTCTGGAAACTAAAATGTTTGATATTCTAAATCAGATAATGTGAAACTAAAGTAGTTTATCTTCGAAGATTGATTCAGTTACTACAGATGTTCAGTAAACTATCAAAAAACTGCAAATTAGAAATATCCATGGATTAATTTGCCTTTAAATTAATTTTTTTATTATTTGCTGTGAACGGTTTTTTTATTAAGAGTTTTTTTTAGATCCTCCTCTAGAGTTCGCTATTTCGTGACATTTCTGCATTGTTCACACAAAATATTTTCGTACAGTTTTGATACTTTTGAATACTCTTGCCCTGTCACAACACTATCTTCATTTATATCGTTTTTGACACTGCACTCCTTTTCATCTGTAGTGGAAGATCCTTTCACAGCATTAACGATGTTCTAGTCACATGGTATTTCACTAGTTTTCACCTCGCGATCCGCGTCGATTACGTCCTTGCGTCACATCAATTGTAGAATTACCCAATTTCAGCTGAAACAATTTCCTCAGTAGCACGTTCGCTCAGTCGCTTTTATTCTCAATAAATACTACAAAAATAACTCAGGAGACCCTCCACCAGAAAATGCTTCATGCTATTGAAATTTGCAGACCTGTAATGTACGAGTACGTGGATCCGGGCCAGTAACTTAGATTCACTTCGAGTACAAGCAAATATTCACTATATCCGAGTTTACTACTGTAGTGCATTTTCATTTCTGTTCTGTTCCATAGATAACCAGTCGTAATAAATTCTATGTTTGTGTATATGAATTATTTCAGTTATTCTACTCATCTCGACAAAGCTTGTGATTCTTTGAAATCCAGATGGATAGAATGGTCTGGAGATGAAACCGTCAATTTCAGTATAAATGATTTGAGCTCTTTTAGTGCTTCTCAAATTCAAGAATTTTTGATGCAATTGTTTCTAGAAAATCCTCTGTCAATTAGTAAACTTTCAGCAATGCAGAAGGCGTATGATTTAGATAATATTAAAAATTGGGAGACTCATTACAGGTAAAGTTAGTTTGTACATGACTTTGGAATTACAGTTTATTATTAATGATTGTCTAGAGTGTTTCTGGAATTTTGTGTAATTATATTTGAAGACCAAAGGAAGAAAAGACGAAATGGCTGTCCTCCAACAAAAATCAGTATTTCACATAAAATAAAGCAAATTTATAATTAAAGGTTATGAGCCAACGAAGAGGAAGAAAACTTGTCATGGCATCATAATGTCATAGTCATGATCATAGCGTAATGTTCGTTTTGTATAGGAAACAGTATTTCAGACTCAATGTTTTGAACAATAAATCTCTCAATGAACTTGTTTTTTTATAATTTCTCTTCCTCCGGTATTCATTTTCTCTTTACATTTGTTTGCAAAAGGTACCTTCTCTAAAATTCGAATAATTTTTTAGATGGTTACGCCTCTGCATTAAGGGTCAATGGACAGAGAAAATTCCATTAGCTCTGAAATTTGTAACTAAACAAGGACGAATGAAATATGTACGATCTATTTACAGGTACGTTGGAATTTCATTGCAAAAATAATTAAAATGAGAATTTTGATTTTAATATAATGCATACTAATTATATGTTTTGCCAGGGAATTGTATGAGTGGAAGGAAGCCCGACCGGAAGCCATCAGACATTTCAAGACTCATAGAAAGGCAATGATGTTCCTTACTGCTTATAAAGTTGCAAAGGATATGCATCTTGAAGAAGAGTGAATATGAGGATTGTTTAATAAATAATTATGCGATTTGTATTATCGGTTCGCAAGTAGGTAAGTGTTTTTGGTTAACCGAAATAAACGCTTCACCTGAGCTTTCTCAGTTTGAAATGACTTGTAAAAATTATTTTCCCCAATAAAATTGAAACAAATAGCATTAGTATAAATATTAAACATATATAAATATATTAACAACATAGACATTTGCGGGCAAAATGTAGGATTATTTTTTTTCTGTTTATTAATGCATGTGATACTGCAATATGTTTGCGTAACGAAGAGCCAGATCGTCTTACCCTCTTTCACTTACATTACCATTAATTTATTATTGATACTATTTCATTGATGACATGCAGCAAAGCAGGCAAGTCAAGTGACATTTGCAAAAGTAGCAGAGTGGAGCAAAAGAGTCACATTCCTTCCGCGCGCACAGAGATGGCACTCCTCTTCTCTAACTTGTTTTAATTTCAAATTATAAACGAGAAATACAAAATAACATCCATAATTTATTTTTACATAAGGATGTACGGAGTTCTCCCACGAAACTTGTCCAATATTCACTAAAGTGGACCTAATATTACGTCGCAAGCTAGAGAGTAGTCGGGATGTTTCGAGCCGCGTTAAATAATGTGACAACTGGGAACATCATGTTCGAAAGTTCAAACTGCAACCACACTCACGAAATACGGTTCGCTTTCTCTATCGTAAAACCTGTCGGATTAATGCTCGAATGACCTGCAACGTTAAAGGATCTAAATACAGTTTTTCCTTGCGTAAGAGAGCTCCTCTTTCATTTTTCGAATTTTCTTGTTAATATACTGTGTTTGACGTTGAACAGCAACCGCAAGATGAAGTAGTAATACATGTGGGCACTTCTAATTTCCCTTGGGGCTCCGAGAATATTACATCAAATTTTCTTTGCAGGCAGGAGAAAACGAAAGAATGAAAAAGAGAGGAAATAACGAGACGTGGAGTTCCTAGCTTTCTCAATAATTCATGTTCATATTTAATATTAAACGTCAGTTTTATGAAAAGAAAGAAAACAAACAACATATCTTGACATTATTTACAGTTCCTGCTTAGAACTCCTTTATGTAGGATGGATTCACTCGTGGAACGCCACAGCCGATTACGACGAAGCAATCGCATCAGAAGATTATTTGTATGAGCTTACGCAGTCTTGTCCGAAGCTGCTACTTCCTGAAATCCATCACGCTGGCATTATGCTAATGCTGCAAGTTCCTCGCCAACCGATGAGCCGCATAACTCACTTCCAACGGCATTTTGCATCTATCAGAGATATACACACGTACAAGCATCGGCTATCGTAAATAGGACTCGTTGAAACTTTGCAATAATATTAGCATGCAGCAGCTGATTCGTGATCTGAAACAGAACACTACGAAGCGCGCATTGGAAGGCTGCATGCAACGCTAGTTATCATCAATTATATCGTTTCTGTTACAAAACACAAGCTCGCATAGTAAGCAGTTGCAACTACTCGTACTTTTCAGCAACCTGGAAGTCGGAAGAGCAAGAAAGCGAAACAAAACATGCCGCCTTCATGACGGCTGTCTCGTAGATTACACGTAACATGCCACATATTCTACAACAAGACCAGCATTCATGCAACGACGTAGATTTTCTTACGAAAAGTAGGTGTTCAAATACAGTTCACGAAAGTGATTAACAGTGAGGACGCATGCAAAACGTCTCAAACATTCAGACACAGAGTGCAAACACGTAAAGCAACACACAATATTAGACAAATGCACACAAAACATACATGCAGGACGTGACAGAAACAATACACAGTGAACGCAACTCCAAAAACGACGTGGAGAAGAAATCCTCCGAGTGCAGACATGCTCCACAACAACTAGAAGGTAGACACAGGATGCGCTGACTGGCAGAGAGAGATAAAGTGCGAGAGAGAGGGAAGGAGCAAGAGAGACGATAAGAGCCTCCTAGGAGGACCCACCTGTAGGCGCTGCTGGCTGCGTGGCCGCCCCGGAACCCCTGGGAAGATCTGCCGCGCAACACACAAGGCACAGGTTAGTCCGTTAGTTCCACACAACCCACGCGCGCACACACACACACCGAACCCACACAAACATTCGTCATGCAACGCCCGGCCGCAGAGCTCCTTGGGCGCGGGCGTTTAAAAAAATGTTATTCGAGTTATTTTGTATTATTCCATGTTATTCGAGCAACAAATATCAACACACATTCGTAAATTACAGCAGGCTCAATGTAAACCGCCCGATTCCCACATTCCACACTTATGCATAATCAAGAATGTATCTTTTACACATCGACATTTTAAAAAAATAGCAACAAACATACACAAATGAACAAGAAAGGCACAAAGGATGAAATGGTGAAGAATGACAGGACAGAATAAGTAAGCTAAATAAAACTGTAAAATAGGTATCTTATGTACTGTCAAATACTTTTTAAACAGATGTATGCATTTTTATATTGTTAAACAGCTAAAACTATCTATTACTATTAATAATTCGCGCATGTCTCTTATTTCACCGAAGACGTGATGTATTAATTCCTTTTTTTATATGATTTTTCCACTGTCTCTTCCAAAGGAAAACTAGACCAAATTTCTCATTGAGGTGTGAAATTACAATCCCAATGAGTGAAGTATCAAATTGTGGAGACTTACGTCAAGGTAACGAAATTTTGAACAAGAGCTGGCTGAAAATAATAAAAATCAATCGATATAGGTGTTTTGACTCCGAACTGCTGGTATAATCACATCAATACGCTATTCATTCAATATATTAGTCAATGTTTACAGATGAAGTCAAAGGTTCATCATACTTTATTGCCTTACAATCTCAGGTATTATATTCTAAAGCAAACTTCTTATTTTTTCTTCGCAGTGTTGATTTCTGAAGTACTATTCTACAATCTGTACGGCTCTGGTTAATATTTACGTACATGTATTAACGTTAACGATTTATTTCAGTAATAATTTCAATTTCATGGTGACCCCTATCATGGTATACTGTTTACTATCAACGGCAAAGAATTCTCTGAATTGAGCACAGTATACAACCTGTTAACAAACATACATAATTCGTAGTTGTCTTATCATTTTCTATACTTCGGAGGACTATTTTTACAATAATCAATGCACAATGATGATGAAGAAGCTCCGGTTGATGATGTGAATATTGATAGTGCAATGAAATGACAAGCACGGGGAACAACATATCCTGGAATAAAACAACCACAGGGAAGCTCCTTTATCCAGCACAAATTTCTCAAACAGATTAACCTCCGATACTAACAGCTGAAGAACTAGCACTCTAGCTGCAACTGCTACGTACACGTCTTCCCCGCGAAGCTCGTTAGAAACATTACATCGTCCAGGCACCCAAGGAACTCCGCAGCGCAGTATTCATCAATGGCACGTTCCCTCAGACGCTTCGCCGCACTCGCAAGCTCCTCGGAAACATCACGCGCGCGCACCGCTCGGGAGCGTAATCACTCCACATGCAGCGGCTCGCTGCGGACAAAAACACGCTCGACAAGCCCTCGCCCGGGAATGCGATTCAAGAGCAGCCACGCCGCCGGATCGTTTGCAAAAGTCGGAATGCCACCCGGCCGGCAAAAACTTCCCGGGAACCGAAGCCTGGTCTCCGGGAGCTCACAGGCAAAACCAGACGAAATTCCGCAGCGGGTCGCGTGCAAAAATGCACTCGATGGCCTAGAACTGGCGCGCTCAAGTTCAGAAAAATTGGAATGTGACCGTTAGATGTAATTCTATAATACCATTCCCGCTGAGATTTTTCTGTTTGCAATGACTTAGAACTCGTTAGGCCTTTTTAATACTTGTTTGCAACAATGTTCTTCAATAAAGACATGATACTTATTTAAAATGATGTAGTAGACAATGCAATTATTCAAAGAAACTCACAAGTTAGAACAGAATACACATGTTGATTTAAAAAACAGGTAAATTGGATATCAGTAATTAATGTTGTGATCCAGTGTTTCGTGATGCAACATATGACATGGTTAAACGAGTATGTAAAGTACCGAAATGTGCACTTATTTCCGGATGAGTAAATAAGAGTATCACATTCATCACTACACAACCTTGGGGAAAAAGTATTAAACTCGTAACGAAAGTATTTGCAATATCGACATCACTCAACAAAACGTAATTGGCCAAAAAATTATCTTCTTCGCATAAGTGAGAAAATTGCCTAAACACTCACAACAGAAAGTAACAGACATTTACTTGAAATGTACATTACCATAAAATACATTTTATTTTCATTAATTACATTTTCTTAGCAGAAGAAAAGTGTTCGCCATAACTTCGATGTGTACTTCAATTGCGAGAGAAATCTACTTGCCAACACATGAAGTGCAGAGAATGAGAAACAAAATGCCTACGTGAACATTAATTTAAAATTTTCTATTAGCCAGAATTTATAGTTACTTTGAAAATAAATGGTAAATAATGGTAAGTATTGAAGATTTGCTCTAATTAAAAGGTGATAGAATACAAAAACATTTCGGATATTATGGTGACCATGATATAGAGAAGAGTTTTATACTCTGTTCCTGGGCGTTAATCACGGCAATAGCCAAAACCTTTAGACAATCCCATTTCCTGGGACGATGGTCGGAGGGGTGATTTGCCACTGATTTTCACAGGGTGGATAATGACTGGCCATGAGGGGTGAAGAATTATGTATGGGATTGTGATGCAGGGATAATAAATGCTGGAATGAGAAGCAACCATGTCACAATGACATAGGGAGAACGTCCCATAACCTAAGTGAGACTCACGCCCGCAGCCTCCGGCCCCACGTACTCGAGTCGTGGCTCTAAGTCTCTGCCTCACGATCGAATAATAAAGAAACGCTCCGACAAACCTGCAATGACATCATCAGAATTTGAAGCCTTTGATTGGATATCGAACCCCCTCTCCCCTGTTAGCCGCTGTCATGTATACAGAAATATTATTTATTATAATTATTAATAATAGTATTATTTGAAGGGCGAGAGCCGCGGGCCGCGGCGGCATAGAAGGGGGCGTGGCCACTGCGGATGGGCTGCGCGGGCCGGAGGCAGCGAGGTCGCAGCGGTGCGCAGATCCTCGCACCGCAGCAGCTCTTATTCGTGCACGTTTTCTTGAGCCCTCGCTTCGCTAGATGCGAGAGGAGTAGGGAGTTTAGTTATTTTGACAAAAGGAATTTTACGTCGAATTTGTAGTTCATTTTTTCATGCAAAAGTTTCTAATACACGAGAGCGATTTTGCCTACAACGCTCGGTGCTATCATTTATTCTTAATTCAACTAATGTTGGGAAAGGACGGCGGTAGATATTTCGAGGCCAAGAAAACGTGCGGAAATAATACACATTGCTCGCTTGGCGCGGGTTTCCGCAAACCAGGTGCCACAATCTGCCGGCGGAGGACGGCGGACCAGCAGGCGCACACCGCTATCGCTTTTGCCGGAGACTCTCGGACGACGGGGTAGTAATCATCCCTAGGACGCGAATGGGCAATTTTCTCCAGTGGGAACGTCCAAACTTCCAGGAAGGGGGATGAACAGACGAATTGACGTGTGAACTGATAACCATCGTTTATGCAACACAACAATTTCCTTTTTAAGATTGGTCTTTCGAAAGTTTACGTCTCCAATTTCCTTTGAGAGTATTCTTTGACTTGAATTTCTCAGTGTGGAATTCGTACATGAAGCACCTAAATATATATTAATTGCGTTATTGGCATTGGAGTGCGCGGCCTAAAACAAGAGGGGGCAGAAGCCAGTTATATTTATTGGCCCAGTTTTTCATTATTTAAAAAAAATTACATGCGTCATTTTTATACGAGTAAATAAATAAAATAACTAAAGGGGACTGAAATTATAACCAAAGAATCCTAAGAATTATTCCAAGAATGATTCTATCGGTACCCTGTATATAAACACATTCCTAACATGTCCTCGGCATTAATCATCAGAAAGAGGCAAGGATTAGGAGTAACAGCTATATGATTTTTCTGTGTGTCGATGCACCACTTACTATGAATAGTCCAAGGTCGTAACCTGTTTCAAGTCGTCGAACGGGAACGCAGGTTTTCTGACACACTAACAAGACACTAAAACGCCCATAACTCCTACCTACGCTACAACTAACTACCGCCGCCTACTCATTGTGCTAAACACCGAACTATTTGCGGCGCTCTTTTTTTGCACCCGTCGCCTCCGAGAACTGTCACGCACAGCAGCCCCACCCGTTCCACAGGCCTGGATACATGCAATTACGAATTCGAAAGTTCCCCTCGCGGGTGCGCTTTTTCGCGGGAGCGCATCTCACCACTTTTACACGCACACAAACGCGCGCCTATTTCATTTCTAACGGTTCTCCCGAGGAAGGACGCACCATCTCCGTCCACATTGTTCGCGCGCAAAAAGCCCTTCCCGAGCGAGGCGTCCGATCAACGGGAAAGACCGGACTGCCCGAGGGTGGAAAGTGCCCGTGCACGACGAACGGGTGAAATAGTGGCGCTAGTGGCGGCGCGGGCGGGCGAAAGCGGAAGTAGGCGCGAAACGCGTCCGGTATGGTGGACGGTCGCGGCCTCGCAAGCAATTGCGAAAAAAACCTTTGTGCGAGTCATTCCCATACCGAGTGCGTCTCGGCTGTAGTTACGAGTCAGCCACTAAAGCTTCGTAGTCTGAAATGCTTTGAATTTCGCGTATCCGGTCGCGCCAACTAGTTTGGTTTATAGTCCCACGACAGTAGTGCATGTTGTAGCCGAGAATTAACGGTGATCACTTGCCTCTGCTGAAACTGGAAAACCTACGTCGATCTACACGTTTGCTTGTAGAGTTCCCCCCTCAAGATATCTTTGCAAGCCGGGTACCGTTCCAGGCGGGATAAGTTCTAAACTCCCGTCCGTTTTCCTGACTTGCGTTGTAGTGTTGTGAATGTAATTATAAGTCAACTTGTGAGAGAGTGTGTGTAAGGCGATGGAAAAAGGATGAGGAAGGAAAAATCACGCGAAATTTGTGGCCCTTCATTTAAGGTATTTGTCCATCATTCATCTGGTGTTCTTCGGACAAACCACGGTAAACATTCAATAGCCGGTTGCTAGAATTCCCCTGTAAGCAACGGTTAAATTCGACCTAGCTATGTAGGGTCGGACGATGTCAATGCCTTGAGAATACTTGAAGCCGAACTACACAGGTCGATCGTTTTCGTGGTTTCGTCCGTTCAATTTCAGGCAGATACTGTCGAATTACCTTAAGAAACTCTCTTGAACAGACAATATATCGCAAACAGGGAAATGTGTGCTCGCATCGTCGCCTTGATTGCATGCAATTCTGTTTAAGCAGGGTGACCGGACGTTTAGTCGTAATAGTTTTCGCCTAGAACGAACCGTAAAAAATAGCGAAGCCTATCGTTTCACTGTGTCAAAAGATGAGGATATCATTATTTCGGCGGTAAAGTTCTGTCGATTTACGATATCGATATACGACGCTCGACAGCAACTCTAGTTCCACCTTTCTTCTTCAACATTCGGGGCCTAACACGAGTAGACCATCAGAAAGTCCAGGAAACATTCGGAGATATAACACCCAACTGCAGAACACAATATCCACGAAACCCAGACCTCTAGCGATTCCCAACAGTTCCGGAACACGTCAAAGAAAAATATAACCACGAAAAACAAAACAAAAAACATTCAAAAAAAACTTCCGAGCGCGAACGTCGCGCCGCCTAGCGGTCTCCCGTTTTCGCTGGGAGCACTTAGGCGCGCGCGCATGGCGGGTGGGGGAGGGCGCGTTCGCCCATTACCGCTAATAGCGCGCGGGCGCTTCCTGACGCCGCCGCCGCCTCCGCCACCGTCTCCGCCTCCGCCGCCGCGGGCGAGAGTGACGCGCGCGCGCCGCGGGCCAATCTGGCCCAGGCCGAGTCCCTGCGGAACGCCCGCAGCGCCCGCCGCCCGCCGAGGGGTCCTTGCCCGCGATGAATGCACAAACGCCGCGCGCAAGGTATGTCCCAGGAGGCCGAGCGGATTCTGGGGTTTCGGGAGGAAGAGAACAGCATTGCCTTACATCCGCTTGCCAAAAAATATCCGTCTTTGACATTACATGCCTTTCATGATTTTGAAAATAATTACGCACTTAGTTCTTATTACAAACACGCAGTGTAACATCTGATTACACAATGAATTTGGTGTTAACGCGATTAACATAATTAATTTGGGGTTAATAAACATATTTATCAATTATTATCCTCACCAATAAAATGTAAGAATTCGTTGAATGAAGTACTTTTACCCACACAATATTACCACCTTCTTTGTGCTATTTTCGTTATAACGTAGGGATGTGTACTGGTTTTTATAATGTGTATCGACGGCCATACCTATTCACGAGAGTCTTAATACTGTGAGTGGATGTTCCCTGGCCCACGCTCAAATACATACGTCATCGACACATTACTAAAACGGTGCCTTGATGCATACATAATATATAGAGCGAGTAATAATTATATAAGCAAAACCGTTTAATGCAGTTTTTCTACATGTATGAAACAATGAATTCTGTCTTTAAAACCACGTTCCTGAATTATTGGTCACCACTGCCATTTTATTAAATAGAAAATTTCGTCGGATACGATTCGCACAGAATATGACTTGCGCGATGCGGTCTTGCAACAGTGTAACAAGGACACAACATTGTCGTTTCTGTGAACCGAGTGGCACCTGAGTAACATCTGTGAACTCAGTGAACAGAGCAATTGGGCGATAACCAGGTGACCCACGTTCAAATCTTACTTGGGATGATTGATTGAACAAAGAGCTCCTAAATTAGTACTTCAGTGTTTCAATTCCAAAATAATAGAATACCCTCCCTGACCACTGTTAAAACATCTGCTCATTCAGAGCCCACCCACATCACATGATCCCTGGAAGCTCATTCGTTGCGCTGGAGGAAGCCCCGTGATGTTAAATCTTCCCCGCGCAATGTTGCAACTTAAAGTATAGCCGACTACCCTATCTAAGAGCTTTAAAATTCCCTCTTATTCAGAGCCCACCCGCATCACGTAGTTTGTGAGAGCAGGTCATTACCTCCACTGATAGGGGCAACGCAATGTCTTACCATTCTCCTCGCTATGTTGCAAGTTATAGCATAATCCACAACCACATCTAACCACCATCAAAATCCTTTCCCGCTCAGTGCCCACCCGCGTCTTGTGGTCCGTGAGTGTTTATTCGCTGCGCTGAGATGCGAAACGCTCCCTCTTTCCCCTCGCCTCGCGGGCGCATTGCAGCGTGTCAAGGCGGCCGCTGCCTCACGCGGCGCCGGAAGGAGCAGCAGCTGCGGCCCGTTATAGCTCCTGCCGCGATTCCCCGACGCCTGTGCGTCCCCCGCTGCACGCCGCGCGCCGCCCCCAACCACCGCCCGCCCACCAAACTCCGCTTACTGACCAACGCCTGCTGTCCACTACACGCCTCCGCTACCCACCGCCCCAGTACCCGCCGCCCGTACCCTACCCTGCGCCCCCGCCCGAGTATCCGCAGCCCCCTCTGCTCCCCGCACGGCGCCTGTGCGTCCCCCGCTGCCTGCGCCCGCCCCCAGCCATTGACCACCCACCACCCTCCGCCTTCTGCCCGCCACCAGCCATCTACCACCAACCTCTCCCAGCCACCCACTCGCCTTAGCGCCCTCTGCCCACTACCCTGCGTTCCCCTCTCTTGAACCGCTACCCTACACCCACCACCATCACCCACCACCCCCTGCTCACCATCCACCGCTCCCGCCCACCCTCGCCTTTCCCCCTACAACCCACTGCCCACTTCCCGCCCACCGCCAAGGCCCGCTGCCCGCTGCCCACTGCCCGCCGGCCGCCGCACGACGGCTGCGCGCGTCGTGGCCCGGGGCGAAGCTTCCGCGTCGGCGCCCGCAAACTGCCCGCCGCGCACCCGCCAGCGGGCGCCTCAAAGCACAGGTGGATCCGCAAAGAATTTCGGGGGATGGGGCAGACTTAACGTAGCTGAGAGTCAGCATTGCCGCATTCTGTTCAGCGACTCTGATGGGAGTTCGAGCCCAGACGACCACGGATTTTCAATACTAACAATGTGGCTGGGTCAATTTCAGCCGTAGTCTGGTGCAGAATTCTAGCGGCCGGTTGATCAGTAGTTTACCGTAGTTATTCTTTTGGACCAATACGAAGAGAAAGCCGGAGTAACAAACGAGCCATGCACTGCGCGCGATCCTTTCTTCCTCTTCTCTCCTTCCTCTACTCCTCGTTCCTCATTCATACATACATTTACTTACACATATTGTACCAACAATACACTATCACATACCGGAAGACCAGTCGATGATGCATTATTAATACAAAAGAAATATTATACGACACAAATAATTGATTTAACACACAATTCATTTCTTTGATTAAAGACATTAAATGAATATTTTGCATTTCAATTAAACTACATAACTTATATATTACAACGCGTCTATAAGAAGCTAAAACCTGTATATCGAGAGAACTTAACACAACATAAGAATAGGATTGCAGTGCTACACTCGGAAATAATAAAGAAAAGAAACATATTTACCCCAAACGTTTGATCTGCTTAACAACAGTCCATGAGCTACTACAGACTGTTACCAAAGACCCGTGACTTTTGTATGGATCAGATGTGGCGTGGCCTTTGCGTCATCTGCTGCGCGCCCTGTTAAACCCAATTTCGCCGTCGGGTGTCGCAAATCGCTCAGTCGTCGTCCGCCCTCACCGTTTGACCCGCGCGCTCAGCGCTGGGCGATATACTTCGTTCAGGCCAACGGACGGTTACTTTGACAGGTTCTAAAACAGCTGAGCAACGCCGAAAATCGAAATGCTCCGAGAAATGTATTATCTCGAAGGTGATGTGGCATGAATCAAAACTAGAAATAGTTTTTTGTGATTTACTTTGTTGCGAAATCGTCACTAAATATTACGAGGCAAGAATCGATATAAATCATGCCGAAAAGCATGTGAATTATCAATTGGAATTCTTTAATAATGAACTAAACGTGAGGTTATGCAGATTGAAGGAAACACTAAATCAGTTCAGAATTGCCGAATATATAGGAGCGTGAGTTATTCGCTTTCAAATTAAATCCACAATACATTGACACTTAATCAAAGAAGAATTCATGTAAGTACATTTTGTTTAAATAGAAGATTTGAAATACACTTCGCTTGTATTCTAGCTATATATATATATATATATGTATATATATATATATATATATATATATATATATATATTATATATATATATTATATGTACATAATACATAAATGTAACTTCAATTTAACTTCTTCCCATAGCACGTCACATACAGTTTTTAACTGTTTTTGACGTAAATAAACAAATAAACATCGGTATTATGCAAACATTAGTTGGTGGAATGTGAATATTAAGATGGAGTGAAATAGCCCCAGCCCAAGTTAACCAACGTTCGTGAAATGAGTGCTAATCATTTCTACAAGTTATTTACAGACCATATTCCCAACATGATTTGGCGGGCGGAAAAATAGAATTTGACTAGCGTAAAAATAATCGTTACGTGACTGAACAGTATTTAACTCGATGCCATGCTTGCAGCAACGGGCGTCCCGTTACTTCGGGTATTTCAAGATCGATATTTTCTGTCGCAATATTAGCAGTAACGTTATCGGTGTTTGAGAACTGATTTCTATATCGTACACTTTCTGGGTGCAATTATAAAGAAAGTGTCAAATACTATAACTTATCATTCTTTCACTTCAATAGAAATCAATGTGGTTTCGTCATATTTACTTTGTATGTACATATGTATTTTTCTTAAGTTTACGAACCGACAACACACGATAGAGAAAGAAAAACAGAGAATTTTCGTAGTCATTTCGTCAGTAATTTGAATGTATGTAATATCTTAACAAATCGCAAGAATCTGTCTTACTTTCGAGAGTTGGGAATATGTTTGAATATAAATGGTATAAATGGATTCGTTATTCAAAAAGTCAAAACGAATACTACTACTACTACTTTACTACTATACTACTACTACATTAGATATGCACGACATCCTAAAAAATTTTTGACGTATCGAATCTCATTTCCCACATTAAACACAGTTGTTACTTTTTGATGGACCATAATTTTTACACGACGCCCCAGGTTACAGAACCAAATAGTGCATTGCGTTTCATATTCAAATGGCGAAGCGTCAAAAAAATTCCTTACAAGCAAATGCACACCATTTTACATCTCATTAGACCGAGTTCCGCGACAGACATTTCCAAAGCAGGCGCATCACCGAAAGCATGACGACGCGCGATAACCTTTCCCTCCGCCGTACTGCGCGCGTAATGAGCTGCCACTCAAGTATTCAAATTCAGAGGCAGCGCGCCTCGGGCCAAAACACATTCCGCGTGCGAATACAGACAGCAGCGGCGCGCTCACGGCAGCGCGTCTCGATTACATACCAAAAGCAGGAGGGCGGCGCGGCACGGCGGAGGCCGCACTAGCCAGCCGGGCTCGCGGTGGCTTTCGATGCATTGATTGATTGATTTATTAGGGTTTCCAGGCGCATCAACTGCTACGGTCTTTAGTCCCGTAAGATTAAGAATATTATATAGCGGGAGGAGACAGTGTTCATCCAACTAGATGTGAGATCGGACACCGACCTACACTTCAATTTAAGCGGAATTCCCGCCCCATGTACCTTCTCCAGCAGAGCTCCGCTTGGGCCCGGAGGAGACAAGCCTCCACTGGAGAAATGAACGCAAGTGTAATGTACGTGTAAGGTACAATGGGTGAGAACGATGGGGGAAAAATATAGTGCGCGGCCCCTAGCTCGTATAAGGGAAACTATTCTCCTACACAAGAGCAGAGGCTCGAGATGTCGATTGATGCAAAAACCCCTTTTTGAACTGCGAAACCACAGAAAATTATCGATCGGAGCAGCCAGCCGCAAGAATTCTCCTTCATAGCAGCCGGCTGAATTCGATCTAGCCATCTAGATACGCGTCCAAAATTCGCAACGACAGGACTCGAACCCTACGACCCCCACTCAAGAGTCGCTACAGTGGCAAGAGTTGCTACCCGAAAGCCAACTCAGTCGGCGCCTCGATTACATACCAGGAGCAGGCGGCCGGCGGTGCGGTATGGCGGAGCTGCTGACGGCAGAGGACGGGCTCTGAGAGGCGTCGTGCGGCGGAGAGCCCTCTCGAGAGTTGTCTGGCGGCGCCACGCTCGCCTCGCGCGCGCCCGATGCTCGCTGCGGTGCGGTGGCGCCCACGCCTGACCTCTCCGCCACCTGGCGGGCCCCCGCCGACCACCCGAGGTCACCTCGCCCGCCCGCCCGCCCGCGGTGGGCGGCGCCCCAAGGACGGGGACGGACGACACGAGGAGCCATAGGACGGCGCGATGGGATGAAATGAGCCAAAGGGAAGTAGGAAGTTCGTGAACCCTCAAACGTTAAGCACTATCGACATTCTACGCATGCGCAGTTCGAGTTTCCTATCACGTTAGTGCATCTGCGCATGCGCAGACGATCGATAGAACTGTTCGCTATAGCGGGCACAAACTCCCTAATTAATCCGTCAAGTCGAAGCAAACGGATAAGAGTCGGTACCTCTTGGAATAGGATGACTGAGAGGTGTTTCCGGGAAGTGTCAACTGTTAATTGAATTGAATTGAATTAATGCTTTATTTTACGTGGCGAGACTCAGGCCATTAGGCCTGCTCTTCCGTCTGACCACGTAAATTTCGCTACGCTCCTTTCACCAACTAGCAGAGAAAGGAGGTATTTCTTGGGCGAGAAACAGGCGATTTGAATTTAGCTCAGAGGCGTCATTTAGGCTTGAGGATCATTTACATGCAAGTAAATCTACTAACATGGGACAGCCGGCTTTATTTCCCCTCCGAAGGAAGGCGTACGAAGGATTTCTTCGCCCTTAAAAATCCATGGCTTCGATCGGGTTTGAACCCGCCAATTTGGGTACAACAGTCCGAAACGCTAACCGTTACACCATCGCCGCCGCGTTAATGTCATCAGTCCCTTAAGTACAGTGAGTGTTATATTGTGGGAGGTGGCGGTGTCCCTCCCACGTATGAGTGTGAAATCTGGCGCCGACATACACGTCAGCTTGCGGGGTTTCGCTCTTCAGGTATCTCCGAAAGCGGAGCACCGCCCCAACCGGAGAAAGCGCTAAGCTCCCAATTGGCCTACCTAGGTGACACACTAGCACATTTAGTGCAGTATTGTAGTGCATTAAAATGTAGGTGCATGCGCGTAAGGGGAGAAGAAAGAACAAGGATGGGGAGGGCGCGGACCACTATCCATTTGTTAGTGTTCTGCTCCGGCATTCGCCTAGAACTGATCGAAGATCACGGAAAATAAATGATTAGAGTGTCGGCCCCTGGAATTGCCCTCTAAGCAAAGGTTGAATTCCACTTAGACATCTAGCAATTCTCCGATTAAAATACAAGTGGGAATGACAATTGATCAACTTGAGCGGAGTTACTGAAACAGCAAATTCTTTACGACTTAATTTCTGAAAGTGAAGCTTCCGTTTGGATAACCACTTCCCAGCAGATCAAAGGTCAATTCCACTTATATTTTAATCAAATAATAGTGTTGAAATCCGCCGCCAGGAGAATGGAAGAACAGGACATCAATATACGAGACGAGAATTATTTAAACAAACGGGCGAGAAGGGACTGAACGATGGCACTTCAAGAAACAAAAAAATAGAACTGTGATAAACGGAACGCGAATGTATACGTCAAGTCAAAATACAAATGGTTGAGAAGAGAATGAATGGTTGTCACCTGAAGGGATAGTTTGGAAAGAAAGAGAGAAAGAGCTGCAATGAGCCGACGAGAATGAACTGGTCTAGTTGGGAAGCAAGCGAGTGAAAAGGTTCTCAACAGACGGTTCTTCATCGGGATAAGATGGAGGGAAGGAACAGCAGTGGTCGAGACAAACGGCCGAGAACCGAAGAGTCTATCTTGATGAAACGTAATCAGCCAAGTCAGAACAGGTCTTTGCTAAGAGAGGCCGAATAGACAGCACATGTTAATGAACAATTGTTTGTAACAGAAAAGAACAGAGTGGAATGGGATAAGAAAGGAGTCTCCCTGGTAGCAAGACGTAATGATGATGAAAGAAGTTGATACGATAAGAAGTGAACACGTAAATGCAATAGAAGATCATGGAATGACAAGATTAAACTGGAGAATACCGAGGAACCCTTCCGCAAAACTGGATTGTCTGCAGCAAATTCTACATCGTGTTCGGAAATCGAACCCCGCTACCTAAATATGAAAATCAAGCGCACAAGCGGCAACACTATGCTTGTGATGAGAAGGTCAGAAGTAAAAAAGACATCAACACGACGAGATAAAAGCAGTTCAGACAATAGAGTCAGGACGAGAAAGAACGAGTCCAAAGGTGGAGAAGAACAGGACCTCCCGAGTTTGAACGCGACGGAGGTAACACCTAACATTAAAAGACGTTGCCAAGTATTTGAGGAGATACGGCGACGAATGAGGCGAAACTTGGCACGCCGGCGAATAGAGTGATGTGAGTGGGAAGAGAGACTGAGCACAGCTTCAGACAAAGTGAATCTCTCGGGTGGGGCGACGATGGTCGTTGTGGACGTGTGCTGTGGGAAGAACACAAAAGGAAGGGGTACTTCGTGTGGGATATGATGAAACAATGCCAAGTTATTGTGTTGAAGTAAGCGGAGACGGAGCGTCGCGACGCGTCGAGGAAAATGATGAGTAGAGGAAGGAAGAGGAACATGGAATTGTGTGACTTGGTTCAGGCTGAGTGGATGAGATAGAGCTGAAACGCAGCTCCGGGAGATATGAACCGTGACTATGGATATTGAAATATTGATTCGACGTTGCGTTTGATGTCGTTATTAAGAAGGCTTATTCATACATCAATTTTATCGAACCCTTTGTATAGACAATACACAAATTAAAATACAGGAAATAAGTCATGTATGGAAACTTGCACTCTTTATATATTGTAATAGTTGCAATTCATGTAAACAATTTGTTCAAAAATACAGGTTTACCTATTTGAATTAAAAAATAAATATGCCTTTTCTTAATGATAGTACTATAGTAAAGTGTGTATGACAAAGCCGCAAAGAAGGAAATACAAAAATACTAAAACTGGTAATACAAACAAATGTTTATTTCAAGAATTGAAAGTACGGTAACTTCTAAGCCAAGATGTTTTCAGAGATCAAATCTACTTCTGGGATGTAATTATGCGTGACTGCCCGGGGGACGGTGGATGGTACATTGGCCGTTACAGCGAAACCACAATCTCAACATGACTGCTATCGGGCCTCCCTGGTAGGAAGGCATGGCGGTGATGATGCAGTTGATACGATGAGAAATGAGCACGAAAATGAAGTAGGATATCATGAAGCGAGAGCAAGAGGAAACTGGGGAATTCTGAGGAACCCTTTCGCAAACCTGGTTTCCCTACGGCAAATTCTACACCAAGTGTTCAGAATTCGCACCCCGCTCAGAGAACACAGCAAAGACGGCAACAGTATGCGTTGTCCCATTAATGTGATGTGAAGGTCAGAAGAAAAAAAAAAAAAAAAAAAAAAAAAAAACTAAAGTCAATGTGAAAATTAGTAAGAAGGATTTCGGGGAAAACCACGCTGAAGACGGTGAAGCCCAATCACGCTCAAAATAAATGGAAGCGGCGAAGGATGTGCTTATATAACAGCAGAACACTCCCCGAAGCTGCCGGGGCTCGCCCGCAGACTATACGTGGTTTACGGTCTTGCCAGGAGGTGATTTGTAAGTGCGCTGATGGATCGGTGTTTTGACGGTTCACGGTCGGTCACGATAGTTAACAATAATCTATCTCGGGAGATCTGAAATTCAACAGGGGCCTCGCGGTTTATGCCAATTTAAACACGGAAGTAACGAGCAATAAATATCAGAACATACAGCATTTTTCAGAGTTCAAACATTCACTTACGACTTTGAAAACGAATTATCTTGTGGAATGAATGTTAAAATATTTATTTTACGCAAGTAGAGACAGAGAAGTTCCTGAAAGTATGGGAAAAAGTACACACTACTATGTATTCGATGTTGTATTGACCTGCAGTCATAGAATTTTTAAAATACTCTAAAAAAAGCACTTGTACAAATTTCCTGATTTTCCTCTGACTCGTATCAACTTACCTAATCATCATTACGCCTCCCTACCAGGAAGACACGACAGCAGTCATGTTTACATTCTGGTTTCAGAGCAATGAAACTCATTGATTTTTTCTAGTTTCCCAGCAAGTGGCCACCCTGCAATTTAATGAGATATTTGGGACGAGAAGTCTTGATTAATCAACATCAAAGCGTCAAGTTTAAAACACTTCATTTGTATCCCAATTTGCACCCGGGGTTAAAAGACACTCCGCTTCCCACAAACACTTGATTCCCGCCCGGGCTGGGAGCAAGGAGGGCCTTGAAACAGCTGTGCGGAGTGGTTGCGCGGAACAGTTCCCAGAAGAAGCCTGAAACGAGTTGCGGTCGCGCCCTGGCGACAAAGAGCTGAGGTGAGGACCCGCGCAGGGCGGGGCCTCGCAGAGCCGAGACGAAGCACGTGCTTTAGGCGTTTGATATATTCGAGGGCTGACGCAACTAGTCGAATGTTTTGTCCGGGCATGTCATCCATGGGGGCAAGTTTGGATTATTGGTATGTATGTGTGTATATGTGTACGTGTGCGGGTATGTCCACGCGTGTGTGTATTTGGGTGTGTGTGCTCGCGTGGCGCGCGTATGTGTATGAAAGAGGGATAAACAGAGAAAGAGAAAGAGAGAAAGAGAGAAAGAGAAAGAGAGAAAGAGAGAGAGAAAGAGAGAGAGAAAGAGAGAGAGAAAGAGAGAGAAAGAGAGAGAGAAAGAGAGAGAGAAAGAGAGAGAAAGAGAGAGAAAGAGAGAGAAAGAGAGAGAAAGAGAGAGAGAGAGCAGACAGACAGACAGGCAGAGAGACTTCGAGTTTGGATGCGAAATGTTTCGAGTTGTAATAACCAGCCATACAATTGCCTACTTGAAGATGTCACTTTTGGAGCCGGAACTCTCGACCAATAAGTTCCTCTTGAAACAATAGGGACTTCGTGAACCCTCGAACGTTAAAGCACTATCGATTAAGTTTCGCATCACTTTAGTGCAACTGCGAAAGATGCGCAGATCGATAGTGCTGTCCGCTAAGGCGTGCACAAACTCCCTAATTACGAGTATATACTCAGTATTGTGCTCCGATTACATTATGATCACCACTATTGTCCCGCGGAGGGATACACGTGACAAGCAGATGATACGGGATACATACAGCAGCTCCAGAGCCTCATGGTTAATAGTATACGCTGCCCAAAATGAGAAGTGCAGTCGATCAATAGTTCAACGGGCTTGTCGCGTTGAGCAATAACGTGCTGCTTTTGTGAGCACGTATCGCGAATGGAGATGAAACAAAAAAGGCACTTCGTTCATCTATGTATAGACCAGAAGATAAACGCAGAAGCTGTCAGGCATTATTCGAAGCGACGACAGAGTCACAAGTAAAGAAAACGCACAAAAATGAAATCTGGTACCAAGGATTACGTTTCACAACGGTTGCAAAACTGCAGCACTATTGCGAATGATGCTACAGAATCCAATACACACACTGTGCGCCCAAGTGGCTGTAGAACAATGGTTCATCGAGTATATGAGTGACTGTTGATATATGGAATGTCAACTATTTAGGACTCTTAAATGTAATGCATGTTACAGACGGGAGGAGGAGGTTTTCTTCCCCAGCTGGAACGTGAGATCCGGCGCCAACCGACACGTCGGCTTGCAGAGAAATTGATTAATTAAGGTCGCCCGCGATCAGTGATCCGTTTGTTGGGTAATGCTCCAGCATTCACCTGGTATTACGGACAATAGTAAAGTTCATGAAGTAATAATCCAAAGGAAAGATGTTGCCTTAGAGAAATGATACCTCCTTTGCCCACGGTGTTATTGCTGTGAGAAGGTAGCGGGCGGCGCGTGCGTGCAGTCGCGATGGTAGCAAAGGAAGGGGGACACAGAGGACCAGGGATGATGGGAAGAAGGGGCGGGAGTGAATGGGAGAAAAAGAAAGGGGGCAGCGGGTACGAGAGAGGACGGATTGGGAAGGAAATAAGGGAATATAAATTAGGAACTATGAGAAAAGAGGGGGAGGGAGGGGAGGAGATGGGAGGGTGGAGAGGGAGGGAAGGGGAGTGAATGAGAGAGGAGAGGTGGGGAGCAGAGGGGCGCGTCGCAGGCGCTGACGAGGCAAACGCGCGCCACGGGGCGAGTCTCGCCCGAGGCACCTTCGCTTCTACGGAGGAGCAGGACGCAGCGGGCGAGGTGGGCGGCGCGGGAAGAGATGAGGCAGCGCCCATCCGGTGCGGCGCCCACGCGCCCAGCGACGCGTCCCGCCCCACCCCGCCCCGCCCTTTCTTGCGGCCCCACCTTCCGCACCTCGCCCCGCCACGACCAGTCCCACCTCTCCCCACCTCGTTCCTCACAACCCCGCGCCCCATCGCCCCGCCCCGCTCCGCGTCGCCCCGCTCAGCATCGCCCCGCTCAGCATCGCCCCGCTCAGCATCGCCCCGCTCAGCATTGCCCCGCTCAGCATCGCCCCGCTCCGCAATGCCCCGCTCCGCATCGCCCCGCTCCGCACCGCCGCGCTCCGCAACGCCGCGCTCCGCATCGCCCCGCTCCGCATCGCCCCGCTCTGCATCGCCCCGCTCCGCATCGCCCCGCTCCGCATCGCCCCGCTCTGCATCGCCCCGCTCCGCATCGCCCCGCTCTGCATCGCCCCGCTCATCATCGCCCCGCTCAGCATTGCCCCGCTCAGCATCGCCCCGCTCCGCAATGCCCCGCTCCGCATCGCCCCGCTCCGCACCGCCGCGCTCCGCACCGCCGCGCTCCGCACCGCCGCGCTCCGCATCGCCGCGCTCCGCATCGCCCCGCTCAGCATCGCCCCGCTCCGCATCGCCCCGCTCCGCATCGCCCCGCTCCGCATCGCCCCGCTCCGCATCGCCCCGCTCCGCATCGCCCCGCTCAGCATCGCCCCGCTCAGCATCGCCCCGCTCAGCATCGCCCCGCTCAGCATCGCCCCGCTCCGCATCGCCCCGCTCAGCATCGCCCCGCTCAGCATCGCCCCGCTCAGCATCGCCCCGCTCCGCATCGCCCCGCTCCGCATCGCCCCTCTCCGCATCGCCCCTCTCCGCATCGCCCCGCTCCGCGTCGCCCCTCTCCGCATCGCCCCGCTCCGCATCGCCTCGCTCAGCATCGCCCAACATACCCTGCTTCGCCTCGCTTTGGTCCGTACTGCCCCGCTTAGCCCCGACCCGTTTCTGCATTCTACTCCTTTCCGACACATTTAAGGTTTTTGTTTAAATGCTGTTTAAAGTTAGCATTAGTTGAACCTTCAGCACTACAATACAATACAACGCAATTGTACAACATGATCTAACAATAAAAACAACAAAGAATCGTGCCTCTTTTCTTCACATTTCTGACGAATTCATTACTGCTCGCACGTAAATTCAAAAAACAAACAAAAATCGTTAATCTCCATATTTGCATTTCCAAGAGCATGCGTTCGCGTATCCTCGTGAAATATCTTCATTACACTTGACCCAGCCCTCCCCAGATATCACACCACTCCAAAACAATTGAAATACCGCTGGATGGGGCCCCTCTCCTCCACATTAAACTGCGGCCCTCCATTTCCTCCTACGTCCTGCGCCCCTCGCGGGAATTAAGGGAACTCAGAGCGTCCTCGAACAAATGGAGTGATCTTCCCTTGCTCATTTTCCGTGCGGCAATTCCCCCAATCAACAAGTCCCCGCTTCACCCCGAGCCCATTGGTTGACTTTCAGCCCTTCAGCGGTCGCCAACTAACAACCACCCTGGTGGTCGACGAGAAGAATTTTTGGAGGTATGAAAGAAAATCTCAATATTATTTGTTTTTGTTTTTTGTTTCCATGATAAAAGACATCTACATCAAGAAACATTATTTGAAAGAAGCAGGAAATATAATAAATGTTGCTTTACGTATTTTGAAATTAGAAATGTAATTAAGTGAATACAAATAATTTAAATAAATATCAGTAAACTAACTGAAACAATTTTGGTGCAATTAACCCTCCTTCAAGATTTTCTGATCATTAAATTATAATTTACGATTTTGTTTGAATAAAAGAAGCAATTTTAATTCTAAAAATAATATAAAATAATCAAAATGATATTTGTCATATTAATGAAATGTCTGTTCTCTGATATTAACTTCACATATTATTTGCAAAAGTTCATATTAATCGGCCGCCGAATTTAATATTCGAATTCAATGGTGCGTGAAGGCCGAGATCTTTGCTGGATTAGAGTGATGTAGCTACAGCCGCCTGCCTTAATATTTCTAACAAAATCGTACATTATTATTATTATTAATATTATTATTATTATTATTATTATTAATGATAATGAATTTTTGAAGGTGGTTTAATTGTAACAAAATTATGAACGTTATTTTTTTTAAATCAAGCTCAGGACCAGGTACTTCATAAGGCATGCGTTTAAAATGAACGAACGTAGCAGATACGGCGAATAACTATTTGAAGGGTAAAACAGTTATTTTTTTAATACGATAGTGGAGTATTAAGTTTGTCCGGCATGAGAAACGGCAGAGAGTATATATATTTGTAAGAATATTCCTAAGAATTTGAAGGTAAACGCGTTAAATCTCTACACAACAAACAAATTTATATATAAATAAAAACTCCCGTTGAATGTGGTCAGTATCTGGATTTCCATGGTCTACCTTATAACACAAATATATTCATATCCAGTCTCCACACACCGAAAACTCAATAATGAGAGAATTAGAGTTTCATTACAAATACGTAAAACTGTATTACAAAACAATTGAACACACATTTAGAACCCCTCATGCTCAGGACACAGGTGTTCCACGGCCCGCGATATCGCCTGCGCTGTCGATGTCCCCCGTCTGCTAGCATAGCGTCCTGCCCACAGCGCCGCCAGCCACACGCCAGGCCGGGGCCGCGGAAATGGGCGTGCCGTGTTCTCATCACTCGCGCGTCGCGCTGTCACGTGGTCGCTGCTGTTCGAGCCCCTCGGCGTCACGCGTCCGAGTGGCGTGGCCCCGATGGGCTGTCGGTGGACGCGCATAATGCCGCGGTATGCAAAGTGCCGCAGCCTCCGCCGCCGCCGCTCTCACTCCGTTCCGTGCCGTGCCGTCCCTTTCCGTTCCGTTCCGATCCGTTCCGATCCGTTCCGATCCGTTCCGCCCCGTCCCGGCCCGTCCCGTCCCGTCCCGTCCCGTTCCGATCCGTTCCGTCCCTTTCCGTTCCGATCTGTTCCGTTCCGTTCCGTTCCGTACCGTCCCTTTCCGTTCCGTCCCGTTCCGTTCCGTCCCGTTCCGTCCCGTTCCGTTCCGTTCCGTCCCGTTCCGTCCCGTTCCGTTCCGTCCCGTTCCGTTCCGTTCCGTCCCGTTCCGTCCCGTTCCGTTCCGTTCCGTCCCGATCCGATCCGTTCCGTTGCGCGAGGCGAGGCGAGGCGACGCGTTGCGCCCTGGCACTTGTGTGCCTGCGTGGTAGTACGTGCTACACGCCGAGGTTGAAGGTCGGGGGCTTATTGCTTTGCGAGGTCGTGGGAAACACCGCTGATGCACTACGGAGCACGTTCGCAGAGATATGACACACGCAGGGAGATGCGGATTCAGGAACTAGATATGGGGAGAAGGAGCACACATAAGAGACTGCATATCATTTCTTTTTAGTTTACAAACATCCAAATAATATAATACTGCGAATAATATATTGGAAGGGGACTGTGAATTGCGAGTAAACTGGAAAACGAAAATTAAAATTGTAAGATACGACGAGTTTTGGAACCAAGAGTTTGTTTAAGTAAAATGTAAAATAAATAAATAAAATAATACTACGTAATACCCAGTTTCAACCACATTTTGTCGTAGTTTTTTTTTGTTCATTGTATTTTGTCGTTGTTCTTGGTGTATTTAATGAAATATTTTGGAAGATTCCCGAGACATACACTATGGCAATAATTACTACATAGACTACCAATTTATTTTGATTTAGAAACCACACTTACTCAATCATAACTAGAATAATCTAATGTCATACCGTACAAACACAATCTACTCTTCTATTAGATTTCATGAAATGGGCAACAGGAATGTGAAAAAATGCAACTATCATCAAAGTAAAAAAAAAAAAACTTTGAGCGTGATGCTTGAGAGAAGAACAATATTCCAAAAGCGGGCAGAAAGTTGAATCAAAGACTATTAGCAACTATCTGCGCAGTAACTCCCTTTCTTAAGTAATTTTGAAATTATACAACAGATTTGCTCACCTTAAGATGGAGCCCGCGGACAATTTCATTGCATTTTCTTAATTTAATTGCTTTGACGCGCTGTTTCCTGTTGGGGTGGCCCGCGGTAGGAGGTCCAGTGAAGATGACAGGAGCGCGGTCGCTCGCTCTCAGCTTTTGCATTCGCGTCCCCCTCATAAGGAGCAAAGCAAAGCCCACCGTCATGAGCTCCCTCCCACCGACTTCACCTCCGCCTCCGCGATCTTTCCTTCTCGGGAGAGACGCATTGCGCTCCTCTGCGGCAGGAAAAACAATAAACAAACGCGGCGCGTGGTGTGACGGGCGGATCGCCGGGCCGTCCCGCGCGTCGAGGAGGGTTGCCGCCCACCCAGGTGCTCAAGCCGGTGAGGGTCAGCCGATGCGCAACTCATCGCGAGAGGCTGAAGGTCGCTCAGGGTCTCAATGCACATACACCGCCTCCGGAGTGTGCAGTTGGCCAACTTTTACTCATGGGCCCCGCTCAAGTAACGAACATATAGACTTTCTTGGATATTTCTCATACATAAATCTTGCAGATGTGCACATGTTCTCGTATAACGAAATAATTGAGCAACATAACAACTAGACACATAATTTATATCTCTAGTAATGTTTCCAAAAGAGTTATTTTATTTACTTGTAGCATGTGAAACTCAAAATATCTCTGGGCAAGTTAAAACCGATGTGCAGAATGTTTGCAAACTTCTCGTGACTAATCGCCTATTAGATATTACGCTAATAGCAGTCAAAACTGATAGACGAAAATCATAATTTTATCAACGGTCTTTCTGATTTGAAAGTTTTGTGCTAATCGTTATTGTGAGTGAATATTTTAGTACGCGAATAAATGCTATGTTTACTGTTTCATTATTTATTGAAAACACTACAGAGTGGAGAAGCCGGAAGAGGTGCTAGCCTAATCCCTGCACGCAGGAGACGAAGTGAAGAAAATACTACTAATTTCACAAAGAACATGTTTAACTCTTGAAAAATTATTGCGGTTCTTTCCCAACTCTTTCCTTAAGGTGGTCTGTTCGTCCCAGTCGCTAATCACCGACTCGACCATTTATTACTCCGAAGGAAGGCGTTCGAAGGATTTTTTCGCCCTTAAAACTCCACGGCTTCGATCGGGTTTCAACCCGCCAACTTGGGTATAACACTCCGATACGCTAAGCGTTACACCATCGCCGCGGGCAAACCATCGCGTTACTCTGTTTGCAAGGAACATCATTTCCTCGGCGTAAAGAGAATCGGCAAGATTCCACGTTCTCCCTCGGCAGCGGCGCATCGTCTGCACGGCGCGCGGCAAGGTGGAATGGAAGGGAGGGGGGGGCGTGGCCGTCGGCCTGTCAGGCGCGAGGAGACTTGACGAGACAGGCGGCGGCGGCGGCGGCGGCGGCGGCGGCAGCGATCTTATCTGGCGCGGAAGAGCAGCAGCTGGAGTGCCGCCACCGTCACCACCGCCACCGCCGACGCACAGTGGTCTGCAAGCGGCTCAAATGCGCCCCCGAACGACACACGCGAAGCGCGCAGGGGTAGATTAGCAGACTGAATATCCCGCAGGTTGGGGCCACAAGAATTTTATAAATAAAATGTTTATGTTATATATGAGCATATAGGATTTTTAAATTGCAGACGTAATAATTAATTTTTTACAATTTTTTAAACAATTTTTAAACATTTTTTAGAAATAATGTCTGTAATGTATCTTTACATTAAAATAGGTTCCAATGATTTGATAAACTATCACATTTATTTAACCCTTCAGGTATTATATCACTACAACATGATTTTTAGAAACAGAAAAGCTGAATAAATTATGTTGTAATAAGATAATACCTGTAGGATTATATGAATGTGATTGTCTATAAAATTAGTGGAACTGATTTTAATATTTGATAATTGTTTATTATAAATGTAAAATGTTTAATAATATTATGGATTAATGAGTTTGGTCAAGGTTAGGACAATACATGATATTAATACGGCTCTGAAATTTAAAATTAGATTCAAAAAAATATTAAAAAATGCAACTGCCTTAGGGAAATTGACATCCGGCGTATATTGATAAAACAACGTTTTTCAATCTTTGCTGATGGACTCCACTGACACAAAACGTGCAAGTCGATATTCTTCAATTTTTTTTTTTTTTTGGGGGGGGGAAGGCGACAAGTTCTGTAAATTGGCATGATGTATAATATAGTTTTTTTTTTTAATCACTGGAATATTCCATGTTTTCAAAACTTTTGAAGACGTTGAATTAAAACACATCTGGTTATAAAATGAGTCATAAACGTCCTTAATTAAAACTTCCAATATAAAAGTATTGTCAACACAAAAGTTGTTGACGTAATCAGTACCGAAATAAGATTTTACAGTATGAATACCTTACAACGTTTTATTCACTAAAAGCTCCAATGTACGATAAATACGTTACATTCGACTGTTCATCCTCAGAAATGTGTCACAGTGATCTCAATAATAGTTAATAGGAGGTCATTTCTTTACTTCGATATTACAACATAATTTCCGTAAGTTCTACGTAAGATAATCAATGTTGACAAAAAATATTTTTTTTATATTTAACAAATTTTCAATAATTATCAACTACCTGAACTACCTGACTATTATGAGCACTTGTCTTGTGGAAACTTGGCGTTTTTTGTTTTATTTATTTATTTTTATTTATTTGTTTATTTATTTTTATTTATTTGTTTATTTCATTTTATTTATTTATTTTAATTTATTTATTTATTTTTATTTATTTGTTTATTTATTTATTTAAATTTATTTATTTTTATTTATTTATTTATTTTATTTTGCCTGAGCGCGTGTTCGGGCCTGGTTCAGCCCAGTGCGCCCAGCCGCCCCAAGGCCCCCGAGATGGATTCGGCCGTGATGCGCGGAGACACGCTCAGCCCGCCGCTCGCCGTGTCATCGCAGCTGCCGTGGGAGGGGCGCGCCAACGCGCTTCAGTAGGCTCCTCCACAGCTTTGGAGAGAACTTGGACGCGCAATCAAAGAACTACGCGAAATGAATAAGCAATGCCAATCCTCCCACCTCCATGTCTCCTGTTTTATTTAATATTTCAAGAAATTCAGAACTGAATTCCGAAATTTCAATGAAAATTGCTTTCGACTTTTCGTGCATTGCCAGTCTTGAGAGCGTGTTTTACGCGAGGAATTTAAATTTCTAGTATTGTCGAGTTACGACCGTCTCTTTTGATAAGCAGTTCCGCCAGAATACTATTTTACGTACTAAAACTATTTCGAACATGAAACGTTTTAACCACTTTTCTGATATAAGTGTAAGAGTTGTGGCGGCTGGAACTAAGATGTGGTAAAATGTCACACTCACCTGGCACCATCTAAAAATTGACTGTTATGCTATTTATAAAACGTATTTTTATTTGTTGTCTTGTCGTTGATATTTAAAACGTAAATAATTGTTACAGAGAATGACTTTCGTTAGTGTAGACACTTTGTAAAAGCCATACTTCTGGATATGTTTCGTTGGCTTTTGGGGACGAAGTCCCATGAGCCCACCCTCTCGCATGCGCCACTGCTGTTAAACACCTGGAGGAAAATTATTTTTATTTAAGAATTTTCCATTGCAGAATTTAACGAAAGTTCATTGAGAAGTACTCTTGATTTATGAATGTAACAATTTAGTGAAAATACCCAATTAACCCCTCACAATATGATACGATGATTATTGAACTACTTTCAGGTAAAAGTACGAAGAAATCATAAGTGATGCACATCTTAGGAAGTTCGTAATTTAAGACTCAAAAAAGAACATTCCAAACTAGACAGTTGAAAATAGCGCAGCACATATAAAAATAAAGAAAAATCGCAACAAAAAATAACTCCCATTTCATTTTACAACCACGTATAACTTTTCGAGTGTCGACATCATCTGGGATTAGTGCGTCGGCGAAGCAACAAATAATCCGCCCAACCGCTCAGCAGAACACTTCTCCTGGCACGTCCGTCATCTCCACAGCGCTGTCGGCCTTCGCTCTCTCCAAATTCGCAAGTCGGGACTTGAAATGCCAGTCGGCTGCGGTGTCTTTAAGGAGAATCAGCACTGGCCAAGGCCCAACCGGACATGACTGAAGCGCAAGTAAAAGTTTAGAAAAACCCTCTCAACTCACAAATTTTAGCCACTGGTAAAACGCGAATCGTATTCGAGAACAACCAACTTTTTTGTCTTTTTAATCCCTTGATACCAATAACGATCCTACGGATCCGTATACTACATTTCAAAAACCTTCACTTCCTCTGTTCTGCTTTAAGTGATTAACATTTCGAATACTTTACCTAATATTTAGTTATCGGAGTTCAAGTGATCTTCGACTTCTGAGTCATTGAGGCCCATGACTGATGATGGAATGAGGATGATAGGAATAATGATGATAAGCAAATAATGATGGAGAATGGTGAAATGAGGCAGGGCAAACGGAAGTACTTCGAGAAAACTACATGAGAGTTCGCTTTGTACACTACTGACCAGGGATCTAACGCGGGCCCCAGTGGTAGAACGCTTTAGCACTGGCCGCATTACTTTTAATACATACAATCAAAGCAACGTGCATTAAGATATAACTGTCCTTAAAGTATCTTTTTATGTTTAAGATCATTTAGAAAATTCTTCCGAAATATGATTATTTTATACCAATTCCGTGTTGATAGATTCTTCTTGACAGTTAATGTTATCTACTCTAATTCGTTGATTTGAATGATTAAAATCTAATTGTACTTGAAAGATAATTGAAAATCCAAGAGATTAATAGAATTTAAAAACTGTTTAGGAGCGGGAGACAATATAAAGATTCGCTTTACGTCTTGTAGGGATAAACAAAAGAAAGGAGAATAATATTTTAACGTGGGACCGCTGTCGTGAACTGACATTTCCAGTTTACGAGGCAGCGACCGAAAGCACGGGCCCCATGACCCGGGGAAAACATCAGAGTCCCCAATAAACAACAGATTCCCTTTTTCGGGCACGGACACGGAGGAGGGACCGCGGCGACGAAATGAGTGTGTGAAAAAGACATGGTAGTGGGAACGTCAGGGGAGGAATGAAAACAGTGGTGAGGTTAAGGTAAGAGGACAATTAGTAGAAGCAAGGAAAGGGACATGAGAAACAGAAGGGAGGAGGATGGATAGAAGGAGGAAGTGAAGAAGGATAACAAGGAGAAGGAAAGGAGGGAGGTTGAGAAGAAGGAAGAGAAGAAGGATAAATGAGAGGAGAAGAAGAAGGAGAAGAAGCAGGAAGAGGAAGAGTGGAGAAAGACGAAGGAAAGGTGTTGTGGGAAGAAGGCGAAGGGAAAAGATGGGATGTAGGAAGAAGAAGGTAGATGGAGGGAAAAAGGAAAGGGAGTAGTAGAGAAGGGAGATGATAGAGAGGGTAGAAGATGGAAAGGAAGAGGATAAGGAGGGGGATAAGGAGAGGGTGGAGGAAGGCGACGATGAGTTCAAGTTTAGGGAGAACGAAGAGGAGGAGGAGGAGAGAGGAAAAAGATGAAGGTGTGAAGCAGAAGGGAAAGGAAGGCAACTAGAATAGGAAGGAATGAAGAGGAGGAGAAGGATAAGGAGAAAGACGAAGGGATGCGAGATAAGAGAGAGGAGGAGGGGGAGGGGGAGCGGGAGGAGGAGAAAGGAAGAGAAATATGCAGGCGTAATAGCTGCGGTGGAAGATGCCGTGAAGTCGAAGCCGGCGACGTCGCCAACAGCGGCGGGGACCAGAGGTCACAAGGAAACATCTAACCCGGCGGTGGGGAACGCCGCGGCGGCAGCGGCGCCAGCGAAAGGTGCGGCCGGGCGATCGGGGGGCAGGGACCGGCCGAGGAGGTTGGCGGCGCGGCAGGTCGCCGCAGCGTGAAGGGGGCGTGGCAAGCGCGGGGGCGGCAGGTCGCGGAGAGAGCGGGAAAGGAGTTGCGGGAGTGGCCCTCGCTTGCACTAGAGTGTGGAGAAGGCGGAAGGATCCAAGAAGATTCTGGAAGGGAAACGGGGTTAACTACGAAAACCGGGCACATCACTTTCTTCCCAATTTGTGAACAACGGTCAACAAGCTGAAAAATGCTCAGATTTCAAAGCCGTCAAGTTTTTAAATCAATCACTATCCTATCACAAAATCAATCAATATACTTTAATTTGTCTTATTTTAACTATTTTATGGGGAATTTCGTAAAATAATCTGATACGAATATTTCTTAATACGTAGTTACACCGTATTAAGTGGTATAAAATAAAAATGATAATTGCAATTGATATTGTCAATTGCAATTGGTATCATCAATGTACCTAACAAAGGCCTCTATTAATGTCAAAGTGTTTTAATGTGTGTGAGGCCAAGTCAAAATGCAGTGCGTATGATACCATAATGAGCGATTGCGTCTGAGGTTGAGTCATGAAATGACTACAAGGGATGTGAGTAAAACTGGAAATGAATATGGACATTTAGAGCGCATTCGAACCACATGACATAACACAAGTTAAAGAAATTTGAATACTTAGTAAAACTCGCAACGTTTACTTGACACCCTCCACTCTTAATACGAACATACACTGAAAATCCTCATGAAAACATGTTTTCAATAACCATAGCTGAAAGTTTCGATAGGCACAAAATTGTCTTCCTGTTGCTCGGAAATTCAGATTTTCGCAATGGAAGAGTAGTCAACGTTTTAAAATTGAAAAATAAGGAGGCAAGCCACACGTGTATGTTAGGGTTCCTTGGATTAAAAGCAGCTCCTTCAACGTGTGCGAGGGTATGTAGCGTGTCAATAAGTGTACACACATATATGGAAAATACCTACGAAATTGCAGGATAAACATGTTGTACGTAATTACGAGACAGCATGTGAGTGAGTAGACCTTTCTTCCTCTCCAGATCGTACCTACATAAGGAACTCCCAAACGCGGGGGTCTGTGTGATGGTATGGCCCGATAACAGGATAATACGATGTCCGCTTACGGGCACAATAGTTCCACAGCGCGGGTTCGGTGATGCGAGAAAGTCAACGCGCTTTCTTAACAACGGCGGCGCGTCGCCTCAAACGTCTCGCTAACGGAAAAAAAAAAACACTCCAGCAGCGTGGATTCTCGATCGCGTGCGAGTGTGATGTCTGTGTTCAAGCGTTTAAGCGTGAGCCCAAGAACTGTATTCGCGACCACGCACACAACCATTCGACACCTGGCACGAGAAGAAAAGAACAGGCGAGGATCAACAGACGAACGTCACGAACAAGGAAGCATCAATCTCTCACGGCATGCGTTACGACGATCACGTTGTTCACATGCCATCAAAGAATGCGCACAAGACAAACAAAAAAGACGCAGAAATCCAAGACGCAAAATTGACTGTTGCAGTACATAATGAAAATTTCACGCTTGGTCAAGTGGTGAGAAATATCAGCTTGTATACCGGAAGACTTATGTTAAGGGATATTTCGGACCGTTTGGAGGAATACAATTTCTTGTCGTTTCAATTGGTAAAGAATGTTGAAGTTAAGATATAGCTGTACCAAACAGACACCGACGTAAGGTCATGGAGGTTAAAAGTAAGAACCTACAATCTTCTCTCTTGTCTCTCGAAGAGGTGATGATCTGCGGCCATTTATTTGGAAATCGATTGACCCATCATTTTAATCTCAACTGTAGTAGATGTTGTACAGAGTTTTAAGTTAAATTTGATTAAAAATAACCAGTTTCATGATTGGTGTGTATCCAATTATTACAACGTCAGTTATGTTGCGCGTGTATTGTATAGTGTACTCAAGGTTTAATGTACCTACTTTCTTTTCCTCCCAAGAAAACGTGCACAGATTAGCTAATCAAGCGGCTACAAGGTTCTCATATAAGACTGCTTATACATTACGATGACCAAACTGCATGATAACAGGACAAAATACGTGACAACACTCCAGCGAGACGGTAATGTCCATTAAACAATTTACAACGAAGCATGTGAAAGGTTTACTCACACAAAACACAAATTTCACTTGCTCGAAACGGTCCGAAATGGCCCTCGACCGCGACGAGAGGCGTGATGTAGGAAAAGAGAGCTGAAGGAAGTCGATGAATATGCAAAGAGTTTACACGCGCAGAAGACCGCGTAAAGCACTCACCGACAGCTCCTCGCTGCGGTACGCAGTCAGCGTCTGTTCGTCCTGCAGCAGCACGCAGAAGTAGGGCTCCCAGCGCACCAACGACGGCTGTCCGCATGTTGGCTGTTGCTCTGTAACACACGGAAAGCACACGGTTACAACATGTTCTTCACGGTGAATTGACCGAGTGATAAAAGGGAGGGGGATAAAAACATAAGCACGTGATTATAGCCCCGACGGATAGATGCCTTCAATAATTTGAAGTAGTAGAATTTAAGGAATATATTGAAATACTGATAATAGGAATGGAAGATGATAGGTTAATGATATACAGTAATAAATATTATAAACGGTATTTAAAATTTTCTTCTTAATGTTTTATAACTATTGAAACACTAAATGAATGAATTCAAGAAGAGTGAATCTAATGGGGAAGTATATTTTGTTTTGTGATACAACTCTATGAGAATTTCAACAATCTCATAACACGATGAACAACATAATATGTATATTGTGTCGATTCGGTTGCTTCGTGAATATTTCAATTTTAATCTTGAAAATATACAATACCGACGTTTCGAATATCAAAAAAAGAAACCACATCCTTAATCGATAACCGCTCCATAACACCCACTCAAGCGCAACACGAAACAACCTCAGCCGCCACAGTACGTTTTGTCTCACCGACAAATCTACGACCCTGGGAGGCATCCGACGGCGACTCAAGAACCAACACATTTCCAGAAGTCTAAACGGCTCAATCTGCGTTCTGCTTCGTTTGGCGCGCATAACGAACAGCGGCGCGGCGCGGCCCGCTCGGCGGAACCCCTCGAGCGAGGAGAATGGGCCGGCAAGGCAGAGCGCTGCGTGACCGACGGACGCGGCGGCTGCACGGCGCAGATGCGCAAAGGGAGCCCCCCCGGGGGCACCGTCCCCCTCACCCCCGATATGAATTTGCACGGTAACTTGAAGCGCGCAGAACGATACACGATCCTTTTAAATCGTTAAATAAATAAGGAAAGAAGCGAAATATTAAATCGCGTAAACCTGGAGAGAGCTCAGGGCATCAAGTGAAGTCAATTACCAATTTGTGAAGAATGATAAAAATTTGTCACGATTTTCATTAGAATAAACTGAAAAAGTTTTACATGGGAATTTGTGTGCATGGATTTTCTACCATCCTTGTTACCTTACTTTTCTTAAGGAACGAGAACTTTTATTTGATTTCGCGTTTTAGTAAACGTTTTCTGGCTGGAGTCTCGATTCTGTTTTATACTGTTTACAAAGAATCTCCTCCTTGAAAGCTTCGCTTTTATAATAGTATACAGTTCCAGTCGCAAATTTTCAACTTGACCTGTCTACAAGGAAAAACGCGAACGTATAAATTGAAAGGCCCGCTGAGAACGCGTTAGCAGGCAGCCTTTCGGCTGTGCTGAATCTGATACGGTAAGAGAACATGAAGCTAAGGGCCAGCTGCAAACGCACCTGTGCAGCCTTGAAAAAACAATTCCATCGATTTATTAGTATTCGACACCTGCCAAATGTAATGGGTGGGTATAAAAAGTTACCAACCAAGTAAAGATTAAATGAGGAGGAAAATATAATGTTAATTCAATATATTCAAAGATGATAATAAATGGCAAATAATTATGTTTACAGGTGATAAAAAGATCTTTAAAGTAAGCCCATAAAACACAGTATTTGGCGAAACTATTACTTTACTTGTGTTCATAAAAACATCCAACAATAAATGTTCTATTTCAGAGTCCAATCATACTAAGTATATGGAACTGAGAATAGACGAGTAACAAACATTTAAAAGGTAAAAGTGCCCGACATGTGCCTGATGAAAGATAATTAAAATCACGAGATGTGTTAGCCTCAAGTTCGCACGAGGCCACTCAGATACATTCAGTTAATAGTAATTATAATAGTTTCGGGCAATCAATTAGTAAAGAAATCCTTTTCTTTTTAATTATAGAATTCACACAACTTAATCTGGAGCTTACCTCATAGAATCAGGAGAGTTGTGCAAATTCCGTTGCCAATCTGTACAGTGTTTTGTGGCTCGCATTATGTAACTTTCGGAGATTGGGTAATTTGGTTTATTACTCTTGCCATGACTAGGTACAAGAACAGTACCAGAAAAAACTTCACGAACATCATAGCGATGAACTTCATTACTTTTTATTTTCCGGGCTTGTGTTTGATTACATTGCACAGACTTTGTAGTCAGAGTCGTCGCATTTCAGAAAAAAAAAACAGTTTATCCTCGGATGGACATGAATGTTCGTTCCGTTTAATAATGAAATTCCCTTTCTTCTTTTACAATGGAACGATGTTGTAAAGCCACCTCTTTGTTTCTAACAATAATAATTTGACCGGAAATCACATGTTTTTTTCCTAGAAACTGTGCAAAGACAACACGTTCAAGGGAGTCCGCCAACTTGTGAAGGTATTTATTATTCGCATATTTGCAAGACCCCAATATTTACACATTAAGACTAGCTTGAAGCAAGGAGGAAACTATTTCAGCAATTGATCGGATGGCATTCAGTCCCACAGGCCAACTGATTATTTTTCGCAAGGGAATATATACACACGCACTTGCATACAACTCACAGAGTGCTTCAGGCAAGTATACTTAATCTGCCTTGTATGTTCCAAAGCTTTCCTTTTCAGGAGACGCAAATGCGATAAATACCTCGCATTTGCAACATTACATGATATCAGCAAGTCCACCATTACCGGGCGCCAGCCCGCCAAAATTGCAGTAACGAAAACACGGTCGGCTTCAGAGGGAGAGTACAAGTAAGAGAGGCTGCGGAGGGCACGCTAGAGGCGCGTTAGAGGGCAAATCCACAGCCTCGCTTTGTTCCTGTGCCGCGCCGCGTCCCCCGAGGGCCGTCGTGAGCGAGTCACGCGCCAAATTACGCTAATTCCACGGAGTTCGCGCGCGGCGGTGACGTCAGAGGGCGCCCTGGGCAGCGTGCGGAGAGCGGCGCGGCGCGGCGCGGCGGTTGACGAGGCGATGGAGAGGGTGGCGGGAGGGCGAAGTGATGGGCAGTGTGGTGGGATCTGTGATGGACGGAAATGTGGACAGTGTGCCAGGCAAAGGGGTGGGCAATGTGGTGGGAACTGTGATGGGCAAAGAGATGGGCACTGTGCTGGGCAGCGCGCTGAGGAGTCAGACGAACAGAGAGATGGGCACTGTGAAGGACAGTGTGTTGGGAAACATGATGGGCAGAGAGATGGGCAATATGATGGACAGTGACTAGGAGAATATGATGGGCAGAGAGAAGAACACTGTGATGGGTAGTGTTAGAGAGTGTGATGGGTAGAGAAATTGCCACTTTGGCGGGCTATACGGAGGTAAGTGTGGCAGGCAGTGTGGCTTTACTAACGTAGCAGACAGTGCGGTGGATTGTTTGGCTGATTATTTGGCAAGAGACGTGGGGGGATGACGTGGACGAGGGTAGTGTGGCGGGCGTATAGTGGGTAGAGTGGCGGTAACTGCGGAGATCAGTCTGGTAAACGTCACAACACGCAGAATAACGGTCTGGGTGCCGATATTGTACGTGATGTGGAGAGCAGTGCGGAGAGCCATATGACTAAGGCTGAGGATAGCAGTTGTCGGGGAGAGCAGAGTGACGGGCGACATCGGTCCAGGAAGAAGCAAAGACGAAAGTCGGGCTGAAAGTGGAAAACGGAAATGCCACGTCGAAGCATAAGTATCGCTGCCGAAGCCCAAGCTCTCTTCTCAGCAGATCATGTGACACTATTCCGTGTTGCAGCGAAGAGGTATACTGGTGCATATTTCGTATCATATTACTTACGATATCGTCTATATTCAGTGAAGTTTAAAAAAGCTAATCTAACAAGATTCTACGAATAGGTCAACATATTGTCCATTGTAAAAAAGAACAAAAATGGAATTAAACACAACATTTCATGGGTAATTCTTGGAATAAGCTCGGTTTAAGGTTGTGGTAGAGAATTCGCAATATCAACAATGATTTTATTACGATTTTCTTTCGCATTTTAATCATTGACAGAGAGGCAGGCATAAATGTCCCCAAATTAATTTAAAATCCAATTATTATTGTTCGCATACAAACAACTTTAGAAGGTAATACACATTTAATTTTGTGTAATGTAAATGAACTTATTACGTTTCAAAAACTCAATAGGAAATGCATATCCATGTATTTCACAGCAGCTTCATTTTTTTAAAATTCAAAGCACATCATTACATGACATCAGAATTTGAAACATATTATCGTTTCTAACATTTTCAACGAAATCAATTTTCTTTTTCTGAACTCTACAAATTGCGGTTTGAAGATGGACCTCTCGACTAGCTCTTGGAGTAATGGAAGAACGTATTTCCAAAGTGATCGCCTTGAAATTCCATGGGTGCGGCCAGGGTTCGATTCCTGGATAATCCAGATGAAATTTGCGGTGGCCAAAGCGAGCTCCCGCCAGCGGGGCACCACCTCAGCTAGGGGAACTTCTAAGCTTTCGTCATGTGTGGCAGTGTAGTGCATGGAAGTGTAATCGTGTGTAAATAACGTGATGGTAGGTTAAGAAAGAGGAAGAAAAGTTCCCACGCGGTCCGCATAACGTTGATCGAAACTACGGAAAACTAGCGATCAGAACAGCCGGTCGCTAGAATTCTCCTCCACACAGCGGCTCAACTCGACATAGCAATTTAGCTACAGTCGAAACTCCTGCAACCGTCGAGACTCGAACTTAGGAATCGTCAGGTCAGAGGCACTGCCGTGACATCAGTTAATGCCCTGAGCCAACTAAGCCTGTCTCTCCCTTCAAAACAAAACACACGAAAGTAAATAAATAAATAAATAAATATGTAAGTAAACAAATAATTTGGAAATCCGCAAACTTCGGGAGCCCCGGCTAACCCGGGACAACAAGGCGGCAGGCAACTGAAGGTGAAAAAGAAGCAAGCCTGCTGACAAGTAGTTGGCGCAAGGCACTGAAGCGTTTATGATGAATAAATAAGTAGGTAAATAAATAAATAAATAAATAAATAAATAAATAAATAAATAAATAAATAAATAAATGATGTGAAATGCACATGCTGATCCCCACGGAAGAAGCGCCAGCAGCCTCGACATGCCAGTCTTCTGATCCCGACGGAGGGCCACTCCACTTAACCGCGGGCGGCGCGGCGCGGAGGCCGCACAACCACAAACAATCAATGCCTTCGCTCGCCCGCCTGCTCGCCCGCACGTGCTACGACGGACGCGACGCCGCTCGAGCCGTGACTCACAAGGAGAGGCAGCTGCGCGCAGCCGACGCCACCGACGCCGACGCGACGCGACGCGACGCGGGCACCCGTAGGCGTCGAGGCGCCGCCGGCGCCAGCGGCCCGAGGCGATTTCGAAGGTCGCGCGTCGCGCCTCGGTTTGCGGCGCCGGCGCCGCGTCACCGCCTCGGAATGTCTTATTCCTGGTTCCCCGAGAAACGACCGCTGTGCCCGGAAAATACTGGAGGCTCGCGAGAAATGAAAAAGGGGTAATGAATGACATGTCGAGAGCCGTCGAGAGCCGTCGAGCGGCTACGGGGTGATGTCACTCGATGCGTAACTTTTGGTGTTCAGCTTGTTTTCTTCAAACTCATTTATTCTTTGAAAGAAACTCTAATATCATTGTTTTTGGGAAAAATATTAGTAAACTAGTAATGCCCTAGCAAACATTCTAAACTTTATAAATAGTTTTATTATTTTTAATTTTTTTATAATTGGTTTGAAGATATTTTTGGCAGACATTCATTCACTTAATATTTTTTTTATTTAAAATCATACAATCTATAGACCAACGTTTCGAATACTATGATTTTAAATTTAAAAAAAATATTATGTGAATGAATGTCAACCTAAAAAATGGACCTTCAAACCGATTCTAAAAAAATATATTATGTGAATGAATGTCTGTCTAAAAAAAGGGACCATCAAACCGATTCCAAAAAACTTCCAAAAAGGCAGTCCTATTCTCACAGAATAATTTAAAATTTTTCTTTCCAAACAACATTTATAAATCATTGTTCAGTGAAAACCGCTTCATAGAGAAAACCAACTACGAACGCTTTTCAAAAACACAGCGACGGAGTGGGAGTCGGTAGTCGAAGAACTCAAATCCGCTTTAGCCGAACTGCTGAACTATGCTCCATAGGGTATTCACCAAAACATTGATAAGTACGATAAAAAGAACTCATGTATAATTCTGTATATGAAACATAAATCGACTAGCACACATATATTATGATGTTAACGATGTAACAATACATACAGATTACTGGGTGTTGCGAGTTATTCAGGGGTCGGTTCTTTTTCTGTATCAGAATCTGCTATATTGTATTTTTTTTATTTGTTTTCTCGATATAAGCGTGTTTGATAGAGGAGAGAAGGTTAATTCTCTATCCACTTACGAAGTATAGTGCGCATGGTTTCGTATAAATGGCATCAAACTCGTATCTTCACTTAACATGTATAGAGATGACACACAAAATTTGCTCGTTCTGAAACTAGTTGCCCGAGAATTGTTTTTTAAGGCCGTCCTCGGCACGCAGGACGTTATTCGCCGCTTCTGCAGTAAGTCATCAGCTGACGCCAGCGACGCCTCGTCCGTTGGGCCGTAGCCACGCCTTGACTTACGACGGCCCCGCCTTGGCATTTGGCTCCCGAGCCCAACTGCCCCGCCCCTCGTCACGCCGCCGTCTCCACCCCGCTCTGCTGCGTCTCCAGATGCTGCGCTCCCCTCCGCCTGGCCCTACGGCTCCACTCCCCTCCTCAGCACTTCCGCCCCGTCCCACTTTGCTCCTCTCCGCTCCAGCCCACCTCTCCCAGTTGTATTGGCCTCGCCCCGGCCTCCGCCTCTTCGCGTTGCCCCGCCTCTCCTCCCCTAACTCTAATTCCGGCCGGCTCTCCCATCCTCTTCTCTCCTTTACCACGACCACCCCCTCGTATTTCGCCACAATCCAATCTCCTTTCTGCTTCAAACCGCTCCGACTCACTCTCCTCCTCTCCGCCTCGCCCCTCCCGCCCCTCACAACCCTTTATTCTGGCCGCCCTCAGTATCCTCCCCCCGCCCCACCCCCCGCCTCCTCCCCACTCTATCTCGCCCCAACCCGCTCCCCTCGCGGCTTCAAACCGCCCCTCCAAATCCTCCTCCGCCCCGCCCCACTCTCCTCCCCTCCGCTTCACACAGCGCTTCTCAACTCCATTTCCTCCCTGCACCAACTTCTCTCCGCATCTCCCCCCGCACTCTACTCTATTCCGTTCAATCCCTCCTCACCCTCCCACCCACACCTTCACGTTCTGCATCACCCCGATTTCTCTAGCCCATTCCGACAACCAGTCTTCCCAGCAACAACTACCACCGCCTCCGCCACTCTTCGCGCCATCCCGTCGTCCCCTCCGCTTGCCCCGTTCCGCCATGACTCACAACGCGGCGGAATACGCTTAATTCGTGGCGGGGCAAAAAACGCGCCTGCGGGCGAGCGCGTCTCCTCGAGATCCGTATCTCGCAAGAGGCACGCGAACGCATTGACGCACGCGCCTCCGCTCCCACGCAGCGCTCCAACACTCTGCCCGCTGCCCCTCCGCTCCCCTCCTCAAGTACAACCCGATGCAAATGAGAGAGTGTTGGCTGTTTTTGATTTGTTTATTTACTTATTTATTATTATTATTATTATTATTATTATTATTATTATTATTATTATTATTATTATTATTATTAAAGGTCGCTTTTCATCCTTCGTCACATAGCGAACACTTCAACTTTAAACTTTTGGGTAACGGTAGGGGAGCATTCGTAACATCATACACAAACATCTATGCTCGGTAGGGAATTCGAGACCGCGACCTCCCAGCGAAAGTAGCTAGGGTCTTTCTGCCTTAGCGTCCTCGGCTACCTCAGTCGGCCGGTGTTCAATGATGCCGGTGCCTCAACTACTACATTATTACTTTCCAACGAGTGCAGAAATTGAAAGAAAACTACTCAGCCTGAAGAGGTGTCTATGGTTTTGTGTGATACCCAAGAACTTGGGATACATACAAAGAACCATTGAAACGTGGGCTGAAAACAAACACCATTTTCAATGAAAAATATAAAATGTTGGATTGTGTTATTCCGCCTATTCTCATATTGCGCTTGACGACTGAATTCTCATACTCACTTGTCACTGCTTACGACATAGCTGAAATCATGTGACGGCAAGGCGCCAAGAAAGAGTCACCCATTGAAACTTGATGGACCATTGATTTCTATTTACGTGTTGTGTTACGGATCTGCAACTTTTTTTATATTTCTGTTACAGAAAACGCAGTACATATACTATACTTTGTTATTGCAGTATTCGTGAAACTTTTTTCTTAAAATATAAGGATTACAAAAATACCGCGCGCAATGCGTGGCCCACCGGTTAAAGCACACGGATTCCGCTGGCAACGACCGGGCAAACCACGGCAAACAATCCACCAACTCAAAGTCGGCCGCTAAAAGTCCTTCAGAGATATTAAATTACCGACTAATTAAGAATATAAACGCTTTCAATTTCACAGCATCTTCTTTTCATTTAATTAATAATTGATGAATTAATTCAAACCAGAAATCTCTAATTTACTTTTTCACGGATGGATTTATTTACAGTTAACTTGTAAAACAGCCTGTGGTTCCGTTTCGGATTGAGAAAAGCATTCGAAAACACAAAACGAGCATCATTTTGCACCAAATTTGAGCAAGATAATTATTCCCAAAATAAAATTGTTACAATAAATAATTCAGTTTTCAAGACAATATTTCCACAAATTCACACACTAAATTTTATTTTAACAGAGATTCCGTTTTTGTGAATTCTAAAAATAAGTATAACAGAAAAACGAAAGATATGAAAATTGATCAGAAGTAGCGTTTATAATTTTGATTTTGTGGAAAAATAATTTTAAATATCTGAAAGTATTTTGAAGCTTTCGTATATTATTTTACCTGTTATTTCGCGTTTATATCATATTCTGAATTACATGTATAGGACGCAAATAAAATATCAATTCATTACAAGTGTGTACTAAATGTAGTGCAGAAGATTCTACATTTGCTCTTGAGATTCTTTGGACTGAGGCTTGGCGAGTGTACATGGCAGGGTTGCATTTAATAGTACATAATACTAATTGCACATCCTGATGTTCCTGAATATTCCGAGATCTTTCCACGGCAGCCACCTACAAAAAGAAATGTAAACCAAGTAGCAGTGTAAGGGATACAGCGGACCAAGCACACACTGAGACACGCAAAAAGTCAGCCTGAGGGCAGACAGACGGGTGCACCATGCCGAAGAGCGCACCACGACCAGGGCTGAGCACATTGACGCCGACTCGCAAAAACGTTCTGCAAGTGGCAACGCATTCCCGGATCCCAGCTGAGAATGACGCCCTCCAAACGAACTGTGCCACTTGATCTTATTTAGGACAAGATCTTTCGCGTAAAAACCGAACGACAAATTTGCAAACCCGAGATGCAAGACTCAGACAAGGACAGTACTGTAGAACAAAGAGACCCGACGGACAGATCGTGAATTTCCACGAAACCGAAAGAAGATTCTAAAGGTCCTTGAAGTCCACGATTTCTTTCAATATTGTTCAATACATATGAATGCGGAATCTACGATAATATTACTATATACATTTAGTTTATCAGACCATAATAAGCTCAGTATATCACTATGAGAAAACCTCTGAATTCAGTGATACGTCTCACTGCAATTAAATTACATAACCGATCCTCATGTTCACATGTAATAATGAATGGAAGTATATGCTGACGTCCTGAACTTTAAGTAGGGATAAATTAATATCGTTCCAGTATTTTTAGAGAATTGGGTTGATATTAATTCAATGAAGGAAGTACTTCACGATACGATTTTACTGAGATAAGGCGGTGACAACTGCATCATTTGGTGAAAAGACGATTCTCTCCACTACTCTCAGAAAAAGCTGTGGATAATTTTTCTTTTCGAAAAATTTCGAAGAAGAAAACAACAAGCAACTAAAAAGAATACTGTCGTCGGTTGCTGACCTAGGCGAGTGAGTATTTTGAGTTTCTTGGCACATCAACGACTCGGTCATAGTCGGGGAGGGGAGGGGGTTCTTCCTCGCTGGCACGTGAGATCTGGCACCGACCTACACGTTGTCTTGCAAGATTTACCTCTCCTCCATATATCTTCCCCTTCACCGCCTCAGGCCGAACAAACTGTAAGCTTCCGACTCTCTTCCCATATGGGAGGTAGGATACAACACGTCATCATGAGAGGGCACGAGCAAAGGAGGGGACAAGGAAGAGAGAAGGAAAGATCGCATGAGGTCCGGACTCCATTTGTTAAGGTCCTACTCCGACATTCGCCTTGAATTAATGGGAGAAATCACGGAAAATTGCCGTTCAGAGCGAAATGCTGTCTTGACAGAGTCCGCTAGAATTCTCCTCCAGTCAGCAGCGGCACGTACGCAGAGTCAAAAATCTGCCAAAAAACTTCCACTCTCATCCTAAAATCTGACGGTCAGCGACGCTAAAAGACAATCGAAAATCTTAAAGGCCGTGAAAATGAGCTACATCTAAACGTATTTCAGGCCAGGGTGGACACTCAATTCTTTAAACAAATTTCACTGCTTTTCCCTTTTTTCCAAAGCATTGTTTTAGTCATAAGATTTGAAGAGAATTTCACACTATTTAAAGAAAATATTAAAGCAACTCTGACACTAATTTGTTAATTTTTTTTATTTCGACGTGATAGAGAACAAATTATAAAAATTCAACAAATAGAAAAACGAGCAAACAATTAAGCTGCATAATTTATTATTTTATTTTATTACTTATTAAAAATAATATCATCTTTTATAGCCACGTCCTCATTTTTTTTCCCACTTCTAACGATTGTTTCACAAATTCCTTGATTTTTCCCGACATTTCCAGAGCAATGAATTTCCCTAATTTAACATGGTTTTCCACGTTTCCCAGAAAATGCCGCCCAGCAGGCTTTGGCGACCGTCGTGAGCCGCTGTGCGACGTCTTCAGCGCGAGGGTCGTTGCGCTCCGCATCTGCCGCTTATTAATTCCGCGCGGAGACGGCTGAGCGCCGGGACCTCACTCCGCCCCCACCGACGCCGGCACTAACGCCGCCGCGGGCGCCCCTCGCCTCGTGATGCGTGGACCTCGTGCGCATCTGCTTCCCGCACGGGAACCGCGTGCTTCGAAGACGGTTCGGCAGCCACGCTTTTTAACGAGACACGGTGCTAGGAGCAACTTAATCCGTAATTACTAGGTGCCTATCACGTCGAGGTAATTGTAAGTGTGACGCTTGAGAAGGAATGTGTAAAATAGTGACTGAGGTGATTAGCATTGCTAACGCATGGCGGCAGTGCCATTTCATTGGCTTTAAAGAGTAACGATTACTTAATCCATAGACAATTAAATACAAAAAAATTAAAAAGATATTATACTACCTACAACGAACTGATGCCTGCAAAGAGCAAACTATGAAGCAAATTTTATGTCGAAGAAACAAGACGTAGGAGAAAAGCGATAATTTTTAGTTTTGAACTAGCAAATGTACTATAACAAGCACATGAAATACAACTAACAATTAAGCGAAAACTTCACTATTTAGAGAACTGCGCAGATAAGGGACCAAGAGGGGACCAAGTGGCCAACTCGGGACCAAGCGGTGGAAAACGAATGTGTTATGAATTACATCGTGATCCCTCTTTCTCACACATACTCACACACACACACACACGCTCATACGCAAGCGCACCGACAAACGCACATGCGCCCGCCCGCCCGTGCGCGCGCGCGCGCGCACGCACACACACACACACACACACACACACGCACGCACGCACACACACACACACACGTGCGTTGCGTTGGGAACACAATACAGCCACCAACACCACCCATGCAGCGCACAATATTACGGAAGGGGCAATGAACGCTAGTGCAGAGCCAGGGTATTACACACAATGACGTTTTCAAACCACGAACTCGCCGACAATAATTGTTCACGTTTCTTACAAAGCTCTCTGTGTACGTCCACTGCGCGTCGGAACATTGGCTGGTCGCATGGTGGACCACACCTCGAAAAGTCCAGACAACACCCTGCGCGGCGCTCTCTCCACGCGGCGTGTAAGGGCTCGTAATTAAAATTTAAGAGGCGGGCGGGCGGGCGGGCGGGCGGGCTAGCAGCCCATGAAATCGCCGGGCCGTCCGCCCATTGTCTCGTTCCCACGCGATACCGCCCATGCGCACGTGCACGTGCTCAGGCGCCCACGCCCCCCCTCCCCGGAACTATCCAATATATAGGGCACGGGGCGCCCACGCGCGCCGGCGCGACCAATGGCCGGAGCGGAGCGGCGCTGATAGCGCATTCGTGGGCCTCGCGGTGGTGGTTGCTAGACGCGCCGCAGAGGGGAAGCAGTAGGAGTTTTGTTTCAAAAACACAACGCGAAGCTGATGTGTTCGTAGGAACTTGTCGTTCTGGATATTGCAATGGCTACAGTACATAGAGTAAGTCGCTGAACAAACCAATAGTGAAAACCATAAAATACAGACTCGTACAACCCCTTAATGTATACATAGTTGTTGGAATATAACCATACAGAGGTGTTGTCAAGCGAATTGATGAGGAGGGTCGCCAGGGGATCTCTTCTCCCAGATTTTAAGTTGCGTTCTGAGAAAGTATTTTTGTCTTCCTGCCCGAGTTACGATTAATCGAAATCCCATTTATGATTTACGTTCATTGCAATGTTCAAATCGAGGAACCCAAATCAAAAAAATTCAAAGCGAAAACTTTTCCTTTGCTTGGGTTACTTGCTTAGTTGCTTGGGTTACTTGCTTACTTGCTTGGGTTACAACATTACTGACCCGGGCGGAAATCAGCTGTTATGTGGCATTCAAAAGGAAGGTTGAACGACCCCATAGTGACGTCAGTGTAGTGATGTGTGAGCTCCCGATTGGATGGCATCGTAACAGTTGACGACTGCCAAGTGCAGGTCTAAAGAAATCGAAGGGTAAGTTTCATTCAGGCCGTGTGCGTAAGCAATAGATTCACGTGACACTCCTCAATTCGTCAATCAGCGATTTATTTTCCACCGGCTGTATTATGTTGTTAGGGTTGTCTACTTGCCTTTTTAATCCATGAAGTGTTCATTTTCGAAGAAATGTCACAATTCGCACCCGGAAATACCCTCTCTGGATACTTTTGAAACTTGTGTTCACAAAAGACCCACGAAGTGTAATGTGACCTGCGAGTGGGTATTAGTTCCACTGCAAGAAATAATGATTCTTCTCGCGTCCCAGACCAGGTTACCAATTGGTAACGATTGGCCGGTAGCAATAACAGTACGTTTAGAGTAAAAAATCTAAAATCGAGTAATCTGTATTCCACTCATTGTATTGAATAAACCGTCGCAAGGAAGAGAAGAGGAATAAACAATTTAATAGAAATATGCGCATATTGGCGATTTGCTAATTAAAAAAAAATAAATGGGTTATCGAATAATTGAGGCATAAAGAGGTTGGAATTACCTTCGTTTATCGAGTTCGTAAGAAAGGTGAAGGGGAATTAACGAACCAACGAATTCAAAATTCAAGTGATTTAAATTGGCGTTACGGACGTAATGGAGACGAAGAATACGAGTATTATTCAAATCTTCATAGAAATCGAGGAATGAAGGTATCGAACAGAACCGTTTCCCGTAATGGTTGATCGCAATGCTTGTCTTTCAAAACAGGCAGACAGGCCAACGAGCGCCCGCGAGGTCTCTGCGCATGGCGCGACGCGATTGTTTACAAACAGGGCTGAGGAGGCGTCGGCGCCGTGGCAGCGAGCGCTTCGGAAGATACGCCGCGCCGCGCGCCACCTGCGGCCTCGTTATGTCATTGTTCTCGGCTGCGCGCGCCGCCAACTGACGCGGGAAAGCATTACTTCTTTCACTACTTCCTGCCTTCTCTCCTAAATCATCCCCCCGCCCTCTCTGTCTCTTTGATGGCGCTGCAGCCTAGATCGAGCCTGATATCTCCATACTTGCAGTTCTGTGTCAATGTTGCGTTGGTTATTTCTGGGTCAAATCTGAGTTGAAGTAACGTGGAAATTCGGTTTGGTGCAAACATTAAGTTCAAGAACATTTTTTTATCTAGAAGGTATAGCAAATTATGTGTATCAGACTAATATATCTGTAATATTAAAAAAAATGTAGTACAATTCCTACCAAACAAGTAAAGTGCTTACGAAACTACAAATTCTCAACGCCTTAACAAATTGTATTAAAATAATGGAAAGCCCCAAAGTCCCAACAATATCATTTTCTGGCCCATTTCATTTCCATACATCAAAATACAAGGTTTTTCAAATTACTTCCCATAATAACATTCTTTCCTAAACCCAGATTAAGAGTTTTAAACGTTCTATTAAGGTTCCGACTTCATCGTAACGTAATTACCTTAATACTCTTCCACGATGAGATAACGCGCACGATTCCTTTCACTCCGGAGCTAATTACGGGCGCCTCCTGCCAAGCATCAAAACGCGCGTAAACGAGCTGTTTGCAAACAGCCCAGCGGGAGGGGCAGGTTCACGCACTTGCGGGAGCCTTCTCCCGCCGCCTCATCATTCCGCGCGACCGCTTCCACGCAGATAACGAATGCTACAAAACTTGGTTGGAAGGAAAAATCGTTAATGTACCGTGAACGACGAAACAGATTAAGGTATAATGTGGTGTGTATAGGAATTGTTTGAATTCAAAGGCGCCCCCGGGATTTTCTTCTGGGGAGGGGTTACCTTGATGTTTTCTCATAAAGAATTATTATTATATTCCTTCGTGCTGGAGAAAAAATGTATTTTCATTAGTGGGCTTGTAGTTAATAATTATAAGTTTAACAACTGATGTATTGAATGACTTCCGTTCGAAAGATTTTCTGTAGATAATTAGTAAAAACTATATTTTTGAATATTTATGATTGGCTCCTGCGGGGTTGAAGCCCCATCAGCTGCCTGCCTGGATGCGCCACTGACTGAGTTCTCTCATGTATAATATATTAATTGTCCCTTTCAATTCAATATTGACTGGAATTCAATTCATACGGCCGCAGATCCAAGCAAAGTTTTTAGTAGCTTCAGTTTGGCTGCGTGTGGGTGAAGAGCTGAACGTTGTACGCCATGTAAGCAATAACCATAAACTTGAGTTACTTCTTAATGTTGTTCTAAATTACTTATTTTAAGTCCAGTTTTGATCGTATCCGTAATTTTACCATACATCTTGAGTGAAAATTTAATCTAATATAGTCTGTTCTTCGTAATAAACTTTTAAACATTCTACATATATTCTCAATAAATCTTACGCAAAATATACATCATATACTGGATAAACTAAAATATCTTCACACATCAACCGATAAAAAAGGTCAAATTATTTTTTTTAAAGTTTATTACATAAAATGTAACAATATAGAATGTAATAAAAGACCATTTCACTGTATTTGCTTCTCCGGTCATTTGTTTTGACGACTGTCTTCACGTAACAACAACCAGCTTCATTAACATGCCTTCGTTACGTTGCTTTTCTTATTGTCATAATAATTCATAACAATAAATCACGTCGCAGAGGCTGTTCACCCACAACTACCCCCAGCAAAATGTGACATGCAAACCACCACCTTAATGACACTTCTGAAGTGAATGCGAATTACAGCGTGAGTGTCGCTATGCTATTCCACATGGCCGTCTCCTCCTTCACTCGGCAGCAAGAGCTCCGGTTGGTGATACGACATCGGTAACAAAGCATTGATGTTTTTAAACAGTGCCCACGGTGCATGCGTTGGCCACCTCTCCATGTACGAAATTCGAGGGATGACATTGGAAATACTAGCAGGGCACATCGAGTGAGAGAGAAAGGTAATATAAAAAGAGTTCGTTTACTGCGAACACATAAACTGACTGTGATATCAATTATTATTTCATATTTGAGCTTTTACAAAATTGTGATAACGGAAACTTTTTATTCACAAACATAAAATGGGAAACCTATAAACATCGAATACAAACCGTCGATGTTAAAAAAACTGCGTTATATGGCTCAGGGCATCAACAAATGTCACTGCAGTGCCTCTGATCGGGAGGTCCTAGGGTTTGAGTCGCTGTCTGCAGAGAACTCTAGCGGACGGTTGCTCTGATCGATCGTTTTCCGAGGTTTCTCCGATCAATACAAGGCGAATGGTTTCTCCAATCAATACCCGGAGCAGTACTGTAACCAACGAGCCACAGATTGCGCGCTATCTTTGCGTTCTCTTCCTCGACCTATCCTCCCCCATTACTTACACTTACACATACTCGTATACACACATACATGCATCACATTTCAACGACACTGTGTCGTCGAAAGGTTAGAGCTTGTAGTGGAGCGGTGCCTCGCTAGTTAGCGTAACCCGTTTAGGGAAATATCAGCAAGCAAACGTCCAATCTCACCACCCGGCATGTGAAGATCACCTCCACTTTACCGTGATAAAAACATACACTACATTTACGGGACTACAATAAGCCCATAGCCGTTGGCGCGAGCAAAATACGAAATAACCAATCAAACGATGTTTTAAAAACGATGTTTCTACGAAATCATCAACACGGATGTCGCATCCTTAGCTCCACAGTGCAACGGCAGCTCGGGACGTGACGTCACGCCGGCCGTCGTCCCCCAGCGCCGCGCCGCGGCCGTGACCAACCGGCGGGAAGTGCGCCTTTGGCCACGCCGATGCACCCCATTAGAAACGTGAAGAATCTATAAGCGCGATGGATGGGACGCGGAAGGCGCGGGAACGCGGAGACCCGCGCAAAAGCAGCCGGCAGACGAGCGCGTGAGGCGCAGCGAATGAGTGCTACACGAGTGCGATATTTTTCGCCTGACGTTCGGTTAATGAGAGCACATGTCGCGGATTTGTAACACGTCGTATGCTCCCGCGGATGTGCTTTTTGGTTCGCGGGAAGTGGGAGTTTAGGCATGTACATCATTAACTGGGGTCGGGACTAAGGAAACCGAAATATTATTCGTGCCGGAAATATAACAGTAACGAACAGTAAAGAATATTCATTTCAGAATTGTCTTCGCATTTTACCTTCATAAGCAAGGTTTTCTTTCGTTATTGTTATTAGAATGACTTGCAGTATATTTTGAAAACAATAGGTTTCAGTATTTACTCAGATTTGTTGAGAACATCCCCCTATTTACACAATATTATTCTATTTGTGTTGTTTTGGCTTGAACTGAACAATGAGTAACATTTTACCTATACAATAGTAAATATTACAATGTATGCAATGAGTAAATATTTTATTAATTTGGCCACACACTAATTTCAGTAATGAGTCTCTGTAAATTTCTGTAATTAATTTGGCAACAAATGATTTTCAAAACATACAATAAAAGCTTTTTGTTGGACGTAAATCAGAAGTATATGAGACGTCGATATTACCCCATATGTTTTTATTCTCTGATAAATACCACGGCACTAATAGAAATAATTGAAATGAAAAAGTGCCGTGGTATTTTTGCTTCTCAAAAAGGGCTTTTTCGCAAACATTAAAGTATACACTAGAGGTAAAACTGAATGTTAAATGAGAGAGGCGTACGTTCACGTGATCAAGGACCTCTCTACAGGAGCCATCAACAATATAAAATGTTTTGGTACAAACTGTTACATTATTACGACATGAAACTCAGGGGTGAAAACCGCTTTTAACGCCCATCGTTCGTTAAAAGTAATAACGGACGCTCTTCATGAAGAACAATGAGTTGTAGCTAAAGATGAGTGTTCCCATTCAAAGAAAAGGTATTTCTTTTTTACGTGATTTTTTTTCTCGTAAGAAGGTTGCAAATTTGCAACAGCTGCTAAGAACACAGCCGTTGATTACACTATAAATAAATGAAACAAAAGTGGTATTAAGAAAAGTATTGCACGAGGCACGGCTGATACACAAATAACGGACTTGGTATGCTATTTGCTCTACATCAGCCTATTGTCTTTAATAACCGTTACGAAGAGGCCAAAAGGATTAAGTCCGAATGGGATCTCTCATTGCCGTTGCCATTTTTATTGGAGGGTAGGCGGTTGTCCTCATTCCGGGCTCTTGCCTTCGGGGCTCCGGTGAGGCGCATCGGTTGATCAGCCTAACGTCGTCCTGCAAGAGGCGTGTGTGAAGAGCTGTCACGTCGGAGTGACACTTCTCTGAAACATAACGTTCGCTTCTTATTGGAACACTCATTTTCCCCTATCCATGCCTAACTTCCCTACATCCAGATGCCTCGGCAGCTGCCATTTCGGTCCTGAGATGCAACATCGATGTCGATGTTTTCAAACTATCGATGTCTTTGTAGAAACATCGATGTTTTAAACATCATTGTTTTAATACATCGATGTATTAACATCGATGTTTTAAACATCATTTTTCAATACATCGATGTATTAACATCGATGTAACATCAATGTTTTAAACATCGATGTATTAACACCGATGTTTTTGACACTAGCTTCATGGACTAAACGCTCTCGCCCGAGATGACCTCCATGCCCATGTATTTCCTCTTTCTTCATATTCATTTCGTACACTGAGATACGGTCAAGGTCCTTCTTCTTCTATCGTTATTCGTCGAATTTGCTAAACACGAACACTGTCAAATTAAATTTTGATGCACACGAATTTAATGTTAGATACCAATCCAGACTACGAACATCGATGTTGAAAAACATCAATGGATTTTTGTCGATGGATTTGGACATCGATGTTCTAATTTTGAACATTGATGTTTGCTGACATCGATGTTTTGTTGTCGATGTCGCATCACTGTTTCTGTCCCGCACGCTACGTCCCATTCCTCCGCCTCCGCCTCCGTCCCCGCCTCCGCGCCGGTGGCGCACGAGCCCAGTCGGTGGCCACCGCCCGCCAGGTGCTGGTGCCGGTGACGGCGCTGGTGCCGGCGCTGGTGGTGCAGGTAGGGGCGCCGCGAAAGGAGCTCACGTTATGCGGTAACGGCGGCTGCGACCACGGCGGCGGCGGCGGGGCGGCCTCCCGAGGAGAATGACCTCGATTCCAGCGGACGGACGGGCCGCGCCACGCCGCCCCGGGCGCCGGCGGCGGCAGCCCGGCCTCAGCGCGCGCAGAGAGAGGCGCAGGTTCAGGCAGAGGCGCACGCCGAGGGCGGCCGACGGGGGCTGAGGCGGTGGGCGACGTCGATGCGAAGGCTCAGGCAAAGGTAGAGACTGACACGAAGGTAGAGACTGACACGAAGGTAGAGACTGACACGAAGGTAGAGACTGACACGAAGGTAGAGACTGACACGAAGGTAGAGACTGACACGAAGGTAGAGACTGACACGAAGGTAGAGACTGACACGAAGGTAGAGACTGACACGAAGGTAGAGACTGACACGAAGGTAGAGACTGACACGAAGGTAGAGACTGACACGAAGGTAGAGACTGACACGAAGGTAGAGACTGACACGAAGGTAGAGATTGATACGAAGGTAGAGACTGACACTAGGGTAGAGACTGACACGAAGGTAGAGACTGACACGAAGGTAGAGACTGACACGAAGGTAGAGACTGACACGAAGGTAGAGACTGACACGAAGGTAGAGACTGACACGAAGGTAGAGACTGACACGAAGGTAGAGACTGACACGAAGGTAGAGACTGACACGAAGGTAGAGACTGACACGAAGGTAGAGACTGACACGAAGGTAGAGACTGACACGAAGGTAGAGACTGACACGAAGGTAGAGACTGACACGAAGGTAGAGATTGATACGAAGGTAGAGACTGACACTAGGGTAGAGACTGACACTAGGGTAGAGACTGACACGAAGGTAGAGACTGGCACGAAGGTAGAGATTGATACGAAGGTAGAGACTGACACTAGGGTAGAGACTGACACTAGGGTAGAGACTGACACTGAAGTAGACACGGACACGTAGGCTGATTGCCTCTTAGATAGAGGTATAGACTGGCACTGATGCAGAATCTGAGACTGGAGCACAGGATTGTTCTGAATTGAAAGTACGGGGACCGAAGCTATGGAATAGGATAAAGCAGAGGATGATGCCGAGCCGAAGGGTGAGGCAATTAAAGAAACAAATTCCTATGAGGCAGAGATAGTTGCTAAAAGAAAGTTCATGAAAATGCGAAGAGGAAAACAAGTTTACACCGAGCTCGAAGTACAGAGGTAGTAGCAAGAGCGTAGGAGAGCGTGTAGGTAGAGGATATGACACAGGTCGACGCCGAAGCAGCATCGACGCAAGAACACAGCCTGAGTCAGAGAGACAGAACCACAGGAAAAACTTGGATGTCCAAAAAAAGAGAGAGAGCATGAGAAAGAGACGCCACGTGAGAAATTGACCACAGCCAAACTAAATAAAAACCCTAAACGAATGGTAGGCAACACATTGGCAATGCCAATTATGACAACACAGCCAATGTCATTGTCAATTTTACGCCCACTGTTTCGAAACATAAACGTTCCAGTATAAATTTCAATAAAAAATTAAGTGTGAAGAGGAAAGGAGGAAAATAAAAGTGGAAGGTTGAGACAAGAGAGCAAGAAAGAAGAGATGTAGAGATGAACAAGAGAGAAAAGGAAGAACGGAAGAGAACCAGAAAGGAGGAGAAAAAGAAGTAAAGATGATAATAATAAAGAGAGAAAGAGAAGAAATGGAGAAACAGAAAAAGAAAAGGAGAAAGAGAAGAAATGGAGAAACAGAAAAAGAAAAGGAGAAAGAGAAGAAATGGAGAAACAGAAAAAGAAAAGGAGAAAGAGAAGAAATGGAGAAACAGAAAAAGATTAGGAGAAAGAGTAAAAAGGATTCAAAGAAAAGAGACACGAAGAAGAAGAGGAAGAAGAACAAGATGAAGGAAAAGAGAAAGACCAGAAGGAAGATAAGAAAGGAAGAGAGGCGACAAGGAGGAAGAATGGGAGAAGGGTAGGGTAAGCGAGGAAAAGGGGGTTGTCGGGGCAGTGGGCGCGAGCGAGTGCAGGCGTCGAGCGGCCGTGGGCGAGGGGCGAAGCGGCCGCACTTGACCGAGCGCGGGCGAGCGCCCGGGCGGGTGGGCGGCGGCCGAACCAATTACCCGGGTCGGCCGCGGCGGCGTCTGCCGCTGCTTACGGCGTCGGCGTCGGCGCTGGCGCTGGCGGCCGCATTCCACTGTGAGCGCGCGATCGCCCGGCCCGAGCACCGACACCGGCAGCGGCACCGGCGCGGCGCCTGCCCCATTGTGTCCTCGGGAGTCGGGGGCCGGGAGAGACACGACACCGCTCGGTTCCCAGCGGCCCTCGTACTGCACGAAGCAGCTAATGGGGGACATAGAGCGATAAGGAACGAACAGGAATAAAGAGCTCCTGATGGCGAGGTGGATCACCCGAAAACAAAACGTCACATCAGTTTCTATTGTTTTTGAACTAAAAATAAATCAAATAAAAAACCTGAGACATACTCAAAGGCAAACACGATTACGAATACAGTTCATAAGGAGCAACAAAGAAAGCATAAAAATATCATTTTTTCTAGAAAATAAGATAAAAAGGACATCGAGGGGTAATAAACAAAAGCGTTGTTTACAAGATTAACAAGAAGCACGGTCGAATACGTGGAGAACAATAAACGAACAATAGAGATTGATTTGTTCCGCCATTAATCAATACTAGTAAGGAATGCGTACACGAGACAATATGACAACCGTAACGGAAGAATCATCGATATAAGACACAACCTATTTGAAAGTAAACGATCAAGAATGATAAAGAAATTATATTAAAATTTTGGAATATACGGTGACAGAAATCCACAAAATAATCAAAAATGAATTTACTAGAAATGCACAATATCTGAGGAATATATTAAAGAAGAAGAAATAAGTAGGAGAAACAGAAATATTTGTCCTGAAACAGAAAAGAAATGAAAGAGCAACCAAGAACGGAGTTTTTCCAGCGCCCTTCTGATCGGCTGACATTAAACTGCACTATGCAGACTGAGAAGGAATGCCAGAAAGTAGTACACTAAACGGTCAGGGACGATCAACGGTTTAGAAGAGATTCTAAATATCAGAACAGTGACAATTACCTCGACAAATGAACTTAGAATTGGAGCAAAATGCACCCCAGCGACGCTACGGACAGACTAATTAACTAACTTCATTACGAAGTGGAGAGAAGACGGTAGTTTCATCCTGGTTTTTCCCGATGTTTTAATATTCAGGAGGTGAAGAGAGTGCAAATTACTTTCGCTTTTATAATCATACCATAAATTCCTACAAAATGAACTCACCCTGGGTTGTTAATACAACACCATATTTCATTTCAGCTAGAGAAATGCCGGTCCCCCTCATAAAAAGCACGATCTTGTAAACCGACGAAAGCTTGACACTGACACAGGGTGATGCTCAGAAAAGTTTGTTGATTCGGTTCCGGCCCTTAGTGTGGAGGTATCGTTGTGTGAGTGGTTTACTAATGTAACCCTTTCTCGGACAATACAGCAACAACTAAGCTTCCTTTCTTCCTTGACAGTTCCTACTGCAACCCGCTTTTAAATAAGTGATTCCTTCCTTATGTAATATTCAACTGAAAGAATCTCTTTATCCAACAGTAATAAAAATGATTCCCCGTACCTTTCCAGGGATCTGTAGTTAATCCGTTATTCCAGTAACTTTGAGAACAGATTCGCGGCGCTCGCCCTAACACAACTTCTTCAATGTCTCCGGAGCATGAGGCAGCCAACAGTTTCTTCGTTTTTGCAGTGTAAAACCTAACAATTCTGCATACAGAAAATGCCGGAAAACCTCTCCCACTCACGTAACGACGACTAGTGCATCCTCGATTAACTCTTGTAGGATTCCAGGAGCGATGAATTGGTCCCCACGATGAAAATCCTCAAGTTACCCCTTTCCATTTAGAAGAATCACATGTTACCAAATTACCTTGTTGGCAGAAAAGACTTCGTAATTATTTCGTTGTCTCATCGTAAAATCTCTGCCACATGTTGTGAATAATTCGTGGTTCGTAACTTCAATTTAAATATATGTCATCATTATAATCCAATAACACTGAATAATCTTTCAGAAATATATGTTCAAATCTTACGTCTTATAACCAAATGCTCTCTTAAGTAATGATGAACCTGCAGAAAATGGTGGATCCTCTTTCTGTACAGCAGCTACGTTGTCTCAAACTGCCGTAAATAATCATTATATATCAGCTATCGATTCCTACATTGGATCGACTTGACGTCAATCGACGTACAGGCGCGAAGACAAACTGTGACGGGACTCATTGTCACACTATTTATTTTAGTAATGTGGTCGTTTATCAAGATTCTCAGAAAGCAAATTCTTCCTATTTCGCGAATTTGACTCGTCTAGGATATCTGAAGGAAAAGTAAGATCACAACTTGTTTGCAAGTTTCTACGCAACTGCTCCAGCCTCACTTTCTATTGTAACAGAGAGGCTGTTTTGTTCTTTCCCACGCTCGCTGAATCATCGTCTCTTTCACGAACACTTTCAAGCATTTACTTTTTTAACTATAGCTGTGATCGCTCCAAAAGCAATTTTGGTCAGTAGTAATTCAGCGCGCAATATTAGACAACAGCGTTCATTAATATCCAAAGACAATTAATCTCCAACTATGTTCTTGCAGTTCAATGACATTTTGAAATCAAATACAGCTAGTCATGTCAATCTAGGACTACTGCTTTCGCTATTCCAAAAATCAAGCTTTGTAATCCAGAGGCTTCTAAGTTCTAGGCTCCACAACGACGATGGTTTTACGCCAGCTAAGAAACTGCACTAGACGATCACACTGTGTGGATTCGAATCAGAGAATACTATGGCATATAACAACAAAGGTAGCGCATCTCTTGGTCCGCACAGGACAGAATCTCGGCCACGAGGTATTCGGAAGGGGCTAAAAGGCCTCATTCATTAAAGAAACAAGAAGAAGAAAACGACCCCGACAATATTGTAAGAAGGGGAATAACAGGCCATGATTGAATTAAGGGGCCATCCATAAATTACGTAACGAAAATTTGGAGTATTTTCATATCTTCTCTTCTCCCACTTGTAACACACACAGCGCGTTTGAATCCCCCTAAATCATTACGTAACACTTGCGACAACCCCCCCTGTAAATGCAAGAAATGAAAATTAATTATAGCACACTAAACACAATTTGTTATTATTTTACTTGTATTGTATATTGTAATTAATAATTAAAGTAGAAATTAGTTGGCGATACTGACTGCACCTAACAATAGGATAGAGGCAAGTTCTGAGTGAAGAATGGACGCACAGGAGAGAACATTTTTCACGCCTAATGGATTACGGAAGGGCAAGTGTACAGCGCTAATTTAAATGGATTTTAGAGTATACTTCATATCAGTTTTGAATATGTTCTTCGTAATCTTACAGATTCAAAAACAAATTAAAAAATATTTCCATTTATTGTAACAGTTTACAAATAATAATTAAGTTTATTTGTTTTTAAAAAAATAATGAGTTAATATGTTAATGATTTAGTACAGGACTTAAAAAATAAATTATTTCAGCAAATGTTAAAAATGTAAAAAAATCAATATTACGTAACACATAACTAATATCTCCCTACCCCTATGTAATACAGCTTGTCACTCTGCCTTAGAGCCCCTCCCTTCTCTTAAGCATTACGTAATTTATGGACAACCCCCCACGCTACTCCACAGTACGAGGAAGAAAGAAGTTCAATGCCAGAAATACCCAAAAATTTAGAAAGAAAAAACCAAGAGCACTGATATGGAAGCGGAATTCAGTTTATCCTCGAAAGGTACAGGTACAGGTACAAATATCAGGTACAAATATCTTTCCTATTCCCTTCACTTTTACATCTTACACCAAAGCTGGTTTGCACAAGAACACTTTTGTCTTGTGCGTAGTGTTTTATGCTTTCACATTAAACATACCACGAAGCTGTCGTGTAAGTGAATAACAAAAATTTATGGTTTGGGCGTTCACCTTTCTGGAAGGCGAACTCTCCCGAAAGAGGGACGCGTTGGGACACGGGAGGAGCTTACTCTCTCGCGATGGCCGTCACGGGACAGAAAGACTGATGGAGCGACACCTGGAAAGTGACACGTTCATTTACCAAACGCGCGCGGACGCTGAAACCAGAGCCAGTTACGGCTCGGCCGCCGAGGATCCTATGGCAAGCGGGAGCTTTCCCGGTAAGCGTGCTTCTTGTGACAGGACAGCTGTAAAGCGAAACCGTTGCAGCCCACCGGACCCCTCGACCACCTGCGAAGCAATAATACGCAATGCCGTGCTTCAACTGCTTGGCCGCGAAGGGATGTGAGCTCGTGTGCCCAAATGGCACGCCTTAAAACAGCTCCTCAAGTAAATAAATAGCTGAAATGGACAATCGCTGGGAATAGTCAACCGCGACGCAATCGCTGGGAATTGTCAGAAAGGGCGGGGAATGGTCAATCGCTGAAACATGCTACGTATGAGAATGAAGAGGAATGAAGCATGAATGAGGGCGGATCGGAGAGGTCTGTGATATTTCAAACGTTCCACGATTCTCATTAGTAAACGTGTTGGAACTAATGTTTTTAAATGGAATATTATCGGTTTTCTAGCCAATTTCACAACATGCTCAATATCAGCCATTTCATTTTGGAGTCTCTCAAGAATGCATAAAAGACAGGTTGCCAGTACTCCGCACTTGCACCGCTGCTAATAGGTATCTTCTGGTACAGCCGCCGAAGGACAAAGATTCTAAAGATTCTAAAGAAACTACGTAGGCGAAACCGGTCGTTTGCTCTAGCACAGGAAATGATGCAACAGGTGAAGCCACAGTCTAGATGTCAAGTTGCATCCGATACCGCCTCGGCCTTCACCAGAGAGTGTACGCAACTTCTGCACAACGTATTTCTTTATTATGAAGCTAGTATCCACGCACTTCGACCTAACCTGAACTGAATGATGATCTAATGCGCATGCGATAAAGGTATGATGTGAATAAAGATAGAGCAATGTGAAATGGAATGAAAGACCGCGAAAGCATGTCTATTTCGAGAGAAAAGCTGTCGCAAACCCTCATCGTTCACCACAAATTGCATTGGGATCTCACGCGATTTTAACCACTGTATACAAAAAATCAGAAATTCCTTGACTGTCAATAACAATATTTAAAATACGAAAATCAAATGAAAACTGAAAGTTATGTTCGAAAACATCACTCTGAAACCTTTAGGAATGATTTATTGGCTATTTACTTCCTGAGCTAATTAACAAAACATAACTTACACAAGGTGGAATTTCGTTTAACTGAACAAACAAGAAAAAAATAAAGAAGAAGGAGTGATGAAGATTGAAAAGCCATCATGTTAATAAAAAATTTAAAATTTCTCTTACAGATGGGCATTGTGTCCTTTGAGCTAATGCTGCGAGGTACTTTTTTCTGAAAATGGCGGATTCTAAAACGCGTTAAATTGTAACGAACAAGTTCAAATCGGGATCGTAAAGAATGTTGATCATCATTCGACCTGTGCATTAATACGTGTTAAAACTGAATGGCTACAGAAGAAAGAGGATGTAAATTTAATGTTCTGGAAATTTGGGAACAGACACTGGAACTCAATTGACGATGGCCGGGACTATCTCGCGACCTCTTCGCAAATGACGAGGCCCGTCCTCACCAATTGCCAAGAGCAGGGTCGCCGCTAAAAAAGGTCTCGTAGAGCATCAACCAAAGGCCACAATGGTCGCACACAAAGGTCGGCGAAGGCCATGTCTGAAGTTTGGTGACCGGATCGCCATGTACCGTAACGGAATGTATACAGCACCAGCAGCGCATTGACAAAAATCTTTGTAGGACCATATCAATGGAATATTCAGGGACAGAAATCACGGGTAGGACTGGACCCCATCAGCACTTTGATGAATAAATTTGATATTATTTTGCGAGGTAGGTATTATACATGCAAATGAGAATTAGCAGATAGAACAAAGAACACGCGATCTTTTTAATGAAATGGCCATAGAATTTATTCAAATTTCTTAAATTTTATTTAAATTAACAACCCCGTTTTTCTGTCCATTCACTTTTACCACAGCGCGAATGATCATTAAGGTTCCTTGCAATCTCATTCACAATTATGAAAAAATATTATCACATATTTATGAAGCCTTGACTCAAGCAAGTCAATGCCCTTCTCTAACAAAAACTTCATTTTCTTAACCAGGTGAATTTACAATCTACATTACTTCCTCCTCTTTCATATCCGTTTCGCGTTTGTTCAGTAAAACTAAGTATCACCTCTTGTGAGCCTTCTTTAAAAAAATATATATGTATATTGGCATCAACAACTAGGTTAATAGCGACTTCCGATATACATGATACATAGTCAATACAAGGGTGGAATTATACAGTGAGCACATAAATAATACAAGACTAAAACAGTAATTATTCACAATGTACAGTTACTACTTCCTAGAAACTCTGTTTTGTTAGTACGTCAAAGGGTAAATTGCAGGGAAACGCTTCACAAGTGCCCCCATTCACTTTTTCTTAGAGTATTTTTCGTTTCCATTGACATTTTAAACAGTGTACATACTGAAGAAGAGAAAAACGAACGCTGAAAATTAATCTATATAAACTGACTTTGCGAAGAAAACTTTAGAATATTATTCAGGAATATTTTAAAGGCATTTCAATTTTCTCACAAAATATCCATTTTCTTAATGACTTTAGGAACCAAAGCAACTTAAACATGCCAGTTAACGTATGGAAAAATGAACGAAAAAAAAAAAAAGAATAACTTTGTACTTAATCCAATACGTACGTTTCACACTACGCGTCAACTGTGTACTTAATCTAATACGTACGTTTCACACTACGCAACAACTTTGTACTTAATCTAATACGTACAGTTCACACTACGCATCCACTTTGTACTTAAACCAATACGTACATTTCACATTACGCATCCACTTTGTACTTAAACCAATACGTACATTTCACACTACGCATCAACTTTGTACTTAATCCAATACGTACATTTCACACTACGCATCCACTTTGTACTTAAACCAATACGTACATTTCACACTAAGCATCAACTTTGTACTTAATCTAATACGTACAGTTCACACTACGCGCAACAAAAAACAGGCGAGCGGCTCGGAGGCGGACGCGCGAGACTCCCCGTTGGGCGTGTGCCCGCGGGCGGACGCGGAAGGATTACGCGGGCGGGGCGGGGCGGGGCGGGGCGGGGCGGGGCGGGGCAGGGCGGCGGCCGGGAAGGGCGGGGCGCGCGGAGCGCACGGGCTGGAAAACGACGAGTGCGCGCGCGGGGCGGGTGCGGCAGAGCGCGCGGAGGCGACGCACGGGGCGAGGACGCGTCGCCCGCGGGCGGAGGGAACGGCAGACGCCTGCGGCGGACGCTCTGCCCTCCATGAGATGGAACTTTGGGATTGACAGTCGGGCGACGTCTCTACGTTAGATTGTTGTTGGTGTTGGTGATGGCAGGTGGCTGGGTTAATTGATTAGGAGTGACCGCCGATCCACCGAGTTGCGTTGCCGATGGAATATGAATATGCCCACTTCGGTGACTGAAGACGCGACTGAGTGAGCAAGGGCGTACGTCGCCCTACTGACTCCTGGGGTAAGTTGGGAAACGGTGGAGTGGGGTGAAGCGTGATAGGGTAGGATTAGGTGAGGGTGATGTGGGGTGGGGTGAATGGGGTGCGGCGGGATGTATTGGGGTGGGCTAATGTGAGGTGGGGTGAAGTAAAGTAGGGTGGGACGCGGTGGGATGGAATGTGCTGAAATGAGGTGGGGTGAAGTGAGGTGGGATGGGGTGAACTGCAATAAGGTGAGGTGAGTTGGGATGAGATGGCGTGAGGTGAAGTGAGGTAGGGTGAGCCATGATGCGTGGAGGAAAGCGAGGCGGGACTGTGGGAGCGAGGTGGCTGGTACGGTCGGTGCGCGGGAGGTTATGATGGGACGGGGCAAGTTGGGATAGCGTGGAGGGAGCGGTTTAGGCACGATGAGGGCGGGGCGGGGCGGGGCGGGATGGGAGGGTGAGGGGCGTGGCGGAGCAAGGCAGCGAGCGAGCAGAAGCTCACACGCAATTAACGGGAGGTTCCGGAAGCGCGCGCCCGGGATGGCGGCGCAGCGGGCGGCGAGGGCGGCGACGCCACGGTGAAGTGGCGGGCGGAGAACAACTTGAGCCGGAGTAATTTTCAGCGAGAGCTACCACGGAGCTTGCCACTGGTGGAAATTCCCCGCGGAAAGGATTCTATGGAATGAAATCCAGCGTCAACTGGAAAATTGGAAAAGCGATGAGATTCTTCGCAAGACATTTCGCCACCGTTTTGTAGAAAACACCACACGAATAACTATGGACATACTCGTACATACGGTATAATACGAATCCAGTGTTCAGTTTTATTGACGTAATACGGTACAACTTTATGTACAATAGAATTAACAACTGCTTCTTAAGAAGTAATTTTAGTTTTAATATAATAGTTATTTTATTAATTATTTTATTAAATTTATTATTCATACTTTAATTATATTTTAATTAAAGTTATTTTAGGTTCGGTTAATTCTTTCATTTGAGTTACAGCAAATCAAAATTATTGGAATTTGATGATCACAAAATACTCATAGAAGCATTATAAATAATAATAATAATAATAATAATAATAATAATAATAATAATTATTATTATTATTATTATATTTCAAATAAGGATAATATTTTGTATCTCAATGTGGAGCCCAGTTTTCACTCTCTAGGAAATTAAAAATGTCATCTTCCCAGGGCGTTTTGTTTTTGGAGAGACACTATTATCCCGTTTTTAAACACCCAAAACTTACAGAAGAAACTGGTTAAATTTATTTGTATTATGCAAATTGACCCACGACATATTGTTTCTAGCAAGACCGACTATCGTTTCGGCGAAAGACAAAGTACCTCGCCGGGGAGCAGCAATTTCTAGGCAGAACGTAAAGATCGACTTTAGTAAACTTTCGTCTTTCAGCACACACAACGGATCCTTTGAAGAGATAATTCAACCAACCTTCAGTTCCTCGGAGTAAAGAATGAGATCCTGTTTATGCAACCTTCATCCCTCAACGAGAACCCTCCAAAAAGTCCGTCAACCATCCCACGCAGAAGCTCCATTTATTATTCCTTGTTCATCTTAATTTCTTACATATAACAACGTTTCGTCTTAGCACAAAACACCCTTTGAAGTACGTATTATCAACGAAATAGACCGAAGAGCATTCTCGCACAAAATAAGATAACGCCACTGGACAAAGGAAGATACGAAAACAGCCAAGAAGGTCGCGAGCCTTCAAAGCGAGCTCGTGGCAAAATATCCCCAAATTGAAAAGTCAGATATGAGCGGATACAAGATTTAAGCTTATTTCCCGTTTTCAAAATATTGTAAGGAAACATATAATACGTCCGCGTGCATAAAATAAACTGTATAGTAAAACGTGTTGATCATAGCTCAATGTTTAAAGTATATAATGTATATTAGATTAGAGATAAGAAATCGGAACATGATTATTAATGCAATATTAAAGTATATTAGCATAACGCAAATCGATTAATAATACTATAGTGAGTAGAATAAGGCACCATACGTTGTTCAGAATACAAAGAACAATCTTTATTCAATGAAAGTGATGACCTAAGTCAGCGACTAGATGGACAAGCAACGCCTACTAGGGAGTAGCAAATGGTTGCTCGTCCCTAAATAGTTTGAAGATAAGTAGCATACGAATCTTTCAGTGTCATGACGTCAGTGTCGGCCGTCAAATATGGCGGAGAGTATCACATTGCAGTCCTTGGTGACTGAAATGCTGAAGAGAAGGGTATTACTTGCATTACCAAGAACACTCTTTGCGACATGAATATAATTGTATTCACTAGAAAACAAAATTTGAAAAACGCCCTGAGTCTGAAGGTTTCATCCTTGGCTTTTTCGTTCATTCCATTGACTTACATCGGCATTCAAAAATGAATTAGAACCTTCGGTACGTTTTAGTGTAAGACACACTTTTAAGAGTAATTCCCTGCGCTCCACAAGAAAAATTATTAAAACAATCATTGATAAAGAAAGCACACAGTGTTGGCGTTCCCTTTAATGAGGAATCACACGAATTGAAACTACAGCTTACAATCTATAACAAGAATTAAAAACGAAAGAAAATCTTAAAGAAAAAAATGAGAAATAAAATTCGGTCGCCTATCCCGTCCCCAATGTTTGTAGATACGAGGTTACATCTAGGAGGGAGGATTTTCAACAAAAGCCAAGGAAATGGTTTGGACGATTCCAATGTAAGCATGCGAAGTGGTGATCGGCTCGTTTCCGAGGTGTGAGCTTATCATGTATTGCAGGTGAATGCAGGAGCAATTCCACAACCAACGGGCCACGGACCCAGCGCGATCCTCCCTTCCCCTTTCTACCCCCACTCTCATTCGAAGGCCCGTCGAAAGGCTGACCCCCATTCCCATGAGGCACACTCCCTATGATCTAGTTAGTAGGCGCTCGACCGCCTCCCGGGGACCTTTCCCGTGTCGCGGAGTGGCGATATTATCCTCCTCAATGCAACGCAGCTCGGAGGCGAATTTCTGGGTCTGAATGTCGTGCAGCAGTCGAAGGCATGTGAAAGCAGAGAGCGTGTTTTTCCCCAAGGGAGGTGACGATAAAAATGAACACGATCGAATGTTGAGTACCGGTTCCATTTTAAAATATTTCCACAATGCTATTGCAAACCCTCTCCATGTAGGGTAATTTACAATACGAATTACAAGATTTATTTTCAAATTTCTGGGCTCGCGAAACGCGAGCCGCTCGCCACCGCTCGATGAGCCTCTGAATTGACCAGGCCTTCACACAGACTGAACCACAACCCACCCTGCATGCAGGAGTCCTTTGCCCTTAATTGGATCGGGCTTGAGTTGTGCTGTATACTGTACATGTCCACGAGCCGGAAGGAGAGGAGAAAACAATCATCTAATTCGGAGCTTCAATACCAAAACTTTAAGTCATAACGAAGCTCCCGATTGGATGAGTGTCGCTCTCATATAACACGTGACTTCGAGGGGACACTACGTTTAAATTGGTGTGTGGGAGGGACATCTGACATACATCATTTCATTTGTAACTTCATATGAACTGATTGGGCACAAGATGAAGAAAATATAGTACAATCTTTGCGGCAAACTGTCTCCAGTTGCAGCAACGTTTGCAACCCCTGTTTCGGGGCTTCTCTGGGGAGACTCCCTGACTGCCAGGTCCATTCAGTTTCTTCTGCGCCCCGGCCGCTGTCTGCGGTGTCTCGCGAAGTCGCAGGCGCACAGAAAAAAGCCGCGCCCTTGATCCCGACTCCGTCGCCTTTGATCTGCGAGTCGAGGAGAGACTCGGGCTCAGGCCCGTCTCGGCTCCAGCTCGTCTTTGTCATTCGATTTGCTTTAACGACGCGTCCATACACAAGTGGGCCGCGCGCGTCGCGTGGCCGCCCTTGAGGCTGTCGCCCGAGACGGCGGAGGAGTCGACCGCGCAACTCAAACAGCGTCCACTCCGCAGACTGAGGAGGCTGTCGCGGGAGAAAATAAACCTATGTGCGCTGCTTGTTATACATGACGTACGAAAGTGAATAAAAGGGGTCGTCTGAAGGTCGTGTAACAGTCGAAGGCATGTGAAGGCAAAGAGCGTGAAGTGGTTTCCCCAAGGGAGATGACGATAAAAATGAACACGATGGAATGTTGAGTACCGGTTCCATTTTAAAATATTTCCAGAATGCTATTGCAAACCCTCCCCATATTGGGTATTTTACAATACGAATTACAACATTTATTGGGTTCATACATTTCGCATTTTTAGGGAGTTTTCATTAAACGGTTTAATTATAACATATTGTTAATTATCATACCAACAACATTGCATCTATCACTACGTAATATAAGTATCTCATGTTGTATCACGGCGACTGTCCCATTGACATCATAACAATTGTTAGAAGCTTGAGGGACATGAGAGCATTGATACCCATTTCAAAGGAATATTAATCTACTGGACATTTCTCAAAATTATTCAATTTCCAAATTCCTCCTCGTTTGCAGAAAATAACCTGGCATCGATATTTCAAATTGGGGAATTGAATATCGAGATTTTCACATATCCATATTATAAAATGTCAGAATTCATACGAGTAAAGAAGGTGAAGAAAGAAACGAAGAAAACTTTTAAAAAAATGTATTATGCATCGAAGTTCGAGAATCTTTACTGGCTTAGGAAGAAACTTGAGAAATGTATGAAGATCCTCCTTGACGATCGCAGAGCCGCTCTCTTCTTTCTCCAGTTCCCTCGAAACGGCACTGTTATAACTTGTGGTCGTCGTAAAATACACAATTTCCGCCTCTGAGCTCGCCTCCGTTACACGCAACGGCGCCCAACCGTGCCACAATCTCATCAACAAATGGACGACCGCCGAGTACGGGCGTAAATACTTCAAATGGAGGTCTCCAGGCTCAAGGCAGGCTACTGCCCTGGGTCCCGAAGCCGTAAAGCGGATAGCGGGACAAAGGAGAAGAAAACCCTTACCATGCCGTCGCTACGGCCCAATTCGAATTCCTCTATCAAGCGCTCGCACTGACGGAGAATTTCTCCATCTACAGACACGCACTTATTTTATGGACATTTGCATTTTGTTTCATTAATGAAAAAGTCAAAAGTCCATATATTAATTTCAACCAAACGGAAACATGCATGCCAGTAAAACGCTCATTCCTATAGTATTTCAGTAATCCAACAATTATTTTGTAATAATTCAACAAGTATAAATTTGTTACTATTCATATTTAAAGGTTTAAAGGTGAAACGAATTCACGATATTGATTAATTTGAATAAGTAATAACAGTTTTGTAATTTTAAATAGGTACATTAACTCTGATAAAATTAATGATCCCTTTATGAATTTTATATCAAATACAAACAGATTAGTGATGCAAGCAATTAAAAATAATGAATTCGCGGTTGAGTGAGGCGCGGAAGTTTTATTATTATAATGTATGGAAACGAAGAGTGCTCGTGACACCGGTAACGCACATTACCCCTCAGCACATGTTCTGCAGTACAAACGTGCATAATTCGAAAAACATACTTCACAGACCATAAAACTGAGACTTCGTTCTTCCAAGTTATGTTTCTACAAAACGAGATCATTTTGGACTTTCCATTACATTTTTGGATGATATCCCCACTCCGTAGCTGGGATTCAGACGCTTGGATTGGACTGCATTAAGAAGGATTTTTCTCTTAAAACGATGATTTATGTAATGCAGAATGATCGCACTGGTCCAATACGTCATCATTATCAAATTCATTATGTTGATTCCGGGCCCGGATCAACTGCTGTGGTCAGTACTAGGGATGCGGCAACGATGTTGATGTTTTCAAAACTACAATTTTTTATAGAAAAATCAATGTTATAAGCTTTGATGTTTTGTGATCGATGTTTTTATTTTTCCTTTCTAATGTTTAATTTCTGAATGAAATATTCCCATGATCAGAATACTGTAAAAGTTATAATATGAAATAACTGATAATATTCATGTGTTGGAATCAAAGGAATGCTGGTTGCACTACCAACAATGACCAAACTCTCTACCCCGAGATGACTTCTAAACCATTGTATTTCCTCTTCATATTCATTTTGCACATGGAGACGTGACCAACAAGTTCGTCGTGGGCGAACAGTCGGCACCTTCTTATCATACCCTTATTCGGCCAATTGATAAACACGAACACTGTCAAATTCAATTTTAATATACACGAATTTAATGTTAGAGATTACTAATCCAGTCTAAAAACAACGATATTGAAAAACATGGTTTTTCATCGATGTATTTTTAGATTTTTTATTTTCAACATCGATGTTTGCTAAAATCGATGTTTTGTTATCGATGCCGCATCAGTAGTCCCTGTAGCGTACTGAATGTTTTGACCAAGGGAGACGTCGCTAATTCCTTCTCCGCTGGATGGTGAGATTTAGCACCGAACCGCACGTGAGCCTTCCGGAAATTTCCCCAAACAGCCATCCCCTCCCCCCACGGGACACCGCCCCAGCAGAAGCTACGAAGATCATAGCTCCTGACTGGTCTCCCGGCATGTGCAGGAGTGTAACTCATATAAGTGTGCGTATAAGTGAAGGAAAATAATAGGATTATGAAGGAAAAATCTCCAGTCGTCCATTTCTGTCCGCCATCCAGTCCTGACCTCCAGTCAGCAGTCCGTCACCCGTTTATTAGGGTACTGCATCGGCGTTTGCCTCGCATTGTTACGCGAAACTACGGAAAACAAGCGATCAGAACAGCCGGCAGCTGGAATTCTCCCCCAGAATGAATTCAACCTAGCTAAATAGCCAGTGTCGAAATTCCGTCACCATCGAGACTCGAACCCTAGCACTCCCAGTCAGTCGCAACAAAGACATTGACAGTGCTAGCTCTGAACTATACTCAGTAGGTACATTGGGTTTTTTTTTCACCGCGTTTTCCGAAACGGTCGGTGAACGCAAACCCGCGACGGTACGCGGCTGCATGGGGCGCTGCGCGCGTGCCCACGCCCCGCAAGGTGGAAGAGTGGCGGCAGCGACCACGAGGAAAAGTGAGGCGGGCGGACCGCAAATAAAAGCAAGAGTGGGCGGGTCGGAAGCGTAGGAGGGAGGATGTGATGAAGGGAAATGAGGGGCATTTAGGAGAAAACTCAACACCGCCTTGTCACGAAGGCCACCGGGAGCAAGGGGGTCTTGTTTCTGCAGGCTGAGGCAGTACAATGACCTCCGGCAACAAAAACAGTAGTTTCAATTAAAGGCCCCACGGAGAATGCAACGCAGTATTTACCTCGTACTCGACCGAAATGTTTATTACTCATTCCGATAATTGAAGACACTTATGTAAATTGTCATAAATAAGTAAAGGTGTTATATCAAATAAGTAAAGATATTCATGACTACCAATCCATGATACGCCCATTAAGCTATGCGTCTACTGTCTGAGCTGCCACATTCAAAACCAATACTCTAAAAATTCAAACCTTCCACAATAAATACCCAAGAATAATCACGAAAGCAACTTGGTTCATCACAAACTTCCAGCCTCATCAAGAACTCGATATCACCCTCAGTGTCCTCAGTATTTTTCTCTTTTATCCGCATAATTTTATAGTAAAAAGTCGCGAATATTGTCAGCTACTCTGGAAACAGACTTTCAAACTCAGGAAAAAGAACCCTCATCGGAAACGTTTGAAAAGAAAACTGCCCTGAGAATTGTTTGTTTTACCTTCAGCATACTGGACACGATTACCATTTTCGTATAATGCTATGAGCTCCTGAAATACAATAACTACAATAATAATCATGTAAATCAATGGGGCAAAGGCCAAGCAAGAGTAAATATATTTTAAAAAACTGAATTTCCCCAAATATTATTTTTTTTAAATTTCAGATGATTCGTCAACATTTTTAATTAATAAATAAATAAATAAATAAATAAATAACGAATTTGGACAGCTACTCGGCGTGAGGGGGTGTAATCCAGTAATGGAAGTAGATATTTATCAGTTATGTTTTGTTTGTGTGTGTGTGTGTGTGTGTGTGTGTGCGCGCGTGCTTCTGTGAGTCTGTCCGTGTCTGTGCATATGTGTGTGTGTGGGGGGGGGCGCGGTGCGTGTGTGTGTGTGTGTTTTGTATCGCGATGGTGGGGCACGCGCTCTGGTGATCCTTGATCCGAGGAGTCGCAGGTAACTTAGTATATCTATAGTGCACACACCGCTCCGGAGTTTAGGGCAAAATATAACTGTTTTGTTTTATTTATTGTTAAATTCTAATATTAAGGAAAGTAAGCAAGCGCGCCATTCATCATGATTTGGTGCTCGGAGATCTCTTCAATTTAGATCGTTTGTTTAATTTCCCCTTCCTTTGAATGGTCGAACTTCATCTGCAATTCCTGGCCCTCGCTAGAAAGCGTTCCTGAAATACGCGGCAGCTACGAAGTTACAACAGAAGATTAAATAGCCGCCGGACACAATCTGCAAGAGACAATAAAGCTAGAGTTAGATTGAAACTTCCCGTTAGCCCCTCTAACGAAACAATATAACTCTCACGAAACTTTAGAGCGTCAACAACAACGTTATAGCGTTAATGGCCGTTTGAAACGTTGCGCTACGTCTATAACACCCTTCCCTCAGGCTAACTACAGCCCGTCAGAACCAGACGCTGGGAAGTTCTGCTTCTCTCACCGGTTCGGAGTTTCTGTGGAACGACTACATAAACAAGCCCCTTACCCCAAGGGTGCAAACTTACGAAAACTCTGTAAAGGCAGGAGATAGAGGGGCAGTTAAGTGCTCCACGGGCACCTGCATCTTCCCCGTGCGAAAGAAGCACCACCCTCCGAATTGAAATGCTTCCTCCAGCCTCAGAAACATACTTGTGTCTGTTGAACATAGCCAGTATAGTGAGTCCCGTGAAAACAGTTTAAACAAAATTGGCAAATATCACTCTGTTAGGGATCGTGTAAAATATGACAGAAAGCGACGTTTTAGCGGAACAAAATGTCAGAGCTGGACAGAATCTAAATACACAAAATGAACAACGGAAAACTGATGTATCATTCGCATTAGTTCATATTTGGTCTGGACATAGGCTACAAAGATCTTCAAGTTTTCACTGTATTTAAATTAGTTTATAAAAAATTTAAAGAAAATAATCCAGCTACTCAAAACTTCCGCTTACAAGAGAACTCGTCAATTTTTCCGTAATACACAAATACATCTCTCGGTGAAATTCTTCCACTTCATTTTCATTGGGGTGTACCAATAAACCAATAATCGGATTTAAATCCCAGTAAATATAAGAGTGGCCAATCCGGGTAGAGGAGATCGCTAAGGCAGAAATGTAGGGGCGATCTCGGATCGATTGATCGCTGGTTCGAATCCCGCCTCGGGCATGGATGTATTTGTGATTGTCCTTTCACCCTTGATTATCATCCTAGCACTTCATTAAAGAACAATTAATAATTCTCTGCTCAAGCAGGAGGCCCTTGGCCTTCATGGAATGTGTAGTTGACTAATTAAAAAAAAGTAACAAAAACGACGCGTAATTCAAAATTATTTTCTACGATAACTTTGATGGTGCAACGCTCCGCTTCATAGGGCGCTTCATTCCCGGCTTTGAGCCGGACCCACGCCCCAGCCCCACTGGGCTAAATGTAGAGATCCAGCCTTGCCTTCATTCAGGATAAATGGCCTGCGAACGCGCCTGGTGGGCGGGGCGCGGCGGTGCCAGGGTAGGGCCTGCGGTCAGCGTGCCCGATGACCGACCAATTTCCTCGGCTAAGCGTCCATATCCCCGCCGCGAGCGGCAGACTACGCTCCACGCTCCGCGCCCACGTCCATGTCATGTCTCGCGCGCGGCCAGCGGCCGGCCCCGGACGAACGCATTAGGTCTAACGACGGGATGTGGGTTCATATCCTCGCGCTGGCGCGGCCCGATCCTTTTTATCGCGCCAAAATCGCGCGGCCGAGTTCCTCGCTGCGAATTTCTGCGCGTCGCCGTCCCCTTGTCCGCGGGTCCGCGCGTCCTCGACCTCTCCGCAGCCGCCGACCGCAACCACGCCCTGCACTCATCTTGATTAGGAAGCCTCACATCTTCATCTCTCTCTCAGATATGTGTTTTGTTTCAGAAATTACTTGTCCACACAGTAAGTCGTTGATCAAGGCAGAAATAAACGATGTTTTTAAAAAAATGATTTATGCCTGATCGCCCTAGAGATCATGTAACGTTGTGCAATGTACATATGAATAACTTGCGCAAAAATCTCCCCATTTGATTACGAGCGTCTTACTCGGCAATGATACCAACAAGTTTGTTTTGTTTATAGCAATGTTTATATTTATAACAATTTTAAAATTTGGAAGAGTGTAAAGATGAGCACAAGTGAGATAACAGTTTTTTGTTGCTACATCTAGGCATTCAAAATTATTGAATCATCCGTCGTATTATTCCCAGAATCCGTGCATACTACGTAACAATTTCACATCCTGTTATTTGTCAAGTGTCATTTCAAGTGAAAAAATTCACTCCCATTTTCACCTCAATTACATTAATATTTCTCATGACATTTTGCTAAAAAAAGGCTTGATTTCTTAACGGTTTCTCTTCTCGTATGACACCCAGAAGGTTGTTCTTATTAGTTAGTCGAAGTTCTGAAAATAATTCTACGTATTCCGAAGTAAAAATCTACTTTTATTGGATACTAACTATGGACCCTACAATGGCACCCTATTTTAAGCCGACAGAATCTTCGCCGACGTAAAGGCTCCCAGAATAGAAATGCACTCGCTTTCACAATTATTACTAATAACCTCTCGAACAACAATAACGTTTCAAATCTGAAATTTTCTCAACCTTCCGTGATACAGAGGCTGCAACTAAACCAAAAAATTAAAACCGTTCTTCAAAAATAAAGAATCAAAAAGCGTCTGAAGCAAAACGATGCAAAAATTATTTATTTCTAAGATTAGGAGAAGCTCGCTGGTACGTTTCTTTCACCTGAAATGACTCACCTTCTATAAATGAACAAGAACATTTGAGCTCGAGTGCGAAAAATTAAATCATGCATCCATGTATTCCAATACTACTAACTACACACTGTACACAGTAAATTATGGATTTGCATTAAATTGTGCTCAACGAACTCAAGCAGGCAGCGAAAAGCAATATCCTAATTATTAAAATAAATAAATAAATAAATAAAAATAAGTAAATAAATCAAAAACCACACACACACTTCTCATTCAAAGTTTCACCACATACAGTGGAAGAGTCGTAAATTGATACGAAGCGCAAAACAAAGTCTCAACCTCCAATACTGTTTATCTTAAACTTTTGTGTTTCCGAATCCTACATCGTTCTTTCATTAAGTATTACATAAAATCTCAGAACCTATGATTCATTTGTTCATTCTCTTTTTCAATAGTATTCCACAACTTTCCTTAAATAACCGTACACAAATGTCCGCAAACAACAAGTACCTTATGTAAAATATGTTCTTCCAATTACAAACTCGTGTTCAGCTCTGTGAGTCCCAGGCGGGACAAGATCTGCCCATCCCAATGGCCAGTTAGTTCTGCTTCTGCATCAAATGCGCCCTCATAAAATCCAGCCAATCAGGCCGCAGTTACCCGCTCGCGTCGTCACGCCCAGCGGACCACGTGCCAACAATGCCCGCGCGCCGCCTTTTGTTTGATTATCGGAGCTGAAAGTCGTTTCTGGAGTGGAATATTTTCTTCGTGGATTTGCATTTCAATTACACGACAAGAGAGAGGAACGTCGTTTCAGAGAGGATCGTGACGTTGTCTTCCACAGAAGATAAAGTTCGCTGAGGAAGAGACATGTAAAACAAGAAGTCCACATAATTCGTTTTCTGCCCTATAACCAGTAAGTCAACTGACATCACTTGCAAAAGAGCATTCAAGAATATCTCTGCTGTCTCCAAGTTTAAAACGCCTCTTCTATACGTCAACATCATAGTGAATAATCAGATATCAAAACGAAGAACTAGTGTATTTATGTGAGTACATAAAGATTGCATTTTCACTGATAAATGAAACATTATGTGAACTGCGGTTAAAAATTAAGTTAATTTTTAATTAAAAAAGTATAGTAACACTCCTGCATTTGAAAATAACGTATTTTAATCATTTATGAAGAATATGGTACACTCCTATACTTCATACAAAACGACAATATACGGTTTGTTTAAAAATAAAGGGAGTAAATCAGTTGAATTGCAACTAAATTAAAATGTGCATGCTTTATTTTCTTAAATAAAACAATAACTGAAAGCAATATACAATAATATATCATTGTTGTCATTATTAACGCTATGTCATGTTGGAGTTATATTGGAGCAACAGCAGATTATCTGAAGGCTGAATGTAGAGCAGGGAAAATAATAACGCTCTATTATCTTACAATTTGTACACTGACCGCCTCTTTGAAATCAACATTTCTCAAAACTCAGCGACACTTGCTTGCGAAATTTTTCCTAGCGCACCTGAACAAACGCAGCAACCTACTGAAAGCCGAGAGCAACTTACTCGCGTTCCAGTGACCGAAAACATCACGGGCAGAGAGCGAATTGGGAAGAAGAACCGAGGATGGTTCCAGTCGTCTTTTTTCTTCTTTTTTTAAAGTCGCGTCAACATCTAGGGCATTAGAGACCACTATTGCATTTACCAGTATGGTAACTGTGAAGATGACATGATATGGTGATGACAGGGTGTGAAAGACCGAACACAAATACAACCACGTCCGAGGCGAGACACGAACCCGCGATCCTTCGGTCATCCATCTCGGCCATCGGGACCGACTCGGCGTCTCCTTGTTTGAGAGTAAAACTCTCGTATTAGAAAAATATTAATACGCCCATTCTTGAAACACAGTATATGTTGGGGCTGATTTTTGGGATACTTTAAAATGTCCAAGTAAAGATTCTACCCAAATCAATTAAATTGAAGAAAACTTTTTAAACAGCAAATCGTAAAGTATATTCAGAGGAAGGGAAGACTGTCATCGGTCCTACCAAAATTACTATTTCTAAGTCCTGATCTAGAGTTAACACCGCAGAAACCATATTTTCGTACTAAAGTAGTACTCATGATGCTCATTTCCACACCTTCCTTCAATCAAACAAACCCTGCCAACCAGTTCGTCTTTGTCACCTTCCCTCCCTGTCCAGGTCTGATCATCTAAGCGCCAACGTTGCTGTTGCTGCTGGGCAGAATGCGTGCGTTCTCGGGGCGCGTCGCGGCGGCGGCGGCGGTGAGGACGACGTCAACGGCTGCGCGCGCTCACGCATCCGCGCGCGTGGTGCCACGCGCTTCCTGCCAGCCCGCGCGGCCTCGGTTCGTTTCCGGCGCGCGCCCGCCCGCGCAGACACACACACCGCGCGTTTGTCTCCCAAGACGCTCCTGTAGGCAGGGCCTTCACGCCGAAACTTCCTTTGCGATGGATCGCACGATATTTAGGAACCTCTCAGACAATATAGGTTTCTTTAATCCTCCCGAACCATAAATGGAGTTTACACTGATGTTATTTCTAAATAACATGACATTAAAACAATGGAACCAACTGTTTTTTTCTTAGGGGAGAAGTTGTAGGTGTAGTGTCTGGCTGACTTTGTTTTCTTATTATGAAAATTTCATTTATGCTGATTTTAAAATTTATTTTAATTTAATTTATAATTATTTTCTAATATATTCAATAGAGATATTGTATGACTTTTGTTATTATAGAAAATTAGCAAAATTTATATTTGTTGAAATCGTTTGGGTAGAAGAAGAACCAGGGAAGGTAGCTGTCTGGAAGACAATTCGATTGATCTGGTGCTTTGTTCAATAGTTTTTCGTGGTTTCAATCAACCGACCAAGAGTTGAAGATGCTTAACGTGTTTTCTTACAAAATGGTGCAAGCGCCAGGGGAAAAAATCTACCATAATATTATTATTGATGATAACTAGATGTCAAAAGTAGTTAGTAAGCAAGCTCTAAAATTCCTTCCAAAATATGAGGATCATTGAAGAACTCAAATGAAAGAGAAGGGATAGGGACAGCGACAAATACCATGCTGTTGGGATTAAGAGCGGCCATAAAAAAATAGATATCACGTTTAACAAAGGAAGACGAATCTGACTGTCTATAATAAAGTGGAACTTCATTTACAGAAAATTCAAGAAAGTTCAGTTTCCATAACATGTTCGAATATAATGTTTATCAAATGGTTGTTTTTCAAAGCTCATTAAAGCACGCTACAATGCCTTTTTAAGAAAACTACTATAAATATTTCTTTTAACACAAACAGAAAATTATGCCTAGGGCAAGTTTCGGTTTCAAAACGAACGTGATCGAATTTCGTAATGAGTCGGAAATCTTGTCCGATTAAACGGCAATTTTCACTAAGGTCGGCAACTGACGTCTGGCAAATATGCGACCCGACGTCCTTCGTCGCGAAACGAAGATAATTGAGGTTAAAGAGGCGCTGTAACGACGCTGTTTGCAGGACCAGATGACTCAATTTAAGCACTGAACACGTAGGCGACACGAGTGTAGGAGGAAACGATTTGTAGATCACAGCGGAAACTGAGGATATTAAGAGTGGAAGCCGTTATTTAAGAGCAAGAACATAATTAATTGCTAAATCGCAAAGCTGACTACCAATTTCTATTAAGAAATTCTTTAAGAAGCAGGAAGTCAGTTCATACGCACAACCTAAACAGGCGCATTTAATTGCAATTTTACATAACTATTCGCTCACTGTGTCTTCTCTTCCGCAAACTGCGGTGAGTGTAAAGAGTCAACATGCTATTTCCAACTGGTTTTCGGAGAAAGGTCATTAATGTTACAAACAAACGTACGCATGCAAGAAATTAGGCACTTCTCTTCTTACGTGAATTAAATGATTGTTCAATGCGTAATCTTTAGTGTGGACAGTTAATTACAATAGGTTTCGTCCGTCTAACCCTAAAATACACAAGTTTAAAGGTGAAACTACAATCTAATCCAAAAGTCGAAGACTCCTTTAAAAATATTAAGAAATAATACATTTTGTAACGCACAAACAAAACTGTTCACAACTTAACTGCATCAAAAATAGACTTCCTAACAATTACGGAAAATTACGTTTTATATACATTTATTGTGTGGATTTAAAGCCAGTCCCTTTTCGGTGCTAGACCACAGCGACAGGCCATTTCGCAAGCATGCAGCTCGATTACGCATCCGACGAAGCACAATTATCCCCGAATCTTTCAAAGTATCTGATGAGGCGGTGGATGCGGTATATCTCTCGGGAGCCGGTTCGTTGGCCTCGCCACCGCCGTCGCCGTTGCCGTCATTCCGGCCGCCCGCGCCCCCGTGCCCGCCGTCCCCAACCATGACTTCGCCACCGCCCACGCCTGAGCGCCCGTTCTCGTCACCGCCGACGTTGCCACCGCCCCCAACAATTTCTTCGACGCTGCCACCACTACCGTCTTTGCCAACCACGTCTTCGACCCCGCCTCCCCCCCCCCCCCCACGACTACCACCCCTCCCTCGCGGGCCGCCATACTCGCCGCACTACTGCCATCATCACCGTTCAAGCCCCGCCTTCGTCACCTCTGTCGCTTCCACGGCTCCCTTCCCTTTGCGACCCCCTTTCACCCCCCCCCCGCAAGTCCCGTGTTGGGCACTGTCACCAATCCTGCCCTCACTGCCGTTGGCACCATCGCCAACGTCTTCGTCAGCCCCCGTCTTCGCCACCGCTCCAACTATATTCGCTACCACCCCGCCCCAACTACATTTACTCCCGTCCCCGCCCCAACATTGCCCACTCCCCCGCCCCAGGCCGCGTCTTCTCTGCCACCGCCACCATCTCCACCCACCTCTTCGCTCCTGCGCCTAGGCTCGCCATCGCCACCACCGCCATTGCCCCGCCCCGACTCCAACCTCACTATCGCCCTCTCCGACGCCGCGTGTCGCGCCTTCCGTCGCCGTTTGGCGCCTGCGCGGCTCATGAGGCACGCCACTGTGCCGCGGCCCATAACTCCTGCGCCGTCAGACGCCCGCGCCTCCGCCTCCGCCCGCGCGCAGCGGCGCCGCCGCCGCGACAACTGCAGCGGGGCCAAGGCCTCCCGGCAACCTTAACGCTCGCGGACCGTCCGCTCGTGTCACGGAGACTTGGACACTCCTTCTACCAACTCAGATAGCCACGACCGACGTATGCCATACTGGCGTGAAAACATCGCAGGGGTCAGGACCTCATCCTCCCTTACTTCACACTAAATTAGAATGTGGTGATTGCGCCAAAACAAACCTTCATAGGCACCTCACTACGAGCATTAAACCATGCATGGAAAACTACCTCATGCTACTGTTTTATACTGCCTATATTACTCCACTCGGATGCTCATTTTAGCCGAATGGTTTGCTTCTTCAATTATAAAAATCCGTTTTGGGCTCGAAGGTTACGATCAAAAATAACATCCTTCCCTTTGCAAGCGGATTAATTTTGTCCTCGACGACCGGGAACGCGTTGCCAGTCACGGAGCTGTGAAACGAAGTTTCTAATTCGTCGTCCAAGATCATGCAGTCTCTGCGGTGTGGATGAACACGTGTCGGGGATACTGAAGGTTCCCGAGGCCGACACGGCGGCGCCAGCGTCGCTTGTCAGACACATGCGCTCGCGTCGACGTCGGCGTCTGAAGTAGCATCGGCGGCGACGGCAATGGCGGCAGTGCAAAAAAAGAAAAGCGACGGAGAAAAAAGGGCGACGTCGCCCCGGAAACGCCGACCGCGATGTGAGCGCCTGCGCATGAATGAAGGCCTTACGCGCTGAGCGAGAAGGGATCCCAGTCGGCAGGAAAATGCTGCAAAGTAGAAGTAGAAAGTGTGAGAACTTATCGTTTACTGTTTCTGAGTGCTTCAATTTCTGTGATCGTTTGTCACGTAAGTTAATGAATATAGTGTAACGGGTTTAGTGCACCCGCTGGCATGTGATATCCGGCGCTGACCTCCACGTCGGCTTGCGGATATCTCCCGCGGCGCGGCACCGCCCCATCCAGGGCAAATTCCAAGGTCCCGTCTAAATTCCAGACTTGTGGTGGGGGACGTGTATGTGTGAATGTGAAAGAAGAGGAGATAAGGAAGAAAGATTGTGCGCGGTAGTTGGCCCCTTGTTACGGTACTGCTCCGACATTCCCCTCGCGTTGACTAGAGATACCGCGGAAAACATCGCGAGAATTCTCTTCGAGACTATAGTTAAATTGTATAGACCTCTATAGTTAACGTCGAGAATCTGCCACTGTTGGATTCGAACCCTTAGACCTCCGGGTCAACGACACTACAAATGCAGCGGCTGACGCCAGCGAGCCATGCCACCCGGTCAGGTGGAAGAAATAGAATCACAATCCTACATCTGATTTTACGGTCCAGGGGTCCGTTGCCGTTGACATAAACGAGAAACGGACTTCTAGAAAGAGACACAGAGTAAGAAATTGAGAGGGAGCGACAAGGTATTAGGTAGAATGGGAAAAGAGAGAGAGAGAGAGAGAGAGAGAGAGAGAGAGAGAGAGAGAGAGAGAGAGAGAGAGAGCATATTTCATATCTTAAAAGTTGCTTTTTTGTATACGACGTGCAATTGAAGTGAAACATACGATGAGAAGGACACATCCAATATTAAAAATGATTGTCTACCAGTTTCATGTTTAAGAAATACCTAAGCCACATTTCTGAAAAAACGTTTGATGTGCCTAGAAACACGATGGAATTTGGAAATTGCTATCTATTTGCATTCTTATATTTCTTCCTTTGTATCCTTGCACATCCAAAAAGTGCGTATGATTTTCACAGTGTGTTGTGGTACTCATCTTTCTCTAGGAAACAATGTATTTTTTTCTTGACTTCTTTAATGTTTCTTTTTAATAGGCAGTGGCCATCTGAACGCGTTTGGAATGCTAAATGTCCATGTCTAACAAGATTTAAAAAACTCTTAGGGATTCCTTTTTTCTTTTAGTCTATTTTCATACGAGATAAATTTGCACCTTTCATAGTCAGAATTGGCTTCGGGCAAGAATAATATTCCTCATCATGGCAACACGGAGTTTGCACGTCTCGTGAAATTAAAACCATTACATTTTGGAATTCGTCTCTTGCTATAATTATATGGAAAAGGCAAGCCTCTTAGTTAAAGTACAGAACGAACATGACAATTAATATAAATACATTTCTTCGAATTTTCAACATAAGCAATTCAGTTGGGAATGTGATGCACTAAAGAAAAACAAAAATAAGTGTGTGTGTGTGTGTGTGTGTGTGTGTGTTCTTGTGATACGTTCTGATAACTGCCGTTCCGAGAGAATGTTATAAATAATAGATAAGAAGCATGTATTGTCATCAATAGTTTTGTCGCACACTTTTATTCCACCTCAAATACCTTTCAAATGACCTTCTTTATAACATAAGTGGATTCTGAATAGTTTCAAATCCTCACTAATGCAGATGGGGTAGAAATCGACTTCTTCACATTCACAATACAATAGAATACTATTGAAATATTTGTTCCGGATCATATTTTACTAGGAAGAGTTCTCTTGTGAAGCAAAAAATATGTACTAATTATTTGCTTTGATTGCTATAATTCGATACATATACCTGTACTCTGCACTGCTTTTTGCCGACGATCGAAATACACGAAAGAAATATAAATAAAATTAATTTACTGATTTCACACAATATTTCTTAAACATCATTTTTCAGTAGTAACAATACATTTCAAATGAATTTTTTAAACGATCTTTCATCAAAGGATGGGCAACATAATGAGTGAGGAATGTCAGAAGAATAGTATACACAAATACATCACACACGATTCTTAACCGCTCGTGCAGCACGCAGCTCCACTACAGCCGCATCGCCCATAATCGAGTCGAGCACGGCGGTCTCCAGGATGCGCGATACGCCCCAAGACAGCGCCGTAATGCGGAAAATATTCATGGGCGTATTGTTCGCGTGGCAAACAGCATCTAGCATTCCTCGGGCAGCGCGGAAAAAGACGAGAGAGATCAGAAGTAGCTTATCGCACGACCGGAGTTATGCGAAGTCGAGGCAGAACTAGCCAAGGAGTCCGAGCGAAGGCTGAGATGGTGAGAGGCCATCTGCGAGCGAAGGGGTGGGTAAAACACAAGATTCGATTTCCAAGTCCAAACTTTCACGGAGATTCCGATGCATAGTATGCAAAAAAAATGTGCGTATTTGTAATTAATATCTACAAGCAGTATTATAAGGTAAGGAATTCATAGACCTAATCGAAAAAAAAATCTCAAATTCATTAATTTCAAGACGTGCAATAAAATAACTTGCTGAAGAACATAATGATAATGTTGAAGATGAAAACAAAATTAAACATGGTAATTAAAATACTCCTTGATATTAGGAATCAATATAAAAAAAGCGAGATTGAATAACACTCAAAAAATTATTCCTAAAACAGAATTTTAAATATAGTGTTCATTATTATAAAGCATTGACAATAATCTATCACAGAAAAGCAGATCAATACAATTTTTCTTTCAAACTCTCAGAAGGTGTATGCATAATTTTTTTTCTTTTCTTTTGAGTACGTCACGCTGAGATTTTTTTCGACTTTTCAATGAACGTGGAAGCCATGTGTTCCTTTCTCCGGCCGGAAACTGCTCGGGCATTGTTTCGCGGACAAGTGGTCGAGAATGCAAACGACGCGTACTTCCCTTTTTTACCCCCCCCCCCCTCTCCCATCGAAGTGCAGGTGTTGAGCGAGGACGCTCGTTAACGCCGGCATGCGGCTCGCTCAAACACGCCGCCTTCGTCGCTTCGGCAAATAAATCGCCGACGCCGGCGGGCGAACCGGAAGATAAACGCCAACTTTCGAAACGGGCCTCTTCCGCAGCGTTGCGAAGCTCGAGGTAAACACGGCTGGCGAAAGACGACCTGCTTATGGTCACGCTGCTGATTCGGAAAGCGCAGGTCCTCGAACGCCGTTTCTCAATTCATTGAGCCGCAGGCAACTCGGGTGAGGTAGTTCGCACCTGGAATCCACATGGAATTGAAGGACTTGGAGCAAGCCAAGCCACAGAAAACCTACCGATATTCAGTTAATATTAATATGTTATTTTTTGTGAATGTGTGACTTACCTTGTTATATGTCTTGTTCATATTTATAAACGACTTTGAGCAGTAGTAAGATAGACACTTTGTCCAAAATCGAGATATTAATATTTACAATTAGCTGGAGATATGCTGGTGCAAGTGTGCCTTATTTTGTTACTGCCACAAGCCCTTAAATTAATTTTCATTTGAAGTCACAATTCGCTGATTTTATATACGAAATAAGCGTCATTGTAATGTGTGAGAGAGGCCGGAAACAATTTGGAATTACAGTTATCCAACGCATAACTGCGACTCATGAAAATGAATCTGCATTACCTTTTGTTCGAAAGCGACGCATGTGTGCTGAACGTGCGGAACAGGATTCGCAGAGAGAAAAGAAGATAAATAAGCGAACATGTGCATTTCTACGTAGCAACAGAACCTAGCGAGTGCCGTAAGCGGCGAGAGCTGAGATACAATCGATCAGAAGGAATCAACGTCCTGATTGTAGCACCCGGGTTTGCATACATTTTCTACGAAAATAATTTTTAAAATGTTTAAAACGATATAGTATTTTCATTGTCTCTACTTTCCTTCCGCCAGTAGTAGAGAATTAATTAAAGACACGTTTCATTAACTGTATGCTATGAAATTCCCATTAAGATATTTCAAATATTACTTTATTACGAAAACAAACTTTCTTGTTACAATTTAAAACAAATTCATTATATATTATAAAATTTCTCATAATAAAATTTACATTATTTCACGTAATTCATACAAACTTGAAGTGCGACCGAAAAACAGTGTAAACTATTGATAACAAGAGTAAAGAGACCGCTAACTATCTCATTAGAGAGCTTTCGTAATATGGCGAGAGAACATCTTTAAACGAAGGTTCAAGGTTAACCAACGAAGCCAAGGAATTTATATGCCAAAAGAAGTTTTTCGTGGCTGGCTTGCTTGCTTGCTTGATTATTTCGTGTTTTCTTCAGTCATGATCATTAGTTCCATTAGTGTAGTGCATGTTTTATCGCAGGAAGACTCCCGATCAGAGGCACTGCAGTAACATCCGCTGATCCCCCCTGAGCCATCTCACCCGGTGTGTTTTGCGTTATAGTGTTTACACTATACACACAAATTAAATGAAGCATTGATTGATAATGAAATCCGATATTATCCCAATCTACTTCATATAATACTCTCACAATAATACACTCACAATAATACACTCACAATAATACACTCACAATAATACACTCACAATAATACACTCACAATAATACACTCACAATAATACACTCACAATAATACACTCACAATAATACACTCACAATAATACACTCACAATAATACACTCACAATAATACACTCACAATAATACACTCACAATAATACACACGGGTGAGTTGAAAAGTACCATTGCTACGTAGAAATGCACATGTTCGCTTATTTGTCTTCTTTTCTATTGCGAATCCACCAGGTACTGGCTGTCGCCATTCAACCGCGTGAACTATCGTGCTTGGACTCCACTTCGTCACATTGCACCAGCCTCGCGCCTCGCCTTGGGGCCCCTGACCGACCGACCGACCGACCACTCCCGCAGCCGGCGCATTACGAAACCCTGCGGGGACAGCTCTCCTGGCGGCTCCGGCGCGTTTGAAGTCGCCGGTCTCTCCAAAAGCAGCTCGCCACACGAGACTTCCAACTTGTCCCGATAATCGACAGGATATCGGGAATAGATCGCCGCCGCCGAGCCCCTCCGCCCTCCTGCGCAAAATTAAGCGCCGGGTGTTGGGGAACGGTGGGGGTCCATTAGCTGGCCGAGCGGTCTGTGGATTGGCATACGGGAACCGGCGCTCGGTGGTTTGAAACGCGAAAAAAAGCTGAAGAAATTCATTTCTTTTAAATATTCGATAACTAAAGTACATATGAAAAGAAAAACGTACTTTGCTCCGTTCAATACTCGTATACGCACGTATACTCCGAACATCTTGTACACGTATGTAACGTACGAGAGTAATATTCGCAGTTCAGAGAAAGTAATGTCATGCTTTAATTTTAATAATAATTCTTTAGATAAGTATGGCTAATAATTTTTGGGTATCCTTGCTACCGCAAAAGTATTTTTCAAACATCCATCCTTCTTTCCATTCATCTGTGAACAACACTAGCGCCTAAACTATTCGTAGTTTGTTATTGTTTTTGTTGATTTTCAAAATGAATATTCCCCAGTCGATCGGGCCTGCTCAGAACGTCTGAAATTTTGTTTTAATTTCTTGTCCATTATCGGATAGCACTAGCCCCAGGATAGTTAGCCTAGGCACGACCCGAATCTAATCGATAAGACAATCAGCGTCCAAACCAATACGATGGATTGGTTTGATGTAATGATGGTAAGATGTTATGGTGGTATACATGAAATACGTTTGATGACACTCGTGTGCTAAGAGAACAAAGTATCTATACGTCAAAAATATAAAACCTCAAGCATCAATTCTTCGCATATTGATTTCCATGGATATACGATTTTAGATAAGAAAATTAGTTTTTCATTTCAGTCGTTCGTATTGCAACACTTACCTAGATATTTGTCATAAGTTAATCCAAAACGTATAAGAGAAGACAGGAGTGGCGGCGAAGTAACCTTGGGTTATCGAGATCAAACGTTTCATCCGGTCTTTCCATACGGAGAAAAGGTATGAATAAATAATTGATATTGCATCAAGTCGTGCAGCTGGAACCGTATTGCCACATTAGGTTCTGTCGACACCCTTAAAGAAGATGAATGGTTCGGGTGAATGAAAAGGAAAAAAAGAACTACATGAAAGAAGATGAAATGTTACATTTAGTTCACTATTTACATCAAGAGAACGTAAAATCGAGGGTTTCAGAAGCAAAAGAAGTGTCCGTCCCATAGACAATTCCTGATCTTGCTATCTAGAGACACTTTTCTCTAGTACTTTTCCCGCCAGATAAGGTATGGTTAAGATTTTTTAAGCCATATTGCACTGAAAACTTTCATAAAGTTAACAAACTGAAATAATATTAACTTTTAAACAAAACTTCCATTTTGCTGGTTATTCCAGAGAAAAAACAGCATAAATAAAACATTTTCGTTATCTTGCAACCCTAATTTTAAAGCAATACCGTACAAATAGGAGCAAAGAATGCAAATAAACACTAACCTTCCACGCTTCACACATTAGAGTTGAAAACTAAATTTCGAAATTTAGTAGAAGTTGTGTTTTAATTTTCATTCGCCCAATCCACACATCCCGAAAGGAGACAAATGCTTTCCCCCTTACAACTCGATATAAACTAACCCAGAAATTGGGTTATTCCAGTTCATATTAAGAACCACCACAGTATCGACGTCGCATCTTGTAACTCGCGAAAACTTAAAAATCTGTCACGCCATCAGATGAAACAAAAACAAGTGAAATGAATGCATCCAACGACGCAAAACCGTGCGCCCCGAGGATTCAAGAGCAGCCTTCCTCCCGACCACGAAACGCCGTGTCCACCCCGCGAGGTACCGTACCGGCGCGCCCGCGGCGGCGCGGCGACGCCGTTAGCGGCCGCACAAAAACCACCGCGTCACTTTGTGGAGAGAGAGCCGCCGCCGCCGCCGAGGAGGCACGCGAAGAAGAGGCGCGTTGTGCGCGCGTGCACGCGGCGTCGCGACGTCCCCCTCGCTCGACGCCACCGACGCTCGGAAGGGAAGGCCGCGAGCTCTCGCACGCACGTCTCCTCGCACAGTCGCCGTACGCGGATCGACCGACGGACCATCGGACCGTGCGACTGGCCATCCGACCATTTGATAGTTGTATCAGACCTACAAACTCACAGTCCTACTGTAAGCCCGGCCATCAGACAGCTCGATTATCAGACAGCCAGACCAGACGGCCCGACTAACAGACAGCCCGTCTATCAAAGAGCCAGACTATCAGAGAGCCCGTCTATCAGACAGCCAGACTATAAGACAGCCCGTCTATCAGACAGCCAGACTATAAGACAGCCCGTCTATCAGACAGCCAGACTATCTAACAGCCAGGCTATCAAACAGCCAGGCTATCAAACAGCCAGGCTATCAAACAGCCAGGCTATCAAACAGCCAGGCTATCAAACAGCCAGGCTATCAAACAGCCAGGCTATCAAACAGCCAGGCTATCAAACAGCCAGGCTATCAAACAGCCAGGCTATCAAACAGCCAGGCTATCAAACAGCCAGGCTATCAAACAGCCAGGCTATCAAACAGCCAGGCTATCAAACAGCCAGACTATCAAACAGCCAGACTATCAAACAGCCAGACTATCAAACAGCCAGACTATCAAACAGCCAGACTATCAAACAGCCAGGCTATCAAACAGCCAGGCTATCAAACAGCCAGACTATCAAACAGCCAGACTATCAAACAGCCAGACTATCAAACAGCCAGACTATCAAACAGCCAGACTATCAAACAGCCAGACTATCAAACAGCCAGACTATCAAACAGCCAGACTATCAAACAGCCAGACTATCAAACAGCCAGACTATCAAACAGCCAGACTATCAAACAGCCAGACTATCAAACAGCCAGACTATCAAACAGCCAGGCTATCAAACAGCCAGGCTATCAAACAGCCAGGCTATGAAACAGCCAGGCTATCAAACAGCCAGGCTATCAAACAGCCAGGCTATGAAACAGCCAGACTATGAAACAGCCAGACTATCAAACAGCCAGACTATCAAACAGCCAGACTATCAAACAGCCAGACTATCAAACAGCCAGACTATCAAACCGCCAGGCTATCAAACAGCCAGACTATCAAACAGCCCGACTATCAGACAGCCCGACTATCAGACAGACCAAACAGCCCCACTATCAGACGGCACCACTCTTCAAGGGCCCCACTATTAGACGGACCCACTACAAGAGATATCCATACCCAATATCATATAGACAGTGCATCCGAGAACCCGACCGTCTCTCAAACAGTTCGACTGCCCGATAGTCACGATTATTGAGAACATAGCAGTTCGTTCACCTGGCCGCTCTCTTTTTCTGCTGGAAACTGAATGGCTCACATTTATGACAATACACTAATTTCGTAAGCGAGTCACACAGCCGCATCGCCGCACGCGAAGAACCAGCCGCATTGTGCGCGAACAGACGTGGCGCCGCGGCGCGCCGCCCCTCGCGACGCGACGGGCCCTCGGAAGAGAGAGACGACGCACGACCCGCCAGCACAACGCAAAGGCGCGTCCCGCCCGTTACGCACCTTCCTCGCTTGGCGGTGAATCACACATACGACTGAGAATGGGTCATTCTGGATTTTATCCTGGGAAGTGTCGAGAACCTACAATTCAAAACTTTGCGATTTCTGTGTAATTTCTTTTTTCAAATCCATTTTATTAAGGATATTCTAATTTCATGGCTTTCTGGTGTTTAGAACAGTTCTATTTCTTAGCAATTCGTCAGAAATATTCCGCGTCAAGTGTGCTACTGATAAGGGAGGCGGAGGAATAGGAGGGAGGTCAGAGAAAAGGCAAGAATGATAGGAGGAAAGCAAGGGATGAGATAAGAAGGGAAGGGCCCAAGGAGAAAGGGCGAAAGGAAGGGTAGTGAGAAGGGAGGCAGGAAAAGGGAGTGTTTGTTTGCCGGTAAGTGGGCCGAAATGGGTGAGATAGAAAGCGTGAGCGTGTGGCTTATGTGTACGTATTGCATTAACAGTTCAAGATCTCAAGGAATGGTACACAGATAACAAAAAATCATTCTTAAATTAAAACATTGGAAACCCTCGATATTTTTAAACATCAATGTTTTGAAGTTAGTTTAGTTTAGTAGGTCTAACATTAAATTCGTGTGCAAAACAAAATTTAATTTGGAAATGGCCGTGCATATTAACTTATAATTACAATACAAATAGAGATCAAGTTTTAAAAAACGCCTCTTAACCGAAATGCAAGATAAAAGGAAATAAATGCCAAGGCATCAGTATCATCTCGGGCGACGGACAAGTAATATGCTCAATGAAATACGAATCGAGTTCGTATGGTTCAAACACAACCACAGTAGTACCATATGCTATTATTTGAAGTTTTACAAAATTGCGAGGTGGCTCAGGCCATCAAATGAAGTCATTGCAGTTCCTCCGACAGGGGGGTCCATAGGTTCGAGTCCCGACGGTGGTAGGATTGCCAATACTAGCTACATAGCAGGACGAGTTCTGTCGCTGTCTGGAGGAGAATTCTAGCGACTAGTTGCTCTTATCGGTAGTTTTCCGTGGTTTTTCCGAACAACGCCGCAGCAATACCCTAACATCGGAGCACGGACCGCGCGCGACCTTCCCTTGCCCTACCCTTCGTCTTCCTTGTCCTCTCTTCACCTCTCTCTTACAGACACACACATGCTTAAATGCACTACACTACCCCCACATACCGGGAGACCGGTCGAGAGCTTACAGACTGTCCCGGCTGGAGCAGTGCGCCGCTGAAGAGAGAGATCTGGTTGAGGAAACCGCGCAAGCCGACGGTTGTCGACGCGGGATTCCGATATCCAACGAGGGAAGATCCAAATCCCGATATCCAAAGGGGGACGTTCATCGCCAACCCCAAAGAAATACCATGCACTACACTTACGGGACTAAAGACCTGCGCCGTTCTGCCCGAAATCTCTAATCAATTGACGAAATTGTGGTTAAGTACGATTTTCATCCACGAACAAAACATCGAGCAAAAGTCGTCGTCTTCAGTACGTCGATGACCAAAACACCGGCTTGTTTCTAGAAACATGGTTGTTTTCAAAACAACGGAATGGATGCCGCATCCACGAGGCGCACTCCTCGCGCCCGTAGCGGCCCCGTGCGAGGCTTTTCCCTTTCTCGTGCCGCATCACGGTTCGACTCCCCGCGCGCAACACGGCGGCCTACCCCTCCCCCCTTCCCCTCCACCCGCGGCAGAGTGCGGAGCCGCGCGGGCAAATTAAAGAGGCGTGAGGCGCTTTCGAGCCCACTTTCCCGCACGCGCCGGCCCCCTCCCCTCGCCTCCCCTCCCCCCCGCCGCACCGCGCGTGTTAGCTGTCGGCACGGCCGAGTGTGAAGGCGGGAGGCCGTCCTCTACGTTGGAATCTTTCTACTAAAAGCTCTGAAAGGGTTTATGAAGGCAACTCTCTGCCACGCGAGATCAGGGTCAGTGTCTGTTGAGAGTTCTTAGAGAGGCTAGGATGAAATGTGTAAATTCAGTCAGTGTATGCTATGCGATCCTCTAAAGCGGAATGAATTGTACAATTAAGGGCTCGCTCTGTACTATCATCTTTACAAACAAGTTATCTAGGACAAAACGTACTTCTGAAGAACATTGGCAAGGAAATTCTACATGTTTGAGAAAGGCCATCTTCATTTTATCTTCTTTTTACGTTAATTGTTTTTTTATGAAGTATAGTTAAATATTTAAAACATATATTCGCGCCATTGCTTTAGAACGTTTTTGAATTAGTGCTATTTTTGGTGCAAAAATTCCAAAATAAATCATTTTAATCTATTAAGTAGAAATTTAATGCAAGTCTATTTTTATTTCTTCAATGACATTTCAGAGACACAATGGATTCTAGAATTTATTTTTAAATGGAATTGAAATCACGTCCAAAGGTTAAGAGAAACTTCTTAGTGAGCAAACAAACCACCTGTGCACGTCATATAAATTTACATTCACAGGCAACACTATCGGGCTAAACTGGCATCCATGTGATCTATAAACAATTGCGTCACTATTGACTGAATATTTTCTTTAACTCTGTTTTGATTTCTCCTCACCACGCCGATCCCAACTCGTGATAATAAATAGAACGATTCCTGGATGTTGAATTTGGCAGATTTTAAAGGTTTTATAGCCCCTCTACATCCCTGTTGAAATACACATTTAATTAACCGCTTGGATACGTGCCAAATCGTCAAGTGTGGAAATATTGTATCCGAATGATATGAAAGGCACCTAAAGTTTCTCACACAAAAGGAAGGTTAGCTTCTTTTGTGTCTGTGTGTGTCGCTTTCATCTTGTAGTAGCCTTTGCTCTAAAGTACTTTCGCTGTAAGAGACAACGTTTCTTGTAACAAGAGAAAGTTAATATGAAATTATTTAAGAACCCTAATGTACCAAGCTCTTAACACGATCCCTCAACGACTTGCTTACATGTAATATCACGAAAGCAGTATGTTTGAGAATCTCTTCGAAAAACATGTACCTAGCTTTCGAAATATTTTTTTAAATCAAATGACCTGCAAAACAACCCAACATAAACTGAATATTTAAGAGAAATTGTTAAGGCTCTTTATATGTAAGTTCTCATTTTAAAGTTTCGCACACACTTACCACCTTTCTACAGCGCCTTCATGATAGTACAATCAGGGCAGTGTCAGGGCAGGGCAGGTCGTTATAGTTTGTCTATCGTTACATAACGATTACAACTGCTCCCAGAGTTACGCGTTATGTATTAAAATGTTAACAGTATGTTGTAATTCATTCATTCATATTGATTAAACAAATCAGATTTGGAGGGAACACAAATGATCTTTCTATGTGAATGGGACAACCATGCCAGTGAAACATCTACAAAATCATCATAGAACTAGGTATACGAGGAATGTTGAAATGTGAATCTAAGAAAATATATGAAGAAGGGTATAAATCGTAACTGCATGAGCACAAAATAAAACACTGCATATAAATTTGAAGTCTCAAAACTCTTGTTTCCCGCAAAAAGGCAAACGAGAATAAAGTGCCAGTAAGGAACATATATGAAGTATAAGTGTACAATACATCATAATGGGTATTTAAGTCATAATACTGTTATAACTATTAATACGATTTCGAGCATGACCGCCGAGTTTCAAGGACTCAAGAATTTTAGTACAAAGAGAAATCAGGCTGTAAGCTGCTGATCACGCTATGTAGCTTCGTAGATGCTAGATTTGCCCCTCAGATACAACAGTAAGAGGCTCCCGAAACCGCTTACCTGATCGCTGAAAATCCCTAGTTGTTTGTACTTTAGCACAACACATTTCTCAAAATCCATCCATAGAATTCAACTCGCAGATTAACAGCTCCAGAATACAATGCACCTACGAGCGCAAAATCGAGATCCTCTCTTACTTATGCGTACCAAGATCGGGAGTTTTAATACGAATTGGATCTTCTCTTGATGTAACTTTATTGACCTTCATTTTATGGGATTTTCATTTGTACTATTTCAATACGTACAACATTAAGAACGCTTTCCTTTAACAAATTTTTCCAGAAAAGAGAGAGAAAACAAGAGACAATATTATTGAAGAAACTTATAATAATAATAATAATAATAATAATAATAATAATAATAATAATAATAATACCGAGCAAAGTGGCTCGGTGCGTAGCGCGCTCGATTCGCAATCGGAAGGTCGTGTTTCAATCCCCGGGCCGGCCATCCTGATTGGGGTTTTGCGTTGTTTTCCTTGGCCATAACGCGAATGCTGGGATGGTTCAAAAACCCCACGATACCTCCCTCTACTTCACCATCATCCTAGTCATTTCACTCCTCATCATCACCCTAACATTTCAATCCTAATAATAATAATAATAATAATAATAATAATAATAATAATAATAATAACAATCGATATAACTGAAGTCCAACGTATAGCACAATTCGACGCTTCCGTCACATCTACTTTCTCTCCCTTATATCACATCACCTAAAGAATTTATTAATAAAACTGCATAGAACGGAATCAAAAGAATCGAGATCTAAAGAATTCTGGATATTTCTTCACTTCTTTTTCGAGACATTTCATCTTTCCTTTGTACTCCACAAGTACTCTGCTGCGGCCGCATCTGATCCACTGTTTGTTTCATTGATTAGTGTTTCCCGGTGCGTCAACATCTAAGCTCATTAGTCCCGCATGTTTTCTCGCAAGAGGTAACGCTGATTATTCCCCGCTAGATGGCGAGGTCCGGCGCCGATCCAACCAGGAATCTTCTATCAGTGGGCACTGCCCCCCCAGCTCGAAGTTTCCAACTGGTCTCCCGACTGTAGTTGTGTAGTACTTGTAAGAGGAAGTGTGAGTGAGGGGTGTGGATAGATTCAAGGACGTGGAAGGAAAAATCGTGCGCGATCCGTGGCCTCCTTCATTCGCCTGGTTCTGATCGGAGAAACCACGGAAAACTACCGATCAGAGCAGCCGGCCGCTAGAATAGTTCTCCTCCCAACAGCGACTGACTTCCACCCAGCTATCTAGCTAGTGTCGAGACTCAAACCGCAGGACCTCCCGGTCAGAGGAATGCATTGACATCAATTGCTGTCCCGAACCGTCTCAGCTGGTGCTGTCCATTAAAACACTGGGCACGCGCCGCCAGCGATCAGACGTCTTTCGTCCGCTACAAACCACATATCCCCGCTGCTTTCTCCGTCAGCTGGCGGCGCTCCGCAGCCGCGGCCCACGCTCGCGCACACGTAACCCATCGACGGCAACGGAGGCGGCGACGGCTTTCGACGGAGGAGAGAAAGGGATGCGATCTGCCGCCCTCCCCCCTCCCCCGTCGCGGGCGATCGATCATGGACAGGAAGAGAAAAGAGAGCTCCCGCCGCGCCTCGAGGCTTCCTCCGGAGCCACCCACGCGCGCGAAAAGCCACCGGAGCGGTCGACGCGTTTCCACTCCACGTGGAGGAAGGGCGAAAAATCACGACCGAACGGAAGTGACTGACTAAGCAGACTGTGACTGTCTCACTTTTTGTCTGTTAGTTGGGAGTACGTCTCCATTCCGGATGGAGTGAAAGGCCAATGCTCTTTGCAGCGACTGATTGGCACAGTGTTGTTTGAGACCAGGCCAACACTCCCGCCCTCACGTGATAAACGTCCCCCACACGTGATAAACAACACGTCCCTGTACATGGACGGCAGGAGTTACGAAAAAGATTACCAATCATGTGAGATAATTGGGGTAACACAATGAGTGTTTCATATTGTTTAAACAATTATTTTGGCCCTTTTCATTTTTGAGATGCATTTTTGAAAAACTCCTCGGGGTTGCGAATCAATAGATATTTTGCAAGGCAAAGGTTAAAACCAATTAGTTTTTGGATGATTACCATATTTGCACTCAAATCTTAATCAACCTTTAACTTGGCATTCTAAAGAAATGCTAACTTAAAATCTAGATGGTGAAGTAATGCTGGGTTCACGTATCAATTTTGTATAAAAATATTGTACGTTTCAGATACGAAAGAGAAACGATATCAAGAAGTGTTTGCAAGCAGCGAGGCAGGAATGCGTTCGTACCATTGAACTACTGAACTCAATGAACCTAGAGTGGAGAATACAAACACAAACGCTGTCTTAGTCGCAACTCCGCTTCAATAGTTTTTTACCCGATTTCCTGTTTCCTCCGAACAGCCAGCGGATACAACAACGAGAAAGAAACAGCTGCCCTCGCCAACGATACTCCTCCAAGGTACTACTGTGCAAGTCGAGTGCTGTGCAGCGTGGCTTACCAGGGTTGCACAAACTACACACACTGACGAGATGATAGTACCAAACACAAAATAAAAGAAAACCTCTTTCTTGTATGAGGTGAAGGCAAGCCCAATGAAGTCCTGAAAAATGAAAGGGGGACAAACTACTTTCGTAAAATTATGTTAATGTTATTGATTTAATATTCGCCGATATTTTTGGATATCGATTCTGTATTTTTAATATTGATATTATTGGACGAATTGCAATGACCCTAGCAACGATCTCGCTTCAATCGACATACTTTCACGTACGTAAACGAAACGTGGCTTATTTATTTTTTCTTCTACGATGTGACCATCGTGTGCAGTGAACATTTCGTGCGCAGACTGCAAATCATTTGAAGCAGAGTCCAACCTACACCGGAGCAAATTTTGTAGATGTCTGGTGCGAAAAAACAGAAAGTGAGTTCCTTTGAAACATTAAACAGTCTTTGTTTGGGATTAGAAATGCATTTACTGACTAGCCTTCATATAGTAACAATAATCGAAAAATAAAACTTAGAATGTCTTTCACAAAAAGAAAACTTCATTTTATTAATAAATCTAAATTTTTCATGGTGTCCGTTCAGATTCAAATAAAAACTTATAGTAGGATTTGATGAAGTGACAAGTATTTGTTATAAAAGTTCTGACGTTTCAGTCGGCAATACATCCATTATAAGTTTTAATTACAATTCTTGACGTCAACAATGGGCACATCGCTGTTTTTTTCATGGCTGAAAAGTGAATGCATCGAATTTACTTAGTATGGAACGATTCAACGCACAATACAAGACTTCAAAAGCCTTCTTCGAATTGACAGGCAGCACTCGAACATGGTTCATGAATTTCGAAACAGCAAAAAAGAACGAACCCTCTCTCCACAAACTTAGAAAATGTATTAATGAAGTATGAGAGCCCAAAACTTTCAGGAGAAACACCAACACGTCTTTAATAATGGATGTAGCAGATAAAAGAAAGTCGCTCAACTATATTTCACGGAATCTCCTGAACACGGGGGAGCCACGTCAAACGAGTCCTGTCACAAGTTTCCCCCAGGATGAAGCTCAAAACCGAATATCGGAGGCCTGACAGGAATAAGCCAGCACAGTGAGGAGCTCCCTTCCGAATGAGGGCGCAAAGGGGAACATTGAAAAGAGCTGAAGCAAAAGTTTACCACCACGAGGAGAAGGAGAATTATGGGAGAAGAGGACGAGGATTTGAAACGAAATTGAAAGGATACCGATGGTAGAAAAAGCCTGTAATACGAAATAAGAAAAAAATGAAGTGAATGAAACATAAAATACGATTTAGAAAAGAAAAAACGTGAATTGGAAGGAAAAAGAGGGTAAAGAAATGAAATTTTAAAACCGAAACAAGGGTAAACAGTTTTAAAAAATGGGTTAGATAAACAAGTGGAAAAAGTAAAGCAAAAAATCCAATTTTGAAAGGAAGAAAGCATGGAAATACAAAAAACATAAACAAAAAAAGTGGATTAAAAGATTGTATTATAACGGTAAGGAACGATAGTTTTAAAAACTGAACAAATATAATAAAAATACACAAATTGGTGAAAAATATTGGGCTGGATAAAGAAGAAACACGAGCAAATGTTAAGTACTAACCAGTTTATAATAGTAGGAGAGAGCATGGAAACTGTAAGACAATTTCATGAAGCAAGGAAACAGTAAGTACTGTAATTATAGTAAAAGGAGACCAAACGGGATAAAAAAATAGAGATGTAAAAAGGAACAAAATAACGAACGAGCAATGGAAGATAAACGGAAGAAACCAATGATGGAGGGAAGGGAGTTACAAAAAAAAAAAGCCTGATAGATAAACTGAAGGAAGGAAAGGGGACAAGTACGGTATTATCAGGATCCACGTGACAGGAAACCTGAGATTGGGTCACGTGCCCGTCGACCGGCTTCACATGCGGCCCCGCGCCTCCCCACACCGCGCGCCCGGCTGGCCGGCCGGCCGGCGAGCACACAGCACAGCCCGTGCCAGGGCAGAGCAGGGCCAGGAGGAAATTGGGAGGGGGGGGGGCGGCCGATGAGATTCCGGGCAGCGGCAGAGCGCAGGGGACTGGCGAGGGACGTGAATCGAATCAGCGACTCGGGAGCGGTCGCGCTGGCGCCGGCGCCGCCCTCGCCCCCGATCCCCTGGTCCCGCCCTTAGCCTTAATCCCCTCTTTCCCCTCCCGCCCCGCCCCCACGCGTCGCGTCCCCGCCCTTTCGATGTCCCTGTCCCGCTCCTCGACGGAAGCGACGTGGCTCTCGTTCGGTGGCGCACGAGCGGTGAGCAAGGAAAGCACCACTTCACGCGAAATACGCACTTCTCACAGATCGGGACGACTAGACTTGAGGCAATAATAATAAATTATTACATTTATTTGTTTCAAATGGCAAACGTAGTTAGATGGAAGACCAGGTTCAATTGCCTGACCTCGACAACAATGGACATTTATCTATTTATTTATTAATTTTATCATGAGTGTTCATGAATTCCTACAATAAAATGTCATTATCACTAGTAATATTATTACTGTCGTTCTTGTTACTGACCGAATGAGAGGTCTCTAGATGATGATCACTTTTTCCTCTTGTGAATGAAACTCTGTTCCTTTTTTCGATATTTCCTTCAACGTTATCACTTTACTACATTTTCGGCTCTTTTCATGTGCTTTTTTGATGTTCTCTTCGGCGACGTTTATGTTCGTTTACTTTCTTCTCTCATTTCCATCAACAAAATATTCTATTATTTTAGACTATTAAATACCTAACTTTGTCTATTTGTAAAGGAAAAATTCTTGTAATATATTCTTTACAAAAATATTTCTATAATGCGAACATACATCGAAAAAAGGTAACTTCGAAATTTGGAAATGCTTATTATAGTGAAATACTGTCCTTCATAATATCAATGAATGGCATACATAATCATGTTTTGATTATATAATATAAAAACAATACGTTCTGCGTCAAAATTATGCTAGCCTCTTTTGCACATCTCTTTGTCATTCTCCCTTTGCATTCTTCCAAAAAATCCGAACACTAGAGAGCAAATCTTTCAGTACATGACGACCGATGACATTCGCTCGTTTCCTCTTCAACAAGGAAGGACGTTAGAAAATACATGAAAGGATTATTTTATATTCTAGCCATTCTCATACAGCATTAACGTACGTTAATAGATTTTCATGGCCGGCAATCATCAAGAACATTAACAACTTCTCCAAGCTGCTATCGTACTGACGATGAAACTTGACAAATCATAAATTAGCCGCAAACCGTTATGAGGATCTCTACGCATAAATATCTCCTTTGAAATTAGTTTGAGAGTGCAACATATTTGGTCTCGAATATCAATTCCTTGTGGCCGTTTGTTGTGGTAGATAGACAGATTTATTAAAGTTCGCTTTGAGCTAACGCTCAGTGGCAAACATGATAACAATTAGAATTAGAATTACAAAACATTTTCAACATTTGCAATTAGGTTTACTATTAGAATTAGGGGTCGATATCATAGTTCCAATTTATTTCTAGCTAACTCTAAATTCACTTCTAGTTTTCACTACACTACACTCCCTTCCCCTCCACTACACTACACTTCACTTCACTTCACTGTATAAGGGACATGACGATAATAATTATAACAATAACAATATAAGAAATAATAATAACTTAAAAATTTCCCCAAAACTGTGGTACTGCTCCGCCGTTCGGCTGGCGTTGATAGGAGAAACCTCCCGATCAGAGCAGCCGAGTGCTAGAATCCCGCTCCAGCCAGCGGCCGAATTCGCAGCCTGCCCATTGTGGCGGGGAGTTGGTGGGAGGGGAGGGGCCGAGGGACGCAAACGCCTACATGGCGTGGCGCCCAGCGCTCACTGAACCCTGGCCCGCCCGCGCCGGGAGTCGGTGGGAACGGGCGGGGCTGGTCGGCGCCCAGGGCGGAGCCAGTCGCCCGCGCTCGGCCGCGATCGGGCCGGCCCGCCGCGTAAGAAGCCGGCGGGCCGGCCGCGGAGTCGCGCCGTGAATGCCGTCCTGCCGGCTCCGAGGACCGACCCACCGCCCGGCCTCTCAAGCGCCGCGCCGCGCTCTGCGACGCCGCAGCCCGTCCGGTGGTGGGAACGGGGTGATGTGGTGGTGGTGGTGATGGTAGTAGTAATAGTGGTGATGGTGGTGATGATAGTGGTGGTGGTGATGGTAGTAGTAATAGTGGTGATGGTGGTGGTGATAGTGGTGGTGGTGGTGGTGATGGTAGTGGTGGTGATGGTAGAAGTAATAGTGGTGGCGGTGATGATGGTAGTAATAATAGTGGTGGTGGAGGTGGAGGTGGTGGTGGTGGTGGTGATGGTAGAAATAATAGTGGTGGTGGTGGTGGTGGTTGTGATAGCAATACAACTGGTGGTGGTGGTAGTAATAGTGGGGGTGGTGGTAGTGGGGGTGGTAGTAATAATAATAGTGATGGTGGTGGTAGTGGTAGTAGTAATAGTGGTGGTGGAAGTCATAATAATGGTGGTGGTGGTGGTGTGGTGGAGAGGAAGAGGGGGAGCTGTGGTAATGTAGTGATGGTGTGTGTTAATGTGGTGGCAGCGGTCGTGTGATAGTGGTAATTATTAGACGGCGATTGATAATTGGTGACGGAGGCCGTGTAATGGAGGTGTTGGTGGTGGCCATCTGACGACTGTGGACATGTGGTGGCGGTGTATGAGGTCGAGGGCTAGGCGGTGGCGGTGGCGCGCCGATGGCAGATGTGGTGGTGGAGGTGGATGTTCTCGCAGTGGCGGCGACAACAGTGATGGTAGTGGCGGTGGTGGTGGAGGAGGAGGAGGTGGCGGTGAAGGCGAAGACGGCGTCCAGTGAAAGTCGTCCGTGTGTCCGGCGTCGGCGGCCTCCAGGTCGATCGCCAAGACAACGCGCGCCGGCGCGCGGACGGACGGACGGTTGGTCGGTCGGTCAGTCTGTCGGACGGACGTTTCGGGCAGGACCGGTCCTGCCGGGGCGAGGCGAGGCGCGCCGCGGCGTCCTCCAGAGTCGATGCCCGGACCCTGGCGTGCAGGCCCACCCGGACGCCCGACGCCCGACGCGCTCGTTTCTGGGCCCAGTGGTCGGCGAAAGACGACTGCCATTCTCAGTGGAAGGAAAGAAGAGGGAAACGCGAAACCGAACTTCTCTTGGATGGTCACTAGCAGATATCGCAGTTATGCAACAATTTGAACGCAGATTAATCCGTCAATTAATATTGTGAATTATCTTAATGTTCTTAAATGTAGTCGGCTTTGCACCGTTTTAACCTACCAACTACACCATTCGTTCACGACGGACTTCGATGTCAGTTGCATCGTCAAATCATGTGCCCTTTAATGTACATTTTGAGTAAGTTCGTTTTCAATTACGGCACATAATTGCGAAAAATATTAAATAAACAAAACAATTTTCTCACCCCAAACTCACTTTACTAGCACCATGACGTGTTTTTAATTGGTTCAATTTGGAACTTATCTTGATTAAACTCTTATTTTACTATTAACTATTAGTAAGTGAATAAATTAATCATTTCAGATGATGACTTTGCAAAGAACTCTCACTACTTTAGTATTTGTTGATTATGTAAATCCAAAGAACAAACTATTTAACTAAACAGCGACTACTGAACGCAAATATGTAAATGTATTCTCGACAAAACTTTTTATATATATTACAGTAATACCAACGAGTTCTAATTTTTACACATCGACACGATGTTCGTAAAACTCCGATGTAGCATGATGTCATACATCGGCGCCATGATATCACTAGTCTTTTTGCATCAGCTTATACATTCTCGCACGGAAGTGCTGAGCAAACATGAGCGCTTGGCACTGTCTCTCTATAAGGTCTCCGACCCGCTCTGGACGAGGTTCAAGTGTTCCCTTGACGAGTGAGCTTTTCGCGAGATGATGTTATCCAGAAACAGATGCCCAACTCAACACAAAGAGGAAGCACATTCAATCGCGCCAAATGCTAGCATTTTCCCACTCCAATTAACGTTGTTTTATTTGCAGATTCTTTCGCATAAAAAATAATGTTACAACAAAACCAATAAAATTGAGATTTCCCAACGTTTATTTGGCTTTGGAATGGTAACACGGAATGCACATATTCAGCGTATGTTCCTGTTTTCGTAGCTCTTTAATTACATGAATATCTAGCCTACTGTAATTACTAATAACTAGCCTACATGTAGCCATGAATGTTGCGCTTTATTGCGCTTACGTATTTTAACCAAAGAAAGAATATGCAAATTTGGGTTCTGCTAATAAGTCAAGGTGCTAATTAAAAAATCAAACATTTTTGAAATAAAATTAATATATAGTATTATTATAAACATTATACAGCATATTATGCCAACTACATCAAAATGAAAACGGTAAACATATTATTCATATTTCACACATTACTGGAAATTTTGTGTACCTACATTTCCACGCAGAAATGAGATAGCGGATTTACTGATTTTTATTGAGAGCTAGAGGGGAACCCGATTGAGAGCAAGCAATTCTACATAGAAATACAACAGAAAATTATTAAACGACTCATTTAAATTAACAGATCACGCAATTGAATTATTACACATCGTAACTGAAAAGATCAACAACATCGTTTGAGCAACAAAAAAGCACGAGAAGTCAATTGATGGGTTTCTTACAAGAACCAACCTAGTCCAAATCAGAGGTTTTTCCAAGAGGCATTAAAACCTCATAGAGTAATGAATTTATTATGTTTCGCACCTTAAACTTTTTAATGTGTTTGGCAACTGCCGAAAGGAAATGTCCAGCAGATAGCGCCATTTGTAGGGAAGAACTAAAAGATTTTTCTCAAAAAAGGGAATTTTGGAATTCTTTGTTTCCAGTGAGACCTCTCGATTTATTTACTATTTGTACTTCAATATTTGGATTTTCGTTAATATTGTTCCCCAAGGATCACTTTCCGTTCCACGCCTTCTGCATAAGAGGTTGAGAGCTTCCCGTTTACGTTTCCCAGCGAATCGCCCTGAGGAAACGCCCCCACGTGCTAACCAAAACCACTTGTCGCCCCTCACGCCCGCGCCACCCGCTGAGCCAACGCAGGAACGCTCCGTCCGAGGCTCCACGGAAACGTTTGTTATTCTTCCACGGCGACCTGCCTCCTTCCGCCCGCTCGCCCTATCGAACCGGCTGAGGGGGCTCAGGGGATCGACTGATGTCAGCCGCTGTCTGGAGGAGAATTCTAGCGGCCGCTGCTCTGATCGGAAGATTTGCTTGGTTTCTCCGATCAACAAGGAGAATGCTGGAGAAGTACCGTAACAAACGGGTCACGGACTATGCGCGATCTTTCTTTCCTCTTCCTGACAACCAAGACGATATATGTCTTCCCCCCCCTCATTTAGTTCATCTACCCGTCCACGACCTCGTCCTCACTGCCCAAACACTCTCTTTACTGTCATCAGCCGCCTCTAAAGCATTTTTGATCCCACGGACCGGGAGATCTTAGGATTCGATTCCCAACGGTGGCAGATTCTAGACACTAGCCACGCTGGGTCAAATCCAGCCGCTTGTCCATAGGAGAATTCTTTCGGACGGGTTCTCTAATTGGAAGTTCTCCGTGGTTTCTCCGATCAACCTGACGGATTAGACTATTGCCGCTCCTTACAGTACGCGAATGCCGGAGCAGAATCCAAACAAATAGGCCACGGACAGCGCGCGATCTATTCCGCCTCATTTATATAAGATGAGTAAAAAAAAACGAAAATCTCCCAGCCACAAAGTATTTACACATTCACTGGACACGATTTAATAAGGGACTTTTAAAAGTGATCACGTGTTATGGTTTCTTATCACTTGCCCTTTTATAAAATATTGTTTGAGTGACATAATCGTTGTTTATCTAGATTGTATTTTCAAGCTTCATCATTTGCGCCATGTGATACCATTCTAAGCAAATTTGTTGAAAATTTGGTCGCATTACTTTCAAAATTTGGTTTTAAAATCCTCGTTCTATTATTGGATTCACAACTGCTGTCAACAGATTAACTCCTGATCGAATGATGAAACAAATTCTCACGTGCTTAGCTTGAAAAAGAGGAACTGCATTCGCAGAACAAGCAGAAATGTGAAAGCCATAGATCGCATTCATTTCTACTGTTCAGTACACGGACCTTCAAGTTCCTATTATAATCTATAAAATATTAACTGAACGAATGTTCAATGAAACAGCTGAGGTAAATAAAAGAAACAGATGCAGCAGAAGAGAAAATAGAATCAAACGAAAACCCGAACTGTTTATCCTGCTCTATACAACTCACGTACCATTTAAGGGTGGCCAATACATCTCTCGCCTGAATGCAAACGCCAAAAGGGAAGCAACAAAACAGCGATGCTTTGAGCGACGGCAGAGGGGGGCCAATACGTGAGGCGGCGAAACAGCACCTCCAACGTTACTTGATGAAGTAGACGAGTCGAATAGGGCTTCGGCATGAATGGGCGGGGACAGATGAGAGATAGCATAGATAACACGAAAACTAGCCTTAATAAGAAATTTAATAATATGTATTCTAAAAACTACAAATGTTTATCATGATTATTAATTAAGAAACGAGTAGGTATCAACCACAAAGTATATTACAATATAAATTTAAGATAATGAATAAACAGCCAAACACAAGTTTGACTAGCTTTCCCACTCTTCCATTTCCTCACTCAACTTTCCTAGTCACAGTACTCTGCAGGGCATTCAAGATGGCGCCGACGTACGTTCTACGTGTTTAATTCATAATACTATACAATGTATCCTATTTATAAACATTTTGCAGTTTTCATTTGTATTCCCGATTATTGACATCAATTCACATGCTAATTATATTTGTTCACTCTTTGTACAGCCACTGAAGATGGTATAAATTAGTTCAGAAACACGTGTACCGGTGCTTATTCTTTTTACTAAATTTATATTGCCATATATTTTGTAGATAGTACACTCCTCAAAACTTACATAATAATCATTACATTTTACCACAATATTTCTGCCACCCCCGGAAAGATATTTTCGATCCCATATTACAATTCCGAGGTCAGATCTGAAAAAAGTATAATAGCGAATACAAGATGGTGGTCGCTCTTGTTTTTTACTTAATTTTTTTATTGGCATCAAATTTTCTGAAAAAGGCCTCACGAAAGTTTCAGAGAAAAATTTCAAATTATTCTCCAATTAAACTGTCAGCCGTTGGCCGCGTCATCCGCAATCTCGACCACCGTGCGACGTAGCGGCGACCAGCTGCTCGCCTTCGCAACGAGCGCGGCGGCGGCGGCGGCGGTGGGGGCACATACGGCTCACTCTTGAGGTACCAGACTCATTCAATACCACGCCGCCCTGCCCGCCGGCCGCCTGCGCCTCGAGGTGTAGCCCGGTTAATGAATGGCGGTCGCTCTTGCAAACGCGGCCGTCACGTTGCCGCCGCCGCCTCCGCCGCGCCGCTGGAGGCGGCTAGGAAAGAGAGGGGGATGGAAGAAAACATGCAGTCGGTCGGAGAGGAAATTGATTGATTAGCTACTTGGCTGACCGGGAGACGCCGCGTCCTAGGCACAGGTGCCAACGTTTCGGCAGCCGTTCTGCGACCTTCCTGAGGGCGAAACGCACGCGGAATGGCGGCCGAAATGTTGGCAGCTGTGCCTACGACGCTGCGTCTCCCGGTCAGCCAAGTAGCTACTGACTCCGGTCATGGAAGCCTAAGCTCTCAAGTTGATTGATTGATTAATTGATTGATGGATGTTTTCGGGCCCGTCAACTGCCATGAACACTAGACCCTTAGTATAGTGAATATTTTATCTCGGGAGATGCGGCGAGAATCCTCTTCTGCTGCACGTTGAGATCCGGCGGCGACTTCCACATCCACTCGTCGATTATGTCTTGGTATGCCACTCTGAGGAGCCGCAGCCAAAACAAGCTCTAAGCTTCCGACTGATGTAGAAAACTTACTATAAGAAGGGACTAGTTTGACAGGTCGGGAAACAAAAGCTACGTCGGAGAATAGCATTACAAGAAGTTGTGTTGAAGCCGCTGGGAAGTAAGACAACTGCTATCGAACACACTGACGAAGTGAGTGCATAGGCATAATCTGCAGTGGCAGCAGCAGAAGCCAAGCAAATTGGCAGCAGCAGAAGCCAAGCAGTAGCTGACAAAGCAGTCGCTTCTAGGAATAATCTTTCCATACTTGTGTCGTAATGTAATCCATATAAGTGAGTTTGTGTATGTAAGGGGAGAGGAATAGAACAAAAAAGAGGAAGGAAAGATCGCACACGGTCGATGTCTCATTTCTTAGGGTTCTTCTCCGGCCTTCACCTAAGGTTGATTGAAAACCTCCGATCAGAGCAACTGGACGCTAGCATTCTCCTCCAGACAGCGAAACCTAGCTATTTAGCTAGGGTTTAAAAAAATACGCAATCGTCGGGACTCGAACCCTATGACCTTCCGATCAGAGTTGCTGTCTGGGAGCTAAACGCAGTCAGTGACCTCTCCGAGCGTGCTCCGCGGTCTTCGTGGGCGCTCTCGTCCACAGCGGCGGCGTTACGCCACTCGAGCGGAGACCCGCACTCCCCGAGAGCCAGCAAGTGGGAAGTGGTGCGCCGCTGCGCCCCTGGCAGTGAATGGCCGGGAAACGCCGGCTACTCGCCAATTGCTTCGCCCCCCCCCCTCCTCAAAAACTCGCGCAGCCGTGAAATCGGCGTGAAAGCCTCTCAGAAACGTTGTTATTACGAAACTGGCGGTGTTGGAACAATTCGAAACACCACATGTAAGTGCGTTGTGTTAGCGGAATCGAGAATAGTTGTTTGAAACGATTACATCTCAATAATGTTTATCGCTTAGAGTGCAAGTATAAGATTAACCATAATCACTAATGCTCAAGAACAGAACCATTAGAATAAAAAGAATTACGAAAAGCAAGCCAGAAAACTAGTTTAGAGATAATAAACATACAGAGTAAAGAAACACTATTGACAGAGGTTTAGTTTCAATTTTTCCTGCAGAGAGTTATAAAATAATTTGCAATGTTGACAACTGTATTCCATCGGTCAGATATTTCTTTCTTGACTTTTCTTTTAATGTCGTATTTAGTACTAGAAACTGACAGGTGACGGTTGCCGGTCAATTGTTCTTAAATGTTCTCCCGGTATGTGTGGCAGCGGTAGTACATTTACGTGTGCAAGGGGAGAGATGGGGTTGAGGAATCTGAAAAAATGATCGCGCGGGGTCCGTGATCTGTTTGTTAGGTTACTTCGCCGATATTAACCTGCTGTGGATCGGACAAACCACGGAAAACTACCGATCAGAGCAACTGGACGCTAGCATTCTCCTCGAGACAGAGGTTGAATTCGACCTAGATATTTAGCTTCTGTTTAAAAACACGCCATCGTCACTCATCGAAATGTCGAAAATTGGTCCTGCAGACAGCGGCTGGATACCTCTTGGCAATTTCTTTATCCTCCGGAACAGCCCCACAGAACCATCGGGCCGCGGCGGCCGTGAGCAACGTTTGTCTGCTGGTCTTTCCGCAGAAGCGCCGTTGCTGCGCCTCGCCAGCGCGAGCGGAAAGCGCCGCCAACTGGCGCACCGTTCGCCGAAGCGTCACCGGCGCGCCGTCCCGCGCTCCCTCCTCCCACGCACCCCGCTGACACGCCCGTTGCGACAGACGAGCGGCGCGACGCGCATGCCGTCACGGGCGGCCCCGCGCCGCACATACGCACGCGCTTGATGCGGGTTTCCTACGAGGCGCGGGCGTTTATGAGAGAAAGGACATGCGATTGTCTTCCGGGCTGATGTCACCGGAGCTATAAACTCCGACAGGACTGGGCAGTTTAGGAGTCATAATTGAACAAGAAGCTCTTCTGAGATCAGCTTACATTAACATAATCGTGTGTCCATGGGACATTACCTGTGTGTATTATCCAGTAGAAATAAACGCTTCTGGCAAGCCGTGTTTTGAGGTACCAGCAATAATTGAACGTAATATATTCATCTTCATTCAATTAACCCATCGGCCAATTTATATAACACACGTCCTCAAAACAGATATTGTAACAGGAGCCGGTGATGTAATTGTAAGCATTGCGTTAAGGTTGATACTACTGATCGCACATATTAATTTACGCCGCAATCAATCGCACGTGTATCGGCTCCAAAGACATGTCTCCAAAGCTTCCATCCAAAACATTCTAAAATACAATATTGCGCAATGGTCAGGGCGCCGGAAAACCGTGTTGATTTGACTCCTAAACAAAGCACTTCAGTTTTCACACAGAGTTAACGATGTGAACAAAAGGAAAAAAACACCTAACACATCCATCATCTCTGACCTTGACGTCCGCGTGAATTCTCGCAATTTCGCAGAGGTTGGAGACAGCAGACATTCACGTAGATGACGCGAAAACAGGAATATTAAATGAAGTACGTCATTTCCAGAACAGCCCTCGTTTCAGTGGCTGCACTGCACTGAAAATAGGACCGCATTGCGAGACGTAAACTGCGCTGCAGGGAGCTCGGGCACTGTAACTGATGCCAGAGAGCAAATGCGTCAGGGTTCCAGAAATACGAGCAGGAAATAAAAGTATTTCCACGACGTTCGTACAAACAGAAATTTTGCAGAACACAGTGACATGAATGTAAAACAAAAAAAGGGTTCTTTCGAAAAACGAAATACACATGCCCCATTTGTGAAAGAAAAACAATGTCGGACAATTCCACAAACTTATAATTTTCCAACAAAATATCCTTACTTTTCTCCGAATCTCCGCGTTTCCTTTAATGTAGCCATTCCGTGTTAACATTTCTTGGCTGATTATCGATAACGAGGAAAGCAAAACGCGTTCTTACAGACGCTGTATGTTTGTAAATAATGTTTAATAACATCAGAAAATTTGACTCAAAGAGTTTCCCTACATCGGGAGAGTGTCGGGGTCGTAATTTATTGATCAATTACAAAAAAGCGAGATTAATTTTAATTTATGTTTCGTCAAAAATCACAAAAACTATGCGATAGTAGCCATTCACGACATTAGGTCGTGAGAAAGAAAATAATAGGTGTGAAATTTTTAAACCGAAGCGATAGGCGAGCTTTGTAACCACTGCCGTTATTTGAGACGTAAGTCGTGAGTCGTATAATACTTTTTTAACATCGGCTCTATACAATAAAACTCATACGCGTTCTTTGGCTACAACTCAATTGTTTCGATTTTCTTGGCGGTGTTTTAAATAAAATTCCTAAAACGAACGCCGACCTTTAATGTATCGTTTCTCTCTTCGCGTTCAGTCGTTGTACCAAATTAGTATTACGGGGAAAATGCACTCCCGAGAGTCGCTTCCAACATCTGAAAATACGAAACTCATCGGCCATTGATCGGTGCCGGTTGCGGCGCCATCACAAGCAAGACTATAATTCGATTGTTAATAGCCGCCTGTTAAATAACACTCATAAAACAGATGCCGGCCGTTTGGCTTGACTTTTCGTGGTGTGGACAAGACGCCTCTTGGCTAAAGTGGTTGCCAATATGTGAAATTACGAAATACATCGGCAGTAGATCTAGGGGGGGGGGCGCCAGCATGAGCAGGGCTACCACTCGCGTTTCGATTGTTCTTCCCGGTCTGTTAAATAAAACTCCTGAAACGGACGCCGGCTGTTAACGGACACCGGCCGTTAACGGACACTGCCCGTTCCTTTTTCTCCTCAGTTTAGTAGCGTTCGGTCTATATAACAATATATTAGTTCAAAAAATCGGGGATAATACGTGTCATCGAGCGTGGTTGCCAACATGTGTAAACACGTAACTCAACGGGGGTTGATCCACGGAATGACGCGGGCTGTGGCGCCAGCATAAGCAGGGCTACACCTCGATTGTTTCGATTTTCTTAGCGATGTGTTAAATATAAGTCCTAAAACGGACGTCGGCCATTAACAGACGCCGGCTGTTAACTGACACTGTCCGTCGCTTTTCGTTCCTCGCTGGCAGCGTTCGGCCAATGTAACACTATAGCATTTCGTGGTTGCCAACATGCGCAAACACGCAACTCACCGGGGGTTGATCCAGGGGGCGGCGCGGGCTGGGGCGCCAGCATGAGCAGGGGGCCCTGGGTGATGCGGGCGCAGCGGCAGCAGCAGGCGACCGCGCCGGGGGCCCCGCCTCCCCGCGGCCCCGCCCCCGCCCCCGCGCCGTGCCCGGCCCCGCCGCACGCCGCCGCCGCCGCGGCGCCCGCGGGCTCGAACAGCGTGAGGTCGAGCGTGCTGAGGTCGCTGTCGTCCGAGGAGGAAAAGGGCTCGAACTCGGAGGCCGTGGGCTCGTCCTCGTCCTCCTCCTCCCAGTCGTCGCCGAGCAGGTCGCGCCACCCGCCGCCGCAGCGGCCCCAGCCCTCGGCGGCCGGACCGCACCCGTCGCCGGCCGTCGACGACGAGGCGGTGGTGACGGTGGACGCGGTGTCGCCCGCGTCGACGACGCTCGTCGCGCGGCGCTCGCCGCCGCCGCCGTCGCCGCAGTCCGACACCACGCCGCTCGTCGTCGTCAGGCTCGTCACGGTCGACATGGTCGCGAACACGCCACAAACTGCACTCGGATCAAACAATTCGATCGCGCTTCACGCCACACCTTCCACACTTCAAATTCCCTTCGTTTCGTTATAACGCACTTTAGTCACACGCACTTTAGTCACACACAGGCTCAAATAGTTGTGTTTTCTCACAATTTTGATACACTTCTAACCGTCGGGTTGTGTTGTGAACAACTGCTACACTCTTTAGTTGCACACGCGATTACAACTTCCGTCACACTCCGTTTGCGATCGTTACGTTCGCCCAGACTCCACGCTCACAGAGGAGCGGCTTCTTTCATGTCGCTCGCCGCCCAAACGAGCCACCACCTACTTGGAGCGGGCGACCGGTCTCCGTTCCGAGCACACACACTGCTCGCCACTGTGGCCCCGCGCCGCGCCGCTCAGGTCCACTCCGCCCGTAGCCCTTCGTCGACCTCTCGACGCGGCTCCTCCAACTCCTGCTCCTGCTCCTCCGAGTGGGCCCGGAGCGGCACACTGGCGCCTTTGGACCACCACCGCGGCGCCCACGCACGTCGCGACGGGTCGGCTCTCTCTCCCCCTCTCTCTCTCTCTCCCTCTTTCTCTCCGGCCTTCGACTCGCGGCGCCCGCCGGGCTGCCACAGCACCGCACGCCGCGCGGTCGTCCTTTTTTTCTTCTTCTTCTTCTTGTGCGGGAGGAGGCGACGCGCGCTCTTCCAGACGTTAACGAACGCACAGACGGACGGGCGGACGGACCGTCGGCGTTCACGAAACACCCGGGGCTCTTCACGGTATTGGCGAGCGGGTGGGTTATCTCGATGCCCGCGCCGCCGCCACGCTATTCACTTTCGCCGGCCAGCGCCTTCCCAGGCGGCGAGGGGGCGTGGCGCTTGGGGGTGGGGGTGGGGTCAGTCTTCGCCGCGACCCCGAAAGCTCACCCGCCGCGGCGCCGTGGGACGTCCAGCCGCGCAGTGCGGGCTGACTCTCGCAGGCAGCCGCCGCCGCCGGTGCTTCCTCCCACACGCAACACTTCCTGCGCGTGCGGGCGCGTGTGAGTGTATGTATGTATGCACACGCGTTTCCGGGCGATGAGCCGCGAATCCTCGACCCGGTAAGGCGCCGCTCGAGGTCCTTGGTTCTTCTCCCGGCGACGACGTCGGTTTCTCCGAAAGAGGGACGGCGGGGGAGGGGGGCGTTGTTGTAGTCACCTCCGGCGCGGGCAGGAAATCACGTGTTGTGCGCAGCGGGGAGTGCGAAAGTGCGTGGGGCACTTTCTCCGGAAGATGGAGCGTGCGGGGGCGGGCGTTTAGGGGGCGGGGCACGAAGTGCGCGCGCGTGCTCCGCGGTCACGCGTCTCGAAAACGCGCGAGCGACCGCGCCGTCTATTTCGAGGCTGTGACGCAACGGCCGCCCGCGGTCTGGCCGGCGGTAGACGGCAGAGAAACACCCGCTTTCCAAGGGGCCGCTCCCCTCGCACTCGGAGTCCCCTTGGAAGGCGCCGGCACTTGCCCTTTGCCCGCCACGAGCCTCGAGGTCGCACCGCGCTGGCTTACACGAGGATCGACCTGGGACCAGACCAAGGTCAGCAGGGCGTCGCTGGGCCGCGTGGGCGGGGCACGGCGGGACGGGACGAGACGGCACGGGTCGGGTCGGGACGGGTGGTCCGAACACCGCTCCTCCAGAGCTCCCTTCTCTCCACGTCGCTTCGGCGATCCAGGGCCACCGGTTCACGGGCGTTCGCAGCTGACGTCACACCCGCCACGCATAGCGCCAAGACGCGGGTGTCACGGAGCGTCGATCCCGGCACTCGCAACCCGCAGCGGCGGCGCCGCTCGCCGCAAAGAACACACACAAAGACACACAAAATATATCTGGAATATTACATCCCGAAACGCAGCATCCTGCCCGGCCGGCTAGTCATCCCGGTGTAACGGGAACCGCTTCCTTTTGGAGGCGGCGGCGGTGGCGGCGGAGGCAGCTCGGCCACAGTTACTCGGCCGCTCTGCATACCGCGCGCGGCCCGCGCCGGTATCTTAACAGTGCGCGGCGCGGAGCGGGAGGCGGGGCGGGGCGGGGCGGGGCGGGGCGGGGCGGGGCGGGGCGGGGCGGGGCGCGGGTCAGGAGGAATCCGGGGGCTCCCAAGCCACCTGTGCGCTCGGCGGCCGGTGCACTGGCTGACCCCGGTGCACGATCCACGCCGCGCACGAGACCGCTCTGGGGGCACGCTGGGCGCCCTAGCCTTTGAATGGCACGGTTTCACTCAACAGTTTAAGGGCAGCTGATGGCCGATGGGAGACTTGACGTTCAAAGGGGTGCCGGTCGATGTCTTTGTAGAGCGGTCATCCTGTTCACCACGGCTGCTTGTGAAATGTTGTACTCTGGGTCTGAAGGTATCACTTGAAACCTGAAGCTGTATCTGATGTCTGCACACTTCCACACTATAGTAACACAATTCTCGATCGATATAGAGTTGACAAGTATTTTACAAATAATTCTGGAGCGTCTGGACTTTTAGCTGCTATCACACTGGTTCGACGTGTTCGGATACGATCCACGCTTCAAATACGCACCATTCACACGAAGCAAAACGTCCACAGATAAGACGTGTCGTCCTGTCAGAGCCACGCAAACGGCCTCACATTTCATCCACCTGCTTACAGTCGCACTTTGCGAAGCGATGTAAACACACTTGCACTGCACAGTGGTACGTTGCGGGTGGGAGCCCGCGCTTCTCGCGGGGCGAGCGTGTGAGCGTGGGCGAGCGTGCGGCGTGGCGCGCGTCGCGAGTGCTCGATCGGCTCGGCGTCGGCGTCGGCGCCGGCTGGACCGAGGGAACTGAAGGCGAGCGAGCGAGCGAGCGCGCGCGCGCGCGCCGCCACCGCCTGCACCTGACGCGCCGCCGCCGCGCCGAGCGACCGCGGAAACACCCGATCGCGACCGAAGTCTCTTCCTGGTCGCGTCTCGCCGCTACAGTGGGCCAGCACAGGGCACCTACTAGGGATGCGACATCGATTTCGATGTTTTTATCGAAACACCGATGTTTTAAACATCGAAACAATAAAGCCGACGTTCTTAACATCCATGTTTTGCATTGTATGTGTCTTCTTTTTGGAGGTGGTGGTTTTCGATATTTTGTTTGTAAATAAAACACTCCCTCGATATTACAATTTTGTAAAAGTGACTATTATCACTTTTATGTTCGAACCGCTCGAGATGATGATGTTGATGCTCTCCTACTATTTCCTATTTCCCACATAGAGAAGTGATTAACGCATGCCTCCCCGTTCTTCCCGTAACGTAATTCGGCGAAATGAGGACTGAACTTTCGAGATGTCCCTGCTCGCTCAGGCTTAGTTTTGTCCATTGTTCTTATTTAAGTTTGTTTCTAGTTAAATTTCAGTTATAAATTAATAGACACGGTCATTGTCAAATTAATTTATTGAAATGAATTTAATTTTATTACTTACTAAACTAGCTCCACAACATCGATGTTTAGTAAGATCAATGTTCAGTTATCAATGTCGCATAACTAGCACCAATAGCTTATTAGAAAGCGTAGTCTTCCGCGCCCCGAGCGAGAATCTACTTAGCTGTTCCGGAGACGACGAAAAAGCGTCCTAGGCACAAGTTTCGGCCGTTGCAGGGCAAAATGGCCCGTGGATGGCCATGGCAAATAAATTCTAACACCCTATTTGATACCACGTTCAAATAGTTGTTTCCAAAGGTATGCGCACACGGGGGTGGCAGGGGCGGAGCTATTGCACCTCTCAACTTCCTGAAAAGGCACCGCTGCCTAACGCACAAAATCATTTTATATATTATGTTCAGTCCTCCTTTTTCTCCTGACAATTTGCTAAAACCTCCTGATCTCCTCTTCTGTACCTGACAATTTAGTAACATATTTTACACACGTGGAAGAGGCTCTACTAGCCATCTGACAACACTGAAAAAGTACCAGCATAAAATCAATATTGTATTTATTGTCACATTAAAGTTACAGTTTAATTATATTTGTGGTATTTTCTGTATTTAGTAGCAAAACGTTTCATTTAAGCAAATAAAGTGTGTAATGGCATAGTGGCCCAGAAATATTTTTGGCACCCTTCTTGTCTTAGTATACAAAGTATGCTTGTCTTAGTATACCCAAAGCCTGCCAAGTCTAAGTAAACACAAAGCCTGCCAATTGTTTTCTGAACACGTAATCTCAAATATTTGCGAAAATAAATGAAGGTCACTGTGTGTGCTTTTAGGTTACACGTGAAAAGCTGAATATCCGCTGGTCCCTATAACTAATATGTTTACTTCGTTACCGGTTTTTGATCACTACGTCAATACTTCGTAAATGTAACATTAATCAATAACGTATGCATGTCGAGCAGATTATAGGCCCTTTTCGAAATTAGAGATTCATTTGAAATCTACAACAGAAAAACGAAGTTTTGATACATGATACTGGTAGCATCGGTAGTGTGGAACTAAACTATTGACACTACCGATGCCCTTTGCTGTCGATACAGGATAATAAATTATTAATATTGAATTTTATTTAACACTTAAAATGTTTTAAAGCCACTAATTTATTCTAATCATTTATTTCTGTAAATATTATTTTGATTACATTATATTATTTATATATTATCATTATTAGTATATTATAGATTTTATTCACAGAAATATGTGGGAAAACGCTTCTTTTGCTCCACGGGCAAATATTACGAAATATTTGCAAATTCACGTTGTGCCGAACCACAGAAAGTGCGTGCGCACTTGAAGCCAGAAATGAATTGCAGAGAGGGAGATAGGTTAGAGGGAAAATGTATTCCCTCGCGCCGAATCCAAGAACGACCTCTAAAAAAATATTGTCAGTTTTCGATCGAGCTCTATGGAACATGAGCAAGCACGTGGTTGAGATTACATGTGTTTCACTCTTTCGTGGTCTTCATTCCCAGAACTCTGTTGCTACGAAGCAGAAAAGGGCGAGAGGGTGAGAGCTGGAGTAGTTTGACAATTCAAAGCGAAAGTCCTGGGGTCAAAGATGCGCAGTACTCCTTTGCTTTGTAAAAATGACGATTGCAGTAATATAGTTTATAGTATTCTCCGTATATATTTAAATAAACTAGTAATTATACTACATTATTAGATGTAATACTACATTATTAAAATGTAACGGATTACGTAAGAAGTATAAAATAAAGAAGTAAACATATGTAACTTCCTAAATACGTAAAATATTTAAAAGGAAAATTATTGTAATTCATTCATAATTTTTGTAAACTCTATAAAATATTATTGAAGGCAGCTGCATTGTTCCTGTAAACTATGTTGCAGGGAGCCTGCAAATACGACTGATGACCTATATATAAATCACCGTAGAAGGCTACTACTCTCCACATTCTTGTTTTACTAGATGTTACTCGCGAGGGCGGGCACCTAAGTACTAGACTCTATCCGCACAGCCCGCGTGCGTTCAACACCACCTTTGGGCTGGCATCCGTATACACCGCGACGCCTCCCCAATTAAGCCTGCGTAAGAGTTACTCTGTCCGTTTAGAGGTTCAATCTGTCCGAACTTACGACCTCCGAGAGGAGAGTTCGCGCCCACTGTGGCGCGTCGTGGCTGCGCGCGGCGGCGGCGGCGGCGGCGGCGGAGGCGGAGGCGGCTCCCGCGCCGCGAGTGTAAGCGCGAGGCGCGGGCGAGTGAGTGAGCGAGCGAGCAAGTGAGCGAATGAGCGAGCGCTGTGGCCCGCATACCGTGGCTGAACACTGGCCGCGCTCCCTCCGCGTTGACCCGCACCGCGCCGCCGCCCCGCCCCTCCCCTCCCCTCCCCTCCCGCGAACGAGATATTAAAGTACGATTTATTTAGTCGTGCACTTCAGCTGTTGCGGTTTCATCCAACCGAGAGCTTAAATGTCGATACAGTGAAGTCATTATGGGGACGGTCAATTTGACAGACAGCTGATTTACGTCAAGAGCACGGTTAAATAAATCCTAGTATTGAGGCGATTTGCATAGCGTAAAGACCCAAGCGCATAGCTTCTGGCTGGGAGGTCCTACGGTTCGAGTATCTACAGAATCTGGATTTTTGTCACTGGCTAGATAGCAAGAACGAATCCAGGCGATGTCAAGGGGATAATTCCAGGGGCTCTGATCCGTAGATTTCTATGGTTTTTTCGTTCAACACCCGGCTAATGGCGGAAGAGTGCTCCAACAAACTGGTCATGGACCACGCGCGACCTTTCCTTCTTCTGCCTTCTAACCTCTCCCCCAACTTAAATATACACTTACAAGTGCTTCACTACCACACAGGTCAGAAAAACCTCTTTCTCGACTTCATTCGTTATTAGTCTTGAGATTGCTGTCGATTGCTCTACGCTACTCTGAGCGGACATTACCTAATCGAGGCTTTTTGCACCTTAGCCCAGATCAGGGATCGGCAACCCGCGGCACGCGAAGCCATCTCGTGCGGTCCACAGGGCCTCTGCTGTATTGGTCTACTCAAAAGTAAACAATTATGAATATTTTGGGGAATTACGTAACCTACAAAAACCTATTTTAAAAAAAGTAGTTGAATACATGAACATCTAATTCTAAAGCAGTTTCACTGTATCAATTGGTATCTGTAGTACCTGGATCCCAAGCTCGTAAGCTAATAATATTACTGAATTGTAGATTAATTGTTTAAATTCGCTGAATATAAAGTAAATTGGAGAACTGTATCATCTGCGAGCTTTTTGGGGGTTGGATAATCTGGCCCTCAATTACACAAAGGTTGCCGACCCCTGGCCTAGAAGGCTTTTGAGCCTCTGCACATGCGCAGTTGCGAGTTACGCGTTCTCTTCTGTGAGGGCGCACCCCGCTCCTGTCTCCACGGGGCCGGCTTTCTCGGGGCGTGGGGGCGGTAGCTGTCACGAGCGCGTGGATGTTGAACAGGCGCGACTATAGTGCTGCATACGTTGGTGGCACTCCGGTCAAGGGGGGGAGGGGGGACTGTTGTATACACAATAGTGTGGGGTGACACCTAGTTTTATTCCAGAAATATCGGATTTAAACATACAATTTATTTTTCTCATCATGTTGTCGACTCGTTTATTTATTTTAACATTTTATTTCGTCAGCTCCAATACCGTTTCGAGTGAAGGACTTGAGGATGCGACACGATAAGTCATACCAGCAATAGAAGATTCCCGCTGTACATGTATTTGGATTACGATCAAAGCATAGCTTATTTTTTTTACTACAAATGTCTTGTTTATGTTTGAAGAGCACTTGAGCACTAAAAAATACAAGCTGCACATTGACCAAAACGCAAATATGAACATTTACGATTAGTGAGAATCATCCTGTGTTTGATGTGACTTTTCTAGTCACTGCCCGAAGCCCTTTGATAATACTACCTTATTTCAACTTACTGCCAAATAATTCACTGTAAAATGTCTAAACTGCAACTAATAGTTGACAAATAAATCATTTATTTTCGAATAACTTCGTTTCCACTGGCACTAACGACATACACCGCAATCCATAGCTGACAAATAAACCGCGTATATTTCAAGAGTATTAACTGCAAACACGTTGTTTACTACAACTAACTGCTGACAAATTAACAATGTGTGTTGGAATAGTATCACCAAGTTTACAGGCGCCAAAGACATCTACTGCAATAACAGCTGACAAATAAACCGCGTATATTTCAACAGTATTAACTGCAAACACGATGGTTACTGCAACTATCACCTGACAAATAGACCGGTCTGTTCGACTAGTATCATCGCGTTGACTGGCGCTCAAGACGCCATTTGCAAACACCCCGCTCGGCCTCACGAACTCGCCCTCGCGCAGCCTCGATCTCCGCCGATAGACGCGCCCCAGCTGCCAGGGCGTCTGCAGGCCCGCGCAGGAAGAGGAAGTCGCCACAAAGCGTGGAAATGTCGGCAGCAGAGCGCAGGTCGTTTGTTGTGCAATGTGTCGACAAAATGTGTTACGTAAGCGAAGAAACGGATTAACCTAGCTAGGACACGAACAAGTCGTCAAGAGCGGGTCTTGTCTACCTCTGTCAAATTGAGGAATGTTTGTATGATATTTGTGAATTCAATTTTTAAAGATAGAGAAACGTATAAACGAACTTTTTTTTATCGTTGCTCCGGTTTTCCTGCAGCGGTGGGAGAAACTTTTCATGCAACTGGAAAGCCGTTCATTTTGTTTTATATATTGTTGTGGTTGATTATGTCCTGACTCACATTATAGAGCACCACAAGATATCTATTATCACCTCTGAATGGTATTGTATATAAAAGATAACATGAATTTTATTTCTAAAAGTAGTATTTAAAATAATATTGTTATTGTAGTACATTGCCAGAGGACGGTACGATAATAAATACTCAAATTTTCAAAATCAGGATTTTTATATTTTATAATCCTGGGCCTTCAATGTATATTCCATCCCGATATTCATCAGATCTAGTATTACGAGGTCGGAACAACAATGTCGTACGCCTTCCATAATTGTTTATGCAACCGCAATCCACCCGAAATGGTTTAATATCCCAATCAGAGAAGGATTTGGGACGTAATTTCGCGCACAATGAATGTGTAATTCTCCAATGTAAATTTGAATTTCAAGTATGCCTCTTACATGACGCGCTGTAATATGGATCGTAACTACATAAAACGTATCTAATCTGGTACATAGTGCTCTTGCCTTTTATCACACGACGAATTTGGATATTTGGATACTTAGTTACTAAAAGGAGCAGGTCTTGTGTAATTAATTTTGAAAACTACCAGCAGACGGAACACACTACGGTGTAAATTCAAGACTTACCTGATATGTCATCGTCCAACGTCATCGTGTCATCATGACGATTACTCGGATAGTGGGACGTATTGGCAGGAATATAAAACGTACCTGCAAAGAGAAGACATCGATAAGTGAGCGCCAATCAACTCGTATTAAAAATACATTTACACGATATTAGTCATAAACCATTACCCCCATATGTGGAGCATATAAACACAAAATGAGAATTAATAAATAACTGAAACATAATCATTGAATGGTTGGCATGTGAGAAATGAATGAACGCAATAATTCTGGATTTCTAGAAGCTATGCAAAATCTCTCCATATGCATGAAGTAGCAAGGACAGGCTTCCGAAAGTAAAATTAAGAAATAAAACCTCTAAAAAAACCTAATCAAGGGCAAACGGAGAAGGGAGTGCGTGAATGATGACAAACCACAATCTTCAATATTTAAGAATGACTTGTCAAGAACGGCAGGATAAACACTGGTGGTGGCCGACTCACAGAGCTTGTAAACCGTGATTGGAGAACCGACGAGCGGCGCGGAATAAACAAAGCGGCGCAGCATCTGCTGGCCGCGCAGGCAGCGCGCTCATTCCAGGTCAGTCGATTCGTTCCACATTCCATATGGGAGCGACGGTGACGCAACGCCCAGCCGGTCGGGCCGCGCGCCACATCCACCCACGCACCCAACGCGCCGCGCCGCGCCGCGGCCACGTCCGGTCTGCGACGAGCGGGCAGATGCACGAGCGAAGTGGCCGTGGGCGGGCAGCGCGGTGAGGCCCGGATTCATTCATTCATTCATTCATTCGTTCGTTCGTTTGTTAATTAATTCGTTCATTATTGCGTATTTCCGGGTGCGTCAACTGCTAAGGTTATTTATCCCGTAAGTATAGTGCGTTTCCCCGTCGGTTAACGTGGTTCCCCAAAACCAGATATTGATATATATATAACCACCGAACCGGCCGGGATTAGCAAGATTTATGCAATTTGACCCCTGGTAGGCATCAGCTGTCGACGGTTTGATCGAGTGCTCGAACTCACGATTGTGACGTCACGATGGTAACTTTCGAGTTCCCAATTGTATAAAACTGTCAATAGCTGATACCTGCCAGGGGCAGAGTTGCGAAAATCGCAGTATAAGCGCCCGACTGGCATCCCGACAGGTGTGGTAGAGTAGAAAGAGATGATGAAAGCACGAGAAAGAGGAAGGAAAAATCGCACATGGTCCGTGGCGCGTTTGTTATACTAGGATTTATTTAACCGTGCACTTGACGTAAATCAGCAGTTCACGGTTTCATCCATTCGGGAGCTTGAACGTCCCCATAGTGACGTCACTGTAGCGACATAAAAGCTCCCGATTGGATGAAATCGCAACAGCTGATTTACGTCAAGTGCACGACATAATAAATAGTACTATAGTGTGGTACTCCGACTTTCCCCCGGTATTGTTTGAAGAAACCACGGTAAACTACCGCCCAGAGGAACCGGTCACTAGAATTAGCCTCCAGATTGCGGCTGAATTCGACCAAGCTATCTACTTAGAGACTAAAAATTCTGCCATCGACGACACTCGAACCCTAAGACGCCCCGGTCAGAGGCACCGCAGTGACATCTGTCGATGCCCTGAGCCACATCATCCGGTACGAGAACCGCATAAGCAGGCGAGAGCGGTGAGCGAGGCGGGGAGTGGGGTGGGCAGTAGGCCGGGAAGCGGGGCAGGATGCAGACTGGGGCGGTGATCCCGGAATGGGTGAGACGGTCGGAAAGTGAGCGAAATCGCCCTTTGCCCAGAGACCACACACGCATCGACCCAAAACGCAAATTTCGGGGAAAGCAGCAGTCTGTGACCCCGCGCTCTCCATGCCCTCTGAATGACGCCGCCACCGCTTTCGCCTCTGCCTACCTTACACCACGCGCTGCCCCCTTTGCCCCGTGGGTCGGTGTCAGCTACTGTCTCCTAGTTCTTCGTTTATTTTACTCAGCGACTACCATCTTGTTCGAATATGACACCTGCATTCACACTGAAGAGGTGCGAGAAGAAACATATTTGATGTAATATTTTTAGAAACCCTTTACATTTTACATTTTTGTGTATTCGCAGGTAAAGCACACGCTCTGAAATGTTATTTTCGCCTAACAAAGTTAAAATAACTACAATGGAATTCAGCGCGTTTGAAAACCTTCAAATCTCATCTGCCGTGGCAAGAATCTCATAACGTCTTATACCAAACGATGAATACCATTCAATACACGCTAACATCAGCGCCCTCAAGAAAAATGAAGTGAGTAATTAGTGCTCCAATGCCTCAAATAGTCAGTTATTTAGTCCCGTAAATGTTGAGTATCCCGGAAAGTCTTCCCACCTTGGAACGTGAAATCCGGCACAGCCCGATACACCTCTTGGCTGGTTTGGTTGGGTTTGGTTTATGTGAGTGTGTACGGAGGAAAATGGCAAGGAAATATCGTACACAGTGCGCGACCCGTTTGTTAGGGAACTGCTCCAGTATTCGTCTGATATATCGCGGAGAAACCTCAGTAAAACCATCCATCAGAGCGGCTTGCCGCTACAACTCTCCTCCACAATTCGATCTAGCATAGTAGCTGGAATCGAAAAACTGCCATCCCGAAAAGACTAACACCCTAGAACCTAGATGCTGCAGAGGCGTTTCCACTAGAGCTAACGCAGTCTGCACACCGGTCCTCGTCATACGAAAATCCGCCACCTCGAAGAGACTCGAACCCTACAACCTCCCTAATGAGGTTGCCTGCAGAGGCGAGTTCACCACGGAACACCCGCAGCGTGCACACCGGTCCTCGCCACTTCTCCCTCGCGGTCTCCGGCCACCCCCCTCCCTGCCGCTCTTCGCTCCGCGGTCGCCGCGTGCCGCGGGCCGTTCCCCGAATTAAACGCATTGGGATGGAAATGACCGGGCCGCACGCGAGGACGTGCCGGGGATGCTATCTGGCGCCAGGGCCCGGCCCGCCCCTCCCCCCCCTCCCCCTCCCCCCCTCACACCCCCTCGAGCGAGCGACGGGAGGGGGCGCCTCCGTCGCGCCGTGGCACCGACGTGCGCAGATTGCGATAAGCGAGACGGGCAAGCATCTCGCGGCCTCGGTTCTATCAGACTTTGAGCAAACTGTTCAGGAGAGCATTCTGAATATTTGGAGGTATCTAAAACAGACACGTAAAAAGGCAAATGAGACTACTTGCTATTTTATTTTGTTCATAGAAAGTTTTCGACAAGTCTGATTTGAAATCTGGTTTCTAAATTAGTCAATAGAGAGAACGAACATGTCAAAAAAGAATTTTTGCCAAAAAAATTAGATAAATCTTCTCATTTTCAGACCGGGGTCTATCAAGTATGAGCAAATTTGCAACAGTGATAGAATTCGTCTATTCTCTTTAAAGATACTTTAAAATTGTATAATGTGCGATTATAGCTGTACTCACTAATCGCGTCTTTTTTTCCATTCTGACATTTTCTAGTTTGTTTATTTTTTCTTCTTTCTTTTCTCCGTAGTGGCAAATCAAAATTAGATGACAGGATTGGGAGTCTGTGGTAGTACCAACAAGAAAATACGCAACAACACAAACCATGTCCGGGGTGACTCACTGGACATATTTCCACAACCCGCGAATTTAGGTGACAGAAACAAAAACACTTCTTTCCGAGACAGAATGAATTATTCTGGTGGTTGTGGTTTTCTCTTGCTTAATGTGCAGCTTAGAAACCTTTGGACGGTCGTAGCTGAATTAAAAATCCTATTCCTACAGATGCCTATTGATACCCGAAGTTTCGAGTCATGAGATTGTATAATATCAACATCAGGTCCTTTGTTGGGTTGTCCGTAGTGATTTCAAATATTTGTTAAAAAAGAACCGAATCATGAGGCAATAGAGGCCGTGCCGCGAGTAAATTTGTCCAGAGCCATACCACTCTTTGGGAGCATAAGTACATGCGGAAAATGTCTACTGAAAAAGCTATATCCGGTTTCCAGGCAGATCAAGTTGCATTTTCAAAATTTCAAAATTAGATAAGTATCAAAATAATTTATAATCTTTTATCATATTGAAAGTTAACGAATGTGCGTACGTAGAGAAAATGACAGTTGTGTTGAAACTGAAGAGCATTTCGTCCTAGGGCACTTCCATAACAGTAAGTGCCAGATAACTACCTCACACCTCGTTTAAACACATTTAAATTTGGACGTAGCAGTTTTGTTAAGAAATATTTCACATTTTGTTGTCAGTGCAACGTACTGAAATCCGCAGAAGCATAACACAACACTGAAAGCACTTTCGTTCCACCGTGAACATTGGAAGTAAATGTGTTTCATTTTTAGAAAGTTCTCGGTCCTTGCTCGATGTGGCTCGCTCGACGTAGTGGTCGGGAACCCAATTAGCCACCAACGCGTGTTTGCGATCTCAGCAGCCGCCACATTCGAAAAGCGTTTGTTGACATAACGGGCAAAATCCCACAGCTAATGCGCGAAGGGCTAGTCCCACAGGAAGCGCGATCAGTTGGCACGAGGCTGCTACATACCGCATACGATTTCTACGTTTTCAACAGCGACAGTCGCAGCTGCGCGCGCGGTGAGAGTTCGGAAGTTTATGGAACGTGTCGTATGGAGATATAAAATTAGACCAAAAATATATTTTTGGTATGGCAACACTCGTTCATCACTAATTCGAGAATATAAGTAATAATTCAATAAAACAGATTAAACCAGGAGGAAAATTTATTATAGATAAAAAACAGTTGTTTACCATTTGAAATAAAAGGCACGATTTGAAACCTTCGTTTTGGTATTAAGCACTACTCTCACTTTAATTACAGTGATTTTCTGATCCAAAGTTCGTCGTTTCTTTGATTCCGTAATGTTACGAGTAAAATATTTTAGCTAAATTTTCACTCATCAGTTTTTGTTTAGTTCTGAAACAAGTTGAATTATTTATACAAAAAGTCATAGTGATCTTTCAAGACTTGGTTTATAAACAAAGAAGACCAGATGTAGAGAAGCACAGCACCAGTTATTTCAGGCACATCGGGAACTTGACTCTGCTTTCAGAGAGGTCCTGTGTCCATTTTCAAGCCATTACGTTCTAAGAACGTTGTTTGCCCTTTGGAAACAATCTTTCCGTACACTGAACTTCCTACTTCCTATCTCAGGGTGATTTAGTCGGCTTGTTAGAAGAGACACAATTGATTATACTGTTGATGAATACGTTGTTTAATCCTACGAATGTGATTATAGTAACAGCAGAGTGACACTGTCACAGGTAAAATTGTCCTGACACCTGAAGAGCAATTCCAGAAGACAGCTCTTGATTACATAATAAAGACATCCACTGCGTTGCCTTCAATGTAGTATATTTGCTTTTAGAAACATATTCTTGGTAATTTTGGTCATAATTAAGAGTGGCGAATTCTTAAAGTAACTAAATACATTAGACAAAACGTTGAAATAATTTCGTGTTGCTGAAAAGTAATTATGAATACATTAACATTTCACTCGATCTCATGGCCAATGTTTTTTGGGCATCAAAGGAAAGCCGTTCATAGAAGTACAGGTTGTGGAGGTAGGGAAAATACTTGAAATGTGTAAACGACGTATATGTGATGTTACAAAAAGAAGAAATTAAAACATGTGAAAGCTTAGAGAAGAGCGGGAAACAGAAAGAAGATTCGAAAGCATAGGTTTCGAAGGATCGAATGACAATATATACGAGGAAAACTTGACTAAAGCAGCAGTTAAATGAGCAGGAATTCTCGATTTATTTCCTACTTGGGGTGAACATTCTTGTACGACAATGTACGCGGCGGCTGCGGCGATAAGGCACCGCTGGCCAAAACGACGTTTTATCGGCAGCGTGAAATTTCCGCGCCTAGTCCCTCCGTCTGTCTCTCTCGCCGCGCCGCCGCTACGCGCCTACGCGCCGGTTGGCACGGTTGGGAGGGAGGGGGGGGGAAGAAGACGAAGGAGAACAAAAAAGATGAGAAGCAACAGGAGGAAGAGAAGGAGAATGAAAAGTGGGAGAGATTAGGAAAGGGAAAGAAGGAGAGAGAAGGAAATTGAGATGGAGGAGAACAAAGGAGGATGAAGGGAAGGAGGTGCAGCATGAGAAGTCGAAGGAGAACAAAAATGATGAGAAGGAGGAGGAAGATAAGGTGGAGGAGAATGAAAAGTGGGTTGGAGGAGATGGAGGAAAGGAAAAAAATGGAGAGAAGAAGGGAAGTTGAAGAGGATGAGGGAAAGCAGCAGAAGAAGAAGAAGACAATAAAGAAAAATAATCAGGAGAAGGAAGAAGAGGAGAAGGAAGAGTTGGAGGATGAAAGAAGACGACGGAAGACGAAGAGGAGGAAAGGTAAAAGGAAGAAGAGAAGGGAGGACGAGTAGGTGGCCTGGTTGAGAGCAGGGGTGGCGGTCCAAGCGGTAACTCCCAATATCCCCCGCAGCCGCGTCGCGTCGCGTCTCGCCGCGCGCCAAGCAAAATAAACCTCGGGGCCCTGCCTGCCCCGCCCCCGCTGTCTTCGGGGGTCGCCCCGAGCTGTGTGGTCTCGGAGATCGATGGCTGCAAGCAACGGCCGCCCTCACTGCACGGTCGCCGTCATTACCCGCCAAATGAGAGCTTATTACGTCCGGGATAAACAAAGATCCTGAATCGGGGGGGGGGGGGGGGGGGGGGCTCTTCGGCCCCGAGGGGGAGTCTGAGAACGATCGAATAAAAAATTACAATCCTCGGGATGTTGTCGAAATGGAAAAATTGTACGCGGGCCAATTACAGAAGAAATTAAAGTTCCGAAATCACGAGCGTCCAACCGGCGTTTATCTCCCGTGAGCGTCTAACCCTATTAATGCAACAACCCTCAAATTACTGACATGAGAGTTCTGATGTTGGGGTCTTTTTTTTCCTTTTGGAGCTTTTTTAAGTCCATGGTCGGATACATCTCTGGTAATTGCAAGAGGTTAAAAGGTTATTTAACTGCTGCGCCACTGGATTTACGGATCTTCTGTAGAGCCAGGAAGTTACACTACAACGTGTTTTTATAAACGCAAACATAAAATGCAAAAGTTCAACGAGAAAACCAGCCATGCTGTTATTGATCAGGTGGTTGTATTGAAAGCCTTTCTCAACCGCTAAGATGGAACACCGTGCTAACCGAAACGGCTTTCCTCCATCTTTCGTTCCAGAATAAAATGCTCTTTAGCATTGTTTGACCATTCGTTTCCCAGATTTATCCAAGGCCCGCGCGTTTCCCGCACCCCTCCGCATACATTCTCATTTGGGTCGTAAATACAGAAGTGCAGACGCACTTTACGGGGCGTGAAATCGAGGAATCACAATCTCAGGAGGGTTCAGGGGCCGCGGAGCTCAGGCGCCGTCCGGACCCGGCTTACCTCCGACCCCTGCCCCCTCCTTCACGTCCTACCCCCCCCCCCCCGCCACCGCCGCCGAAATACGATCCAGCCCAGGTAGGCGAACGCGACCCCGCCCACCGACCGGGTGCCCGGCGGAGGCCCATAACTTTTTACGGGTGCGGGGAGCAATAATGGAAGCGACACTAAAAGGGGCCCTAATGCCTATGTCGCCGCCGCCGCGCCGCCTGGGCGGGGCCGCGCCTCGCGCCTTCTTATCGGCAGCGGCGGATGCGCCGGGACGGTGGAGGGGGAGGGGGGAGCGAGGGCTGGCTCCGATGGCTGCGGGCGCGCCTTTTCGCGCGATAAGATACTCCCCGCGCGCACCTCGAGGTACGCTCAGCGGGACGAAAGGAGGGAGAGAGGGGGCAAGTGTGTAGGGGAAAGGAGAAGGGATGTTCGAGGAGGGATGCACAGCACAAGGAGAAGCGAAGCGGGAGAGATGGAGATGGAGAGAGCTTGGAGCAAGCGATTACGAAGAAATATGAAAACGTGAAGAATGTCAAGTGAGAACTCATTAAAGAATGATGGAAAAAAGGTTTGTGAAAATCAGAGAGATACAGTCAATCAGACAGAGAGAGAGAGGGAGAGAGAGTGAGAGAGGAGAGAGAGAGTGAAAGAGGGAGAGAGTGAGAGATGGAAAGACTTACAGGCAAAGAGACAGACAGAAAGAAATGAACAGAGAGAAAAGGACAGAAACTGGTGTGGTGACACGAAAGAGGAGGAACACTTCTACACAAATCAGAAAGTTTAAAGGCAAAAGGAAAAAGTAGTAGAAGAGGGAACAAGATCAGGGAAACCAACGGCGGCCAAAGCCAGAGGATTGAGCTCGGCGCTGCGGGGGGCTGTTCACAGCCGTTAAACGGACGCCATCACCCGCAGCGGTCCTCGCCTGCTCGTAACCTCTTTATTAAAGCGCGCGGTGGGCGCAGCGTCTCGTCGCCCGCGGTGCGGAAGGCCAGGGATGCGCAGATAGGGCGGATGCGGGATTCTCCGTCTTTCTCGCACTTCGTCCGTCGAAAAGCCCCGCCCGCCTGCGCCCTCCGATATGCTCTTAAGCCCTCTCCCCTGCGTACTACGATCCGTGCCCTATGCCCTTTTCTGCGCGTCCTACGATCTGCGTCCTGCGCTGTGGACCCTCCGGCACCCCATTCGCCACTTAAATTCTCTTCACGACCTCACAGTACGTGGTCTCAAAATTAATACTTTTATTTCTCTCTCTCTCTTTCACTCTCTCTCTCACTCCCCCCTCTCTCTCTCTCTCTCTCTCTCTCTCTCTCTCTCTCTCTCTCTCTCTCTCTCTGTGATTGACTGTATCTCTCTGATTTTCACAAACCTTGTTTCCATCATTCTTTAATGAGTTCTCACTTGACACTCATTCTTCACGTTTTCATATTTCTTCGTAATCGCTTGCTCCAAGCTCTCTCCATCTCCAGCTTTATCCCTCCCGCGGCGCTTCTCCTTGTGCAGTGCATCCCTCCTCGAACATCCCTTCTCCTTTTCCCAATACACTTGCCCCCTCTCTCCCTCCTTCCTTCCCGCCAAGCGTACCTCGAGGTGCGCGCGGGGAGTTGAAGAAGTGTGTCGGCGCCGTTCTATGCTACAGAAATCTGTTATCACCAAATTGAAAACAATCGTCACATTCATTCCGTCATTTCAAAATCTTTGTCGAGAAGAATTCGAATAATAATTTAAAAGTTTTATAAACATGCATATAATAAAGCAATTTATAAACTCCACCCTCTTCTAACGTTTGAAACAAGAAATTTAATTGCATACATTCAATGAAGCATCCTGGCATCCTACAACTTGAACGCATTGCGTCGTGAAAATAAATGTGAGTACAGTCAATAAATTTGTGTAAAATAGTGTCAATTTCTATCCATTATAAATGCCACATGATATATTTTAATTTGAAAGTTAAGAAAATATTGTCAAAATTATGTGCCAATAAGTAAACGTTTCTGAACGCGCGTAACAGAACATAATTAACAAAGATATCTTTGTATCTGATTCTTGAAAAACGGGAATACAAAATATAAACTTACAGTGGACACAATTTGTATCCATAGAGATCAAATATGATCACATACAATCGAATATGCTCACTCAATCGGTGAGCCACACCGAGATCCAAGACTATTGGTTCCGCCAGAATATGGAATGCTGCAGTGGATATGGAATGCTGCATTAGAAGGCAAATTGGACAAAATTTGCATTGAACGACTTTCTGAATGGCTAACGAATGATTGTGCAGATGTGCTGTGTATAGTCGACCTTGAGAAGAACACGAGCCAAAATCTGACGAGCCAGCGGCCGCGACAGCTGGACCTCTGGCCTTCAGCTGTTTCTTTGCAGCCGGTGGCGGCTTTCGAGCACCTGCTCGATTCCCCCACCATTCGCAATCTCCCATACGCGCATAAACACTTGAGAGGCTAATGCACACACGGCGAAAGTCGCAAATCGGATACACTCGTGGTAACTGTTCTATCACGACGAACTTCAGCATAAGACTTTCACCGCAGCCCGGGTTCAATCTCTAGCCAAACAATGTGGAATTTCTAAAAGCTCTCGGGAGGATTTCTTGAGGTTCTCGCGATTCTACCGTTTTTTCATTTCACTATTGCCCCATCATCATTTAAATCATAATTATCGCTGTCATCTAATTAAATCACTCATTAGACTCAATGACCTCAAGGGTTCAAGAGGAATTCCAAAATTCCAAAAAATAAACACTAGTTACTAAACATGAAAAACGTGGTGCTCTTCATCTTTAGAACACCGTCTCACGCAGAAACAGATATCCACGAATCATACTTCTTAATATGTTGTATTAAAAGTATTCTCATATATCGTCTTTCCGCCTACTACCCTAGGAACGAATTCTTAACAATGTAATCCATTTTCATCCAACGGACTAGCTCCTTGTAAATACTTTGGTGTCACTGTTACTGTTCTATTCTGTTCCCTCTCCCATACTCCGGTCCATCACGTGATATCACGCCTCGAAGTGCACGCAACGTTCGCGTTGCTCGGAGCACAGAATAAACAGCGCCGGTGGGCGGGTGCGGTGGTGGGGGTGGCAGCGTGTACCCGCGATAAGGCGTCGCGTGCGCGCTCTACCCGACTCGCCACCTCCGCCTCCGCCGCCCACGCCGACACGCGTCGGTGGCGCGCAGCAATGCGGACGGCGCGGCGCGGCGCGGCCCGGCGGGACAAAAGCGGTGCGCGCCCGCCGCAAGGACCTTGAGGAGCGCCAGAAGGCGCCTCGGAACGGACCGCGCGTTCTGCCTCTCGTACAATCGGCGCCGGTCCCCTCCCGCCCCGCCTGCCCCACTCGCGAGGCCACGGATGTAAGGTGGCGCCCAAACCAGGGAAAACAGGAACGCAGAGACGATATGTTTCAGACCAGAAAACAAAAATGATGTATTCTTGGCTATCCGGGATGAGCCGCGTCTCAGTTAATTGGACTGACGTTTCGGCCATCTTGCTGTGTCCTTCTTCAGAGCTATACTGCAGAAATGATGTACTGGCTAAATGGTGTACTTTCAGGAGAGCGCAATGTATGTTCTTTATTTTCTGATATGGACCAATTCAAATGAACGTTGCGGGGCAAACGTTTTTCCACAAATTAGTTGACTCTCAGAAGTAAATAAAAGTGAATTTTTGAAAATGAATTGTTGACAATTTTTCCCAGAACCCATTTCCCAACACTTACTTCCATTCCATTAAAGAAATAATTTCGACAGAGACAGCCAAAAATCTTGTGGAATTACTTGTAAGTGTTATTATGTAAATTGTTGAATTACATTAACTTAATACTTGTATAAACTTTCATCTGCGTATGTGCTACTAAAATCAACGAAAAGGAAGTGGTGCTAATAAAATTATACTTCATGCAGGTATATATTTTTAGTCATAAAATTTGCATTACATCAATGCGCCGCATTTTAACGTAATAGTAACACGTTACGATTTAATCGATACCGTGCGACAGAGAAGAGGAGCAACCGCAGATGTTTAATGCGCACCTCGCCAAAGCCACACGCCGTTGCTTGGAGACGCCAAAGGCGGGAAGGCGGGCGCCCGGTTGCGCGTTCGTTGCAGCTGCGCGGAGGCCGAAGGAGAGCGCGCCGCGGTCGTAAAAACCGCTCGCGTCCGGTCGTTCCGTGGAAATTTGACGACGCGCGGACGAACGCTTCGAAATTTATCCACCGCCACCGCCGCCAGCGGAGTCGCCAGGCGACGCGCGGCGTTGTGGTCCCACGAGCTGCGCGTAAAGTCGATCTGGGGCAACGCGCTCAAAAAGGTGGGCGTTGGTCTCTCAGGAATTCGATGCTTGCTAATTGATTTTCAAGCGAATGGGCTCATGATCCACCAAAATGTAAAATGAATTTAAATAATAAAAATAGTATCGAATACAACGATTAATGCAAAATATAGGAACAATTCAAAAATTAACAACTTTGAAGATGATTAATACAGATAAAATAATAACAATTAAAAATCACTGAATTATTAGTGAAGAGAAGGAAGAATGAAGGTATTTTAGAGGGGTCGGATTCCATAGACCGAAGGGGTTAGTTTTTCTTAATTGCAAGCACCTGAACTGGAGCTTCTCAAGCTGGGAAGTCCTGGGTGCAAGTCCTGACAGAGGCATTAGTTAAGTTTCAGGTAGATGCGTCGACTTGAAAAAAAAAATAATGGCTATCCTATCGTCACCGTGCTTTTTTTCCATTAAATTTCAAGTACGTGACACAATGGAACGGTTCGCGCTTAAATTCTTTCACAATTCTATCCCACTCCCATTCCCTCTCCCGTGATGGAAATACCTCGACAATACTGTTAGTAAACGGACGCACGGTGGGGCCACATGCCAAAAAGCTGGCCAAAAGTCCAAAAAAAAAAAAGTTACTAGATAGGGATTTTGTCGTTGCTACTTCAATAGGTTGGTATTTGGGCCGTTGAATTCCGCAATTAGTAACGGTTTCTCTCTTATACTTGAGGTAAGAGATCAGTTCAAAGTTGGGCCTCGAGCGATCGATATCGGTCAGCTGTGAAACGTGTTTTCAGAACCTTTGTGTTTCGAAGGATAGAGAAGCGTGCAGTCGGCCGAATTCAATAAAACAAAATGGAATCTATTCCTGAGAGTAAGTAGAAACATAATATGTATACTTATTTTTTTTTAAAATAATTTGTTAATGTAATAATTAACGTTGATTGTTGGCGAAAAATGAAAATGCTATAATCAAAAATTTGTGTTTAAAATGAAAAATAACTATGTGCACCGTCGTGCGGGGCTAAAAACTTAACATGACATTATTCGAAATGTTATTCTCTGTGAGAATCACAAAAAAACAGCTGCCCGTAGCTGCCGTTTTAGTGCCTGTGACAAATTTTCGTAGCGCGTGCAACATGTAGAAATACAAACTTTTGATGATTTTGTTCGCCATATTGGTCCGCCATTTTGTTTTTTAGAATTTTTATTCAATATTTATAATCAGCATGCTTATAAACCCAAATCAACTCATTTTTAATTATAAACACGATCATTTCGTGTTAAAAATGGAAAAAATTGATGATTTGGTCCGCCATATTAGTCCGCCATTTTGTTTTTTGGCATTTTCATTCAAGGTTATTAATTAGCATCCTTAAAAATTCAAACTAACTCTTCTTTACTTATAAACATAATAATGTTGTGTTAAAAATACAAACTTATGGTAATTTTGTCCGCCATATTGGTCCGCCATTTTGTTTTTTTGGCATTTTCATTCAAGATTATTAATCAGCATCCTTAAAAACCCGAATGAACTCATTTTTACTTATAAGTATGATCATTTTGTGTTAAAAATACAAAATTTTGATAATTTTATCCGCCATATTGGTCCGCCATTTTGTTTTTCGGAATTTTTATTACAGATTATTAATTAGAATGATCATAAACCTCTGAATACAAAGTTGAGCCAGAGAAAGCAGGTTAATAATAACTGGAATGCACTTTATTTTACTTATTTAGGAACTCTTCTTCTGCCGAGGTCCATAAGGCTCATGAGTGATAATCCAGCAAACAGATGAAAGTGATATTGATAAATAATGGAGCAATAGTGGAATGAAGAGGCAAGTGAAGCGGGATATCACCGTGGAAAACCTGTCGAGAGCGCGTTTTGTTCACCACAAATTCTACTTGAATTGGCTGGAGATCGAACCTGGACCACAGCGATGTAATACGTAAGCGGTATACGTCACAAGCCTCCCTCTCGTGCATGAGTTTAAAGTTTAGAAGAGTTAAAGACGAGTACACGACGTAGATTCGAGTTTTCAAGCGTCATGCCGCGTATTTTTTTATGTGACTGCGAGAAGGAAAAAGGAGGGTAATTTCTTTATGATGGTATATCTCTTTCTATTTTACCATCAATATTCGTATGTGATGTATGTTTACATTCGCCTTGAATTATTGAATATCGTATGTTATAAAAAATATCATCAAAAATCCAATACGGCGTATACTAGGCACAATTACGTAATTATTTTCTCTACAAGGTTTGAAAAATGTTATGTGAGACTTTTATAAATTTGTCTCCATATCATCCACGTCATATGCTACTAATACTACTAAAATTACAAATGCTAAAAAACTTCGGCGGATAGTAGGCTCAATTTTGTTGATTTATTGTTCATATTTGTGCTCAATATTACATTTTTTAACAATATAGTGCGCATTCGTGTAATATTTATAATAAAAACAACTCTTTCTCTTCCCAGCCTGCGAGTCGGCTCTGCAGAAAGCGCGCTCTGTCGGCGGGACGTCCCGCTGTCGAAGCCCCGGCCTCCGACGCTTTCAGGGTCGAACTCACGGCTCCCGGCGCAACGCGAGGGCCTGAATAGGACGTCCCGCGGCAAAGCGGGGCCCGTGGCCCTGGGAATCATTTTGTTCCCGGGCGTATACAACGTAAGAAGCCAGCACCGCAGCAGCAAGCGCGCGTAAAAAATGCGAGCCCGATGTAGGTCACGGACTGTACACCACGGAATGCTCTCATTCATGAGCGGGTATTGTTCCAGGACCTTGCTAAACAAGCATATCCGGTGGCGTATTTTTATAGATTTTTTTTTTTTACAAAAACGTGTTACCGCCATTATCGATAAACAGAAAAATCCTAAAGCAAAGACTGGAAAGAATGTATGGTCAGAAGAAGATCGCTTGCAAGTGAAGTTGTTAATGAGTATCTCAGAGATAATATAACGAACGAGGACAGGGAGAGAGAGAGAGAGAGAGAGAGAGAGAGAGACTGTGAGAAAAGCCACGTCAGATTTATCCATTGTACTAATATTCGCCAATGTTTCAAGAGTGTAAGAAAAGCTATTATCTAACCCCTTGTTACGTGAATGTTTCAACGACTGCCTACCGTATTTGGTCTACTCTCAGAGCACTGGCATGATTAATCGAAAGATGCCAAAGAGACACAAATCAAATTCCTTCGCGCCGATTGTAGTTCGGCTCAACAATTATAACATGAATGGCCTTGAAGACGTTTAAGAGTGAGAGTTTGGGCCCATACAGTGTTTCAATCTGCCCCTCACCCATACAATTACATTATTTCAAGTATTGTTGAGGTACCTAAGTGAAGCACGTGCGCTACTACAATATTTTGATTGTAGACTTAGCTCCACGGGACATCCGTAAAAAGATGGAAGCTGATTGAATGAGAGTGATAGCATCTATCCGAAATGAAGCACTTTCACGGTTCGCGAAAGAATAATTGTTACCTATCAGGCAAGTAGTTACCTTTTCTTATTTACATTCACTCTTCGAGAACGAATGAACAGTTTAATAACATTTGAGTCTAATATGACTTATAATTTTAGACTAATCTGCTATCAATAATGTAATGAAATAATCAATTGTGAAAATGGATTCGAAACTTATAATAAATAAATTTGGCCTACATTTGAGACTAATTTGGTGTCAACAATGTAATGAAATAAATTATGAAAATTGATTCGAAACGTACAGAGGGAATAGAAACATTGAGTTCATAATACATACCTCCCTTAAAACTCAAGGTCTTGTACAGCCTAGGAACATTCTAGGAACAATAAATAGGCGACAAAGTAATTTCCGACCACCTCATTACTCGTTCGCTAACCCTTCCTCTCGTCGTATCTCGTCACGTCAACAGCAATCATCCAAGTTTTCGTAGATGCTTCTGCACACCAGCAGGGGGATTTGGAAACACTGAAGTAAAAGGGATTTGGGTACCAGCAAATTACCAGTAGAAGATGAGCTACCAATCAGGGGAAAATATCACGTATTTAACTTTGTTAAATGACATTTCCCAAAGCATACTCAAAGACGAAAAGTAATCATCTTCCACCTATTCAATTTCTAAATATTTTGTAACATTAATACTGAGACACTGCACTTATGCTGAAATTATCCTAAGAAGGGACCAAATTAACAATTCTTAAAACATGCGAAAATCATTTTTATTTCAGAGAAGTATCCATCCGCCGCAAAAACTCTTCACGCCTCTTCCTCAAATGTTAATAATCATTGATGGTTCCCGTAAATTAACTAGCGGTGACGAATCACGAACTTATGCATCTGACATTGTAGACTCATACTGTTTTCAATCATACAAAATACTGAAGACAAAAATTTTATATACGAATATTTGGGAAAAAGGAATTTCTAATTAAAATTTTCTTCTGCGCCTCCTAATTTCTCGCGGCGTACTATATTTTGCTCGGAGAAGAGAACGCATACGGAAGTGTCGACGCTGGATACAAGTGTTCCAACTGCAAACCAACGAATGAAAGGAGGACCAATTGACCAAGCATGGACAGCACCTTCAGATACACAGAGTGTTTGAGAATTAAATGTTACAAAATTCTAGGGCATGTAGAGGAGGCGAAAACAGTCACGTTTTGCCTATGAATTTCTAGAGTGAAATTTCATATAAAGTAGTAGGGTGCATTAATGCATGTGGCATTTGCCGATAATTTTTAAGCAACCCCACATGCAGAGATGTCCGACAGGTATTATGAAATCTCCTTGACTGCATCAAAGCAGTAGCCAGAGAGTTGCTTTCGCTTTTTAGGCTAGCAACTCCATAGCATTCCCTGCGTTGGCCCGTTCATTCAGCGCCGCGTGTGTAGGGAACTGCATCAAAGCAGTAGCCAGAGAGTTGCTTTCGCTTTTTAGGCTAGCAACTCCATAGCATTCCCTGCGTTGGCCCGTTTATTCAGCGCCGCGTGTGTAGGGGACTGCATCAAAGCAGTAGCCAGAGAGTTGCTTTCGCTTTTTAGGCTAGCAACTCCATAGCATTCCCTGCGTCGGCCCGTTTATTCAGCGCCGCGTGTGTAGGGGACTGTATCAAAGCAGTAGCCAGAGAGTTGCTTTCGCTTTTTAGGCTAGCAACTCCATAGCATTCCCTGCGTTGGCCCGTTTATTCAGCGCCGCGTGTGTAGGGGACTGCATCAAAGCAGTAGCCAGAGAGTTGCTTTCGCTTTTTAGGCTAGCAACTCCATAGCATTCCCTGCGTTGGCCCGTTTATTCAGCGCCGCGTGTGTAGGGGACTGCATCAAAGCAGTAGCCAGAGAGTTGCTTTCGCTTTTTAGGCTAGCAACTCCCTGCGTTCCCTGCGTTGGCCCGTTTATTCAGCGCCGCGTGTGTAGGGGACTGCATCAAAGCAGTAGCCAGAGAGTTGCTTTCGCTTTTTAGGCTAGCAACTCCATAGCATTCCCTGCGTTGGCCCGTTCATTCAGCGCCGCGTGTGTAGGGGACTGCATCAAAGCAGTAGCCAGAGAGTTGCTTTCGCTTTTTAGGCTAGCAACTCCATAGCATTCCCTGCGTTGGCCCGTTCATTCAGCGCCGCGTGTGTAGGGGACTGCATCAAAGCAGTAGCCAGAGAGTTGCTTTCGCTTTTTAGGCTAGCAACTCCATAGCATTCCCTGCGTTGGCCCGTTCATTCAGCGCCGCGTGTGTAGGGGACTGCATCAAAGCAGTAGCCAGAGAGTTGCTTTCGCTTTTTAGGCTAGCAACTCCATAGCATTCCCTGCGTTGGCCCGTTCATTCAGCGCCGCGTGTGTAGGGGACTGCATCAAAGCAGTAGCCAGAGAGTTGCTTTCGCTTTTTAGGCTAGCAACTCCATAGCATTCCCTGCGTTGGCCCGTTCATTCAGCGCCGCGTGTGTAGGGGACTGCATCAAAGCAGTAGCCAGAGAGTTGCTTTCGCTTTTTAGGCTAGCAACTCTATAGAATTCCCTGCGTTGGCCCGTTCATTCAGCGCCGCGTGTGTAGGGGACTGCATCAAAGCAGTAGCCAGAGAGTTGCTTTCGCTTTTTAGGCTAGCAACTCCATAGCATTCCCTGCGTTGGCCCGTTCATTCAGCGCCGCGTGTGTAGGGGACTGCATCAAAGCAGTAGCCAGAGAGTTGCTTTCGCTTTTTAGGCTAGCAACTCCATAGCATTCCCTGCGTTGGCCCGTTTATTCAGCGCCGCGTGTGTAGGGGACTGCATCAAAGCAGTAGCCAGAGAGTTGCTTTCGCTTTTTAGGCTAGCAACTCCATAGCATTCCCTGCGTTGGCCCGTTTATTCAGCGCCGCGTGTGTAGGGGACTGCATCAAAGCAGTAGCCAGAGAGTTGCTTTCGCTTTTTAGGCTAGCAACTCTATAGAATTCCCTGCGTTGGCCCGTTTATTCAGCGCCGCGTGTGTAGGGGACTGCATCAAAGCAGTAGCCAGAGAGTTGCTTTCGCTTTTTAGGCTAGCAACTCCATAGCATTCCCTGCGTTGGCCCGTTCATTCAGCGCCGCGTGTGTAGGGGACTGCATCAAAGCAGTAGCCAGAGAGTTGCTTTCGCTTTTTAGGCTAGCAACTCTATAGAATTCCCTGCGTTGGCCCGTTCATTCAGCGCCGCGTGTGTAGGGGACTGCATCAAAGCAGTAGCCAGAGAGTTGCTTTCGCTTTTTAGGCTAGCAACTCCATAGCATTCCCTGCGTTGGCCCGTTCATTCAGCGCCGCGTGTGTAGGGGACTGCATCAAAGCAGTAGCCAGAGAGTTGCTTTCGCTTTTTAGGCTAGCAACTCCATAGCATTCCCTGCGTTGGCCCGTTTATTCAGCGCCGCGTGTGTAGGGGACTGCATCAAAGCAGTAGCCAGAGAGTTGCTTTCGCTTTTTAGGCTAGCAACTCCATAGCATTCCCTGCGTTGGCCCGTTCATTCAGCGCCGCGTGTGTAGGGGACTGCATCAAAGCAGTAGCCAGAGAGTTGCTTTCGCTTTTTAGGCTAGCAACTCCATAGCATTCCCTGCGTTGGCCCGTTCATTCAGCGCCGCGTGTGTAGGGGACTGCATCAAAGCAGTAGCCAGAGAGTTGCTTTCGCTTTTTAGGCTAGCAACTCCATAGCATTCCCTGCGTTGGCCCGTTCATTCAGCGCCGCGTGTGTAGGGGACTGCATCAAAGCAGTAGCCAGAGAGTTGCTTTCGCTTTTTAGGCTAGCAACTCCATAGCATTCCCTGCGTTGGCCCGTTCATTCAGCGCCGCGTGTGTAGGGGACTGCATCAAAGCAGTAGCCAGAGAGTTGCTTTCGCTTTTTAGGCTAGCAACTCTATAGAATTCCCTGCGTTTGCCCGTTCATTCAGCGCCGCGTGTGTAGGGGACTGCATCAAAGCAGTAGCCAGAGAGTTGCTTTCGCTTTTTAGGCTAGCAACTCCATAGCATTCCCTGCGTTGGCCCGTTCATTCAGCGCCGCGTGTGTAGGGGACTGCATCAAAGCAGTAGCCAGAGAGTTGCTTTCGCTTTTTAGGCTAGCAACTCCATAGCATTCCCTGCGTTGGCCCGTTTATTCAGCGCCGCGTGTGTAGGGGACTGCATCAAAGCAGTAGCCAGAGAGTTGCTTTCGCTTTTTAGGCTAGCAACTCCATAGCATTCCCTGCGTTGGCCCGTTTATTCAGCGCCGCGTGTGTAGGGGACTGCATCAAAGCAGTAGCCAGAGAGTTGCTTTCGCTTTTTAGGCTAGCAACTCTATAGAATTCCCTGCGTTGGCCCGTTCATTCAGCGCCGCGTGTGTAGGGGACTGCATCAAAGCAGTAGCCAGAGAGTTGCTTTCGCTTTTTAGGCTAGCTACTCCATAGCATTCCCTGCGTTGGCCCGTTCATTCAGCGCCGCGTGTGTAGGGGACTGCATCAAAGCAGTAGCCAGAGAGTTGCTTTCGCTTTTTAGGCTAGCAACTCCATAGCATTCCCTGCGTTGGCCCGTTCATTCAGCGCCGCGTGTGTAGGGGACTGCATCAAAGCAGTAGCCAGAGAGTTTCTTTCGCTTTTTAGGCTAGCAACTCCATAGCATTCCCTGCGTTGGCCCGTTCATTCAGCGCCGCGTGTGTAGGGGACTGCATCAAAGCAGTAGCCAGAGAGTTGCTTTCGCTTTTTAGGCTAGCAACTCCATAGCATTCCCTGCGTTGGCCCGTTCATTCAGCGCCGCGTGTGTAGGGGACTGCATCAAAGCAGTAGCCAGAGAGTTGCTTTCGCTTTTTAGGCTAGCAACTCCATAGCATTCCCTGCGTTGGCCCGTTCATTCAGCGCCGCGTGTGTAGGGGACTGCATCAAAGCAGTAGCCAGAGAGTTGCTTTCGCTTTTTAGGCTAGCAACTCCATAGCATTCCCTGCGTTGGCCCGTTTATTCAGCGCCGCGTGTGTAGGGGACTGCATCAAAGCAGTAGCCAGAGAGTTGCTTTCGCTTTTTAGGCTAGCAACTCTATAGAATTCCCTGCGTTGGCCCGTTCATTCAGCGCCGCGTGTGTAGGGGACTGCATCAAAGCAGTAGCCAGAGAGTTGCTTTCGCTTTTTAGGCTAGCAACTCCATAGCATTCCCTGCGTTGGCCCGTTTATTCAGCGCCGCGTGTGTAGGGGACTGCATCAAAGCAGTAGCCAGAGAGTTGCTTTCGCTTTTTAGGCTAGCAACTCCATAGCATTCCCTGCGTTGGCCCGTTTATTCAGCGCCGCGTGTGTAGGGGACTGCATCAAAGCAGTAGCCAGAGAGTTGCTTTCGCTTTTTAGGCTAGCAACTCCATAGCATTCCCTGCGTTGGCCCGTTTATTCAGCGCCGCGTGTGTAGGGGACTGCATCAAAGCAGTAGCCAGAGAGTTGCTTTCGCTTTTTAGGCTAGCAACTCCATAGCATTCCCTGCGTTGGCCCGTTTATTCAGCGCCGCGTGTGTAGGGGACTGCATCAAAGCAGTAGCCAGAGAGTTGCTTTCGCTTTTTAGGCTAGCAACTCTATAGAATTCCCTGCGTTGGCCCGTTCATTCAGCGCCGCGTGTGTAGGGGACTGCATCAAAGCAGTAGCCAGAGAGTTGCTTTCGCTTTTTAGTCTAGCAACTCCATAGCATTCCCTGCGTTGGCCCGTTCATTCAGCGCCGCGTGTGTAGGACACTGCATCAAAGCAGTAGCCAGAGAGTTGCTTTCGCTTTTTAGGCTAGCAACTCCATAGCATTCCCTGCGTTGGCCCGTTTATTCAGCGCCGCGTGTGTAGGGGACTGCATCAAAGCAGTAGCCAGAGAGTTGCTTTCGCTTTTTAGGCTAGCAACTCCATAGCATTCCCTGCGTTGGCCCGTTTATTCAGCGCCGCGTGTGTAGGGGACTGCATCAAAGCAGTAGCCAGAGAGTTGCTTTCGCTTTTTAGGCTAGCAACTCTATAGAATTCCCTGCGTTGGCCCGTTCATTCAGCGCCGCGTGTGTAGGGGACTGCATCAAAGCAGTAGCCAGAGATTTGCTTTCGCTTTTTAGGCTAGCAACTCCATAGCATTCCCTGCGTTGGCCCGTTCATTCAGCGCCGCGTGTGTAGGGGACTGCATCAAAGCAGTAGTCAGAGAGTTGCTTTCGCTTTTTAGGCTAGCAACTGCATAGCATTCCCTGCGTTGGCCCGTTCATTCAGCGCCGCGTGTGTAGGGGACTGCATCAAAGCAGTAGCCAGAGAGTTGCTTTCGCTTTTTATGCTAGCAACTCCATAGCATTCCCTGCGTTGGCCCGTTCATTCAGCGCCGCGTGTGTAGGGGACTGCATCAAAGCAGTAGTCAGAGAGTTGCTTTCGCTTTTTAGGCTAGCAACTCTATAGAATTCCCTGCGTTGGCCCGTTCATTCAGCGCCGCGTGTGTAGGGGACTGCATCAAAGCAGTAGCCAGAGAGTTGCTTTCGCTTTTTATGCTAGCAACTCCATAGCATTCCCTGCGTTGGCCCGTTCATTCAGCGCCGCGTGTGTAGGGGACTGCATCAAAGCAGTAGCCAGAGAGTTGCTTTCGCTTTTTAGGCTAGCAACTCTATAGAATTCCCTGCGTTGGCCCGTTCATTCAGCGCCGCGTGTGTAGGGGACTGCATCAAAGCAGTAGCCAGAGAGTTGCTTTCGCTTTTTAGGCTAGCAACTCCATAGCATTCCCTGCGTTGGCCCGTTCATTCAGCGCCGCGTGTGTAGGGGACTGCATCAAAGCAGTAGCCAGAGAGTTGCTTTCGCTTTTTAGGCTAGCAACTCCATAGCATTCCCTGCGTTGGCCCGTTTATTCAGCGCCGCGTGTGTAGGGGACTGCATCAAAGCAGTAGCCAGAGAGTTGCTTTCGCTTTTTAGGCTAGCAACTCTATAGAATTCCCTGCGTTGGCCCGTTCATTCAGCGCCGCGTGTGTAGGGGACTGCATCAAAGCAGTAGCCAGAGAGTTGCTTTCGCTTTTTAGGCTAGCAACTGCATAGCATTCCCTGCGTTGGCCCGTTCATTCAGCGCCGCGTGTGTAGGGGACTGCATCAAAGCAGTAGCCAGAGAGTTGCTTTCGCTTTTTATGCTAGCAACTCCATAGCATTCCCTGCGTTGGCCCGTTTATTCAGCGCCGCGTGTGTAGGGGACTGCATCAAAGCAGTAGCCAGAGAGTTGCTTTCGCTTTTTAGGCTAGCAACTCTATAGCATTCCCTGCGTTGGCCCGTTCATTCAGCGCCGCGTGTGTAGGGGACTGCATCAAAGCAGTAGCCAGAGAGTTGCTTTCGCTTTTTATGCTAGCAACTCCATAGCATTCCCTGCGTTGGCCCGTTCATTCAGCGCCGCGTGTGTAGGGGACTGCATCAAAGCAGTAGCCAGAGAGTTGCTTTCGCTTTTTAGGCTAGCAACTCTATAGAATTCCCTGCGTTGGCCCGTTCATTCAGCGCCGCGTGTGTAGGGGACTGCATCAAAGCAGTAGCCAGAGAGTTGCTTTCGCTTTTTAGGCTAGCAACTCCATAGCATTCCCTGCGTCGGCCCGTTTATTCAGCGCCGCGTGTGTAGGGGACTGCATCAAAGCAGTAGCCAGAGAGTTGCTTTCGCTTTTTAGGCTAGCAACTCCATAGCATTCCCTGCGTTGTCCCGTTTATTCAGCGCCGCGTGTGTAGGGGACTGCATCAAAGCAGTAGCCAGAGAGTTGCTTTCGCTTTTTAGGCTAGCAACTCCATAGCATTCCCTGCGTTGGCCCGTTTATTCAGCGCCGCGTGTGTAGGGGACTGCATCAAAGCAGTAGCCAGAGAGTTGCTTTCGCTTTTTAGGCTAGCAACTCCATAGCATTCCCTGCGTTGGCCCGTTCATTCAGCGCCGCGTGTGTAGGGGACTGCATCAAAGCAGTAGCCAGAGAGTTGCTTTCGCTTTTTAGGCTAGCAACTCTATAGAATTCCCTGCGTTGGCCCGTTCATTCAGCGCCGCGTGTGTAGGGGACTGCATCAAAGCAGTAGCCAGAGAGTTGCTTTCGCTTTTTAGGCTAGCAACTCCATAGCATTCCCTGCGTTGGCCCGTTTATTCAGCGCCGCGTGTGTAGGGGACTGCATCAAAGCAGTAGCCAGAGAGTTTCTTTCGCTTTTTAGGCTAGCAACTCCATAGCATTCCCTGCGTTGGCCCGTTCATTCAGCGCCGCGTGTGTAGGGGACTGCATCAAAGCAGTAGCCAGAGAGTTGCTTTCGCTTTTTAGGCTAGCAACTCCATAGCATTCCCTGCGTTGGCCCGTTCATTCAGCGCCGCGTGTGTAGGGGACTGCATCAAAGCAGTAGTCAGAGAGTTGCTTTCGCTTTTTATGCTAGCAACTCCATAGCATTCCCTGCGTTGGCCCGTTCATTCAGCGCCGCGTGTGTAGGGGACTGCATCAAAGCAGTAGCCAGAGAGTTGCTTTCGCTTTTTAGGCTAGCAACTCCATAGCATTCCCTGCGTTGGCCCGTTCATTCAGCGCCGCGTGTGTAGGGGACTGCATCAAAGCAGTAGTCAGAGAGTTGCTTTCGCTTTTTAGGCTAGCAAATGCATAGCATTCCCTGCGTTGGCCCGTTCATTCAGCGCCGCGTGTGTAGGGGGAGTGGCGGCGGCCGGAGCGTGGCGAGCGGGGGCGCAGCCGCGGGCGGCGGCGGGGCGGCGGCGCGCGGCCCTCGGCGGGGGCGGGAGCGGGGGCGGAGGAGGACGACGAGGGCGAGCAGCCGACGGAGGAGGAGCGCGCCAGGCGCCTGCGGGCGCAGCTGGCCGAGGCCGACGAGCTCTTCGGCGAGAGCCGCTACCAGGAGGCCTTGGACGCCCTCGCGCGCATCGACGTGAGGGGTCGCCGGCACTCGAGCACCAGTTTACGTCACGAACCACGTTCACGGGCACTACACTTCAAACGCCATACCAGTAGCTGGGGAGGGAGAGAAGTGTTGAGAAACATTTTGAAAGTGGCATAAAGTAACAATTTTCAATAAAAAATAACACGATGAAGGTGATATTCAAATAAAAGATGCAATTTTTTGAAATAAATGCTTCACATATCAGTTTCAACGACTTGTAACTAGTTGATAATTTTAGTACCCGGCTGCATTTAAAATTCCCGCTAATATTGTGACGCAAACTGGTGCATAAAGCTCATTAACTGAAGGCGGATACCATACGCAATAGTTCACCCGTGTATTTGCATCATGCTCGCATCCAAGTCACACAAATGTGGGATCTCTCTGCCCCTGCTCTAGCATTCGTCGTAGAAAGTAATCCACAAACGAGGGTGCTCTTACAAGAACTAAACAATTCCAATATTCCTTATTTTGAGATATTCTACCAAGCTATTCCTTACAATCGTTACTGACTGCGGCCGCGGAAGCTTACGCTCTCGATATTACGAGTGATTTGCGACGCGAGACTTCAGGGATGTGTTGTACTTGCTTGCTGTATGTGAATGAGTGTGAGCGACTGTCAATGTGAGTCAGTGAGCGCGTATGTGTGGGCGACTAAGTGTGAATGTACGCGAGTGTGTATGCGAGTGAGTGACCGAGTGTGAGTGTGAGCGAAAGTGAGCGTGAGCGAGAGCGAGTGTGAGCGAGAGCGAGCGTGAGCGAGAGCGAGTGTAAGCGAGTCGGAGTGTGAATAAGTGAGTGTGAGCGAGTCGGAGTGTGAATGAGTGAGTGAGAGAGTGTGAGCGTGAGCGAGTGCGAATGTGAGCGAGTGAGAGTGTGAGCGAGAGCGAGTGTGAGCGAGAGTGAGAGCGAGTGTGAGCGAGAGCTAGTGTGAGCGAAAGTGAGTGTGAGCGAGAGCGAGTATGAGCGAGAGCGAGTGTTATCGAGAGTGAGCGTGAGCGAGAGCGAGTGTGAGCGAGAGCGAGTGTGAGCGAGAGCGAGTGTGAGCGAGAGCGAGTGTGAGCGAGTCGGAGTGTGAATGAGTGAGTGTGAGCGAGTCGGAGTGTGAATGAGTGAGTGTGAGCGAGTCGGAGTGTGAATGAGTGAGTGAGTGTGAGCGAGTCGGAGTGTGAATGAGTGAGTGAGCGAGTGTGAGCGTGAGCGAGTGAGAGTGTGAGCGAGAGCGAGTGTGAGCGAGAGTGAGCGTGAGTGAGAGCGAGTGTGAGCGAGAGCGAGTGTGAGCGAAAGTGAGCGTGAGCGAGAGCGAGTGTGAGCGAGAGCGAGTGTGAGCGAGTGTGATCGAGAGTGAGCGTGAGCGAGAGCGAATGTGAGCGAGTCGGAGAGTGAATGAGTGAGTGTGAGCGAGTCGGAGAGTGAATGAGTGAGTGTGAGCGAGTCGGAGTGTGAATGAGTGAGTGAGTGTGAGCGAGTCGGAGTGTGAATGAGTGAGTGAGCGAGTGTGAGCGTGAGCGACTGCGAATGTGAGCGAGTGGACTGTGAGCGAGTGCGAGTGTAAGTGAATGTGAGTGTGCGCGAGTGAGTGGGGTTGGGAGCAGGTAGCAAGGGCGCAGCGCGCCGAGGAGCCGCAGGTGCTGTGGCGGCAGGCGCGCGCGCTCTACAACCTGGCGGTGGGCGCGAGGGGCGCCGCACGCGAGGCGTCAACTGCCACGCCCCCCTTCGCAGTGACGCCGGTCGAGACGTCCGCCTCAGCGCCGCTGCCGTCGGCGCGTTCGTCGGTACGGAGGGCGGTTATTAAAAAAATAACCGGTTCTATTTTATTCCGTTTTCTATTATATTAGGTTTAATCTTGAACTAAAAACCGGACAAAATAATCGGATAATAAAATAACGAGTTTTCTTGTTTTGTAAAAGGGGCGTTTGGGCACAAAAGGTACAAATTTTATTGTTACAGCAGCAATATAATTTATTATTACATCCCTGTATTCAAACAAGTAATTTTACGCTCTGTGGGTAATCGGAAAATATCTGATTATCGCATTTTAAAAATACTAAAAGAAAACTTAAACAGTTTCACCAATTCAACATGAGATATATTTAAAGTGTAGAAGGAAAAAATTAAGTGAACGCTGTAACACCACCTCCGGAGATAAAACATTCCCTACACTAAAGAATGGTGTCCATAGCAGTTGACATGCCCGGATACCAATGAATCTACGGAACACGAAAACTAATGAAACACAATGTCACCAATTGAAGCATACCACCAAAATACATCCGGACGATGATTGAATTTCCAAAAAGCTTACATCGAGAATAAACTAAATAAAAAAAGCAAAAATTTCCATAAATAACCGATTCCGATTAACACGGCTAAATTAGTCTTGTGTCAAAACCCGTTTCCGGTTTAAGTATGTTAAATTATCTTGTATTAAAGCCTATTTCCAGTTAAAATGGTTAAATCAATCATGTGATAAAACCTGTTTGTGGTTTAAAACAGGTAAATAGTCTTGTGTTGAAGCACGTTTCCATTTAAAAACCGATTCCGATTAAACGGTTAAATCAGTCTTGTTTTAAAACACTTTTCAGGTTAGAAACTGTTAAACGCGTCTTGTGTTAAAACCGGTTTTGCGATTAAAACGGTTATATCAGTCTTGTTTTAAAACACTTTTCAGGTTAGAAACTGTTAAACGCGTCTTGTGTTAAAACCGGTTTTGCGATTAAAACGGTTAAACGCGTCTTGTGTTAAAACCCATTTCCGATTAAAAACGGTTAAAGCGGTCTTTGGTCAAGATGAGTGTCAAGATGAGTCCCAACGGGCGGGCGATTGGGCCGCGCAGCCGCCGTCGGCGGGGTCGGAGCGCGCGCGCCTGCTGGGCGAGGCGCTGCAGCTGCTGCGGCGCGCGCTGGCCGCCGACGACGCGTGCGCGCCGGCCCACAAGTGGAGCGCCGTGCTGCTGGACGCCGCCGCCGCCCACGAGGGCCTCCTGGCGCACGCGCGCCGCCTCGCCGACGTGCACCACCACCTGCGCCGCGCCGTCGCCCTCGACCCCAAGGACCCCGCCGCGCTCTACATGCTCGGTGAGCGGGCGCCAACCGCCACCGGCTGGGCTGCCTCAGGGCGTCATATCGTGGCACTGCGGTGCCTTTGACCAGGGTCCAGGGCGGTTCATCCGATCAAAACACCAGGCGAATGTCGGAACAATGCTCTTACAAACGGACGACGCCGTGCTCTAAGCTCGGTGAGCGGGCGCCAACCGCCACCGGCTGGGGTGCCTCAGGGCGTCATATCGTGGCACTGCGGTGCCTTTGACCAGGGTCCAGGGCGGTTCATCCGATCAAAACACCAGGCGAATGTCGGAACAATGCTCTTACAAACGGACGACGCCGTGCTCTAAGCTCGGTGAGCGGGCGCCAACCGCCACCGGCTGGGGTGCCTCGGGGCGTCAACTCGTGGCACTGCGGTGCCTTTGACCAGGGTCCAGGGCGGTTCATCTGATCAAAACACCAGGCGAATGTCGCAACAATGCTCTTACAAACGGACGACGCCGTGCTCTAAGCTCGGTGAGCGGGCGCCAACCGCCACCGGCTGGGGTGCCTCGGGGCGTCATATCGTGGCACTGCGGTGCCTTTGACCAGGGTTCAGGGCGGTTCATCCGATCAAAACACCAGGCGAATGTCGGAACAATGCTCTTACAAACGGATTGATCCCAAAGACGACGCCATGCTCTACAAGCTCGGTGAGCGGGCGCCAACCGCCACCGACTGGGTTGCCTCAGGGCGTGGCACTGCGGTGCATTTGACCGGGAGGGCCCGGGGTCCAGGGCGGTTTATCCGATCAAAACACCAGGAGAATATCGGAGCAATTCTATCACAAATTGTCGTCGCCGTGCTCTATACGCTCGGTGAAAGACGCTACTCTCTTACCATGCCTCTCTTCAGGAGAAGTGGCTAGGGCTCGAGTCCCGACGGTGTCAGGAGTTGCGACACTGGTTAGAGAGCTGGGTCGAATTCAGCCGCTGTTTGGAGGACAAAATCTCTGGAACGACTGATTAGATTGGTCGTGGTGTCTACTAATAAACGGACGACATACAGCGCACTTTCTTTCCTTCTTCCTTGTCCTATCCTCACTCCATACACACTGTTGCAGTGAGGCGACTCCCACTGACTGACATCAGTCATATTTATCTCTGCAATTTGTTTTATGAAAAACGAAGGAAATGTTTTCCAAAAGCAAGCATTCTGTAAATAAAAAGAGAAATACAAAACGATATTTTTAGTGAGAGCGTAGGCTTCCGCGGCCGGAGTCAGTATTTACTAGGCTGTCCGGGTGACGCCGCGTCCATGGCGAAGGTGCCGACGTTTCGGTCGCCATTCTGCGACCTTCCTCAGGGCGTAATGCATTACGGCAATGGCATTACGCCCTGAGGAAGGTCGCAGAATGGCGACCGAAACGTCGGCACCTTCGCCATGGACGCGGCGTCACCCGGACAGCCTAGTAAATACGATATTTTTAATTGAAAAGTAATGCACAACAAGATCTACTCGGAAACGTTTTGATGAGTTTTAATCCCGATGTCGGAAGTGGAATCGTGATGACCCATGACGCGGCTCTTTTCCACAGCAAAAGACGAGATATTCCAATAATGAACGAGTCGTGCGTCCCGTTAACGCGCCGGGCGAAATGGACCCACAAACAAGCACAAAGCCCGGATGAATCGCGCTTTTTCAATTTAATTGAACCTTTTCGCCACGCGAGCGGGGGGGGGGGTCGCTTTCCCGCATGGTGAGAGAGAGGGGGGCGGGTGTCGAGGGCTTCTTTTCAGCCGCTGATCGGTCGACTGCGCGAGGGCGTCGGCGCAGAAGGGTATTGGATACACGACTGCGCGCACGCGACCAGTCTCAACTCTAATCCGGGTATGGGGAAAACAAAGGGACAAAATATTCCTTCAATAAATCGGAATTGCGCAACTCTCGTAAACTGGTGGTTTCTAGGTGTGAGACGTCGGATTTTCGAAACCACTAAAATAGGCTGATTACTATTTATGTAGGTAAGGGTGACTGAACGAGGATGTATTCTGGGATGCGTCAACACTGAAGGTCATTTATCCCTAAGGTGTAGTGTATGTTATGCCCCAGGAGGTGGCATTGTTAATCCCTCGCTAGAACGAGCGATGTGGCACCGGTGATGCCTTTCGGGGTTTCTCCCCTCCAGTTATCTCCCAATCGCAACACTTCCCCAGCAGAAACAAGCTCTAAGATTCCGACATGCAGGTTAGAGAAGTATATATATATATATATATATATATATATATATATATATATATATATATATATGTGTGTGTGTGTGTGTGTGTGTGTGTGTGTGTGTGTGTGTGTGTGTGTGTGTGTGTGTGTGTTTGTTTAAGGGAAGACAAGGGTCAAGGACGAAGGAAAGTTCGCGCGCGGTCCATGATCAGTTTGTTAGGGTACTGCTCTGGCTTTCGTCCGGAATTGATCGGAGAAAGCGCGGAGAACTACGGATCAGATCATACGACCGATAGAATTATCCACCAGACAATGGCTGAATTCGACGTAGCTGTGAAGGGAGTGTTGGGAATCCGATACCGCGTTGCGCCGTCGGGACTAGATGCCAACGACCTCCCAATCGTCGATACTGCAGAGAGGAAGCTTAGTTGTAGGCCCTGGTCTATCGCAATAAGAATTCTGATGTCCAGTACGTCGGTTCGGTTGTTTCTGTAAAGTCAGTCAATCAATTCAAGGTGAATGCCGATGTATTGTAGTACCTGAAATAATGGGAATCGAGTCGCATGTTCTCCTCGTGTCCAAAACATCACATTATAAGTTAACGTTATGTTAGTTTGATGGTGGGAATTGGAAAAGTACTTTCACTCCGATCGCTGGTCTCTTTTCGAACACAAAAACTTGATATACTATATATAACAGTAATATGTACTTTTTTACACCCAGAAGTGTAAAAAAGGCAAGCCTTCTTGAAAACTCGAATTTTAAAAAATTGTTTTGAACAGATAAGGACACAACACAGATATTTTTCTAAGATTTGTAGGGTGTAATAGGAAGAAACAAAAAATAATGAATTTATTTCTACTTCAAAATGTACATTATAAATGATGAATTTGTGACCTCGCGTTCGACAGACCAATCGATCAATCGACTTCCATATTTAAATTTGGTCATGTTTCCGGGCTTTCCACACAATAATAAACAGCCAAGTGGCAACCAAACAAAGTATGTATTTTCCAGTTCATGTGAGATTATAACAAGTAACTGAACACTTGAAAAATAATTTCCGTTTCTTGAGTATTTCAGAGGGCAGTCACTCCTTTTCCTGGAACTCATTTCCCAGACATTTCCGGGGCATTTTTTTACATTTTATTTTTAGCTGATATATTTTAGAATATTTCACACTATTTACAAAACATTAATGTAAACCTGAAACACTCCAAATTCACAGTTCACTCTCAATTCACAGTTAGAACAACGAAACTCTGAATTCACTAGTCAGCTATGTGAATTCCTAGTTTCATTGTATTAAAAAATGTCACCAAATGAAAATTGTGTTACAATGTTTTTGTTGGAATATTGTTTTAAGGAATAATGTCCAGTCATTAACCATCCCAAAATCTTTCCTGACATCTGACTAATTTTCTACAAGTTCCCTGATTTTCCTCTGGCTTTTCCAGAGCAATGAATTTCCCTGATTTTTCTCGGTTTTCCATTGTTTCCCGAAAGTGGCCACCCTGTTTCAACCCACCGTGCGTTGGCGCCACGCCTCATCGCTCGGTCGGTCGGTCGGTCGGTCGGTCGGTTGAGATCCAGCTGTCGCCGCGACGAGCCAGCCGAGCGGGCGGGCGGGCGGGCGGGCGGGCGGGCGGGCGGGCGGGTGGTTTGCAACGGGGCGATAAACGCGAGGGCGCCGTTCGCCTTGTGGTTCGCGGCCGACTCGCTTCGCTGCGTGAGAAAGCTGCGATCCGGAAGACGACCCTCGCGACCACTGACGTTGAAATCATCCGGAACTAGTGTGCCTGCCCCGCAATAGGGAAAATTGATACAACGATGATGACGAGTGTTATTCTTATTTTATTCTGCGCAAGTGACGAAGGAGGCGTATATCTTTACGAGCATCTTTTGATATGAGGTATCCAAGCGCACCAGAAAACCGGCAGGTGTTTTCTAAAAATAGTAGAGACGATCATTAGGGTTGATTTCGTCCACATAGAATTATGTACGCTAAAACATTATAAGATTAATCCAGGCGTCTTTGGCAGCGGGTACTTTCATATCGACAATATGTATTTGTGCTATGGAATCAAATTAGAAATAAATTTGTGGTTTGTCTCTCGACGGGAACACAGTTGCATAACAAAGTATCGACAGAAGTTATTTTCTAAAAATTAATGATTCGCATAATTATCGTTATTGCAATGAAAAACTATTCTCTATATACTGATTCGCGTCCTAAGAATGCACGTTAAGCAGAACAGGCAGTATAAAACCACATCGTTCCAGCACTGTAAGTGCCTTAAAACCCTCTCAAAATATGATTTTTTGTAGAATTCTTCCAGAATTGTATGGGAATATCGGCTGAACATAGAGCCAATCGATTCGTCTTGATGAGAAGAATCAAATGCAATCACCTCCTAAGTGGTTTTAAAACTCCCCGCCCCCAAACGCGTTTTTTCGATAATTAATTACAAAATTTACTTATCGTAAATCTAACGAATCAATTTATAACTACGCATGTGCGAGAGCCGGAATGAGAGTATAGTAAATCACAGCGTTTTACCAATGTTTTCGTAGAGCATTGAAACTAACAAAAAACACGCGTTTTCCTAGAATTCTTCCTTAATATCCTAAAGGGTAGCGACAGGGTTTTGTGCCAATCCATTTCTCTCGTCGAGAGAATTTGAATTAGCAATTGATCACCTCTGTAGATGCCATAATTCAACAAAAACGCGCTTTAGTTGCTCAAAAAGCACAAAACATGGGTTTTACATAAATGCCTTAGAATATTCCTCATAAAATGACCACTTCTGCACCAAGAGATCGAGATGCATCCAATGATACTTCATTTCTCACGATTGGAGCATCGGAAGAGATGTAACCTCGGGTGACAGACGAAATGGACAGACGACGCACGTTATTCGATTACTATGTTAGGATTTTTACTAACAGGATAAGTGTTTTTATAAGATTCCATGTTCCATCACATTGAAGGAGAGGTACGAGATGATGTAATTAATTTTCAACAAGAATGGTTGTGCCAAAGAATATCTCTTACAAAATTATATTTTAGAACCACAGGCACATGTTGCGTGCATAATAATGTTGAATTTGTTACGCGTTACCAAACAAAAATTAGAAGAGGTCGTGTCTGCTTTAGTTAGAACTTAATAGAATGATGGCGAGGGATGTGTAATAACGAGTAAGATCATCGGGTGGCATACTGATGTGAGATCCCCATTATCCACAACCAGATGGGAAAAATGCAGATGATGTTTTTTTCGGAATTCGATCCTACAGTCTTCTACTCCCAGTATTTGAGAACCTTGTTCTAATCTCCTGCGTCACTGGGACTAGTTCAAAAGTCATACTCAACTGATTAGTGATGTTTCTTTAGGGTTCGCTATCAGCGTAAATTTAAGAACGACTGCATACAAACCAATATGTCATGGTCGTTCGTGGTGTAGTTGAAACTATAAGTCAATAATAACATAAATACACAATACATATATAACCTGTTATTTAAATACACATGGATACAACGAGGGAAACCGAAGTTCATTAACACTTTATAATAACATCATATTTCAAGTGTTTGGAAAATTTCAAATTCACAATTTTCTTTACAAGCATAAGATTATAAATCAAATCGTTTATTCGACGAGACTGCCCCCAAAGGATACTTGCACATTGCAATAACAGTTCTGAAAACACATCTAGAGAAACACAATTCACAATCGTAAACGTGTAGGTCATATTTCCATTGTTATTATTTTGTATTAAACATTTTATTCACTCGTAGGTGTATGTGCTTTAGATCAGAATTAAAGCATTAATGGCATTCTTTTCTATGCATCGTAGATCAGAATTTTTTTTTGGATTCGATTCTCAATTCTCCTCCAGAGTTTCAGCACTTAGAGCATTCGAAACTCTCATCCCTAGCCTCTGAAGTGTTTTCTCTTCGAGCCAGGGGCGTCTGGGACTTGCGTGGTTCGTGTTGGGAGATGTCGCGGCGAGGACGCCGGTGACAAGGGCTCCACAGACGGCACGCAGCGTCTCCACTCGCACGGCAGACGCGGCGGGGGCGGGGGCGGAGGTGGCGGCGGGGGCGGAGGCGGGGACAGGGGCGGAGGCATGGGCGAGGGCGGGGGCGGAGGGGAGATCAGGCCTGCCCCGCCCCCGCGCTGACACCTCCCCCCCACCCGCCCGGCCGTTCCGGCGCCGCGCGCGCGCGCCTGGCCGGACAGCTGATTTACGTACGCCACTAAATCACGCGGCCCCGACAGAAAGCCCTCTGTTTACGCATGCAAATCCTCGGCTGCGCTCCGCCCCCGCGCCCTGCCTCCTTCCCCCCCCCCCCCCCGCTGCAAGGAGGCGCAGCGGAGACGCACAGTGGTTCACAATGAACGAGAGCTTCTTCGCGTTCATCTTTTTTTTTTTCACTTTTCTCCTTTTTACTTTCTCGTCTGTACGTACGTAAGAAAAAATAATGAAATCGTGGGCCGGAAAACGGCGAATTTTCGGCAGAAAAACTCTTATTGTCGGACCCTGGTCAGAGGATAAATCGTGTTCCTGCGTATACTAAATTACGTCCTCTAACACGTGGTGTAGCTAGAATACATGTTAGTTTTGTTATTCCTCTTCTTCTCCGTCCCTCTCGTTTATTCATATTCCTCCTCCTCCTCTGGCAGTTAGCTTGGTATTCAAATATTTCGTTCTAAACGTAAAAATTGCGAAATAATATTAAAATTCTAAGGCAATAAATAAAAAAACAGGAAATTATTCTGTATTCAAAGATTTCAGTTTTTTTAAACAACCCTGTCATATCCTCCATTACGTAATCTGCGATTTTCAACACCGCATTTGCATTTAGTTACTCTCAAACGTCTGAAAATTAGCGCAAATATCAAATGAAAGCTACTGGAGAGTTGCCTCTTTTCGCCCATCCGCAATCACTGCTCGCACCGGCAGGCGCCGCTCGAAGGACTCCAGCGGGCGAGGGCGGCAGCGGCGACGCGACGAGGAGCAGGCGAAGCACAAGAGCAGACGCGTGGGCGGGGGAGGAGGGGGCGGGGTGTAATTTCATAGGTAGACGACACAAGAGCGGCGGCGGGAGGCGAGCGAGCGACGGGAGTATCAATTAAAATAAGACGTGGCTCCGAAGACAAGCACGTCATTAGGGAGGCAGCAGGCAGCTGCGGCACACGAGACAGGGCGAGAAGTTAACTAAGGTGAAGGAGGAAGGAAGGAAACTGACAGAAAATGACGGGCACAAGGAAATTGGATAATTACATCAGAAGGTGGGTAAGGCAAGTTAACAGAAAAAGAAGAAACGACTCGCATGTAATAAGGGAGAAAGGGAAAGGTGGAGAGAAAGAGAAAAAAGAAAGGTATAAGAAAGTAGGAGGTTCACCAAGCAGAAGAACGCCTCATCAATAGAAGAGCCAAGCGAAAACTTAAAAGAGAAAGTGATTGATTGATTGAAGATTCCGGGCTCGGCAACTGCTTTCATTAGTCCCGTATTTTATAGTGGCAGGTGACGGCGAAATTCCCCTGTTGGATGGTGAGATCCGGCGTCGACCTGCCAGTCGACAACGGTGTTTTCCCCAACCAAGTATCTTCTACCAGCGAGGCACCGACCCAGCTGGGCTCTCCACTCCCGACTGGTATTCCGACATGTGGGGTAGTGTAATACATGTAGTTTAAGTGTGTGTATTCGCCTGCCATTCGCCTGGTATTGTTCGGAGTAACCACGGAAAACTATCGACCAAAGAAGCCGCCCGCTAGAATCTGCACTCTGCGGCTCAATTGGACCTAGGACTGGCTAGTATCGAAAATGCTGCTACTGTCGGGACTCGAAACCTAGGACCTCCCGGGCATAAGTACTGAAGTGACATCAATTGATGTCCTGAATCATCTCAGGCTCTACGAAAATGTATCCAAGAATAAAAGAAATTAATAAAGAAAATTCAGAAAAGAACTAATGATAGGACACGATACAGATTGGCGAGTTGCTATAGAGCGAGCCAAGAGGAAAAATTAAAGAACAGTCCAAACTGCAGACAGACTGTTCGTACCAGCCGTGCAGTCAGCGAGAAACGACATTGTGACGAAGAAGCACGCACGAGCATGGTGCCTGCGCCAGTAAGGAGCCGTGCCAGCGACGCCAGGTGCTGTAGGTCGCGCGCGGATCAGGAGGCACGGGGAGGAGGAGGGGCGGGTTGGAGCAGCGGCGGTGGCGCGAGGCGGGGATGGGCAGAGAGGCGGCGGTACAAGGCAGGTGGCGCGAAAGCGCGGAGAGGCAGGGCGGTGCGAGCATGTTGGTGGCCAAGCCAGGAGGCGGCGTCAGGGGCAGCAGCGGAGACAAGCAGGGTGGCGGCGGCGGAACGAAAGGGGTGGCGCGGAGGAGAGAAAATGAGGAGAGGGCGGGGCGGAGACGGATGGTGGGTGGGGCGGGGCAGGGCGGGATGGAGCGGGGAATGGCCAGGGCGGGGACACCGGTGACGGGCAGGGCGGCGGAAGCAGGTGACGGGCAGGAGGGGAGCAACCCGCGGGGGAGTGGGCAGAGAGGCGGCGGTTCAAGTCGGGTGGCACGAAAGCGCGGAGGGGCAGGGCGGTGCGAGCATGTTGGTGGCCAAGCCAGTAGGCGGCGTCCAGGGCAGCAGCGGAGACAGGTAGGGTACGGAACAAAGCGGGTGGCGCGGAGGAGAGAAGATGAAGAGAGGGCGGGGCGGAGACGGAACAAGGCGGGCGACGCGGGGCAGGGGCGGGATGGAGCGGAATGGCCAGGGCGGTGACGCCGGGGATGGGCAGGGCGACGGGTGGCGTGGATAGCATGAAGGGCGGAGAGGACGGGGCCGGGGCGGGCGCGGGAAGGAGGTACAAGAGGAGAAACGCGGGGTTGGGGGCGTGGTAGTGCAGACGGCGGAGGTGAGAATAGGTAGGGCAATGGCGGCGGCGGAACAAAGCGGGTGGCGGGAAGGCGTGGCGGTGGCGGCGCGGGTGGAGGCGCAACAATGCGGGAGGCGTAGGGACGGGGGGAGTGGGCAAAGCAGCGGGGGCGGGGTACAACGGAGGGGGCGTGGCGGTGGCGGGGACCGGGCGGAGGCATTACAATGCGGGCGGCTCGGGGTCGGGTGCAGGGCGAGACGAAGTGCCCGGCAAGGGCGGCGGCAGCGGGGACGGGCAGTGCGACGGCGGCGGCAAAGGCTTAAAACACCGGGTGGCGCCGGGGCGTGAATGCGAGAAGCAAAGCGGGGCGTGGCTGGGCAGAGCGGATCGAATGCGTGGAGGCGGTGATGGCGCCAGGTGGCACCGCGGGCGCCACACGTTCCGGGCTGGCGCGGCCAATCTCCGCCATATTAATTCGGGGACCGCCGTGCTGCTCCGCGGCGCGTCCCCGAAGTCGTTAAGTGTGATGGGTGGAGTGGGACGGGCGCAGGGCCCTCTGCGACAGCTGGGACAAGCTCCCGCCTCGCTCTGCTGGGCGCGCACGAGCAAATACCCTGCGTGCACGCTAGGTGGTACAGCCTTGCTCGGGGACGTTAAGTCCAGGAATAAAACGGGTGAAATAGTTAAAAGTGCTTTCATTACCCTTGATAATTAATAATTTGGTGGAAAAGTTTACTCTTCAAATGATTTTTTAAAATAAAACTTGTACATTAAATTTTCATTATTACACAGTAGTACTTTAATTTACTGAAGTTGCATTACCTTACAACATTTAATTGTGTATTTTTGTGGTCGTCAATGTTGTAGAGTCAGTACAGGGTAATCATTTTGGCGGAACGCAACGAAACGTTTCAGCCCTAAATAATCCCAATACATTTCTTTTCTGTTACGCTCACTATTCACGCTATTAAAGCGAGCCAAATGGAGTGCCTGTCGAAGACTTACGAATTGATAGTGTGAACAGCAAAATAGTTGTAATTCGTCACTCTTATAGTGCTGAAGACTGGCGACATCGCACAGCTTGTAGGGCTGGACTTGAGGAGGATTCCCGCTCAAAACAATGGTGGCTTCTGGACGAACAATTCTGATTTATTCGTCCCAATGCAGAGGTAGTGCACGCCGACATCTTGGAACTAGTTTCCTTAGGCGTGGTGTCAAACTGGGGGCGTGACCCTGTGCTGAGGATGGGTGGGCGTTCTCAGTGCGGGAGCGCGTGCTCAGGGAGGTGGTGCTTGGAAAGAGGTCCGGGAGGATACGTTCCCTTTGCAGTGTGAATGAATGTCGACATTGAATTTGCCGGCTCTAAGTGGATAGTGAGGCTGAGGGTGAGGACAAGTGCTCAGGCATGGCCTCGCGCTTAGGGAGAGTGCTAAGGTGTGACCTCGGGCAGACGGTGGCGGCGCGTAGCCAGGACGATGATGCCTGGAGAAGGACCGAGAGAATTAGCTCCCTTTGTAGTGTTAATGCTGGAGATGGCGCGCGTTGAGTCTCGCGGTGCTGAGCGCAAGGTGAGCCTGAGGGGATGCGATGCAGGGGGTTGGTGCCTGTAGCAGTCGTCCTGGACAATTCGTTCCCTTTGTAGTGCTAATGCCAGGGCGTTGAGTCTGACGGTGCTGAGCGCAGGCGACGGTGAGGCTGAGGGCGTCTGCGCGTGCGACGCAGGGCGATGGTGCCTGGACCAGACGTCCGGGATGATTCGATGGGGGGATGGCGCCGAGGGTTGGTGCCTGGAGCAGACGTCCGGGATGACGCAGGGGATTGGTGCCTGGAGCAGCCGTCCGGGACGATTCGGTCCGTTTGTAGTGTTAACGTGCGACAACGGCGTCTAGCCTGGCGGTGCTGAGCGTGGTGAGGCCGAGAGCACGCGGCGCAGGGTGTCTGGAGCAGATGATTTGTCCCCTTTGTAGTGTTAATGCTGGAGACGGCGCGCATTGAGCCTGGTAGTGCTGAGCGCACGGTGAGACTGAGGGCGTGTGCGCGTGTGGAGCAGAGCGATGGTGCCTGGATCGGACGTCCGGGATGATTCGATGGGGGGATGGCAAAGGGGGGTTGGTGCCTGGGCAAGCCGTCCGGGACGATTCGCTCCCTTCGTAGTGTTAACGTGCAGGCAGGGCGTTGAGCGCGCGGTGAGGCCGAGGGCGTGCGGCGCAGGGCGGTGGTGCCAGACGGCGGCGGAGCTGCCGTGGGCGCAACGCCGCCTGGCGCGCCTGCTGCTGGGCGAGCGCGAGGCGGCGGCGCGCCTCTCCTGCTCGCTGCACGACGCCCTGGCGCTGCTGGAGCGCGCCGAGGCCGCGGCGCCGCGCTTCTACAGCGGCAACCTGCTCGCGCTCGGCCGCCTGCACCTGCGCCTCGGCCGGCTCGACCTCGCGGGGTGAGACACGCCCACCAACCCACCCACCCCCCCGCCCGCTCCTCGCACACACGCGGAAGGAAGATGTCTGCTCCTCAGGCGGGTGGGCCATGGGCTACGTATTGGTCATCAGTGCACAGTGTACTTCGATTTAAAAAGTGTTCCTGCAAGGTCACGAGCTGGGAGGAGAGATGGGCGCTATCTTCCAATCCAGAGCTTCAATACCAAACATTAAAGTCGTAACGAAGCTCCCGAATGGCTGAAAGAGTTCCCATCTCATTGTAACTCGTGGCCTTGAAGGGAAACTAAATTTAAATCAGAGTATAACCAATTTTATTCATCTCGGCCAGGGGTTCCCAACGCGGTCGCTATCAATGGGTCGATGACGATCAAGAGGTCGATTCGGGGTCTGTAGCAGGCGATTAATAAGTATAATATAGATCCCATTGATTACGAAAAATATTAAATGAGTCTGATAATAAATTTATTTTTGATACAGGGCAATAGATTATAAAAATTACTTATTATATCCTCTTCTTCGTATCTGCCTTTCACCTTTAGATTCAGAAGCGTAGCACCGGTCCGGTCCTCCGTAGCAATTGGCCCTTCATAAGGACCCCCACAGACGGAAATTGGCAAAAAATTAAACAAGATGCATATATATTGCTGATAGGAGGCCATTTCGATTTTTTTTCGCCGGGCCATCCAACAATTATTCAACTACATTAATCTGTATTCAACTACATTAATCTGAAGTTATTCATTCGATTTCGTTGGTCCAGTAACAATGAAAAGAGGTTGCATTGTATTGGAGCAGAAATAGCAGCAAGTAGTTTCTTTATTAAAATGCAAGATACTTTGCAAGTTATGACGGTTATGCCTCAAAAGGAAATATTTTTTCCAATACGACCCGAATCATGGAGAACTTTATTCGTCTTCTGACCACACGTTTTGAAAATAAATCTCTGATAATCCGGAATTTGCCTTCAAACTATATTTAGTCGCTCCTTTACAAGTGTAAAGAAAGTAATACACTACATTAAATATATTGATGACAGGTTTTCTGAAGCCCTCATCCTAAATCGAATACGACCCGAAGCATGGAGAACATTATTCGTCTTCTGACAACACGTTTTGAAAATAAATCGCTGATAATCCCGAATTTCCTTCAAACTATATTTTGTCGTTCCTTTACAAATGTAAAGAAAGAATGAGTAACTCTCTACATTAAATCTATTGATGACAGGTTTTCCGCAGTCCTCATCTTAAATACTCCCTACGTACCACTTTCTAGCACGCAATTATTGTCGAAATTGGGAAATACATGTGGTCTAACGAGGGAAGTCGCAGACCGCGACCACCATCGCTGACCTTTCGCCACCATAACCTATTTCCCGAACCTCCGAGTGCGGGTCAAGACGGCGGCGGAGGCGGGCGCGTTATTACGGCCGGTCCGCAACGCCGTCCGCGCCTCCGGAATACGGGCCACGCACAAGGCATCGCCGGGGGCAAACGCCAGCTCGGTCTAATTAGTGAGCGCGAGTGCAGCAAAAACCTCGCTCGTTTATCGAGCTGCGCCTGAAAAAGACACTAATAAAACAATCCTGTTTATTGCTTCTGATTGCGCAACACAGCGATTTGGGCGTCCTCTCGGACTCCTCACGAACTGCCAGTCTTTCTATTCAATTGTAATCGGCCGTATCCAAATGGGGAATCAACCCAACAACCTAGCTCTACGGAAGCCAACGTAAACAGATTTATGAAAGGCAGATGGCGCGTGGACTGAAGCACGCTGTTTAAGGTACTGACACTACATCTGGCCGTTATTACACCGCACTACACTCTGTTTCTCCCCTCGGGCCAGCTTCAATGGTGCTGACCCATCACCCTGTCTGGCATTCTATCCGCTCCTTACCAACGGTAACTTGGCTCGTGGGAGGGAGCATCCCCTCTCTAAGCGCGTCCCTCACTCTCCACTTCGCCAGGCCGGGACCCTACCTATAGATAACCCGCTGAGGTAGCCGTAACTCTTCTCAGCTGGTGCCTGGTGAGATGATGAAGATCCTTAGCGGAATGGTTACTGATATGACAGGGTAGGAAATGATTAATGCAGAATGCATTTTGACACAGAAAACGGGAGTACTCCCAGAAATCATGTCACGAGCCCGGTTTGTCCACCATAAATTCCTCTTGGAACCGCCTGGAATCGAAACCGGGCACCAGCGATGCCAAGGGGCCGTCCTCTTCCATGGAGCCTTTCTGTCACATGACGCAACAACGGCATAAGCAGTGGCGCATTGAGTATTTAGCCGAAATGGGTAGTATAATAGTACGAATATCAAATCAACTATTTGCAATTTTTTAGTCAAAATCGAAACTGATTAATTCTTTTTATATTTTTCCCGAACTCCGAGTATTAAACGAAACAATAGACACCTCTCAAATGATGGAAGCTGGATATTCTTCCGACTTCTGCGCGCATTGTGATAGTTAATGGGGGACCTGACGCCGCCGGCCAGACTCGACCCGCAGCACGAGCGGCGCGTCGCGACGCCACGCGACGCCACGCGACGCCCGCAGGTCGCCTGGAATGCCGACGAGCCAGCACTCGCGACCACGCCCGGGACTCGGTCCGGTCGCTCCGCTCAAGCGCCGCGACGATCTGTAGCGTAGCGGCCAGCGCGGTAGCTTTCCGCCTTCTGGATGCCGGTCTTTAAACCACGGTCGATCTACGTGGAGTTACTGGTGGGAAAAAACGCAGGTTGTCATGGTTTGTCCTGCCCTCCACCATTGCACTACCACGTAAAATCGAATGACAGTATTAATTTAATCATTAAATAAGAGTGATGACCCATCCCTTCCACCGCTGGGGTGACGATTAAAAATCCCGGTAGACACTTCAGAAATTTCTGGCGTCCTATGGGGATTCTCGGCAAGTTTTTCTTGGCGTTCTCCCGATTCCCTTCCTTGCCTTCAACCATTGGTCCATCAACGATATATCCTCACCAGGCATCCATCAAAACTATTCGTCTCAAGAATGACCGAAAAGGGTACTGACCGAGGATCCCAGCCCATGGAAGAACAGCGGTTGTCATACCGCATTCCGTCCACCGCCAGGGACGAGGATTAAAAATCACGATTGATCCATGTGGAATTTATGGAGCACAAAGTGGGTTCTCAGCAAGTTTCCTCCAAGTTCACCCGTCTCCCTTTTTCATGTGATTCCACCATTGACCCATCATCATTGATGTATCAGCACTCGTCCATCAAAACCATTCATCATATGTGCGACCCAAAAGGCTACCAACTGAGGATCCGAGCGGTGGAAGACCAGCTGTTGTCATAAAGCTTTCGACCGCCGGGATCGGGATCCAAATCCCGGTTGATGTACGTGGAATTTTCAGGTGGAGAGAGCAGGGTTGCGGCGTCTTTGTTACGATTTTCTCCTTTCCCCGCAGCTCATTCTATATTTGCTCCAGTTTCATTTTCATCGAATCTTCAAAATTACTCATTGAATGTGCGTAATCGATTTAACAAAAAAATTACATAACGAATTCACAAACCTATTAGAGGTAAACGAATTACCGTAAGTGTTTCGCATGACAGCGCAACACAGTTTCATTCACAGTGACAGATTTCCAAATTCTTTCGTGCATTTCCATAGTAACCTTTGATCATGTTATTGTGAAAGGAGTTGAAACAAGCGAAAATGTAATTGCAGATTTATAACATTAATAAAACACAACTAAATCTTGCAATAAGTGACTGTTTAAAGAAGTAAGGTGTTCCTTTACATAAATGCATTTCAAGCATCATTACATTTATAAATTCTAATTTCACATTCTGCACGAAAAATGTAAAGTAACATATTCATTACCATTCCAGTAAAATCACTGAAATATTTTCAAATTCTGTTGAATAATGTAAACTAAAGGCATGTTTTTGATGGCCTTCTGACAATGAGTAATTTGACCTCTCATTTCGAAGTGCGTGACTATGAGCAGACAGGTTTTTGATTCTGTGGGCCAAGTAGATGCCTGTTAAATTAGGCGAGCACGCTATACTTCGAAACCCGACTCGAGCTGTAAATGTGTTCAAGAGGGCGCCCTCCGCGATAATCCCGTGTGTTTCCCTGCTCGCTTTTGTGAACGAGTTAGATCTGCTCTATATTGGCAGAGTGATGCTAATAAGTGAAGAAGCAATAAGAGTAAATGGGTTAATCCCCACAGCGGCCAATGAATGAGGGGCGGCGGCTCTGATTCACGGCCATCGGGCGGCCGAGGCAGCGTCACCGGAGCGGGGCGCGGGCGGCGTCCCCGTTTCCTGACCGCCATATGCGGATGCTGCCCATCTTTTCGGCGCAGCCCCTCCCCCTGCCCCTGCTTCCCCCTCTTCCTCCGCCCTCCCCTCATTTGAATTGCTGATCCCGTCGCTCTTCCATATGCATATCGCGCGCCGGCGTGCGCTCGCGTCGCGGTCGCGTTGCTTTTGAAGACTCCTCCTCCTCCTCCATCTCGTCGTTCTCTCGGCGAGGCCGGGTGGGGTGGGGGCGGGGTCGCGTAAGGCACGCGGGCGGGACGCGCGCGCACGCGTGCTTCCGAAAATTTGTTTTTTCCTAAAGGAGAACGGAACCACGGGCGAGGAACGCCAGGCCCTCCCCTGCGTTTCTCCGGTCGCCCTTTGGGGTCTACCCGACGGGCTCGACGTCTTTTGGGTTGAATGACTTTTCTCGAGGAGAGCTCTACGGTCCCTCGCTTTTACAGAGGAATTTTCTTATTTTGAAGTATTATGGAAAAAAGGGTTTATAAACAATTAAATCGCAACTTATATATAATTATTATTTGCGCTTTCGCAGATTTATAATCTTTATATGCAAGAAAATAATAGTAGCTTTTCTTTGGAATTCAAAGAACTGAGTGGGTAATATTTGAGTGGGAGGAACCTATTTTAGATCCACTTTGATGATTTATCCATTACTTTTAAACCGTAGAGATAAAGTAACAAATTTGAAAGGAGATGATCTAAATTCAATGCACACACTCATAAACAGCTACCTTTGGTGGGAATCTAAGGCTCAACACTTCAAAATATATCCTAAATGCCCCTGGTCTAGATCGTCTTTTTGTTATTTACTTTAAAACAACTCGTATTTTCAATCTTTTGTGGCAGTCCAGATTTCAAAACCAGCAATATCCGAACGTCGCCTATGGCATTGGTTCAGTATTGTACAGACGAAGAGATATATACCTTGGTAGATAGCTCTTCCCTTTTGGCAAAAGAGCAGCTCGCCCATTCAAGTCTTTTACGGCGCACTGGATCTATTAACACAAATGAAGCCGCCGAAATATTCAATTGAACGAAGAATCTGTCATTTACACTGATTCAAGAGCAAAGGATGGGTGAATGCGAATGAAGACAAAAACATGTAATGTCGTTGCTCCACGTTCCGCATTGAGAAATGTATTCCAGACTTGACATTTACAATATAAATCGACCACCAAAACGAAACAAAATTATAAGTTAAATAAATTAACTTTTTATAAATGAATAAAAAACCATTATATTTAAAAATAATTTTATTAACCTTTAGTTTAATTAATTAATTTAAACTTAATAAAATTAACAACAAAACACAGGAAAATGTTAAGGTCGATAATATTTACAAATATCTAACGAAAAAATTAATTTATACTCGCGATTTTTTGAAGCCAATAGCACCGGGCAGACTACCTCTTTGTTAGTTGATCTGCTCCAACGAGTCTCTCTCTTTACCGGAACCTTCTTCCGGGCACAACGAAAGCCGCGGCAGCGCGGGCGGACGGTGGAGACAAGGGCCGGGAGGCCGTCCATAAATTACGTAACGCAAGTTTGGAGTATTTTCAGTACCCCCTAGTAACGCATATGTAACACGCGCTTGAACCCCCTAAATAATTACGTAACGCTTACGACAATCACACCTCCTGTAAATGCAAGAAATGATAATAAATATCACAGTAAACACAATTTGTATTTATTTTACTTGTGTTGTACATTACAATTAATGACAATTAAACTAGAAATTCGTTGGCGTTTTGGCTGCACCTAACAATAAGACTGAGGCAAGTTGTGAGTGAAGGAAGGGCACACAGGCCAAAAAACTTTTCTTAAGCCGTGCACGTGCCGTCGTGGATGACGCAAGAGTGAAGGTCTACAGAGCCAATTTAAGTGAATTCTAGAGAATACTTCATATCAGTTTTAAAAATTGTCTTCGTAATCTTACAGATTAAAAAAAGTTGAAAAAATATTTCTATATATTGTAACAATTTACTACAAACAACTCAAGTTTATTTGTGTTTTAAAACAAATTAATTACTTAATATTTTAATGTTTTAGTGCAGGACTCTGAAAAACAAATTATTTCAGCAAATGTTGAAAAATGTAAAAACAAATATATCAATTAATTGGATCGCTGGTGAGGTAGATACCTTTTTATTATGATAAATAAATAAAGATATTGTCTGGTATCAATACTTATTGTATTGTGGTATTAAAGTATTGATAGCAGACAATATCTTTATTTATTTATCATAAATATATCAATGTTACGTAACACATAAGTAACACCCCCCACCCCTATGTAACGCAGCGTAACGCTACTTCACACTCCCTGCCCCCTTCTTTAGCGTTACTTGATGCACGGCCGCTCCCTGGGGTGCGTGCGCAGGTACTACCTGAAGGAGGCGGCGCAGTACCCCGCGCGCACGGACGAGGACCACGCGGTGCGGCGCGAGGCGGTGCGCCTGCTGGGCTCCCTGCCGCCCGAGCACGGCCCGCGCGCGCACCACTGCCCCCCGAAGGCCGCGCCCCCCGGCGCCGCCCCGCCCGGTACGCACACCTATACTTGGATTTGAACACAGGTTCGGTTGGCGTGAATCAGCTATTGCGATGTCATCCGATTGGGAGGGTCAACGTCATGATAGTGACGTCATTGTAGTAGAACGTGAAAGCCCCCTATTGGATGTCACCGTCACAGGTGATTAACGAAGCTCTAGACGAGACTTAATTCGTATGCGAAAAGAGTCATATGATTACTCACGATAATTCAGGCAGTGTATCGCTTTTCCGATACAAAACTATCGGTTAGATATAGCGCTTGCACAGAGGCTCAAAAGTTATTTCACATCATACACGATACAGTGCTTTACCCCAAAACTCTTTAATATACACCGCACATCTTACATTCAGTAAATGCAATATCGATATAAATATAGTATTTTGAAAAACATTTCCCAGGCGCGGAGACGACGGCAGACGCAAAGCTGGCCACCGGGAAGAGCGCCGAAAAGGACAAGGGCGAGGGCAAGGGCGCGAGCCCTAAGGGCAAGAAGGCGGAAAAGTCGCCACCGCCTCCGTCGCCCTCCCCCACCCAGCTGCAGTCCTTCGAAGCGGAGCAGGCCAAAGAGGAGGACGAGTAGACGGCGGGCTCGGAATGGACGCGATGAGACGGATCCTTCTGCATGGAACTCCATGAAAAAAAAGGTTGCACCGTTATTCCGATGCATTTAATTTATTTGCAATATAAATAAAATATTTATATAGAAAGAAATGCTTTGAGATGATGTTAAAGTAATGAAAACGCACGCTTCCTCGGTCGGAGTGACTCGACACTTGGCCGACCGTGAGACGCAGAATTCTAGGCATCTGCGATGGCATGGATCTAGGCATCATGTCTATCATAGATGCCTAGAACTCGGCGACTCCCGGACAGACAAGTTCCTAATGTGTATATCATGTTGCCGATCTGGATAGCCGAGATTGTTAAGGAACCCTGGGAACCATTTCGTCTTTAAAAGTCCCGTTTCGTAGCCTACCTTGGACAAAGATGAGTACGTATACTGCATGTATTCTGTGGCATGGTGTTGTTTCCCCTAACTACCATATATCTACATTCAACTCCTTGACTTCCGTTATCTTAGTGGTTACCCTCCCCTTTAACTGGCTGTTAGATTCGAGATGGAACTACGGGGTACCTCAGCACTGTGTTTAGAGGAGATTACGTAAAATCAATGCGGGAATGGTGCTAAGGGTTGCCTTCATAGCTGCGAAGGGGGACGGGACCCACACCGGAAAATTAGTCCGAATGTACTAGTACAGTCCACTAGTTAGCGGAAGGGCGACGGGACGATAAGTTCTAAGGACTGATGTTGAGGGACAATAGCAGAGAGAGATCACTGTAAGTACCCTAAAACGTTAAAGATTAAATAATAAATAACCTAAAATAAAAATGTTAATGGTGTGTTATTCTTAAACATTTTCATCTTCAAACTTTATTATCGTTTTCGAATTATAGGGTAATTCGATGAAGTAAAATTCAAAATTTGTTAATTTTAAGAATTTGATAAAGGGGACATGATTGAAACGCCAAGAAATATATTTCCTTTTCCTAGGAGAAGTCGTTCCGGGTTGTAGTCTTGTCTAAACATTCCTAACTAACTTGTAAGTTGTCCTTTACTCAAACACGTTCGTCGTTTAGTGCGCGATCACACTGGCAAAGTCAACGACCCGACAACTGAACGTTCTACGGAACAGTTCCAACGCAATTGGCATCAACGGGAAGTGTGTCTATTTTTATATCTTCATAACGTAAATTTGAGATGATGCTAGTGTATGTAGGGATCTACCGGAAGGTCACTTGAACTAAGGGTCGCGGTTTAAACAGTACTGATAGTACTGACTGCCTTTAGATAGTGTAGTTCTTCAATTTGGAAGATGCGAGGAATGCTTAATTCACTTATCAATGGCATAGATTCCTTTTCTCAGAAAAAAAAAACAAAATTATGAAATGACGATTAGCGAATTTTATGTCGTGCTTTTCTTTTTAACCAAACATTATTTAGTTAAAACACTATTCGGTTAAAACACAATTTTAACCGAACCATATCATACTTGAAAAATCTAACTGTCGTGCGTTCAAGGACAATATCTTACTCAGAAATTGCAACATCTAGGTTTAGGTGTCTCCGCAAATAACTCTCCAAGTGAAGCCTAACGTACAAACTGAAATGCGATGTTTTACTTCGAAGAGTCACGTCGGGCTCCTGCAACATATTTCATCATCATTCAACCGCGACAGGATGATGCAGGACTTTTTTGACACGAGCCCAACGGACGTCCTGATTCGCACGCGCATCTTGAACACGCTGACGCGCCATGACGTCGAAAAGAGTATATCTCAGGGTCAGGGTCGTTCCTTCGTCACGCTGGGCTAACGCCACAGCGTACGAGCGTAGGCTTCCGCGGCCGGAGTCAGTATTTACTAGGCTGTCCGGGTGACGCCGCGTCCATGGCGAAGGTGCCGACGTTTCGGTCGCCATTCTGCGACCTTCCTCGACCTTCGCATTACGCCCTGAGGAAGGTCGCAGAGTGGCGACCGAAACGTCGGCACCTTCGCCTTGGACGCGGCGTCACCCGGACAGGCAAGTAAATGCCACAGCATACATCAACCAACGGTCGTCCAAATCGCACAGAACGTGTGAAACCACGCGCCCGCCGCCCGGCGCCAGCCTCCGCGAGGCTGCGGCAATCAGCTGCGGTCAGCCTCCGCGAGGCATGCGCCCGACGAGGCGCCAACCTGCCAAGGCGGCCGCTGCAGAGGCGATTTATGTCTCGGGCCGGCGCCTGCCACGCCAGTTCGTCTCCGCCGCGACCTACATCGCGCGCGCGCGCGTGCGCCCAGGGCGCGTGGGAGGAACTAGGCGGGGCGAAATTAAGCGTAACAGAGAAGGTGGGAGAGGAAGAGCGAGGGGACTGATGTGGAGGAAAGGGACGAGAGGATCTGGGCGGGGAGAAATGAGGCGTAACAGAGGGGGGGGCGGGAAGGTGTGGGATTGGGGGAGAGGCGAGGAGGGAGGGTGAGTGACACGGATATAGAGGACTGGGGAACTGTGCGAGGAGAGCGGTGCGAGATAGCATAACTGAGAGAGGCGGGGAGAGGTGGGCATGTGGGAGGGGCTAGGAGGATAAGAGCAGTGACATGGAGGAAAAGGACAGGGGGAACTCGACGCGGGGGGCGGGGATGGGGGCAGATGAGGTGTAACAGATAGGATGGTCGGGGATGGCAGTCAGTGACGTAGAAGAAAGATACGCGTGGTATTAGGCGAGGGGGGGTGCGATGAGACGAAGGAGTATAGGGTGGTTGAGGTTGGGTAGGATGGCGAGGGAGCGGGGGAAGCGAAAGAGAAGTCTGGAGGGTGGTGAGTAATAGGAGACAGTGAAGGAAGGGTAGGGGAGAGACAAAGGGGACGGTGCAGGAAGAGTGGTGAAGGCGTAGGAAGTTGGGAGGAGATCCAGCACAGGAGATGAGGAGGGAAATGAAATACGTAGAAGAGAGGCTGGGTTTAGTGACTTCTAGGAGGAGGCGAAAATGACATAAAGGGCAATGGTCTGGAAGAGTGCTGAAAGAGACTTTGAGCGGAGAAGACAGAAGCGATCACATGGAGACGGAATGCCAGAGGAAGTGGGGGGGCACGATCGAGCAAGTAGGGAGGGTAGTGGGAAAATTCTGGGGGGGGGGAGGGAGCATAGGAGGAGAATTTCGGAAGGCAGATGCAAGAAGAGAGGAGGAGCCGAGGTCTTGGAGGCGCTGACGGACAGAGCGGAGCGCGCGAAGGCGAGGGCGGGGCGAGGCGGGGCGGGAATATGCTCTGGGGGCGGAGCGGGGAAGGGGCTGGGCGGCGCCGTGACTGGGCGCCTCCGGAGCCCACGCATGGCCGCGTTCCACCAGGCGCCGCCGCTCCGATCAACGCAGCGATGTGCAAAAGAACACGATTCGAGCACGATGAACCCTCCTCAGTCGACAGCGTCGTTCGCTCACTACCTCAACGAACGAATGACTGTGTTGCAATTTTGTTTCAAAATTATATTTTTCATTGAAAAGCATCAAAAATAAAACAATACCACGTCTTAGGAAAATCTTAGGAATTTAATGTCCGTATGATTTTCCCAAGACGTGGGATTGTTTTCTTTTCGACTTTTTTTCTCATCGTTTCAAAGTCATGAATGTCTTTAACATTTGGAAGAAGCACATTCATTCCCGCCTTTCCTGAATAACTTGAATACTAGTAATTAATTCATTTGATTGAAGTGTATCCTTCACATCTTCACTGGTTGTCAGCATCTTTTGTTACTAAAACTGGGCACTGCGCCACACACATTACATTGCAATTCATTACATCATTTTCATACACATCATAATTCATTACGAACGCAACAGAGCCCCTCCTTAATAAATTGAATTGCAATTAATCCTTTTGTTTGTTGTGTATCCTTTCCACCTTGATTGGTAGTCAGCTTCCTGGGTTATTAATATTGAACACTGCACCAAACACATTACATCACATGTGACGACGATATTCTTACATCATTTTCTCACACATCATAATTCATTACGAACGCATTGGGCAGCCATCGGGTATCGTGTGAGCTGGCTGAGCGTGTGTCTGTTCGTGCGAAGTGGTAGTGGGTGAAGCGCGCCCTCGGGTGCGACCGGGTCCGGCCGCCGACGCGTCGGTCGGCTGCAAGTAGCCTTGGCCTCGGTGCGCTGAAGAGCGGGCGTTGGAGGTAATTTACGACAAAGCGTCCGCCGGGCGCGGGCGCGGGCGTGGGCGTGGGCAGTTGGAGAGTCAAGGCCACCTAACAATGGCCTCTCACCGGCGGATCGAGTACACCGAGCGGCGCGCGGAGATTGTTTCCACGTTCCGAATCGTGATCTCGGGTCTCGCTTTCAAAATGAATGGTATGGTGCCTTGAATTGGGGTTTTTCACGAGGTAATGGAGATTTCGCTTTCGGAAGAATGACACAGTGTCTTGAATAGTTTAGAGGAGTTTTTTTTCGCAATACAAAACGGACAAGTCATGTACATGATGTACTCATTGTGTTTCGTATAAGAAAACTGGTCCATAAGGTTCACTCTCCCTCTTTGTGTGTCTCCAACCCTTCAACACTGCTTTTTTCTCAGGCGAGACTCGTACATAAAATCAATTAGTAATATTAAACAAATTTGTGAACGATGTTACTTTTATTAATCGAAATTGGAAAATAAAAGTATTTCTTTGATATATTTGAATCCTCTATCTTATTTTTAACAGCAAAAAATAATTTGAATAATTTTTAATACGAAATTAACAATATCATTAATCACCATTTTCTCTCACGTGAAGTCATAGTCATCCGCGGGCGGAGACATGTAAGTTATCTTGGCTGTCAGGGTGACGCCGCGTCGAAGGCTGTGGGGCCGACGTTTCGACCATCTTCTCGTGGTCTTCCTCAGGGCTCACCCGGACAACCAAGAGCATTCCTAACATTTTCTGATATCCCTTAAACTAAATTGATAATAATTCACGAATTTGGAAAATTGAGAATTTTTTTTAAGATGCTGCCGAAAAGGAATTCTATAAATTAAAAATGAATTTCTACTATTAGTAAACTTCTCAAAAGGCTAAGTTTTATCGCCGCAACCTCAAATGGCTGCCGAACGCGATATATTTTATTTGGTCATAGTTATTACGTTCACTAGCCTTCGCGAAGTGATTAACACACATTCATGGTCTTCATCTTATTTTCCTTCCAACAACTCTTTCTTCTAAAACGCAGGAGATGCGCACGAATTTATTTTGCCCTAGAATGTGCCCATTTAATTTAATGTTACTTTTTTCTAACCCAATAAAAAGAGATCACTTTTCACATGTATGTTTAGCACCTCTTTTTATTTTATTTTTTTTCTGTCTATCTCGTTCTTGACCTCCTTCATTATAACCTCATTTTTGCTGATTCGTCTCTTCTTCTATTGCATATTTTAAGTCCTCATATGACATACGACAATTTTCCGTTAATAATCGTAACGATAGTTAATTAAGTAAAGAAAGAGAGTATTTACCGTACAAAATAAATGTTTTAAAATGAGTGTGCTAAAGATATTTTCATACGAGATGCTAAGATTGCTTAGTAAGAAATTTTAAGTATAATCTTGAGATAATTTGTAAACGCGAGGCTGCAGCCGCATTGATTCATTTGTTCCAATGTTTTGTTTACTTGGTTGAGCGGAGTGTTATTTACTTTCCCGTACAAATACCACGAACTTTCCAATCAGTTAACTGGGAACAAAAGTATTACTTTCCATACATGACGCCAAAAACGCATTAACGCCACAAACGAAGACGCCCTATTCATATAAGAGGAAATTTTCAGAGAAGTGTATCCTTATTTACGCAATTCTGTCATTAATTAAGCATATTCGTTTCTTGCTAGGAACGCTTCCTGAGTAATCTGCTCTTCCCCCCTCTTATTTCCATTTCGCCCACACCACAGCACCATTAATGTAGTTATAAAAGCCGTATTTACGACATCGGATATCTGAGAGAAAATCTAACCAAGGCATTACGATCTCGCCGCCAAGTATAAGAGCGCCGTTAAATTGAATTTCCTTCGTATTCTTATTCATTTAGCGGAGTGATACAAATTCCCTCGCCCACAAGAGGAGCGCGGCGCCCCCGCTTAGCCCAGGTACCACATTCCCCTCGCGTAATTGCCTCTCTCTCGACAACGCGCCCTAATGAATATTCATCCCGCGGCCCCGCGCCACCGGCTGGGCAGGTCCGCGGGTAACGGGCTCCAGGGCAGAGGCAGGCGTGGGGGCGGGCCACTCGAATCGATCCTGTTCGATTCGGCTCTACGATTTCGATCTTTCTGCGTTGCGGATTCACTGAAGAAGTCATGAGTGAACTACAAATACGAGACTTGGTGGTGATGCGAAGGAGAACTGTCGTATGAGTTGGTTAGTGGATAAGGATTATTATTATTATTATTATTATTATTATTATTATTATTATTATTATTATTATTATTATTATTATTATTATTAATATCATTATCATTATTTCTTTGAAGTCTCTCGCTTAGCGAGGTGTCCTACAGCAGGCACCGGCACCTTTGGAGAACCAAGATGCCTGCTTCGCTTGCAAACTCGGGCGGTCGGAATTCAACATGAAGTTATGTCAATAAGAACTTCCTCACGATGTGTGCAGTACTCAGGAGAACAGTCTTTTGCATTGCTTAAATGTGCCAAGCCTTGCAGACGATGAAATTAGTTCTTCACAGACCAGTTCAATTGCAGAGATGGCCACAGGGACTACTTCAACAGAACTACTCTAACCGCCACTTGTGCTCAGTTCAATAGCCAAGGCCTGATATTTTCGCTTCTTCTCGGCCATAGAGGGAATTATATTTCGGTCTAAAGCGATAGCTATGTCGAGTATAATCCCTTTCCGTAAAGCCTTATCAATCCATATTATTATTATTATTATTATTATTATTATTATTATTATTATTATTATTAAATCATTCGTCATTGGTTCCACCCGTGCGAACATTATATGGTTTAGAAAGGTTTGACTTAGTAATGTGCGACTTATGAAAACGCATTCGAGTCAATTCGAAACCAGACTTTAAAAAAACAGGACGAGCCGTTTCCGAGTTACCCACGATGGTAAAGTATGTCTCAGGGTCACTAGTGTTGTCGGTTGGACTAGTGTTGTCCGGTTATTGATTTGTATTCAAAGTATGAAATTCAAAGTTTTGGCCTTAAAACTTTGTTTGATTAAGTTAAATTAATTCTGGGAGAGGAGGTCGTACCTCATCCAGCTTTCAGGAGGTTGTGTAAAGATGGCATCTTATAAATCGCACTAAACCGTCAACTTTCTTTCCCTTATTACTATTCATAAAAGGAATATGACCATTAGTATTACTACCATTTCCAACATTTCTGTACAGTCGAAGTAAACCTCGGTTTTGTTTTATCGTACGAGAGCTTTAGAGGAAGCGCAGCCGAGGCCCGTTGGCAGCACGAAAGGAAGCCCAGAAGCGAAGGGGGAATGCGGCGCAGAGGCCGGGAAGGCGTGGCCGGCGAGGCGCACACAACACAGAGCGCGGCCAGCGCGCGCTTGGGCCGCAGTGCGCGACGCCGCCAGCGTAAATTGGGACCTCTTAGCGCTGGCTGCGAGGAAAGCGACACCGCCCGCTGCAGCAGCGATGGCGGTGGCGGTGGCGACGGAGACGACAGCGCGGGTTGTGGTGGCGGAGGTGATTATAATAGGGTGGGGAGAAGGCAGAGAATGGAACAAAACGGAAGCCGGAGTGATGGTGGCGGTGGCAGGGGCCGTGGTGGTGGTGGTGGTGGTGGTGGTGGTGGTGATGATGGTGGTGGTGGTGGTGGTGGTGGTGGTGGTGGTGGTGATGGTGGTGGTGGTGGTGGTGGTGGTGGTGGTGGTGGTGGTGGTGGTGGTGGTGGCGGCGGTGGCGGTGGCGGTGGCGGTGACGGAGGCGGTAATGGTGGAGAACACGGTAGTGGTGATAGTGATGAGGGTGGAAGTGGTGGTGATGGTAGCGGAGTCGAAAACTGAGATGGCGGTGTCGAAGGCGATGGTGATGGTAGCGGAAGTGGATGCGGTGGCAATGTCGTTGATGGCAGGGAAGGTGATTGGCTGGGGGCAGTGACAATGGCGGAGGCGGTGTGGTTGGTGTTGGTGGCAGAAATTGGCGCAGGGAGAAAGCGGGGGAGCGATGGCGAGGGTGGGACGGTCAGGGCGGGGCGAGTTCGGAGGCGGTTGAAGTGGCCCTATGGCTTGGCGGCGGTGATGCGTCTGTGGTAGCGACCGGTGATCACCGCGGGGAGAAGGCAAGGGGACGGTGTCGAAAGTGGGAGAGGGCGGAGTGGGGGCGGAGGCGGTCACAGTGGCGCTGGGTGTGGCATCAGTGGTAGAGACTACTGACGGACGCGGGGAAAAGGCAGGGCAAGCTGCGGCGAGGATAGGAAGGGGGGAGTCAGAGGCGGTGGTGGTGATGGCGGCGTGTGGCGGCGACTAGTGGCCGGCGCGGGGAGACGGGAGGGGAGCGGTCAGGACGGGCGGCGAGGCGGGAGGGGGCGGGGCTAGGGCGGAGGCGGCAACGACGCAGCCGGGTCTTCCGGGAACAGCTGCATCCGCCGCTCGGTCTGCCACGCCCACAGAAGCACTTGCACTCGCGCACAGGGCCAGGACGGCGCGGATTACCAAGAAGTGTTTAAGAACATAGAGAGGGCCACAGTGCCATGGTCAGAGGGTTCTTTTTTGGGGGAGAGCTCGGCAGGAAAGCTTCACTTAAGAATATTCAACACTTCACTGACACAAATATTTTAACAATTTTTCCCAGAAACCGGTTACGAAATTTTGACCTATTTTAATCTGAACGAAATGTGAAAGTTTTAATTGCCATTTAATTGCTTTACTCGTATTTGTTCTAATTGTAAAATTCGTTTATTTTGCATTAACCACATTCTAAATAACATTTTCCACTCGTAACCACATTCCCCAACACGTGATATCTACACGCACGAACAATGCCTGAAATTACAATATCTTTCAAGGTACAATTTGTCTTTGAATACGAAATACTTATTTAGCAATTTATAATTTATGATATTAACAATCACAGCGCTAATAATTCATTTATTACGTCTTTGTCAGAACATCGTTTGGAATGGATGTATTCCCAGAACTGCTGCATGACAAGGTGCATAGTAACACATTCATCTCGCAGTGGGGGCCACAGAATTCGCTCGTCCGTCGGCCGCAGATGGGGCTAGTCTGAGGCGACGGCGTCACATAAATCGTACTTCACAAACTCTTATTGCTTTCATATGCAAATCTTCATGCACTGAATGAATCGTAGAGACGGGCGGAAATGTGAGTTCAATTGTGACGTGAGCTGCGTTTAGCTCTATGCACGTGTCAAATTCAAGGTTGTTCATTTCGCTCTTCTACGCAGTATAAACGAACTTGAAGAGAGCATGTTACTGCAAACATTAGCTCGACGTGTTACGGCTGCCTAATGAATATTTCCATCGACGAACCATTCTTATATTTCACTTCGATTTTTGATTCACTGTGACATACTGTGTGACCCACAATGTACGGACGCACGTTTATATACTATCATTCGCGCAGACAAAAGAACGGTTCATTTCTGGGGATTGAAAGAAATGAAAAGATGAGAGAGGAAGTAACGGGATGAAAGAGGTAATGAAGCAATGCGAGAAAAAAGAGAAAAATACTACAGCAAAGAGAGGAAAAGAATAAAAGTTGGAAAAGAGGATGGTAAATATTTTCGGAGTAATCTTCAGCGTTTTAAGAAACCTTGTTTTTTCATATTATTGCATCAAGTTAGTTCTAATTCAAATTTGAAATGTAATAATTAAAACGCACCCATCTTATACTTGCGTTAACTCGAACTCTTTGACAATTATTGAGGAATGCTAAGTTGCACTGTTCCGGACATTCTTCCAGAAGAGGATAGTTCACCGCGTGACGTTTGACAGTAAATCTCCTTTTCTTGTCGCTTGAAAAGCTCCCTTTGTTAAGCGTTCGTAAGGACGAAAAACGTCTCGCACTCTTGAACTCGCGGGAGAATGTGACAGAACAGCTGTGTTGTGTACCAGCTGACCATCCATGTAAAATCGTCTCGTCAACACAACCCTGTTAATTAACACTCGTCCACTGCTCCTTTCAACGCACTTTCCGACGACAGTACACGCAGCTGCAAGTGCTCAAAGAGAAACGAATTCAGTGAATAACCATACCATTCTTTCGGTTCATTCGGTCCCTCAGCAAGCAGGAACTTCAGATAAGGAATGCGGAACAGTCCGCCGAATATTTGTTCTGTGGGCAGTATACCTTCAAGCTACTCCCCGACAAAATGCCTGATGAACAGAAGTACAAATCTAAAGAACGTATCCATGCACTTTCAACATGTACGATTTGTGTATTTCGCATTTATCATCTTGTACATTCAAGATTCAAAAGCAACAGCTGTATACACGCTAAGATGCGAAAGACAACGCAAAGACATTTATTGTCCGGAAAGTACAGAGTTTGTGCATCATGTTAGCTACTAGAATACAAACCTAAGCAAAATGGTGACAAATTATTCAACATTGTCATTGGAAACATGCATACATAACTATTTTGATGTTGTACGGGTGAGCAGCAGACCTCCAACACACAGTTGTAAAATCACTGATGTTGAAAACCAATGGAAGAGAGGGAAAGAAAGAAAGGTAGATAAAGGAGAAAACGAAGAAAAATTAGAAGACACGGAATATGAATAGAAATAATATTTAGCAGGGAAGAACAATCCAGGAAAAAAAGAATTAACAATTAAAAAGAATTAAAAAAGAAAGTGGAAGACAATCAAGAAAAATAAGATAATGGGAAACAAAAATAGAAGGAAACACAAGGAATATAAAGATAAAGAAACGGATAACTGCAAGGGAAGAAGACAAAGAGGAAGGGAAAGACAAAGCAGAAGAAGTTGAGAAAAATAGGGTTACGATGTAGGACGTGGAGGAGATATAGGAAGAAAAGAAAAAGAAGGCTAAGAAAAATGCTTGCACAAAATAACAGTTTGGAATGACGCTCGGACCTTAGGCCTTTAATTCCCCTGACATGGGCATGCAAAGCTTCGACGGGCAAACTTTTTGATCAGTCTCTAGAGCAGGGATGCGACATAGACAACAAAATATTGTTTCAAAACCTAACACAGGAACACACAAAATAGTTGTTAGATCGAAATATTAGACCATCCTCCAAAAAACCATCGTGAAATTGTATTTTTTTGTTTTCGAGGGTTGTTGTCAGACCCAAAGACTTGACACATGTTTCTCTAGTGTGTCAAGTCGTTGAATACGAATCTCAAGCCAGAATTGCCCACTACCCTCTAGTTAGTTTTATCGCAAAAAAAACACCAGTGAAGAGTACAGCGATCGACAGCCATCCCGATCTTCTGCGCTTGCACAGTTCGAATTATGAATACGCAGATTATCAAGAGTAATATAGAGTGCACAATATTTACTAGGCTGTCGCAATACGCCCTGAGGAAGGTCGCAGAATGGCGACCGAAACGTCGGCACCTTCGCCATGGACGCGGCGTCACCCGGACAGCCTAGTAAACACTGACTCCGGCCGCGGAAGCTTACGCTCTCACTAGAGTGCACAAGATACTGCAATCAATTGCTGTGCTTGCAGTCCCTAATACATCACTCCCAAACCATCAATATTTTCAAACTTCGATGTTTAAAAAAAACGGTACAGTAACCTCTAACATTTACGTTCGCTGGGGGGGGGTGAATTTAATTTGAGAGTGGCCGTATTTATTCTTTTATAATTTAGATTTCACTCACACAACAAACTAAAAAAATAAATAAATAGAACCATTAACAAAACAGGGGCTAAAATTCTGAGCGCCGACGGTCATCTTCACGTTCTTTCTCAGTTCATCGTAGAAGAATGCGGGAAGAAGGAAGAGGCTAGTCTAAGCCTACCGCATATGCGTTGGCCGCCATTCCGCGCGATATACACGGAAAGGCGCAGTCAGTTCCGGGGAATCTGTTCATCTCTTGGAGAAGAGAAAGTCTGCTCAATGAAGGTGGTATAAGCATCGTTCCCTTTATTCGAACAAATGAAATGAGAGACAGTTATATTTAAAAGTTATAATTTCAAATTTTAACAAAACTGTTATTATGGAAATTTTTAATTCACAAGCAACACATCGAAAACCTAAAACACCGAACACAAAACATCAATGTTAAAAAACATCACCTTCAATATAATGCTGTTCAAAACAGCGATTGATTGAATATTTCGTGTTTCCGGGAGCAACTACTGCTAATGTAAGGCCATTAGTCCCGTAAGTGTAGTGCAAATTTTTATCATCGGAGGTGGCGATAATTTTTCCTGATCGATGGTAATATTCGGCGCCGACCGACATGTCGGCTTGCGGTTTTTTTCTCAACCAGGTATCTCCCACTAGCGGAGCACCGCCCCCGCTACAAGTCCTAAGCTCCCGATTGGTCTCCCGTGAGTGTAGGTCAGGTATGGGTTTGTGTAGTGCGGTTAAGGGCGTGTGTGTAAAGGGTGAAGAAAGAACAAGGAAAGATCGCGAGTGATCAGTGGACCGTTCGTTAGATTACTGTTCGGGCATTGGCCTGATGTTGATAGGAGAAATCAGTAAAAATCAGAGCAGCTGCTCGCTGCAATTCTCCTCCAGACAGCGGCTGAATTCGACCTAACTGTCTAGCTTGTGTCGAAAATCCTGCCACCGCACCCTAGGATCTCCCGGTCACGTGCACTGCAGTGACGTCAGTTGATGCCTTGCGCCACCTTTGCCGGTTTTTAATTATTTCGCATTTCTGGGCGCATCAACTGCGATGTTTTATTTGTTTGTTATTTTTTTAAGCTCATCGATGTCTCATCTCTACCGCGGAGCGCGGCGCATCGCATCGCGTCGCGTCGCGTCGCATCGCATCGCATCGCGTCGCGTCGCGTCGCGTCGCGTCGCGTCGCGTCGCATCGCATCGCGTCGCGTCGCGTCGCGTCGCGTCGCGTCGCATCGCGACGCGTCGCGTCGCATCGCATCGCGTCGCGTCGCGTCGCGTCGCGTCGGCGAGGTCGCTGCGCGGCACCGGTGCGGCGCCCGCGGATAACCGGGCCACTCGGACGCCGCGTCGCGCTGCGCGCCGGCAGATGGCGCAACGGGAACCGTGGCCCCGGGCGCCCGCGCACCTCGCGCCAGGCCGCTACTCGGCGCGCGCCGCCCAAACGGCGGGTCTGAACGGGCATCCGTGCTCTGCCATTTGCAAATGGGGTCAATGGAGACCAGGACGCTGCGTAGGTGAAAACTATATACGGCAATTAAATTAGTTCAACACCCGGAGTAATAATAATAATAATAATAACAATAATAATAACAATAATAATAACAATAATAATAATAACAATAATAATAACAATAATAATAACAATAATAATAACAATAATAATAATAATAACAGTAATAATAATAGTGAAGGTGCAAATCAATAAAGATCAATCATTTATGTGGCTTAAATGGGGATGAATGAAGCCATAATCGGATGCTGTTCTATTAGCTGCCCAAGACCAGGCACTGAGAACTCATTCTGATAAAGCTGTTCTCAAAATTTCCCAAAATGATAAATGCCGCATTTGCTACGAACATGTACATGCACCATTGATCATATCGTCTCATGTTCAATTCTAGCGAAGACCGAACACATCAAAAGACACGACAGGGTGTGTAGTTACCTCCACTGGCAGATGTGTACCGTTCTCGAAGTTCCAAACGCATGCCCCAAGTGGTATGAATACTCACCAAAACCGGTGACGCCTGTTGGACTCTATACAATATAGTACGATCAACACATTCAAACGAATCGCACGATTGCGGCAAACGAACTGGATATTTTAACTGAGAATTGGAGAAAAAAACATGTCTACTTGTAGATGAGACTGTGCCTTTCGATCCAAACGTCGTAACCAAGGAGGCAGAGAAACGCCTTAAATACAAGGTGTTTGGAAATCGAGATCGGCCGAATGTGGGGTGTCAAAGTACAGGTCGTACCAATTGTCATCCAAGCTCTGGGATTTGTTCCGCAAAATTTGTGTACAAACTTGGATACATTTCCAGGTCATTCAAAAAATGCGCAGTGCAAGAAATTGCTTTATTTCTAACAGCGCAAATTATTGTAGAGGCACCCACAGTGCTTAGATCTGTTCCTTAGCTGGTTGCAGCCAGAACTAAATTTTATATTCAGCCGACTGATAACGTCTTTAGCCGTGATGTTTAATAATAATAATAATAATAATAGTAAAAATAATAATAGTAATAATAATAATAATAATAATAATAATAATAATAATAATAATAATAACCATATATTGCGTAATATATTGCAGAGGCATTTGATCTGCTCCTCAAGATGGGGAACCAGGCAATAAGGTGGTCTGGTCTTCTGTTTTACCATTAAATGAACTTACATGTACATAATTAGAATTGAAGCAATGGACGCGTCCGGATAAGCGAAATAATAAAAGCTACGAATGATTAAGGGTGATAGCATAGAGAAATTTCTTTCTTTTTTGATGATGGGCATAAGTCCCTTGAGGGCAGTTGCCCGAAGTGTCGCGAGTTGGAGTCCCGTTGGGGATCTGCGTGCCTGTCAGTTGTGTTATGTTGCGGAATACCTCACCGCACAGCCGGCCATCTCGGGATACATCTAACTAGTCACTTGTGTAGGTTTATTCAGAACACCTTATCACTTGATAGGCTTCAGGGTAATATGTTACTCTACATCTTTCGTTTTTCTGTTGCAGTTTCCGGAAATGAAAAGTGGCAAGCGTGAAATGTTTTGTTTTCTCAAATGCGCTTTCAAGAACACACATTAGACATGTTTTTCCTGCAATATCAACTAATTATAAGTGAAACTAAATTTTTGTTTACTTTAAATACATATTCAGTAACCTTATATTCTTTTATTTGATTCTGTATCTTATGAGTAACACATTACCCCACGTATCCATCTACCGGTGTAGCAGATATGTACCCTTTCTACGATTAAGATGGTTTAAGGTGACCTACACTGTTAGGTGCCAAGAAGGAGGAGACGTAATTCTAACCCTTACAAGGATCTCTGGAATGTTTGCTTCAGTGCTGTTCCTTACGGTACATCATCGTACGTTCTTCCAAACATACCTGAAAAGAAAGAAAACAGGATTCATTATACCACAACACAAAAATTACCGAATGGTTGTCCAGTTACTGTTAACATCATCACCATTTCAAATAGACAAGCGAGTAATGAAGAAGATTATTTTACAGTTTATTTACTATTCGTAACGATGTATCGAACGTATCGGAGTAACGATGCCGTATGCCCCTATATTCCACCTATTTATATTGCACACAATATTATTATACTATCAGATCCAATTTGAGATTCTGTCGTCATTTTTTTAAACAACCTTAGGGGGTATTTTACGTATTTCGTAAATAAGTACGTAAATAAGTACAACACGTACATGAAAAAAAAAATCACAACTGATGAAAATGCTACCAACAAGATTTGTGGAAGTCTAATACAGTGAACAATAATTAACTACCAAATAGCGACACCACTTGTCAAAGTAGGATAATTGAGTTGCCTCGCGAGATTGCTGAACCAGCAAACCATCCCCTGAGTTACGACCTCACCACGAAACACGCAGAAGTCGCGTCGGATCGCGTCTCACAATTTACGAGTCCAATGAAATACGCAAAGTATATGCAGAGAAGCGGACGAACCGCTGTCCCATGGGAATTCCGCGGCCTGCGCGCGCAACATTATTCAATAACAAATGCGCATTTTCCTTCGAGTACGTGCTAAACCCAGAATTATGGGCGAATGTATAACTGGTGTCGGGAGGCGCCCACGAAATATTTGATTTACGCTCCGCGTTGTGTTTTCTCTCCCCCTGCGCATTTCCGCGCGTGTGCGTTGTAAAGACTGCTTCTCATGAAACACGCATAAGGGAAATAAACATAGCCTTTTTTTTCGGGCGCCTCGGGGATACAAAGCAGGGACGGGGGCCTCTCCCAAATTGTGCTTTGTGGCGCTCTCGGCGGACACGTCCGCGTGGTGCCGCGCCGGGCGACTGCAGGATGTGGGGAGGCGGCGACGAAGGCAAGGAAGGGTGAACTGGGCGCGGATATTCTGTTAGGTCACATGTTCCTCTATTCATTTTTTTAAAAAAATTATTTGTTTTATTTCCGATTGTACTCACACAAGTGAACATTAGGGAAATGTGATAACAGCAGCTGTGCTATTGACATGGGTGAAATAGTCACGCAGCCATGACTCTTCAATAAATAAGTACAAATGTGGGGCATACTTAGGTACAAGCTTCATAGTCTAAATGGTAGATCTAGAGGATGGTGGCGTTGGAGGTGTCTCACTTGTTTGCTGTTGTCTAGTAGGATTATTCCCGTTCATGTGCCGAAAAGTAACAGCACCCTTCTGTGTAAATACAGTTTAACTAACATTTCGTTGTACCATACTGTGAGCGTTTGTAATGAGGCACAACATGGTAAGAGACACACCCTGTCAGCATACTTGACCGTTCTACTCACGTAACATACGCTTCATATTTTACACCTACATCTTTTATCTCTGAACTTACCATCATCGTAACGTATTTAACATCAGCAGCATAAACTTTTTTAACATAACACGGAGAATGTGAATATAACGTAAAATCTAACGTGTCCTGATTAATATAGTAGTTTAGGCATTTTTACACTAAAACATTATTGAGAGGTTGAAAATGTACCGTTCAGTCCTAGACTCTCTTAAATGTTTGTTGCTAAGACATAATATACAAATTAAATTTATTGACAGGCGGTTTAGTACCAATGCAAGACAACCCAAACGAGCACCTCCAACAGATTGAAAACTTCATCACATTTCTGAGTAGTATAATAGTGTAAATGGAAGTTTCCGAGTTTAGAAGTTGGGGTCCCTGGCATAAGCCAACTTGGAAACGCATGTTACAAGGCATTTTTAGGGGTGTTGAAAGTAAATTCAAGCACTTGAAGTGAATCCCTCCACTCTTGAAGTAGGGCTAGTGAGAGCACGAGCACGCATGCTGGTGGACGTGCACACGTGTCGCCGGCTCTCGGTCGATAAGGGGTCGGCAACTTTCCGCACACGTTACTATCGCCAACCGCCTCTATGCTGCTAACGACTCTTGAAAGTGGCGGAAACGCGCGTGTGCGAGGCAACCAGTTTTCCGAATACGGCCATTATACCCGCAGCGACTGCATTTACCATTCCTCTTTCTTTGGTTATTAACTCGTAGCCATTATTTTAATTACTCTACCAATATCCAAACGTTCGTTCATCGTTTGGATTCAGCTTCGTTCTGTAATAATGAAAGAAATATTGAAGATATAAATATCAATACTACTCTTTTAAATAATTACGTAATTTCACATGGTTCGTATTCATTTCTATTAAATGCGTTTGTTTCAATACATTAAAAGTAACTGAATGGTGCTTTAATTAAAAGGAACGGTTAGCAACACATTCCACGCAATTTCAAATACGCGAATCGTGAAAAAAAAAAAACCTCTAGGCATGAAATTCTAAATTTATCAACATAATTAATTTCAATCAATTTGTTGGAAGCTCTCTTCTTGAAACAGTACGTATTATAAAAACGCGAAATATTAAATCAATAATTATTTTAAAATTCTGTTGCCTTTTGGAAAGATTAATTAAGAAACAGGATTTTTGCCAAAGAGGAATTTTGGAACTCTATAAAATATCAGCTTCATGGGGTAAAATTCACATTAAAAAGTTATGCGCAATTTCGATTAACTACTTTATTTTATATACCACTTGACATAAGACTCTAGTATGCATGTAAATCGTAATTTACGACTTAAGAAGTACACAGGTTGCACATCCATTTCACGTCCGTTTCCCTCATTGTCACCTATTTTTGAACATTACGGCAGCAGGAAAAATGCCAAAGGCATTACAGAAGGCGCCCAGGGCGTGATAACGAAGGAAGTGCACGCCACGCTGTAGCGATGTCACGCACAGCCTTACAGGGAAAGGCGCTCAGCCCTACGCGAGATAAGCGCTCGCGAAAAAACGTGCACGGAGTTGATACTCAGTGAACCCATCAACATTGTCAAATGACAAGGATGGGGTGCCGCGGTGCCGACAGCCGATTTTGAAAAATTGTGAGTATCCTGTAGAAAGGTCGTTATTCCTTATACTTTCGAAATGAAAACTGAAGTGAATTTACTCAGCATCTTAGAATTGTAAATATTGTTTTAAAAAATAATTTTACTTAGTAATATTACTCGTTACCACGTTTTTGTTTTCTATAAAATAAAATTGAATATCTGCTTCAATATGATCCCCCCCCCAAAAAAAAAAAGACATTTACTATATTACAAGGAACTAAGTTACATTGTAGTCAGTCCCTAAATAACGTAACGCTAACGATGGGGGAGGGGGTTGAGGAAGAGTTAGGGGTATTCCATTATTGTTATGTAGCATTGATTTTTTTTTACATTTGTGGAAATACTTCCTTTTTTGTTACACTACAACATGAAGATATTATCTAATTAATTTGTTATAAAACAAAATTATTTAAAAGTATTGGTAGTTATTACTGACTGAATGAAATGAATACATTTTTTACTGAACTGTAATTCATTTTTCCTTCTTGCATTTACGTGGGAGTGAGAGGGTTGTCGCAAGCGTTACGTAATGATTATAGGGGGTTAATCGCGCGTTACGGGTGATTTAAAGGGGGAGAGGGGTATTCAAAATACTCCAAATTTGATTTAGGTAATTTATGGACAGCCCCGAGAGATCGTGGAAGTTTGAAGGGGGAGGAAACTACCCAACAGAAGAGAATTAGAACAACTAAGTACATACAATGGATCTCTAAGACGATGACGGAAAGACTTACAAAAACAAGATCAGCCAGTTAGGGCTTACCAAATGTACTAAACTCAACGGAAGGGGAAAATTAAAAAAGAATAGCATAATAAATAAAAACAAATTATCACGAAACAAAGTTAAAGAAATAAGCAGCAAGGATTCATTATCAATTAAGTGAAATGAGTATACGAGAATATTTTTATTGCACGGCTCTTTATAATATTTTATGTTGTACGACAGTACATGACGAATTTCTTTTTAACGACAAGTCCCTATAACGATTCGCGTTCGGTTACTTTACCTTTCAAGCTACACATTGGTACACTGTCTGTACCGAAAACGTGCCGTAATGAAAGAAAGTGCTCAGTCCCTTGATACTCGCCATGCAGTTTTTTATTTTATTTCTTCCTGCGCCCAAAGCGAGAGTAAATCACCATGAAACAATACAAGTGTGAGAAAAAAGAAAGCACAGCGAGCGCGCCCAGTCAATCATCACACGTGCGGGGGTGGCGCGTGGCTCGCAGTGCGTAACGCGTCGTCTGGCGCTGCAGGCGACGACGGCGACAGCGGCGGCGGGGGCAAGGACCTCGGGGCGTCGCCGCCGCCGCCGCCGCCGCCGCCGCCGCCGCCGCCACCGCCGCCACCGCCGCCACCGCCGCCTCGCCGCGATGCCCATGTCGTCGCCACCGCCGGCGCCTTCACAACTGCACTCACCACGTGCGTAAATACAGTTCGTCACTCTTCACTTATTATATATCCTCTATTCACTCGCTCACTCATTCCCTCGCTCTCTCATTCCCTCGCTCTCTCATTCCCTCCCTTTATCATTAACGCACTGATCACTCATTCACTCATTTAATCATTCACTCATTTAATCTTTCACTCATTTAATCTCATTTAATCTTTCACTCATTTAATCATTCACTCATTTAATCATTCACTCATTTAATCATTCACTCCGTTTTACCTCCCGCTGTAATATCACTCAACTTTTATATCACAATCAGGTCAATGGCGCGCGTAATCAGGTACGCACCTAATCAGGCGCAATGTCAATTGGTTGCTCTGCTGGCAATACACTCTCTTATATTCCTTTCCTTGCATCGCATGTGCCAGCGACGGCGTCGCCGCGCCGCTGGGAAGCGTGTTACGTTGAGGCCGAGGATAGGCTGAGAGCGAACCTCCGTTTCCAGTAAAGGCAACAAGTTTTCGAGAGTCGTTCAACACGAAGCCAGGCCGTTCTATGAACATCCGCATAATCAAACTGCTTAAAATTTTACAACTGAATAGGAAATTTAAAAAGTCTTAAAATACAGACGTCAAAATGTTCACTTCAATTTTATATCAACAATTAATTTGCTTTTTTTAATTTTTTTCTTTTTTAAACATATGCTGATGACGTTTATTGGAGTGTAATAATTATATTAACTCGTAGCAGCACTACTTTTGAATCTGGACTCTTTTCAAATTCTATTCCGTTTAGATTTAATGCAGTCAAATGAAGAATGTTTATGTACCAACGAAAATACATTAACGTCAAACGTTGTACAAACATTCTAGTATGTATTTTAAAGTAATCAACTTAATCTCTGAACTTCAAATAAGTAATAAAGTTTAAAATATGTTTTTGCGAAAATACACAGTGATATTTTGCAAAAGTTTATAGTTTGATATTACGTAAAAATAATACATATGACATTTACATATGACACATACAGAAACATCACGTATTACGATACAAGCTCTATTACTAACGTTTTCAATGAAACATGCATGAACCATCAAATGAGTTAATAGGAACCATTTGTTAAAGTTGTCGCACATTAATTTTAATTATCAAAGCTATCTTCCGACCAGCGAGACGTTTTCACTGAACTCGTGAAACACCCGATATATAGACGCTCCTTGAAATACTTAATTCAACACATTTAATGGCCTGGGACATGACAGTTTCATTAACATTTTATTGCCTCTCGGAAATAACGCGAGATATAATTTGTGCTGCAGATGTGGATGGCATCCAGGTCTTATTACATTCCTGCTGCCAGTGCTCGCGCAAGATGCTCGATCCAGAATTCCTAAATCGCACATGAGAGCGCGGGGTGAGCAACGAGCTAGCAACGCGGGAAGTCTTTCCCGGTCTCTCCTGAAACACGACATTAATACTGATAAATACATAAATGGTACGTTTAATCGAGCTCTATTTAACTTTGACATGAGGCTGACCTGTTTTCAGTATCTCCTATGATTCTCAAGAAGCAAACGGGTACCAATTTGAATGAACTGTATTGTAGAGTAGGCCGTAACATACAGAACGCAATGTTGTCAAGATAGCTTCATTTTCGAAACAATATTGCATTTTCACGATGTCCAGGTGTTGACTACTTATCTTCATTGTTTCCAGTACCGTCTTATATTAGTGTTCTCTTTTCTTTCTAGAAACAAACACTAAAACCATCCTGTTTAACCATTTATATTCGACAATTCGAAGTTCTCCTTTATAGATTCTATTTTAATTTCAGCTTCCTTACATCTATTTATATTCGTCAAACAACATCAACATACAACCTCCATGACAGAATTGTATACTTTCCTTGAAATAAAATGTCTTAAAGCAAATAATATCCACAAAAATTGCTAACATTTTTGTAGATATTGTTTGGAGAGTCCAGACGAATTTTCATGAAGTAGTATTTACTAACGTGGCTTAAAAAGTGTTTAAATACAGAAAACAAAACTGAAGCACTGATAGCCTGAAGTTTTTGTACTCCCAAAAATGTCACCTATCGAATGTAGAGTAGATAACGAAACACCGATTCATCAAAAATGTTCAATATTTACAATATTGAACCGAGTGATTTATGATATCTAATTACTGCAGTAATTACGCATCTATCAAATTAATTCTTGAACGACTCACTAAACACCATCTATCAAATTAATTCTTGAACGACTCACTAAACACCGCACGCATTATGTTCCCGTTTGATGATAAGCTCTTCCGCACCACTGCGAACAAGCCAGAGCACGAAAGTAAGCAAAAACACAGAGAGCTCGTAATTGCCAACAATTTTATTGGCAGCATCGGCTTTCAATGGGCTTGCTTTCAGAAGTTCTCATTACCTGAAAGTGTGTAAACTGTGGAGCGCTCCATCAATAGAGTGAAAGCAATGGAACAAAAACGAGAAACTATCGAGAGGAAAGGTAGTGATACGAAGAGAGAATGTATACGTCCATACGGGCAATGTGAAATCGTAACAATATCGTTCACTTTCGTTCTCCTAAGGCAGGCGGATTCGTGATTGAAAATATATCATTAAAAATAGAAGAAAAAGAAAGTTCGCATTAACAACAAGCTTGAGCTTTTTGGTATTGATACATGCATTCCAAGTCGTGCGTTTAAATTGTTACATTCAATTCCACTTTTAAAACACAATTTTAAATGATATTGGCTCATAGAGAAAAATTCCTGAGGGATAAAAAGAAATGGTATGTGATTATAATATTTCCACATAACTTTCGGGCTTTATAATTAAGTGAATACATTAAACAAGCAATGAAGAAAAATAATGCATTATATGCATTGTGCACTTTCATCGTTACCGCATTATAAGGAATATATGACAGAATACTATCGAACAGTAAAAGGTGATGATGAGTGACAGCAGTAGTTGACTAGAAACAGGTAAACATTTTCTTTTATGTTATATTATTTCTTTGTGTATCAATCGATATTTATTCACACATTCCTGGTCGACAATTCTGTCTTCCAGTTTGTTTGTTGTTGTTTTTTAAATTGCAAATTGTTAAGTAATATAAATCAAGCTGTCCACGCAACATCAACATCTAAAACCTTAATGAATTTTACAAATTAAAAATTAATTTAACAATTTAAAAAATGTTTTGAAACGGGTCGCGTTTACAAATTATTTATTTCTATTTAGTAGAAATTAAGGTTTGAAAATATCGTTATGGTAACATGATTTTATTTAACATGTTTTATTTTATTTTTTCAAATTAAAATGCTACTACGCACGGTCAATTTTGAAGAATTAGAAATAAGTAATTATTAATTAAAATAATATATGATTTCCTGTTGATCGCCGATTTCACAAAAAAATGTTTTTTTTCGCTTTAATGTTACCAAACTACTCCATTTGAAATTTAAGTGGTATTTAAATTAACATCCCCAAGTATTTCAATACTTTAAACTAAACGTTACTACGCCAATAATAAACAACTTTAAAAATAACTTTTGTAATATTGATGCATATTAGGGGGATGGAAAATATTTTAAAGTAGGCGTTGACGAAGATAATTGCTAGAAAAGAAAAATATAAATCGCAGTATGGATTATGGAAGTTTTAAATGCATGTAATTGGGAAACCCGCCCTAGTATCAATACAATAATTGTATGATGCTTCTAATTCATTCGCAATAACGATTCAGAACTTTCAATTCTGTACCTCACACTAAAGCAATCCAAATATATTTTTATCAATCATAATACATTTTTAAAAATCAGGAATTTAAAAGGCTTTTCCATTGTTCGGGAATACGGAACTATCAATTTGAACTGATTTGACTGGATCCTGTAATCTCATAGTCTTAATACATGCACGAAATTAAAGTATTTGGGGTTTCAAATTGCTAATTCATACCATATAATCTTATAATTAAGATGCGAATTTATAGGCACAAAAAACTGTAGAAACATGACCACAAAATAGGTACTTAAATATGAAAAATAAATAGGCATTTTTTCTTATCTATGTTACAAGGTAGAAAATTTCTGAAGTTGCTTCGATCTGACAATCCTCCTTTCTTTCGTTGTGGGGCAATTGAGACAAAGAAAATGCATGTCGTTAAATGCAAGCTGATATTCTAATGCTGCACAGTAAGATCTTTTTTCTCATTCTCGATTTGAAGGTAGTGAAAACATTGTACAATTTGTTTTAATTGACATGGATAACACAAATGTTGTGACTTGTCATGTTTCAACAGCACATACTTTTTCGGATTATATCTAAAAATGTATTTCAAAATTTGCAATTTTGAAGAAAAAATTTGGAGGCGTTTTTGAATTAAAATTGTTTAAAAATTCCACGCAAAAAATAACCACCACCAATTTTGCATGTGTTTCTTAATACGAAACACCCGCACTGTGATTACAGTACGACGGAACATATATTTATCGATAGTGTTGGATTCCTATGTAATATACAGATTAAAAACGAAAAAAGTTTAATTTCTAAATTTTTTTATTATGATTAGTTGCATTTTGATCAATAAATACGAAAATAGGCTATATTTAGACATTTAAACAGTAAATAGGGATTATAAGTGAAATAGACATGTATAGGCACTACAAAATTCGTATGTAATGCTCCTAATGCCTAAAAATGAATTATTAACCAAAAATATTGTTTTCCATTGAAAAAATAAATAGGCAAATAAGCCAAATTCCGCAGCTTACTTATAACAATGCATGAAAATTAAATATTAGCTACCTGAAAAGTGAAAAAAAAAAATCAATAGTTTTAAGACAGTTAATACTGAAAGTGAGAAAGTTCTAATAAACACTGGTCTAACCAACAGCAGCCCTCTTCCAAAAAGGCTGGTGAGAACCATCATTCACTAGCTTTCACACAAACCAAAATTTGTTTTCGTTCCCATCGTTCTCCAACATGCCACGTGACGCCTTCATCCTGGAACGGAACGCTGCGCCGGCAAACAAGCGTAGGCGGGGTGCCGAAACGAAATTGTAAAATCAAATAGGGGAGGCACTCCAGAGTCGGTGTTGACAGCGGCACGAGACGTGGGTGGCTGTGTGGCAGAGCAACGGCGTTCACCGCGCCATCTAGCGAGGAGCCGTCGACAACCACAGCCGGCCGCACACCGCTGCCTCCTGGCGGCCGGCCGCGGTAGCTTGAGTTGAGGAGATCCTCCGTCAGATGTCAGCTCTTGAATGGATGCGGCCGCGAAGGCGGCGCCGCGCGCCTGAGGTCCAACGGTTCTCGGGCGCAGGCTCAGCTGGTTGGCTGCCTTGAACTTCGACGCGGGATTCGAATCCGGGCGCGCTGGGAGGAGGCGGCGTGGGACGGTGACGGGAAAAACGAGTTTTGCCGAGAAGAAGGCAACCTATTCGACCTTCCGAGCGGTTAATTCACTCGGGCGGTATTAACAAGGTAAAGGACGAAAATGAAGGGTGGGAGAGAAATGCGAGCTCGCTATAAAGAACAACTTGCTCCTCCAAATACAGCGCGCGTTGGCGGGAAAAGGAACGGGTCAATGCGCCCGCCTCGCGAAGCGGCCTCGCGCCGTGGGATTTTTGCCTTTCTCTGCAGAGGCACAGGCCATCCATCACGCCGCCCGCCCGCCCGCCCGCTTCCCCTCGCGCAAAGGACCCATTACATAGGATACAATGTTCGCAAGAATTTACAGAAAAAGAATCGATACACAACACTCGCGATGATCTGAAGAAAACCGAGTCTACCTCAGATACGAACAAACTCGGACAATCAGGTGTTCATTTAGTGAACGATCAGAAAAGGATCAAAAGTAAAGAAGAAGAAAAGTAAAGAAGTGAAGCCTAAAACAAGAGTGTGGGGAGCGGGAACTTCATTTCTGGTCCCCCTTTTCCACTGAACATTGTAAGTTACTTCTGACATGTTTCTAGTAAATAATTAAAACATACGAGAATGAAATTATAGCTTTGATCATCCACTTGGAGGGAGAGTGGAATCTTCCCTATAAGCTGCGTAACAATTTCCCAAATTGTCAGATTAAAAAGGAAAATATCTGGGCTATATGAACGTTTTCAGAAATAGAATGGTTCATTACACAAGACTACAGCCGCCTTCGAAAGAATTTTCACGGAGCGCATATCTGTGATGACACTAGAAATTAGTCCTGTCCAATGAGCTGAATTCAGGGCAAGATGGCCTGGAAAATACTTAGGGCATCACGGAGGCCATTTCTTACCCCAATCTCTCATCCCCCTTCCCTTCTACAGGGCGCAGGCCGAACCACCAGTACGTTCACACACTTGCTTGCATTTTTCTATAGTGGCCGACATTAGGCCATTCTTACACCTCATGCGTTGTAAAATGAATATTTTTAACAGCACAGTTCTGGGGCCAGGAGCCCCTTTGAGAAGGACGCTCGCAAATTAATAAAACATTAATTTTGTAAGGCAGGAGATGTAACAACGACTTAATGTCATCGGCCACTAATAATCGAAGTATAAACCTTCCCAATAGGGATGCGACATCGATGTCTTCAAATCATCGATGTTTTTATAGAAACATATATATTATTTTTTTAAACATCGATTTTTAGCGATCAATGTTTTTTTCTTTTACGATGTTTTGTTTCTGAATGAAAAATTCACATGATCGCAATGTAAAAGTTAAAATATGAAATAGTAACTGATGGTGATATTGTTAGTTCGTGTGTTGGAGCCAAAGGAACGTTGTTTGCACTACCTCTTCGACCACACTCTCTCGCCTGAGATGACCTTCATGCCCTTGTATTACCTCTTTCTTCATGTTCATTTTGCACATTGACATGTAGTCAACAAATTCACTGTGGGCATAGGATCTGTCCCCTTCTTTTCGTACTACGGCGAATTGATAAACACGAACATCACATTTTAAATCACTAGAATTTAATCGATGTAAACATCGATGGTTATAATCAATGTAATTTTAACGTCGATGTTTTAATGTTGAACATCGATGTTTGGTTATCTCTGTCGCAACACTACTTCCCAGTACTGCGTGTGGCCCCGCCGCTACCCTGGCCTGTGCCCTGTTAAGAGACATTGTTTTGTGCAGCCTGATTAAATGAATAAACACATTTACTGCAGTCACATTGACACAACAAAAACAGTTTGACGAGTGATTACGATGATTATTGAATTCGAGGAAGTCTCAATATTCCTAGAATTGGCGTTTGCTTCGCCCACAGCACACGCGAATTAGTCACTACCGCAGCAAATAATTTATAGTGTTCCGTTGACCAGTAGATTACTCTGTTGTTTTATTTCTGACGACTGCTTCGGTTAAATCCGAAGGCCCCGTTAATTGGAACACGGATAATCACAAGTTTTTTCTTCAATCGATTGTTCTTTCGATTATAGAAGAATAAGATGTAACAGTATTTTCGATGGGTTTTAATAGAAAAGTAGTTCTTTTATGGATAGTTTTATTGACTGGTGTGAAATGTATTTTACTCAGCATTCATATTCTTTCTAGTTTAATGTTAATATCTTTTGTAATAATATTTATTTACCATTAACTACGGCTAAAGTACACGTTTCCTCTACTGTTGTATTACAGCGTCGCTTTATGAAGAGTCCAAAGAGGTGAAATAATGTAACCAAAATAGTTTCGATTCACCAATGTCCATATTGCATAGAAAGAAACAAAAAAAAAAAAACAATGGAAGTAACAGCCAACTCAATTAATATGAAAGGCACAAAAGTTCTCAGTTATTAAAAATTTAGAAAGTGGCATTGAAAAAAATGGTCGCAAATTGTTGGAATGGGTTTTTGGGCAGTTATTTCTGTATTGATCATTTACAGGAATATGAAATTGTTGATGTACGATTTGTCAGCGTAAATATGCTGAGCATTACGAGGTAAGATGTATTTACCCCGAAGAAGGAAATTCATCATATCACTTTACGAGCATTACGAGAGGCATCCATCAAAAAACGGAGAGACGGACGCTGGGAGGACGCAACCGGGTGAGCCGGGCCACTTTCACTAGAATCCGAGTTTCACTGCCCAAATTCCACCGGCTCCTGCCAAACAGGCGGTGAATTTGTCGCGAATTTGTGCGCCCTCAGTGGTCATGAGCCCGGCGGAAATTCTATCCCTGGGGCTCTCCAGCGCGCGGCCGAAAGCTCTCGACGGCTTTGTAAACTCACACAGAAGCGGAAGAGCTGGCGGGCGGGTTTGAGCGGGGCTGGGCGGGGAACGGCAGGGTGGGGTGGGTGATGCGAGGGGGGACAGGACAGGGGCAGACCAGAGCGGATGGGGCGGGATGGGCAAGGCAGGGCGGGGAAGGATTGGGGGGGGTGAGGGTGAGGTGGGGATACGCAGGGAAGGGCGGGGCAGAGCAGGGCAGAGCGGGGTGGGACGGATAGGAGCAGTGAGGAGCTGGCGAGGCGGGGAGGGGTGGGACGGGACGAGACGGGAGGGATGGGGCTGGACTGAACTAAACATGGGTTGAAAGGAGTTGGCGGGGCAGGGGCGTGATTGGCGGAGTTGGCTGGACTAGGCGGAGTGGGGTGGGGCGGGGCGGGGCAGCGCAGCGAAGCGCAGTGCGAGCCACTGAGCCCGTCTCATTGTTACTCGACGATGTGGAAACGGCGCGCCGGAGCGGCCAGGCCCAGGAATTCGGACGGCGGCCCGGCGGCCCTCGGTGACCGTGGTGGGCGAGCGCCACGGAAAAAGCAGCGGCGACATTACGGCCGAGGAGAGAGTCAAGCAAAGGGAGGGGCGAATTACAGAACACAACGGGGACGGGGCAAGGAACCGGACAAGACAGGGACGGTACGTGCAGCGGAGGAGCGAGAGGACAGAGATGGGACAGGAAAGAGGCAGGGTACGTGATAGCGACGGAGCAGGTGCTAAGGAAGATAGATAGATACATGTGGCCTTCACAGGAGGTTGGAAAAAACACCGGTGGAGTAGAGCAGGGCAGAGTACGAGTGACGAGAGACCAAACGAGAGGGACGAAGTGCGGTGGAGCGGAAAGGGACGAAAAAGAATGGACGTGAGGCCGGGAAAGGGCGACGGCGACGGAGGGAGAGCTGTGGAGTGAGGGCAGTACAAAAGAGGCCGCATCATCGGACAGAAATGACCGAGGCAGAGATAACTGAGAAAGGAATAAGAGGATACAGAATCAGGAAAGAGCACCGGGCGCTCCCAGTGATGCTAGGCAGATTCGCTACAACGTACGTCCGAGCTGCGGGCAGAGAGTCAAACACTCGACAGGTGCAGCTAGTAGTCCCAGGAGCCGAAGCGCACGTGGCGGCAAAGGACATGTATCCTTTGGTCTCTTTGAGCCAAAGTCAACAATCACGTGCATGTCTTTGGCATTATGAGTCGATTGTCCGACTTTACCGACAAGCTAACGGTGTCCCCCATTTCTAGGCCTATTTAATTCCCACGCATGAGGGGTAAGGGAGACATTTGGCGGACATGACATACGTTTTCTTTACCGTAACTAGCAAACTCCGCCTCCCTGAGCTTTCCATTCGACATACAACTACAGAAACTGAGACGATTTTAAAGGAAAGCTACTACTCTACTTTGTCATCATCATCCATGCTCTCAAACAAAAGATACAACTCTATTATCCCATCATCATAACTGTATTCCATTTTTCTTAATGTAATTAATTTTATCATAGATACGTTACGGCATGAAATTATCCTACTATTTCTGTAGAGCCTCACGTGAATTCCTTTTTCCTATTTGCGCATGTCCTCGTTCTCCTTGACCTCCTCGTTTAGAGCTTCTTCTCCCAGGCCGTTGCTCGCCCCCGCCTCCTCCGCAAGCGAAACGGCGCGGCACGGCGTGTGTGACCTTTGGGCGCCGTCGCCACGAGAGGCCGAAGGCAGCGGCTGCGAAACTCCGCAAGGGGCGGGTGCGGACGGCTTCCCAAGCAGCGCGTCGTCTCCCTGGCCTGGCGTCCGGCTCAATTGGCTCCAACGGGCGGCAGACGGTTAGCGTACCGGACAGTTATACCCAAGCTCGCGGGTTCCAACCCGAGGATTTTCAAAATAGCGGCAAAATCCTTCCTTCGGAGGAGAAGTAAAGCCGGCTGTCCCATGTTAGTAGATTTACTTGCATGTAAAAGATCCTCAAGCCTCAATGACGCCTCTGATTCCTAATTCAAATCGCCTGTTTCTCGCCCAAGAAATACCTCCTTTCTCTGCTAGTTGTTGAAAGGAGCGTAGCGAAATTTGCGTGGTCAGACGGAAGAGCAGGCCTAATGGCCCGAGTCTCGCCACTTAAAATAAGGCAAATTCAATTCAACACGCCGCGCACTCCCTTCATTGGGCCTCAATTCGCCTCTGTATTTGCCATGCAAGCAGAGCCCATTACGGAATGGGTTCCAGACCGAAGAAAGGAATGGAACGATCGTATTGAGAGAATGGAGGAGTAAAGAATCGTGAGGATTGCTAGGGATGAAAGGCCGAGGGGAAGAAGAGAAGTTGGCAGACCAAGCAGAAGACGGAAAGACTCGTTATAATTCTAGGAAAGGAACAAGTCTTAGACTTTTTAAGAATATGATGAAGAAGAAGAAGAAGAAGAAGAAGAAGAAGAAGAAGAAGAAGAAGAAGATTTGCCATACAAGCGCCTCAAATCTCCAGAGTGGATAGTGGGTTCAAACTTTGGGGAGCCCCAGCCAAATTCAGGCACGGAATCATATTGTCAAATTGGAAGTCAACCTTTGGTTTACTAGAAAACTGTTATTGGCGACCTCACAAATATTTTTTTTTTAAATTTAATATTTGATATTGATTTAATATTTCTCGACCATTAGGATAACTTCTTCCCGAAAACGGCATTCCCAAAAAAGATTTTATTGTGTGCACTGAAATACAGGGTCCGCCACACAATGAACCCATCGCACCACAGAGCATCCACTGTCTATGACCGCATCACACTTTCATAGGAGGAGGCAAGACGCACCGAGTGACTTCGTCAAAACAATCCCAAAGTTGGACAAAGCGAAACTACTCGTATCTTATTGGTTGAGGGACGTTGTCATGGCAACAGGGGAGGCGCGACTCAGCTTGGGCCACCGGTATGCTACAGGCACAAGCAGTGCCTAGTACTTGGTACTGTGTAATACATTTAACTGCTTAGCTCCATCATGAATTGTACTGCTATATTTGCAGCAAGAGAACCTTCTTTTAAATGTTTACTCGCCAGCAATAAGTATATATATATATATATATATATATATATATATATATATATATATATATATATATATATATATATATATCTTTCAGTGATTTTGTGGCGAGACTTGCCCTGCCTTGCCTCCTCTGAAAATCCGCCCCTGCACGCATTCATCTTAATTGTCCTCAATTCGACAACATTTACCACAAGTCGTCTCAACTCGCCACACATTCACCTCAACTTGCTGCGCATTCGTCTCAGGTGGCTTCAACTCGCCACGTATTCACGCGTATCCTTCACACCTCGTCACACATTCGCCCCAACTCGACCTACACTCACCTGAATGCGCCTCTCAACTTGCCGCGCATTCGCTTCAACATGCCGCTTATTTACCTCAATTGGATTGTCTAAACGCCGCTCATTCCCCTCAACTCGCTGCGCATTCACCTCAACCGGCCTCAACTCGCCACACATTCATCACAAATCACCCAACTCGCCGCGCATTCGTCTCAAATCACCGCGCATTAACCTCAACGGCCTCAACTCGCCAAATCATATTTTCAGTTCGCCGCGCATTTACCTCACCTCGCATAGTACATGGTCGAGGAAAAATGAAGAAAATTTGAAGCTTACTTACTGTAAATTTAAAAATATGTGCGATGTGTATGCAATACACAACACATTAAAATCCAAGGTGTTTGTATGTATAAAACATACAAGAACAAATCTCCATTTCGATATGAGTCATCAACGACAACCAACGTTCACGCTACGTGAATAGTAAATCGTAGAAAGATAGGAGTACGAATCCATATAGAATTTCTGATGGTTGATGTTCTTTCGCTCAATCGTTGCAATCAACTCCTATAGCGCTGTTTGTTATTTCGATGCTTTTCAATAAAAGTCATGCCTGTATATGACCACTGACCTCCAATGAATTTGCCTGTGGACGGCACTTTGAAATATTGAAACATGTAATGTACTGACATGACGGTTAGGATATATAACAGCTTACCCATTAAGGAGAGCCGAAACACGAGAGAAATAAGTTGAAGTCAGATCATGAATCCATGTTTACAAAGTTCTAGAAATGATTCCAACAATAAAATCTGCAACTTGGTAAATTTGTATAAACTTTCACTTCAGCGATCAAATTCGCAAACAAAAGATACTATAAAGGATGTTGCCGGTTAATGAAACTGAAAACTTAGATGAAGCAATAATTGTTCATAATAAATGTAAAATAACAGAAGAGAGATGGCGTTAAAATATATGAATTATTTGCCGTCAATACGACGATCAATATATTGTAGAAAACAAAAAAAGACAGCAATGCATGTTATGGGCCTCTACTGCAATTTATCAAATGACACTCATTTATAGATCATGCCTTCATTTACGTATATCATGTAAGTATGCAAATTGGTAAAGGATTGGAATTTATAGCGATATAATAACGTTTCGAAGCAAAAACCTCACTTGAAGTCATGGCAATGTACTCACTCGAATATTCATGAAGTCGCACATTCAAAATATAATATCAATACCTAGTCCACAAATATCTTTATTTTGCTACAGAGAACATGAAAATATTATTTTAATTTAAAATTATAGAACAAAAAAGTCTTGTTAAAGCAATTTACATAAACTAGATAAAAAAAGAATCGTCTCGAACAAAAACTTGCATCAATAACTAAACTGTCCTTCAATTTTTTCTCGGTACGTTAGACACAAACTATGATATTTGTAGGATGTGTATTAAAGTTTTATTCACAAATATTGTTCTAAAAATGTCCCATCCATTTTCGATAACACATACGCAGAAACCTTCAAACCACTGACTTCAGGAGCACGTGTTATGAGATAGACGAAAACGTCGAAAGTATTTGAGAATAACACTCTCACAAGGAACTCTAATTTTCAGTAATATTCCATTGTCGAGGGAGCGCTTTTTTCTCTGTTCCAAACCGTTCACATCTTCTCAGGTACTCATGACAGCGCCTCGGAAATTATCAACTTTCAAAAGAACGCCCCCTGTTCAAGGGAAAAGGGAAAGTTTTTTGCAGGAAACTGGAATTCAGTGTGGGCGAGGATATTTGCCTCGCCCCCACCCGACTCCGGTCTACCCTGTGCCGCACCGCAGGGATTCTACCGCTCCTGCTCAACCTACCCTCGCCTCGCCCTGCTCCACTGCTCGTTGCTTCGCCTTCGCTTCGCAGCGCCCCGCCTCGCCCCGCCTCTCCCCGCCTCGCCCCGCCTCGCCCCGCCTCACTTCGCCTCGCCTCGCCCCGCCTCGCCCCGCCCCGCCTCGCCTCGCCTCGCCTCGCCCCGCCTCGCCTCGCCTCACCCCGCCTCGCCTCGCCCCGCCTCGTCCCGCCTCGCCTCGTCCCGCCTCGTCCCGCCTCGCCTCGCCTCGCCCCGCCCCGCCTCGCCCCACCTCTCCCCACCCCGCCCAGCCTCGCCCATTCCCGCCCCGCCCCGCCCCGTCCCGCCCCATCTCGCCTCACCCGCCTCCGTCTCGCTTCCCCTTCATGTGACGCTCTTCGCCTAGCGCCCCCACCCTCTCTCTGCCCCCATCCGCCACAGCCTCGACTTTCCCCTTCCCTTTCCCATCACCTTTCCCTCTCCTCTTCTCCCCGCCCCTTAAGACTCCGCCTCGCCCCACTTTGTCCAGCCTCACCCACGCCTCTCCGCTCCGCCCGCTGTCGAAGACTAACTCGGCTGACGACGAGCGGGCCTCCTGGTTTCTCCGCGGAGGGACAGAGTTATTCCCTGGAGCGGCAGCGCCGACATCATTTCGGTCTCCGCCGAGAGCCCTTTGTTATCGCTCATAAATTCCGAAGGCACGTAAAACAGGAAAGGCTCTTTGGAAATCTGCTCACGCACTCTGCGGTGGCAGAGAAGCAGTGGAACAGGATAGGCCGGAGTGGGGCGGGGCGTGCATGGAATGAGAGACGGAGGGTAAACAGGCCGAGGTGACGGACGAAGATTGGGTGTGGGGAGTGGGCGAAGAGGCGTGGAATAAGACGTTACGGGAGCCGGCGAGCGCGCCAAAAGGCCAACAAGAGACTAGGATGGACAAGATGTAGAAAAGAGTGGGAGACCGATATCATTATGGAGGGACGATGGGTAAGAATGGACCTTGTGGTGGAATGGAACGGTCAAACATGTGGAAAAAAAGAACGTACAACAAACAAAGCATTTTATTGATAATTTTTGGCAATGTTTTAGGTCGTCAAAATGCGCCATCTAGCTTATCAGCTCTCGCGCAAACGGCGCTGAAGAAAAGGCGCATGGCACGTGGTGCACGCAAGGCGGGGCGAGGCGGGGCGGGGCGGGGCGGGGCGGGGCGAGGCGGGGCGAGGCGGGGCGAGGCGGGGCGAGGCGGGGCGGGGCGGGGCGGGGCGGGGCGAGGCGAGATGGGGCGGTGCGTGACCGGATGGAGCGGGGCGGGGAGGGGAGGAGCGGGACGGAGTGGGGCGGAGAGGCGCGGGATGGTGCGGGGCGGGGCGGGGCGGGGCGGAGCGGAGAGCGGCCTCCGCGTTGGCAGCAGCCCTCGCGACGCGACGCGACGCGATGCGACGAGCTCTGGGCTCACCCCTTGTTTGCGCCGCGCACACACACCGGATGCCTGGCGTGCCGCGCATGTTTTAGGGCGGCCGCCATCGGATTCAGAGGGCCAAAGGACGAGCGGGAGGGGCAGGAGGAGAGGGCGGACGTGCGACAAGTGGAAGGGAAAAATTGGAGATTCCGACGCGTGGGAGCACAGGGGGGGGATTATCGCATTATCAGATTATGAGTGTCCTTAGGGCCCTTTCGGCGTAGCGACCCCCAATATCTTTTTTCAGCAAAATTATATATCCTGTTTACTGATGCTTTAAAGTTTTTAATATTAATGTCTAAAATTGAAAAAACTACATTTCATTTTTACATTAATTTAGAAAACATTTGTTCCAAATATTAATATTATTAGGGGTCTGATAACGCTAAGGGCCCCTTGGGACATTAATTAAATTATAAACCATCTCCGAAAAAAACGCGTTTGCATTCAAAGCAGGTAATTTCATTTGCGATAATTTTACAAGAGTTAAAAAGTGTATCGCGGCTATGCAAGTTTGTTGTGAACAGAATAAATTTTGTAGCCATATTTTATTTGTAATGAAATTGCATTTGAATTAAGTCCCTTACAGAAGATATGAAAGACACTCTAAACCTAATAAATAAAAATGTTTCAAGTTGGGGTGATATAAGTTATATAATCTCTTTCCAAATCACTTATCAACGTGAGCAAATGCAATCACTAATTTACGAAAATAAGTAAAATGTCCGATTTCCGGGTACTACGTGTGCCTGTGGCGAGTGGGCGTGGCGAGTAGCGCGGTGCGGCGAAGGGGGAAAGTGGGGCAGGCGGATGGCCCTCCGGGACGCCCGCGCCTCGCGGCGCTGATGTCACGCTGAGTCAACGCGCGGAGGAGCAGACGGCCGGTCGCCGCTCGCGCTTCCATCTCGCTGTTCCCCTCCCGTCGTCTCTTCCTCCTTGGCTTTTTCTATTCTTACCTCCTTTCCTTTCTTTATCACCACTGCTTCCTTCCTGTCCTTCCTCCCTTCCTTCCTTCCTTCCTTCCTTCCTGTCCTTCCTTCCTTCCTGTCCGTACTTCCTTTCTGTCCGTCCATTCTGTCCCTCCTCCTTCCTTTATTCCCTCAGTTTCTAACTTCGTCCCTCCTTTCTTCCATTGTCCTTCTTTCCGTCCCTTCCTTCCTTCTGCCATTCCTTCCTTATGCCTTCCTTCCTTCTGTCTTTCCTCCCATTCTTCTTCTCTCCCTTCTTCCTTTCCCACTCATCTCCCCTCTGCACTTTTTTTCTTCTTTCCTCCCCTTCTCTTCAATCCTTCCTTTCACGACAAAATACATTTAACATAAATATGTTGTACGAATCAAACTTTCGCCGATGTCCAATTTAAATAACTATTCAGAATCAAAGAAAAAGATTTTGAAAATGTGATTACGTAATAACATTTTCTCCTGAGAAACAATCTACATATCAAACCAAACACAAAAACACACAACCGGAAACTTTCATTTCTCTGGAAACGAAACAAACGCTAAAAGCTGCAAATTACAGCTCGCAATTTCGCTGTGTAAATCGATCATAGAATTAAATTCTCATCAGACTGCCATATCACAAACTAGCTACTGGAAATTTCCATCTCACGAAAGAAAATGAGGGTTCTGTTACAATGAAACCAGTATCTGGTGTAATCATATTTGATTCGTGCTCAAATGAAATGCAAGGAATGCAATTATCACCGACTCTTCCCAGGCACAGGATAGGTTTTTGTAAACAGAAATACTAATTACACATCTTCTAATAATTGAAATTCGCGAAGTTGACAAATAAATAATGTCTCTTTCGACACTCACACACAACTTCGAAATAATATTATGAAGAATATAAAATTCAATTGAAAAATACGTTGAAATAACTGATTTAATCGCGGTTTTGTTTCATTTATCTTTATATTTCCGAAGTTAACTCATATCGTTGTGCCTCTTTTCGCCACACGTAAAAAAACTGTAATGAATTTTGATAATAATCTACGAAAAAAACATGATGGAAAAACTTTCATATACATGACCAACTTTAATATTTAAAATCCATTGTCAATGAAAGTCTCGTGATGTGAAAAATTAAATGAGATGGTATTGAACCAATGCCACTAGCAAAACAGAACATTGAGTTTGATAAAGGATAAATGAGAAATTATCAGGAAAGTAAATAGGTATCTAACCGGCATGTTTATGACCCTTTTTCATTTTTTCAATTGTACGAGTATATCGACATTCAATTATTGTATATGAATTAAAACGCAATACGGCTTGTAATGTTATTAATTATTCAAATTACAATTCACAGAAATTGTTTGGCAATTACTTTTGGTTTAGGGAAAATACAGAATAACGCATCTACGAGTAACGTGTGCAAACAATGGTGCTGACCACTTCCTCTGATATATTGCAGATTTCACATTTACATGCGATTACCGAAATTGGTTAATGAGCCGGGTTCAGTTTTCGCTACACCGAGTAACAAATCGATATTTCTGAGCCCGATGTGCGTTACAAGCACATGGCTGCTCTGCCGCCCGATGCATCCAATTGGTTCTCAAGTGCCCAATGAGCAGTACCGGCGTAATTACGTGAGGTCGCATAATGAGCAACGGGTGGACATGACGCGAATGACATATTTCAATTCACGCAGATACGACTTCAAATGCATCAAAAAAAATATCCTGGTTTCATAAATGTTGCTTCTTTTTAACAAGAATTCACCAAGCACTTTATGTAAAATATTTGTACATGTACAATACAGACTGTTAGAGAAATAATAAAAAAAACTAAATATTACTCAAAATAAATAAAAATAACATATTGCAGTTGGGGTTTGGGCTTAAAAGGCGGGAAAGACCTTTTCACATACTTTTTTCCTTTGAACGTTATTACCAAATTAAAAAATTGCTTTGATACTTGAGGATACTCTGATAATTATCATTGTTGGTTGCTTTTATTTTAAAAAATTGACTTTCATCGCGTGTTAAACTACGCGTACGAAAACGATTGAATGCGCACTGAGGAGAAACTCTCAGCATTTCCTCCTATACAGTGGTAATAGCCCATATGCCACAGCCAAAGAAGAAACTTGAAAAACTTGGAACATTTTGCCAACGTTATGTATAGAATTGAAAATTTTCCCTCGTCGGATCCTTCCTTTTCCGCCCGATTTTTTTAACCGATCGAATAGGTCTCCCTCATCTGATCGCAAGTCAACGTATGTAACCTAATTTGTTGAAATGTTCAAGTGCGCTTTACGAGTAATGGGATTCGAACAGTAACAACATTAGCGTGTCAGCTAGGTCGAATTAAGACGCTGTCTGGAGGAGAATTCTAACGGTCGGCTGCTCTCATCGGTAGTTTTCCGTGGTTTCTCCGTTCAACACCAGGTGAATGTCAGAGCAGTACCCTAACAAACGGGGCCACGGACCGCGCGCGATCTCACCTTCCTCTTCGAGAAAACGAAAGACAGAGATTTTCGGGTTAAGAACAGTCCAAACCAAAAGTTTGAAAGCTGAGTTCACTTGAACGAGTAGAATAACCCTCGATTACATCAGTAACGTATGCAACAGCTTGAGGTGTTCATACGAACTGGTTTTGATAACATTTTCTACGTCATTTTTATTCGCTTGTAGAGCGTTTTTAAAACATTTGAAGATCATTTTATTGATAATTTTGGTGATATTTTAGGTGAGCAAAATCTGTCCCCTCCATTTGAGCAAAATTGAAGTACGCGGCTTCAATTGATTTCTTTCCTCAAAAGCTTTCATGAGCCGCTTCTGACAAAATGCCGGTGGCGCGGCGCGGCGTGGCGCGGCGCGGCGCCCTGCCGGAATGAGCTTCTTCCCGTCGTTTGCGCCAAGGCCTCCGCCATCGATCGCGCAGGCCGGGACTTCGATCTCGGGCGAGGGCGAGGGCGCCGGTGAGGTGATGCAAGAAGTGAAGGGGACCGGAGGCGGGGCGGAGGCTCCGTCGCGCAGGTGGCCGCTGGCGGCGCGCGCAACAATGACGGCGAGTCGGCAGGTGGAGCGCGACAGGTCTCAGCCGCGTCATGTCTCAGCGCTCACTGGAAACGGCGTGTCATCCGTGGACGGCAGGCCTGCTCCACGCGCTGGATTCAGGGCATCGTAGCACGGAATATCGCCTGGGCCACATCACTCTGCAGACGGCCCGCTGCATCCCGCCCCCCTCTAAGCACCTTCCCTTCCCAGAACTCAGTACGAAGTATTGCGTATGTCCCTGGTGGGAACCGGCGTGCCCCCTAGTACCATAGTTTTGAGCAGACCTGATGTAGAGGCAGATGAACGGAGGATGCCACCTCTTTGCTAAGCCATACCACTCTGCGAGTTAGTCCAAATACTCTTTTGGTTGTTCTGTAGTTACGCCAGTCTACTCGGCTGATTTTAAAATGTTAATTAACGATAAATTTTTGTACTATGCTAGTATGTGGGCTCGTGGCTAGCTCTTTGTCAGCGTGCTCGCTTTCCACTACGCGGCACCGAGTTCGATTCCAGGCTATAGTGTGCTCTTTCCTTGCAATGTCCCGTTATATGTTGCTGTGTTACGAAGAGAAAATTCACTTCTCCGGTTGAGAAGACCGGAATCCGGGGTAGAGAATCAATCCTCATCCCGGATAGCCAAGAATGTATTGACTCCGGCCGCGGTAGCCAACGAACGCACGGCGTTGAGAAGTCTACGTGCTAACCACTCGTACCCTCTTAATCATGGTCGCGAGGCAGAGACGTCGCCGGTAGGCCTAAGCCCGTTCACGTGCGCCAAGTACATACATACATAAATACATGCTAATATGTACAATTACATCACAATATCTATGTTTCTCGTTTAAATTATTTTTTAAAATGTATTTACTATTTTACTTTAAAATGTATTTATTATTTTACTAACACAAAAAAAAAAAGTATCGAAGATGATGAATGATTTCTCATAATCCTCCCCCGAAGTTCGGCAAGGAACACGAAAAATATATTATTTTTCGTTTTCTGTAGTAACATGTCGCATAGATGCATTGTGAGTTGCGTCAGTTCCAGAAACACAACTTTCCAGCTGTTATCAAATTTGGAATAACATTTCCGAATCCCGAATCCCTTATGTAAGGTCTCGACTGCTCAAAAAGTCATGAAAAACCTGGGAGATATTGCGACACTGTGTCACATTTTGTCACGCGCACAATTTTTATGCCTTGCGCTTATTATTATTATTATTATTATTATTATTATTATTATTATTATTATTATTATTATTATTATTATATTATAATTATTTATTTTTTTTCACGGATATGCTACGCGACCACGCGTGCGTGCACGCTGCATTAACCGGGGCTCAGTAACATTATCTTGGTGGAAGGTTCATGTAATATATCATGGGATCAGCATTTAGATAGATACTATTTTTATCAGGGGTTTTAGGCCCGAGAGGTATGGAAAATGAAATGCTGATGACAGTGAGGGGTAAAAGGACGACACACACATACAGACATACACAACACAACCATGCCCGGGACCGACGCGGGATTCGAACACGCGATCTTCTGATCTCAACCCGCTACGGCACTATTATTATTATTATTATTATTATTATTATTATTATTATTATTATTATTATTATTATTATTATTATTATTTATATTATTATTATTATTATAACATGGAAAAGGGGCGATTCGCAATTGCTCAGTACCACGAGTCCCGCCGTCGCCTAAACTTGCCATATTCTCCCACAAAGTGGTTCGATTATTCTCAAAAGGTCGATAAAAGAGCCTACTTCGCCTCACCTTCGAGCGGTCAAATGCTGCCTTAACCTTGCTCCACTCCGCTGAATCCGGTAAGGTCGTGCGGCGCAGTGAAAGAGCAGCATTAAAGCTACAGATTATCGCTCGAGCGGCCATTTTGCCGGGACGTTTCACCCCCCTCCTCCCCAATAATGCGGCCATGAACGATTTGTTACGGCCGATTACGCAGAATTAAACACATATAATGATCTGCTTTGTTCGTAGTCATTTTATGTCCATTCCACGAATGTGAACATTTCGATGAAGTTTGCAATACCGGAACCAAACGCACCGAAGTTAATACTTTGACTATTGTAAGTAAAAAAAGTTTCGCTAACATGCTCGTTCAAACATTTGTCAGATAAATGATCTTTTTTGCAAGGTCTTGTACGAAAGGAGGTTGCAGTACTACGATGTTGAAGTCATTAACAGGTGTTACTTCGAACTTTCTAAAACGGATCTCGTTCAACAGCTTGACATTATTTATTAACTCATACTAAATCGCAATTGTCGGACTACGACAAACGATAGGTGGTGTAAAGTAATGTTGACATTATTACTTACAAAGCGCTGAGATATTCTGACACATAGAAACTAACAACTTAAAAAAGTCAACAGAAGACCTCAAAGTTTAGAAATATTAATAAAATCTAAAGACACTCGACTGAATTCCGTAATTTGAAAGAATATTTTTCCTCTATGAAAGTAACAACTGTGAAGCATTTACCATCAGCGTACGCGGTATTAACGGTTCATGATCTGGGCACATTATTGAACACATTACATAATTTTTAACAAAGATTGTATCAACTTTTCTCGTTTATTGAAATGTTAATAGAAAATATCATAAGTATAATTAAACAATCAGTGTAAATGAAGCGCATGAAATATGTATTTCAAACAAAGTCAAAGAGAAAGGATACATTTATTGTCTTATTGGTATGTAAACTTACTGAGATTCGCACAAGGCCAAAAAAGCCACCACGAAACAAGGAATGTTTCCACTTGCGTTCACAAAAAGGATTCCGTGTTGAAGAGACATCTGCACTTGAAGACAAAGGAGACTGAGGCGCTATAAAAAGAAAAGACGATGCAAACACGTACGATATCTGTACTGCACGGCCATCTGTGCCGGTTTTCGCACTTACAGACACTCCAGACACAAACAAAACAGAAAGCATAAATCAGTTTAACGGCTGTTATGGCAGGACTGAGGCGCACGTAACTTACGACTTGTGAACTCGTTCGCCGTTTTATACATGATACATCCTCCATGTCTTCGCTCGTTGTCTTAGTTAGAGTATTCAGGCTCATTTCATACACGAGTTGATGACTGAATTTGTTACAATAAGAAGCATCATCGGGTAATTACTCTTCGTGAGAATTTTTTCACTAATTATTCAAAAGTAAGAATGTGGTATTATTTCGCATTCCCAGGGCAAATTGCAATTTTCTACACCGGGTGGAGTGGGATGGGCAGAATCGACGTATTAACCAATGAAATAATAAACATCTTTGTTTTCGCCGCAGTCGGAATAACTCCTAAGACATGCGCTGGCTTTTCCAACTTCTTTGATTTGATCATTTGAAAATGTAGAAATGATAGATGATGCTCTTAGACATGAATTAATAGAGTCCCTGCAAGGTGAAAATTACACCTTTCCAGAAGGCGACATCAATACCCCAGGGGTAGACGGGCAATTATCCAGCATCACCACCAACAACAACCGGTCAATTCGTGTCCTGTGGTTTCCAGAAACATTTCGTAATAATGTCACATTGCTCAAGGCTATTTTTGAGAAGATTTAGTACGCGCATCGAGTTCGACAGATCACAGTATAGATTCTGGTTCGGGTTAACAATTAATTTGCTGGCCATACACAAGAAGAATACCAAGAGTGAGCAAGTACATCGCAATCAAGAGCGGATACGGAAAACATTCAAGTCAGGGCCATTTTACGAAATTAAAGAAACATGTTTTTAAATAGTAAAATCAGACATCAATAGGATTACTCAATATTCACGATTTTTTTTTATATTCACAACACTTATAATGAGTAACTTTACTTACAGTAAGCGACAAATATCAGCAATCTTCGTTTAGTTGATTCCAAAATCACCGGATATTTGATTAAGAATCGTTTAAAATTTGTGGACTTATGGTTTAAATTTAAACTGGGAGTCAACTTATAAATTATTAAATTACTTACTATGTACTAAATTTTTTAATACATTTTTATTGATTATCTGTTACAATATATTTACTAACTATACACATATACGAGTATTATCATTTTTGAGCAATTTTATGGAAACATTTAAAATAAAATTGTAAATTCCTTAAATTTTCAATGAGAGAAGTGCAATTATTGATTTCGGGCGCGTCTACTTCTATGGTCATTGGTCTCGTGAATGAAGAGTCAACTACACTCCACCAGGCGGTGGTGCAATTCCCCCACCACCACCACCACCACCACCACCACTGAAACGAGAGTTCCAGCACCGACCCACGCGTCGGCTTGCGATGGTTTCCCCCTCCAGATATCTCCGCAGTGGGGCATCGCCCAAGCCGGCACAAGATTTCTCGACTGGTCTCCTGATATGTGTGGCGATGTAGTGCTTTTAATGGAAAAAAGTGTGTTAATGGTGAAAGCAGGGGGCAAGGACGAGGAAGGAAAGATCGCGCGCAGCGCGTCGCCCGTTTATTAAGACCCTGCTTCGGCAATCGCCTGGTGTTCATCGGAAAAAGCACGTAAAACTACCGATGGGAACGTTCGACCGTCAAAGCTCTCCTCGAAACAGTGTGGAATTCAACTCACGTATGAACAGATAGCGTCAAAAATCCGACACTCGAACCCTAGGTCTCCCCGCTCAACGATGCCGCAGAGGCGACGATGCTGACGCTGAGCTATCACAGCAGGAGGAGAGCTCGCAAATGTCTTCGCGAGCGCACTCCGCGCGAGATAAGCTAAGCCGCTTGCCCGCCGCCGCTCCGCACGTGACCCGTGTATGAATATGCATGAGACGCCTCCGCACCCGCAGTACACTGACGCTGTTATTAATTACCTCGATGGCTCTTGGGGCCATCTTCGGACGGTGTATTGTTTGCAAATGCATAATTTCCGCTGAGCTGAAAATAAGTGAGGCAATATTCCGCGGATGATTCCGACAGGATTATGAAACATCGCCGTGTGTTTCGACGCAAGATTCTTTCTAGCTGTTTTTGCTTCTTCATTTGGAAGTGGACAGTAGATTCCCCGTAAATGACAAACCCGTGATAAACAATCCGTAAAGCATGAAGAGAGATGAAATGTAGGTAATATTTAACAGACGTTCTTAAATAATAATTTCTTAAAACGCTTAGTGGTAGCGTTAACGTTTTGTGTCAACTTCGCACATGTAATGAAACATTCAAGTAACATTATAACAACTAGAAATTACATAGTGTGGTCAACAATTTCACGATTTTGTTGTGCATTTCGCACGGTATTCTGACTTGGAACGATGCCACAAAAACAAATTTACTCGTCGAAATATTTTGTCTGTTCCTTTTACATGCTTCGTGTGTTGCACTGCATCACTGCAAGTTATGCACTGCTATGCAGGAATAGGTGGACCTGGTTTCAAGGGTGTTGTGAATGATATTATGCATAACCTGCAAGGCTGGTTGTGAAGGCAGTCGTCAGGTGTATGTTAGATGACATTATCTTTGATGATCTGCGAAATGGGGTGAAGAAATTATCATTTGTTCGCAGAAAATGTTGATGGCCTGCAATTCTGAAGTTCTGAGGAGTAATCTTGTACTTATAAGATTACGTAGACGCAGAACGAATCAGACTTTCAATCTTTCAATTACAACATCTCACAATGAGCTGTAATAGGTTAACAACGAGCCGGAATACAGACTTTTGAAGCTTTTTATGAATTTCCTTATAAGCCTATTTCATCACAGAAAGAACAGACTATTAAAACTCACCGGCCTGGAATCCTTACCTGACGAATGAGAAATATTTATTGAGACTATTACTATGATACAATAAGGAGATATAGCCACGTGAATTACTGAAGATAAAATTGCTTGAATGCTGTAAATTGTTAACAAATGCCATTTAACCTGCTAAAAATACCATTCGTAATATACTGAATTCAAATCATAAATATGTCTTTCCCAAGTACAAACGGTGTGGCGAGTATACGGGTGCGATAATTTCGTGTGTTACTCTACCGATTGTGCCTACGTAAAATACAAGTGACTGAGTTTCAAATTTAATGTGTATTGCGAAGGTATATTATTATTATTTCTGAAAGCATAATATCATGCAACACCAAGTTGACTAGAGGCGATTATTTTAAAATATTCTTTCCAGAGAATTCTAACAGTGAATTTCTCAAAATATGGGCTAAATGGAATATTCAGAGGTCGAAGCACATAAACTGTGATACGATAATGTAATATAATACATTTTGCATATTAACATCAGTTACATTATCTTGAAGAGAAAAAAACAACAAAGAAAAGTAATTCTTAACCATCAATTCAATTCCTTTAGGGGCACGTTCAGACCTCCATCAGTAATCCCAAGCGTTGAGTGTATTCTGATGAAACAACACATTGAGATAAAAGCACAACAGGCAAAAATCAAACTCATCCAATTAAGACCACTACTAAACTCATACAACCACCTCTCACTGTCAAATGCACTAACACTATACAAATCACTCATTCGCCCAATATTATTATACGCATGCCCGATCTGGACCAATGCCGCAAAAACCAATCTCAACAAATTCCAAGTGATTCAAAACAAATATTTAAGATCAATAACAAGAGCACCATGGTTCATTAGTAATAAACAACTTCATAACGACCTAAACATAAATGAAATAACTCACAAAATAGCGTTCCTATCAAACAACTTTTACACAAACTTATTCTTCATAAAGGCATCAAGTCACTACAGACTCGGCAAAGATCTCAGATACAAAACCAGAATCAAGAACAGATTCCCGCTTTATTCTTTCCTCCAGATATTTGCAAATGTAGAATAATTCTCCTGAGGTGCTTTTGTTTCCTCTCCCTAGATTAAGATTAATTAAGTACAATTTTAACCTAGATTAAGTTAATTAGATTAAGTCATCAAAACAATTGCAAAGTTTTTAATTGTAAACTGAACATTGTACTTCAACAAACGATTAAATAAATTTTAAAAAAAGTGTATTCTGATAACAGCTCCCATAAGAGGTACTTCAAGTTTCGGGCACCTTCTAGCGGTTGTTAAGCTCTATTCATCATGCAAAGGTACGACCAAAAGAGCGCACCTCTGCAGCGCCTTTGAAATTCGACGTAACTGGAGGCGACCGGAGTGCGCCGCTCCTTAATACGAAGCCATTAGCGTTTCATCATCTCTTAAACCCGCTTCGCGCACTCCAGGCTCTTTGACGCACGCCGACACGAGCATGGAAGGTGCACAGGCACCTTCACACCACACACTGGCCGCTGTCGAAAAGTTTCAAACACTTACAACTTAAAGAACGGAATTTATTGGGACAAAAAAGGCAAAGTTTTTATATGTAGTTTTTTTCCCAAAATGTGTAAGAAAACATTGAAAATTTGTAAATAATAATAAATTTGCAATTAAAAATTCAATTTAGTGTTTAAAATTGCTGCATACAAACATTTCTAAATTTTCGAGCATATAACGTCCCCGATCAAATCTTAAAATGGATTCGGAGCAGCTGATACAAAGTTGTACCTCTACAGAAATAATTGTACACTAGATAGTCGTCACTTCCTACACGAGTTTTTTCTTCGAAATATAAAAAAGGAAGTAGCATGTAGTGTGTGTGTGTGTGTGTGTGTGTGTGTGTGTGTGTGTGAGAGAGAGAGAGAGAGAGAGAGGGTGCAGGGGAGGTAATGGGAAAATGACCCGCCCCCACTTCCAAAAACGCAATCAACGATATGTAAAAATATTTGTCAGATTTCAATCGACTTACGCATGGCCTCTGTGAGACATGAGCAACCACGTGGTTGAGATTACATCTACTTCACAAACATCCGCTCATCCTTAATTCCGAGAACTTAAGTTTCCAAGAAGCAGGGCAGGGAGTAAGTTTGGCAATTCACGGCGTAGATTCAATGGTAATAGAAGCTTTTACGTTGCGTAGTAAGAAAAATGATTCCAATAACAATTAACAATTGGCAAGCTTGTATCTAAAATGTTTCATTTCGACTTATAAATATACTTTAAAATGTGATGAAATATGTTAAAAATATTATTAATTCAAAAATACGTAAGAATATGTAATTATAACAAAATTTTTAAAATAAACATTATTTTAATTCAAATAGAATGACTTGTAAACTCGACAAAATCCTGTTTGTGCAAGTATTGTGTTTAGATAAAACTATGTATTTACTAAATCCCTTCCTTATAACGGTGTTCTTTTATTACATATATAGCAAAGACTATTTTACATATGAGTACGTATGTGCGGCTTCTGTAGTGTTATACCAATCGACGAGTGGTTGTTTTAAGAAAATAATTCATTCGCACGCATTTCATCGAGTGAGAAATAAAGGGGAATGTTTCATTTCGCAGATTTCAGGATTAAATGGACTCTAAATTACCCCTGAGATGACCTCTAAAAATGTTCTGGGATCTCCGTAATTATGGAGCTACGTCGGCCAGGCTAGCCCACTAGCAGTACACCGACGGTGAGCAAACCACCTTTGTTTCTTGTTCTCCGGAGATAAATGGCGTCGATCACGGAATTTTTACATTGCCCTTTTTAGCACATTTATTCAAAGAAAAACAATGGACGTTGAAATAATGGCCTTTTCGTTCAAGAAACGTAAATCAAACTGTCCCTTAAAGTTGCATTATTTTAAATTATTGGATTCCAGTCTTTCAAAAAATCAGCTGTCTCTTACTCACACGACCTAGTTTCCATTCTGGTCTCAGCGGTTAGATAATCGTGTTAGTTGAACTGTGATGAATGTACCTGTGAACTATATGTTAGCTGAATTGTGATATATGTATTTAATGAACTGAATATTATGTCTTAGTTGAACTAAATTCTATGTCTTAGTTGAACTAAATTCTATGTCTTAGTTGAACTAAATTCTATGTCTTAGTTGAACTAAATTCTATGTCTTAGTTGAACTAAATTCCATGTAGTAGTTGAACCAAATTCTATGTCTTAGTTGAACTAAATTCCATGTAGTAGTTGAACTAAATTCTATGTAGTAGTTGAACTGTCAACTATGTATTCGTTCTTAAGCCGCGATATACAAACACATCGTATACATCGGCGAACTGCAACGTATGTATCAGTCCCACTGCGTTCCAGTGGCCCACTGTGCCCCCGGGCGAGGCCTTCGCTTCGAGGCGCGGGCGTGGGCGAAGGCGCGATGCGACGCGCAAACGACGCGCCGCGACCTCACGTGCGCCCGCGACGCGCGCGCGCTCCTTTGGCGACGAGCGAAAACAGACGAAAGAGGTCCTCGCGTCGGCGCCATGAATATACGCAACGGCCGCGCGTCGCCTTCCCTTCAAAGAAGCTTCTAGAAATGCGAGTAGGCGCGGGAGTGGTTCTACAAATGATTACATTCCGCATTGCGAATGTTGCAATACTGCAATATACTGGCAGTAAAACATGTCTTACAGAAAGATATCTTTATGAATATTTCGTATAACATTGCAGTACGAGAATCACGCGGAATCTCATCATATATGGCATAATATTCATTAAAGCTTAATGTACAATGTTTACTTAATGTACAATGTTACAATTACTAAAAATGTACTGTATTGTATTTTTATTGTGTTGTAAAGTAATGTAGGCAATTACTAGCAAAACTAAAACGTGTATCAATAACAGTAATAACGACAATAATCACTACGAATTTTTTTTTACCGGGCTGACACGCAGTGACTACTACAATAGTCGGTTACAATTTGGCGGCTTCGGCTGTAATACAGTTAGAGTATTGGGCTGCTGTATCCAGACCTGCGGTTTCAAATCCGACCGAAGCCGGGGGGTTTAAGAGAGAAAAAATTCTTCGTAAGCATTCCTTCGTAGGGGAAGTAAAGCCAGCTATCCCGTGTTGTAAATTTTCTGCATGTAAACGATCTACAAGCCTAAAAGAAACCTGAAGGCAAAATTTGCAATCGCCTGTTTCGTCGCCCGAATGATACCTTCTTTCTTCGCTAGATGGTGAAAGGAGAGTAGCGAAATTTGCGTGGTCAGACGGAAGACCGGGCCTAATAGTCCGAATTTCGCTACGGAAAATAAAACATCATTGCAGTGAAATGAATTGACTTGAATAGTCGGCCAGTAGCGCACCAGGAAAGGTCTCCAATCATTGTCCCATCGTCGCTGATGATAATGTCTGCCGAATTTTCAGACGAAACGGATTAACAGCACGGTAAACAATCATTGATGCCTGATGTTAAAGGTTCATATTAATCACAATGCTGTTTACCAATGACTTGACTAACCTCATGACGTTGCTCTCTTATCACCTCATTCAATGTTGTTGTTGTTGTTGTTTGTTATTAAGGTCGCATCAACTACTAGTACATTAGCGACCACTATTGCGTGTAACGGTATGGTAACTGTGCGGGAGACACGATATGATGATAGGGGTGTGAAAGGCCGAACACTCATTGGGCTTGTATATAATTCATACGAATTGGTAATTGAAACGTTCTAGTATATTTTATCACCATTTTAGAAAAAAACAAAACGCAATCATTGCGAAATATAATATAAGCAATATGAAAACATCATTATCACTGATGTATTGGACTTACTGGACTTCACATTCGGCCGGAAGAACAAGACATTTGCATACGTAAGTTCTCCCTTCATCCTGCATCTTAAGGTGACCATCTTTAATGCACAGGAGGCACTATAGGAGACACTTTGGATTTAACTTGTTAATTTCAGAATTGGGATCAGTATACGATTACGAACAACTTGAAGTTACGAACACATTAGCTTCCTCCAGAGATCAGCTACATCTCTGACCCCATCTGCAGCGTAACATTTACGTCAACTTCGTCCACCCATCTAATTCAAAAGCTTCGGAACGAAAATGTATCTTAGTCAAGAAAACGACTATCGCATTCCCCAAAACGCTTAATCAAGCAAGACCAGGAGGTGATTAAGTTATTCTCACGGGAGCGAAGAAAGAACGGGCAGTCACATGCCATACCGGCAGAGTGCAAGAACGGCCTTTCAGACTAATGAAGAGGAAGTGAAACAACATCACAGACTTTAATCGCGTTTTATCTAATTACGCCTGTTTGTTCCATTTGTGTTTTGCAACACTCAGAGGAGGTAACCTTAATTATCATAATGACCAGACAGAATTTTAGAGGGTTCCGCTGAAATGCTTTGCGTAATTTATCGCGGGGTCCGGAAGGGACGGGACAGTCTTGCGTGATCATAATGTTAATGAATGCGCGTTTCCCTATTCAGACGTGACCACAGCGGGAGAAAGTCCATAACACCTTGACCTTTGTCAACTGCGCTTAACGCACCGTGGCAGCTACAGTGCCGAGGCATTGTATTTCTTCCCCTCTGATTTTTTTTTGCGTTTTATATAAGTTACCTATGAAAAGTTGTACGTACAAGTTGTTTATGTAAGTGACCATTTTAATGGTTGTGGAAAGGTTATGAATGATAACCTAACTAGGGAAGACTCCTATGCGAACACCAGATCAAGGTCAAAAGGGAGAAGAAATAATTGAGGAATGTACGGATATAAGAGATTTATAAAAATATAATTAGGAACGTCAGCGATTCAATTTAAAATTTTGTTTTAAAAGCAATGCCCAATTTTACAATAGGGAAAATATTTGACAAAACTGCACCGAATTATCATCCTCCCACGATATTTTACCTTCAGTAAATTGATTTGCAGTCAGAAGGTTAACACTGTTTAAGCATCAGCTCCGCCACAACAAAGTAGAAGAGGTATTAACAATGAACAGCACAAAGCCAATCAATAATCACTAATAAGTAATTTTTGTAAATAGGAAATAAATATGCACAATACAGAATAGGAAGTAGTTTTTTTTTAAATCTCGCGTGAAAAAGTATTCTTACTTAAAAGCACCAATCTCAAATATTGACACTGCTTATTCTGCAGGAACGTAGCGATAGGAAAGTCTATCAGAGTGCCTGCGTGAAGGATCTAGGTAAATATCAGAAGGTAGAAGGAGGCCGCGTTTTTTCACCTGCAAAGAGGCCACGAAAACAACCGTTCGGCTTTCGTTTCGTACAGGTCGAGAATAATACATGGGTCGGGAGGAAAGTCATGCCGTAGCCTTTTCTTAGCACGTTATTATCCTTTCACATCTCCGTAAAGCGTTAGAGACACGTGACGTTCGTTTCCACAATTGCAACACGCCTTTCGTTCGAACATAAAATGCAGGGTCAGAGGGACATCGACAACGAGTAAGTAGCAATCAAACGAAACAATGGCGAAGAGAGAAAAAAATCTCGACGTTTAAATAAGTAAGACAGTAGAGCTTGCACAACGAGAAGAGATACCCAAGATGACGTTAAACTATTTTTTAACCCTTTACTGACAGTAAACTATAAAATCTATAATTCAAAATCCAAATGAAATAAAATGTTACTTCAATAGGCATGGAAAGGTAATGGCTAGCAAAGCCGGTAAAGAAAATCGGTAGCAAATTGAAATCGAACGAATCTCAATTCCTAAAACAAGAAATCAATTCCCTTAGCACTACTACGACCTGATCAAACATAAACATCGTACACTGCACATTGTATCGTACACAAACGCCAGTGTAGGGAGGAAGAAATAAAACGCATAGAATAGAGAAAGACGTGTTCAGCCTAAAACAAGAGGGGATAAGCACATTTCTGAGCCCCGAACACCATTAAGACATTTTATTTACATATCCCATCTTTACTAGAATGTAAATAAAATGCCCAACAAAGAGAATAAAAATGTAACTTTAATGACTTAATTATTAAATTCATTTTCTATCTAAAAATTTACAAAATTGCGAGAGGTCTTGGAAAGCATCTTCCCCAAATATCAAACAATTCTCCAAATTGTCAGGTTAAATAATGGGAAAATCAGGGATTGTACATAAACTGTTTGAGGAAACAAAATGTTTATTAGAAAGGTGGATGGAGCCACTTTCATAATTTTAAAGGGGGAGAGGGGAGGGCCCTGGGCGCTCGCTTACAATAGTAGCAGTTGTGTGCATAAGCAGAAAGGCACGCCGTACAGACGAAGGCTGAACCAACAGATGCAGGCGCTACTGCTGCGGCGGTGGCGGCGGCGAGACGCAACATCGCGTGCGTCTGTCTCGCACCCGCCGGCGGTGGCGGTGGCGGCGGCAGCAGTGGCGGCGGCGTCGTCCTGCAAAAAGCGAGAGTTCGCCGCCCCGGCCTGCGCTAACGGTGCCCGTGCCTGACCCCGCCAACGCTCCATCGCCGCCGCGACCGATCGCCTGGGAGACGTGCGTGCCGCCCGGCCGCGCCGCACACTGGGCCCAAACGCATCGACAGCGCGTATGGGCTGAGGTGGCTCAGGGTGAATCTGTAGTACTTCTAACCGAGAGTTCCTACAGTTCCGGCAGCGTATAAGCGACTCTGGCAGTTCTCTCGCCACGCTGGGGTACGTCATGTGACCAGCTCTGAATCAATCAACTTGCGAGGATTTCTTTGCGTTCTTACAGCCAGGGATCTGCGTTGCCGCTCATGTGTCTCACGCGAAGTCGCAGAGGCGATAAGGTTAGCCTGTGGCGAAAGTTATGAACATGATATCAAGACGTGCCTTGGCTTGTCAGTAAGTGTTAATGTTTTGAGATTTCTTTTATCTGCGATGTAGGTGGCGCCATGTGCGTAGTAACGTGTGGCAACAACGCATTGAACTGTAGGGTTCCAGTCCTGACAGTTGCGGATTTTCGAACTAGCTAGATAGCTGGATTGAATTCAACTGCTGCCTGAAGGGTAATTCTAGAGACCGGCTGCTGTGATCACTGGTTTTCCAAGTTTGTTTTCTCCAATCAACACCAGGCGAATGCCAAAGTAATACCCTAACAAACGAGCCACAGACCGTACGCGATCTTACGTTTCTTTTCCTCACCCGTTACTTACGTACACTAACTCATAGATGCACTACATTACCACACATGTCAGGAGACCACTCTGCAGCTTAGAGTTTGTGCCGGCTGAGGCGGAGCGCCACTGGTGAGAGCTGGTGGTTGGGGATAATCCCACAAGCAAGACGACGGATAGGTAAGACCAGGACCTCACCATCCAGCAGGGGAAGATCGCCGCCCGCGATAAAAACAGACACTACATTTTACAGGACCAATGAGCTTATGAATTGACGCGCCGCGCCAGGAATCACTAAACAATCCCATCAATCTGTCGGCTGTCCACCGCGACCACTTGGACCCACTGTGCGCCGGCCGCGGCGGGCAGAGGTCGCCCCTGCGGCGTGCGTGCCCGCGGCCCGCCGCGTGCGAGCGTGCGTGCGTGCGTGCGTGCGCGGGGCAGCGCCCTCCCCGGACGTCTGCCGCGGCGCTCACTGCGGCGTCTCACGCGCGTGCGTGAACTGTCGGGATGCTGCGGCGCACGGAGCGCGCGTAAATAAACCACGAGCCCCGGCCGCTGCGCAGAACCACGCGTCGCCGTCGCGGTGTTCTCCGGCCTCGTTTCGTGTTAACACGACATCAACACGAACAATGATCTGAAGCCGCCGCCGCCGCGGCTTGGGTAGCAGAGGTCGCTAAGGCTGAAGAGCCGATGCTGCCTCGTGGCGGAAGGGTCGCGGGTTTGACTCCCGCCCGGAACATGGATAGTTGTGTGTGTCTGAATTCCGTTACCGTAATACCCAATGTTATTTACAGTGGTCGCTACATCGCCTTAGTAGTTGAAAAGCGACTTTCAGTAAGTAAAAAAAAAGTGAAAGTGCGAAAAGTGAAGTGTATGCGAAAGAAATGACGCATGCCTCATTTTTCGGGACAGATTTCATTCATTTTGGCTACTGCGCTCCTGACGTCCCTTTTTGGAACTTACCTAATACCTTTTCTATGACTAAGATTATAACGTATATTCTCAAAATTTTTGTTTTCAATACATCGGTTTTTGTCTACATTTCAATTATTCTGTATACATTGGCAAAAGCAAAATATTAAAAATATGATGCTAATAAGATGATTAAATTTGTCCGTGATTACACAGACCCTTTGTTAGTTATTCTATTTTGTTCCTTTCAAAAGGGTCCCGACAAAAAAAGTCACAAGGAAGGTACCTACCAGAACCAAACGTGTTTTTAAATTGTCGTTAGATCTAGAACTGAAAAAGTTATTTGGGAACTTCAAAATAAAACTTCTTTATGTCGAAAGCAAACGAATACCTTATCTTAATGAGACAATGAAACAAGGTGATTACGTCAATGAGCGCCTCTACCAGCAAGACGATAGCAACGGGCGTTCATTCCATGATTAAACGTATTTAGGACCATTGAATTTGTGAGTTAACAAGAAATTCGGAGAATGAACTGAGAATTCCTGGTTACATTAACTGGCACTTTCCTACTCTTCAAGTCAATTCGGTCAGATTCATTGAAACAATCGTGTCACTTAACATTATTCAAGTTTTGTTTTTTCTCGATCTAGTTTGTTGAACTACTGCCTGCCTATAAAATACGATTACAAGTCCAGCGCCATTTAGAATTGTCCGACTACTGCAGAATTTATATCTTTGTGCACTGAGTTCAAACAGTTTTGCAGAATACGTGAAATACTTGATGAATATTTGAAAATCATTACGAGTACAAACAAGGTGGGAACACTCCAAAGAGCACAAGCCCGAATAAATGTTTTCCCGTTTTCAGTGTACGGTCAACAAGTGAACGTAAACTCGCTGTAATTACTGTTAACGTGGCTTCGCCACCAGTACCTCATAGGGTTAGTGTTTAACGTTTTCTCTCGTACATTCGCACGGATGACACAACTGCTGCCCCGAAGGAATAAAGTAAGCCTTTTACACGCTCTTGTGATCAGGTTTACTCAGCCATCAGGATGATAGCTATGCATTCTGTTTGTCCTTTACTGCGAACCAATAATTTTAAACTAATTGACTCGTGACATGAAATCTCGCTTTTATTCTCCGAAAAGACACCCGCTGAAAGCTAGTACGGCTTTTCACATACTTTTTCGCATTTTTCTAACTTTTGCAACGTTTGAAAATTCATAGATTTCTTCGAAATTCTAAAATAAACGCTTTCAGCATTTTTATAGAATAATCCTTACCTCAGTCTATCCCACACAAAAATGGAGCCTTTTTTAAGACGTTTTAAAAATAAATTCCATTAACTTCATGCAAAAACAACGCGTTGTAAAAAAATATATTGACCTTTTTTAAAGAACTGATTGTTTTAGAACGATTACATGAAGAAAAAACTATCTATCATTAATATTATATTTTTGCAATTTTTTTTGCTATTTTCGAAAATACAGAGAGTTAGGCGAAATTGTGACCTACGCCATTTTTTACACGTCTAATGTCCTAACCGTGGAAAAAATATAAAGAAAAAGATACTGAGAAAATGATGGTTTAAAAAAGGCTATCGGTCACGCAAAATTACGCAGATGGCCAGCACACTTTCGAAAACGTGTACTAGCCATCTTTCTGTCTGTTAACAACAGATTTTAGCAAGGGAAAAGTCTATCATCAAAATTGTAGTAATAGGGAAAAACTGAAAAAAGTTTGAGATTCGAAAATTTTGAAATTTCAATTAAATCAGACCTGTGCTATTTTAAAACTTATATTGTGATATCTCAGGGAAAAGTATAATAAAAAAGAGCCATATTTTAAGCCATTTTGAAAAGGAGGCTTCAAGTGAAGTGCCCTCAAATCAAACTCTCAGGGTTCAATCCAAACGAATCCAGACGAACGCACGGACAGACGGGCGGGCGGACGGGCGGGCGGGCGGGCGGACGGGCGAGCGGACGGGCGAGCGGACGGGCGAGCGGACGGGCGGACGGGCGGGCGGACGGGCGGACGGGCGGGCGGACGGACAGATGGACAGACGGTGAGACGGACGGACAGTTGGACTTTTTGCCGACATTCAGTTTTTTTGGAATTGAGTACCCGCAAACTGTGGAATCTGTAGACAACTAGTTACAGGACGTAATTTAGTACATGTATGAACACGTTTTATTCACTTTTTCCGATACCAAGGGATCCCACAATATGCGTTTTTTTTTTTTTTCAGTCAAAATATTAGCAATTTTTGTCACAGCATTACTATTCTTCATTTTTAATAAGTACTATACGTATGTAGTAAGTCCAGAAAGTAATAGAGCTGCCCATCTGATGAAAAATAGTTTTAGTGGCCATTTTTTATAATAATTAATTTCTCATTAATACTTGTTTTTAGATCTAAAATAGAATTGCATGCATAAAAGACCAGTTGCATAGAAGCGCGTGCTTCGGACAACATCAACTTGCTTTGAAAAACTTCCTCGTTAGCACTTTGTCTTTATTAATAGTATAGAGTAGATATACTTATGTTAAGATTATAATATTGTTGTCAAAATTAACAGTGTCATTGTATAGATTTGTATTAGTTCCAATTTGTATTTTTACATTCAATATAATATACAATTTATACATTCATCTGTTGATTGCTCGAAGCTACACTCTCGAGTTGGAAGATCTGCTGCTGATTACTACGATTGCTAGGAGCCAACTCATTCTCAATTACATCCATTAGCGAACGCGACGCGTCCATTCATGCCACAGCTGCTCTCGAGCCTCACGAAGCCACGATTCCAAATGGCCTGCAGAGCAAACGTAACGCCTGACTCCCTTCGAGCAGTGACGTAGCGATCTGTCGAATTCACGTTTCCAGTTCACATGCCAGCGGCCGCTCCGTGCGCTGACGATCCTACCCTGCGTGGTTCTGGAGCCTTTTTGTTGGGATGACGTAGCAACCTCGGCGGCGCGGCGCGGCGCGGCGCGACGGTGAACTAAAGCGCACTTTCATTGTTGCGTGCGCGTCGCCTCGGGGGAGCGGGCTGTGAGTGCGTCGGTGCGTCGTGCTGCCCCCGGGGATTCGCACGCACAAGCGCTAAATTGCGCTCGGAGGCCCGGGCTTGCGTTACGCCGGGGGCGGCTAAATGAGCACGAGGCATCACGCCAGGCGTGTAAATATAACCTAAAGAGACAATGGCAATTACAGAATAACCAAGTGCGTTGGAGCCTAGACATGCGAGGCTGGAGTTCAGAGAATGTAGTTGCGAGTGGGGAGTTTCGAGTATGTGGTTGCCAACCGGGAGTTTTTAGTATGTAGTTGTCAGGGGCTAGTTTCGAGTTTGTAGTTGCGAATCCGGAGTTTTTAGCATGGAGATGTCAGGAATAGTTTCGAATATGTGGATGCGAGTCCGGAGGTTCGAGTATGTGGTTGCCAGTCGGGAGTTTTTAGTATGTGATTGTGAGTGGGGAGTTTCGAGTATGTGATTGCGAATATGGAGTTTTTAGTATGTAGTTGCGATAGGGAGGTTTCATGAATGTAACTGCGAATGTTATGAGTTTCAAATATGTACTTTCAAGTCCGTAAATGAAGCATCGTATACTGACGAAACCTAGATTGGAGTACAGACATTTTGTGATGGCAGTTAAGTATATGATGTACCGCTGCTTAAGTAAAATTCTAGAAGCTTACGTTTCGTTTGTTTCCGTGGTTTCCGGCGATCAATTTCAAGCGCGAACAACTCCAGTTTTGCTTCAAAGCAAGCGCGATCCCTTCTGTACCATCTTCATTCCTGTCCCATCTTTAAGACATGGATAGGTTCACCATTCGCATAATTCCCCATAATTTAGAAATACTCCGAATGGCTTGACAAGGTTTCAATTGGATTATAGGAAAAAGTTAACGTAATAAAACTTTCTCCTGAAATATTAATACAAAAGCACAAAAATTAAACTAACATTAGAAACTGAAATTACGTATACGTCACATGATTTAACTGGTTAAAACGCTCAGCTACAGTAATACTTAGAAAAATATTCAAAAACCCGATCCCAAAGTGAAAATAATCGCCAGTTGGCTCGCGTCCCCATTTCGTACCGCTGCGCACGAATGGCCACTTAAAAGCCCAGTCGATTTATTCTCCCTCCACCCCCACCCGCCACGCACGGTGCTTTAAATGCGGCAGCACCCCGTCGCGGTTCGCGCGCCCCGTTTCGGCCACCCTCCGCATTACACGGGCCATAACGACCGCGCCCGGGGCCCCGCAGGTGCCGGCAGGCGGCAGGCTCGCCCCTCCGCGCGGCCCCTCCCGCCCCGCGCGTGCCAGAATCGCAGACGCCGCGACCGCGCATTAGGCCACGGCGGCGGAGCACGCGCACGCGAACGCACGCGCGCGTGACGCGGCAGACGGCGCGCGGGTGGGTTGGGGGAGGGGGGAGAGCACGCGACATGGGGGTGAGTCGGAGGTCGGAGAGGGGGCGAGGAACGTGAAAGTAATGGTGGTGAGGGTGGATATGCAGCGAGTGGGGACGAAGCGAGGGGGAACCGCAAACCAAGAGTGGGAAATGAGATAATGGGAGGGATTGAGAGAACATAAAGACGAAAAGAAGGTACACAGTCAGCATCAGCAGAAATAATGCTGATAAGGATGATACCTCGAAACAAATAGCAAGCTGTAGCACGGGTTTGTTCTTCTACTACTTTGGGAAAAGTATCGCTGTTGCAAGCACTGAAAATATCACAATTTCTGTGGACCAGGGGTGTCCAACTAGCGAGGCCTCAAGGACCACAACTAAAATCTTTAATATGGTTACGGTCTTTATTTTTATTACTCGAGCGATCCCCATGTAATCCCATAGTGATGACCTCGATTGTTCAGAAACAGGGGGCTGAAAGCATGCATGATATCAGGCTTTACCATCCATCCATAACGCAGTGAATCACATTAAGATTTTGAATTGATGAATGTACTACAAAACAAAATCCTTAATTCTAAACTTACCCTATTTTTACGTTAAGGGGTGTTGTACCCAACAGCGCGGGAGCGCTAATCGCAATATTCTCGCCGGACATGGATGCAAGGGATTTTCAAGTTTGTCTGACGTTCTAGGTACTAACCTATCGTGGGCTACAATAAAAGGCACCGTTTGCAGCCAGTCCGTCAGTCCTGCTCTAGACAGTCCCTCTGACCGTGTCGTCCGAAATATAGGGAATCTTCCAGAAGTACAAATCGTTTGTTGACTTGTGGCTGACGGCGTACGAGATACTGAGCGCGAGAATTAATTGATTGGTTGTTTAGTGATTTCGGGCACGTCAACTACCAGGATCATTGGTCCCTTAAGTGTAGTGCATGTTTTTGCTCGGGGGGGGGGGTGATCTTCCCCCGCTGTACGGCGAGATCTGGCGCCGACCTACCGGCCTACGTTGGCTAAAAGGGTTTTCCCCAATGTAACCGCACCACCGGGGTACCGCCCCAGACCGGACAAGTTCTCAGCTCCTGATGGGTCTCCCGGTGCGGTAGTGTAGTTCATGTTAGTGTAAGTATGCGTAAGGGGTGAGGATAGGACAAGAAAGAGGTAGGTGAGATCGCTAGCGGTCCGTGCCCCGTTTATTAGCGAACTGCCCAGGCATTCACCTGGTGTTGATCGGAGAAACCACTGTATACTACCGATCAGAGCAGTCGGCCGTTAGAATTCTCCTCCACACAGCGACTGAATTCGACCTAGCTAGTGTCGAAAATTCTGCCTTCGTCGTGACTCGAACCTAGGACATTCCGGTCAGAGGGACTGCAGTGACAGTCATCTTAGTCATCTCTCTCGGTCTGAGCGCGAGGAGGAAATTCATTCATACCCTCTAGCCTTCGTGTCGTGGACTGAGCATAATAATGAGTTTCCGGGCGGCGGGAGGAGCCAGAAGCGTGGCCGCAGAGGGTTTTTGGTGGGAGTTACGACCACTGAAGCTGCAATGCCGGCGGGTTCGCCCGGTGGCAAGGGTTCCAGCCTGCTGAGCACAAAACACAGCAGCAGGTCCAGGTCCTTCCGTGCGAACGCGCGCCCTCCGGCAAAGCGCACACACTGGGCGCTAACAGCGCTCCAACGGCAGGTTTTTAACACCGCTGCGAAGAGGATTCTGGCCTAGCAGGGGAGCGGCAAACGCGCTTGCTTTTCGCCAAGGATACCCCGGCCAGTTTTCGGAATATTTGTACCAGACACACAGAGTTCAATGCAGTCGAAGCAGTGGATGCTGAGGTAACACACACCGGCAACTGACATCAATGCGGTGCCTCTGTACGAGAGGTCCTTCAGTTCGAGGCTCTATAGTAGCAGGATTTTCCAGCCTAGCTAGTTAGCCACGTCGAATACAACCGCTACCTGAAGAATTCTAGCGGCCGGCTGCTCTGATAAGTAGTTTTGCGTGGTTTCTCTGATCAATACCAGGCGCATGCCGAAGAAGTACTCTCACAAACGGGCCACGGACTACGCTTAATGCTCCCCGCAGGGTGGAATCGCGACTGCGTATGTGGACGCGGTCATCGGTGGAGTCTTGCAATCGGCCACCCGGAAACCTCAGCTTCACGGCGGGACTCACGTCGTTGGTCTCGAAGTGGAAGCAGTGAGTATGTGGCTTGCCTATAAACCTTGGGCGGAGTCAGGCTGAGGGGCGTCAGCCAGCATCCTCTGGGCAGCGGGCGTCAAATTGACATATATAGTCCAGACGGAGAATGCACCCCCAGTCAGAGTTGCCTCGGTTCCGGCGATACTCACGTCGATAGCTTCAAGGTGAAGACGGTTTGGGGGACCCCAGCCCCTTGTGTTTCAACCTGAGGGCCCCCAGTTGGGCACGTGGCTTCGTCGTGGCAGTGACACGACACTCTGGGCACACTCTGGGAATGGTGAAATTGCCGTGAGGGCAAACTCCGTTCTGGCGGGATCCACATTTCAGCCTTGGCCTTGGCGTAAAAGGTATGGTTTACCTCGCAGGGTCCATACATATATATGCCTTATCCTCCCGACCACTTCTTTGTCTTTTCCTCACAACTTTCTTAAACTTACACTTACATGCACCACCCTACTTCATACATCGGGAGACCAGACGGGAGCGTTTGTTAGGGCACTTAACCACGCAAATCCGTTTACCGCTACTATTTTTCTCCGAACCGAGAGTGAATTCGACCCAATACTCAAGCCAGGGGTGGAAATCCAGGTCAGGTCCCGAATCCTAGGACCCCCAGCCAATAATAGGATTGAATTGAATTGAATTTGCCTTATTTTACGTGGCGAGACTCGGGCCATCAGGCCTGCTCTTCCGTCTGACCACGCAAATTTCGCTACGCTCCTTTCATCAACTAGCAGAGGTATTTCTTGGGCGAGATAACAGGCGATTTGAATTTAGCTCAGAGGCGTCATTTAGGCTTGAGGATCTTTTACATGCAAGTAAATCTACTAACATGGGACAGCCGGCTTTACTTCCCCTCCGAAGGAAGGCGTACGAAGGATTTTGTCGCCCTAAAAATCCACGGCTTCGATCGGGTTTGAACCCGCGAGCTTGGGTATAACAGTCCGGTACGCTAACCGTCACACCATCGCCGCCACTCACACCATCGCCCCCACATAGCCGCCCATATGATGGCGCCGATGTTTCCACTGAGTCATAGCAGCCGGTATCTTAGAGAGAAAAGGATGGTAATCTTAGTAGCCAGAGCAGGCGCGCGCCTTTCTACTCTGTGGATGGAGTTTCGGGCCCAGTGCGCACGCGATGGCGGCGGCGGCCACGCGGCGCCAAACCATAATACAGCCGCTGCGAATGAGGCGCGTGGGCGGGATATGGACGCATCAACCGGCGGAGGATGCGGCTCACCTCGTCGGCTCGGGAATTAACCAGCGCGCGGCCGTAGCCTCTCTCTCATTTCGCAGCCCTCCGAATTAAGGATTCCGCCAGGAGGAGGAGGGGGAGGCGGGGGCGGGGCGAAATGGCCGGGCCCGCGTGGCGGCGACATCATGAAGCGCGCCCCCAGGCGGCGGGTACTGTGGGTTTATGGAAAATAGGACTCGTGGCATCCGGTCGGGCGCGGCGTAGTGTTGCACTGTCGTGTGATTGCTGCTTTTTATTTGCCTGCAAAAAGCGTTCTGGATGTGGCTCTTGGGGCACTCCTTGATTAGAGGGTGGGGTTTATGGAAGTAGGTTTCGTGTCATCCTGCAGTGTATCGCCACGGGATGATTTTTCATTGACGCGTGGTTCCTGGTTTTATTTGCTCAAAACATCGCATTGCGGCTCCTGGGAAAATGGATCCGTATAGTGGTTGATTTTGTTTGTTTCAAGAAGGGTTTCCAGTTTCACCCCGTTGCTTGAAATACTGGTAGTTTATTTCTGTAGGTATGTTTAGCGATTCCGTGCCCTATGCGACACGAATTTTATTACGGGTGTTGGCGTCCTATGGGATATGAATTCTATTTCGCAAATTACTCGACATACGATCCCTGGACATATTGGTTTGCTTTTCGGCCAGGGATCCTGAGAAGTCGATATTACGGAACTTCTTATATTGTGACTATTCTGTTAGTTTTTATGTGAAAAATCGTAAAGTATCCCCAGCCGCAAGCAAACCAATGTGTCCAAAAGTTGTACGTCCAGTAGTTTAAGAAACAGAATATATGATCGCGGATAGCGGACCGTCATCGACGCCACGAAATGAAATTCATGTCACACGATTAAGTCTTGGTAACAAAAAAGTTATCGCACCACAATTCACAATTGGCGTTTCAGAACTGTTCACCTGTTTTCTTTTTTGTGTGTGTGTGTCATTCCACGAATGCGCCAGGGAATAGGGAGAGGTCACTTGCAAAGTCCTGTCCGCAAAACACCAGCAGTGAATGTGCGGTTTTATGCGAGAGTTACTCCACGTTATTGCTACGACCCTTACAAAGAGCTTTAATTTTTTTCCCCTGCGTCTAAATTACATCTTCCGTTTCGTGCAGGGCCACTGCGAGTGGAGCGTGGCGTTGACGGGTCGAGGTCATGTGTTCACTGCGACAGAGCGTCGGTCCCAGACGTACGTTTCTACGTAAAGAATAAAGTGCAACAACTGTGGGACGATATTTCACGGAACGGAACCGTGCTGATGGTGAGTGGTGTTTCGAGCTTTCTTCAGCCCGCTGGACCGCGAGGTCATTGGTACATGCCACGGAGGGCAGCTGCAGGGAAAGAAATGGTTCAGGGCATCAACTGATGTCACTGCAGTGCCTCTGACCGGGAGGGCTTGGGTTTGAGTTCCGACGATGGCAGAATTTTCGACACTAGTTAGATATCTAGGTATAATTAAGCCACTGTCTGGAAAATTCTAGCTGAGTTATCCGTGTTTGTCTCCGATCAATACCATGAGAATACCGGAGTAGTACCCTAACAAACGGGCCACAGATGGCGCGCAATCTTTCCTTCATCTTCCTTATCATATCCTCTCCCCCTTACAAACACGCCCGCACACTCTCTCTTACACACACTACCTTAACACACAGGTTGTGAGACCACTCGGAAGTTTACTGCTTGCTGCGACTGGGGCGGTGCGCCGCTGGTGGGGGAATACCCCCCCCCCCCCCCCCCCCCGCAAACCGATGTGTCGGTCGGCGCCATTCAGCGGGCGAAGAACACTGCCATCTTCCGTGACAAACATGCATTACACTAACGAGACTAGTCGCCATTGCAGTTTTGTGCGCCAGGAAACAGGAAATCAATAGTATAGAGTGCCGCACTCGGTTGTGGGCGGAGCCGAGTGTGAGACATCGCCTCTGACTCTTCCCCTCTCGCACGCGTGAACAGCTGCAATGCTCTCCTTTTTTTTTTTTTTTTTTTTTTTTTTTTTTTTTTTTTTTTTTTTTTTTTTTGGTCTTCCAGAGAATTAAGGAAGGGAGGATCGTCACGGAGGGTGAATAATGATAAATGATGGACATTTATAGATGGGATGACATTCAGACTTTTTACTTAAAGGTTTTAAAAGACGTCACATTTGCAAAAGACGTCACGTTTGCACACACATCGCAACAACATTAGGATATTCATAATTTGCTTTACTCAGTATTCAAAACTGGAATCTTTTGCTGCGCATACATGAACGCTATTACAAGTTTCTGTGTAACTGCAAACACTTGTCTTGTTCAAATTCTTCTTTTAATTGAAATGGAAACATCACTCCATAATTTCGTTATTGAATCCACTGATGTTACTGCAAATTACAAAACTTTTAGTTCTGTTGGTTCATCCCTCAACCTTTCCCATTCCCTTCCATTAGCCAAAAAATAAAAAAAAAATAAAACACCACGATCTCACGATCTACTACAGACAACTTTGTATTATCGGCCAATAGTGTTTAACGCCATGAAGACAGCAGGTAAGCAAATTCGTTAGAAAATATTCTCTTTAAAAATGATGAAAAATGCCGAAAAATGTTCAAAATAGCCCAGTTCTACTCGGGGAGCTGCAAACGGTTAACACTGAGGTCGGCTTATGGATTTAATGAGAGTGTGTTGTGTACACGAGCGTCAGCGGAGTGAATCAGGCAGGGTGCATGCGGTGCATCGGGGGCGGGGTGCAGCCATAGACAGGATCAGGGGAAAAAGGCAATAACCTTGTCGAGCAGGAGAAACTGATTGGGGTTCGGAGCGCAGGTCAGGCCGCTGGTGATGTTGCAGATAGCATTAGGGGGCGTTGGCTAGAGGCCTTGATTCGAAGTGTCATTTGCAGCCATTGGCAGAGCTTTGTCTGGAAGTGAGTGGTGTGTGAGTGAGTGTAAGTAAGTGAGAAGGTGAGTATGAGCTTATCTGCAGGCGACATTTGCTGTGGGCGTTGGTTGAATTGAATTGAATTGATGTCTTATTTTACGTGGCGAGACTCAGGCCATTAGGCCTGCTCTTCCGTCTGACCACGCAAATTTCGCTACGCTCCTTTCACCAACTAGCAGAGAAAGGAGGTATTTCTTGGGCGAGAAACAGGCGATTTGAATTTAGGCTTGAGGATCTTTTACATGCAAGTAAATCCACTAACATGGGACAGCCGGCTTTACTTCCCCTCCGAAGGAAGGCGTACGAAGGATTTTTTCGCCCTGAAAAATCCACGGCTTCGATCGGGTTTGAACCCGCCAACTTGGGTACAACAGTCCGAAACGCTAACCGTTACCCCATCGACGCGCGCGCGTTGGGGGCGTTGGCTGGTGGCGTTGGCTGGAGTAGTCCTTAGGCGTTGGAAAGGACAGCGATTGTGACCCCAAGCGGCGGGTGTGTGTGAAGGGAGGGTTGGCAGGGGGGAAGGGAGGCAAGGAGGGCTGGCGAGCGCTAGGAAAGGAGATGAACCCCTGACGAAGTGAACGGCACAAACAAGCTAGTCGCAGAAGATCGCAGAAGATCACAGTGGAAATCGCACATATCGAACCTACACAGATAAACATGACACATAAGAATGAACTTTGATTAAAGAGTACGATTTGACAAAATGAGGAAGCAGACGTTTAGATCGGTGACGTTCTACGGGCTGAAAACAAATGGTAGCGCAAAAATAGAATGACACGCGGATGGCGAGAAAAGCAGAAGTTGGTACATGAACTGAGCGGAAATGATTGGGAGGTGAGAAACGAAGAGTCGTAATCACCGAATATTCGTGTTACGGGAAGGAGGCATGAAGTGTGATGGGCGCATACTCACGAATGCTCGGTGGGTGCACAGGGCAGTAAGAACGTAGTGAGTATTCATTCATTACGGACACGTCAAGTGTGTTATTGTTCCCGTAAGCTTGGTGCATGTGTATATGTTTTTCTTCCGCTGGAGCGTGAGATCGGGTGCTGACCTCGACGTCGTCCTGCGGGGATTTCCACGTACTTCGTCAAGAGAAGCAGAACCCCTTCAGGTATCTTCCCCAGAGGGCACCGCCCCAGGCGTATCAATCTCTAAGCTCTCGTCTGGTCCTCCGACATATTTGGTAATGTAGTGCATGCCAGTGAGTGAATACGTATGGAGGGGACAGGTCAAGGAGGATTAAGAAAAGAATTGCCCGTTTGTTAACTTTCTGCTCTAGTGTTCTTGTACCCATCGGATAGTGTGAATTAGATCAGCTGGGCGTTGACATACAGAGGCTGAATTCAGCGAGACTAGTGACGGTCGTAGAAGTCCAAGAGAAGCGAAGCGAAGTGACGGGCCGTGCGGAAGGAGGGAGGGCGTGGGTGGGAGAGAGGGAGGGAGGGAGGGGTGGTAGGCGAGGCGCAGGGCGTGTCCGGAGGGCGTGTCCTCTATTCGCTCCGCCGCCGCAGCCGTCCTTGACCTGGCGAGGGCACGCGAGGTCGCTCGCCGGATGCCGCTCGCTCGTCGTGGCGCCCACCGCCCCACCCTTCCCCCGCCCCCGCCCAGCGGGGCGGCTCGATACAACAGGTTGCCTCCCGCGAGGCCGCGGCACACGAGCCGACCGACCGGCCAACGCCCGCGCCCACCGCACGCCTGCCAGGCAGGAAGGAAGCAAGAGGCCTGCCAGCGAGTAATGAGTTCGCGTTCCCTGGAATTAACAGACTGATTGATTAGTGGTTCCGGGCGCGTCGACTGCTAGTCCCGTAAGTGTACTGCGCGTTTTTATCGGTGATCTTCCCTCGCTGGCTGCGAGATCCGACGCCGATCTACCGCCGGCTTGCGGGTATCTCCCAACAAGGTATCGCCCCCTAGCGTGGCACCACTCCTGTCGGAACAAACTATGTTCGCGACACGTGTGGTAGTGTACTGCATGTCTGTATGTGTGTGTAAACAAGGAGTGAGAATAGAACAAGGAAGAGGAAGGAAAGATCGCGCGCGGTCAGTGACCCATTTGTTAGGGTATTGCTCCAGCATTCGCCTGGTGTTGATCAGAGAAAACCACAAAATACTACCGATTAGTGCAGCCGGCCTCTATAATTCTCCTGCAGACAGAGGCTGAATTGGACCTAACAGACAAGCTAGTGTCGAAAATCCTGCCTCCGCGACCGTCGGGACTCGAACCCAAGAACTTCCCGGCCAGACGCAGTGCACTGACATCAGTTGATACCCTGAACTACTTTTGTCTGTCCCTGGAATTAACTTTTCTCATTTGACAGTGTTATTTTCGCACAGTATCAAGGAATGTATACCGTTGTCTTTTCTTGTAATGCAACCGAGGCGTTCACTTTTATAAACCTGGTGTTCTGGTTATGATCGTTGAATCTACAATAAAGAACGAGTGATAATTAAATCTTTGGTTCAACTAAACAGATAAAAACTGCGATTTCTTCACTTTTCAAACCTGGTGAGTTTCCTCAGTGCATCAAATGACGCCATTGCAGGGCATGCGCAAAATGTTCGCCAGTCATGCAGGATGGAAGATAACTCAAGTGGACAGCTCGCATTTTCTCGAATTAACTTGTATACTACAGTTTCTTTCCTCTAATTGAATACGCCGGAGGCGAATCCTTCAATAAAACAGGATCTGGTGATGATTCCTGAATGGACAATGAATGAATGAATTTTAAAACTTGTAAAAACACTCCTAATACTACTTAATCAAATTTATCTGATACAAATTACAATTTCTTTATTTTCCATTTGTTTTAAAAATATACTGTTAAATCTTGACTATGATCACCACACTCTAAGCAATTGTGGAGTTGGTAATTATAACTTTGAACAATTTTAAGCACTTCAGCAGGATTTCTGCACACGAAAGTATTTCGAACCTACGTTTTAGCAATGCCCCATTTTCACTCAAACTCACAAGCAATTATACACTCTAAGGGATAGATAGTTTCCCAATTAAATAGCACAAGACATAACAATGAGATCGTAAAGCAAATATTTATATTCTTGGAGACAATTCAAGAAAACATTCTTCGCGAATTCTTCAGGTAAAATAAGGCATTTCAGCTAGACAATACACAATTACACTTCTATTATATATTTTATTAACGTAGGTAAGTGAATAATAGAGATTGGTATTAAACATGGAAACCGTAAATCTCTCCCTTTGAGTGTCCGTAGAATGAAGCAATATAAAACTTATGGCAGCTTGAAAATTTAATGTTCTCATAAATGAAGAGAAATGTACGGGAAAGTAAATCCCAGCTTGAAGGAGTCCACAGATTTTCTTAACACGGAGGAGACTCCCAAGTTCTCTCCCCGCTTACGCAAACTCTGCTTCGCCGCTTTCGTAAGTGTCTCCAGTTTACGACCTCTGCCCGAAATGAGAACTTCGCAGTTGCTTTATTTCGGCCACTCACCGAGAAGAGACAAACTGAAGGGAAAGCAACCCCTCAGGTTCCGGAAAACTTGCTAGAAGTTCAGCCACTTTTATTAAATAAACTTTAGTCAGTTCCCGCAGGTATAAAAAAACTTCCTTACGAACCTAGAGATCAATACACCTCCTTTAGTTTAACATCCTTATCACTGAGAATGAAATATGAAGTTCTTTCCAAAAACGCTTTGCGTGCAAACTCAGGCCAGATCAATAAAAGCCCTAAGGAAGAACATCCACATATCACGCCTTCATAAATTTTCTATTGCAAGACGTTGAATATTTCATAAGTAGTAAAAAGTAAAGAAAGAATATCTTTCTTCAAGGACATTTTTTCTCGGAGTCCTCTTGAAAATTCGGAAGTTTCTGGAAGTGATTACCGTGATCCTTTACCCGTGATCGAAACACACATTAAAACTTAAGCCCGTAGAAATGAAGTAAAGACTATTGAGAACTTCGACAAATAATTTCGAAGTCATAAAAATATTTAATGATTTTACTGAACGCTAAAGTAATCATTGGATTAATTTTAATAAAATGGTCGTTATTGAAATTTATGTGGTTAATAAGTGAATAATAAAATAAATTTAAGGGAAGAGAAAGATATCTCCCCGAGCGGTAAATCGCCATAGCCGAGACAACCTCTAAGCTGCCGACTAGTCTCCCTGCGTATGTGCTAGTGTAGTGCAAACAAGTGAGTGAAAGTAAGGAGTGAGGGTAGGAAAAGAAAGAGGAAGAAAAGATCGCGTGCTTGTTTGTTAGGGTACTGCTCCGGCATTCGCCTGGTGCTGATCGGAGAAATCATGGGAAACTACCGATCAGAGCAGCCCTCCGCCGGAATTCTCCTCTAGACAGCGGCTGAATTCGACCTAGGTATGTAGCTAGAGTAGATACCTCGTCTCCGAGGGAACTCGAACCCTAGCATCTCCCAGTCTCTACAAAGACAGCGGCAATTCTGGCGATAAGCTGCACTCTATCGGTACTCGGCCGGGGAGGGTCGTTCTACAGATATCTAAAAGGTGTAAAATCGGAAATAGAGAAGCATTACCAGCACATATTTTTAAAGAAGAAATGAAATAAACAGTTTTCTACCTACAAAATAAATTGTTCATTTTCAGATTTCATTATTTAAAATACTGGTGAATCATTTTTCCCTTGAGTCCATCACAAGAGACATTTATCTATCACATAAAACAAATTCGACGTAATAAAAAGCACAGTAAGCGCATGAGACGCTACTCTAACTCATTCTGTTCGCAGTCCTGAAGTAAAAGGCTGTTGCAGGCGTCGCCGCGCCGTTATCAACACTTCCCCTTAGTGGCAATATGCGTCATTCCCTACTGTTTGGTGCCATTTGCGCATATGGAGCAGTTTGCCTAAACTGAGTCGGTTATCAATCAAATAGTACACATAGTATCGCACAGCAAAACAAGATGAAATTATCTTCATATGTGAGGTATAATTATAATTATAATTGTATTTAACTATGTCGTCATCATTACCCATGGCCACAATTGAATGTACATATTTTCTCCTGAATGCAATGCAGCATAATTAATTTTAAAAAACAACAAACAGAAATATATACTTTTTAACGGCCTCCCGATAAGGAAATTCCCAAATTCTGGACAAAACTCTAGTAATAGGCTAAACGCACATAAAACATAATCTAGGACCCTTGGAGATCGCTGAAACCGAAACTGAAGTCAAATCTCAAAATTTCTAACAGGGTCAAAATACATCGAAAATGTATCATTTTAACACAATTGCTTGACGAAATACTAGTTGTTTGTCTGCAATTCTCCTTAATAAAATCTTATGACTTCATAAAGTGGACAAATGAGCACCTTGTCCAAAACATGCTCGCGATGTGATGAATGAGCTTCCGCGAGTGAAGCGGCGCAAGCGAGTCCAAGCGTTTAATGCCGCGCCGCGCGCCGTAAGCAGCAGGATCGCCGATGCGCGCACGGGCCGCCCTCCATGACGGAAGGTCGGACGCGCACGCAAGGCCGTTGGCCCTCCCGCACGCCCGCTAGGTTGCCCGCTCAACCCCCCCCCCCCCCTCGCCGACCCGACCCGCACGCTTGCTCGCTCGCTTGTTTGCCTGCACCGTACCCCTCACGCGGACTCGCTCACCCTCTCGCTCGCCAGTCCCCGTTCGCTCGTTCGTTCGTGCGTTCGCCTGTCCAATCGCTCGTTCGCTCGCCTACTTGCTCCATTGCCCGCCCACTCGCTCGTTCGCTAGCCCACTCGCTCGTTCGCTAGCCCACTCGCTCGTTCGCTCGTCCATTTCATTGTTCGCCCGCCCACTCCCTCGTTCGCCCATCCAATCGCTTGTTCGCCCGCCCAATCGCTTGCTTGCCTGCCCACTTGCTCGTTCGCCCGCCCACTCCTCGTTCGCCCGCCCATTCCTCGTTCGCCCGTCCAACCGTTCATTTGTCTGCCCACTCCCTCGTTCGCCTGTCCAAATGCTCGCCCACTCGCTCGTTCGTTCGCCCACTCCCTCGTTCGCCCGCCCACTCCCTCGTTCGCCCGCCCACTCCCTCGTTCGCCCGCCCACTCCCTCGTTCGCCCGCCCACTCCCTCGTTCGCCCGTTCCCTCGCTCACCCCCATGCCCGCTTGCCCGCCAGCCTGCAGGTCCGAACGCCTGTACCCTTGCCCTCTTACTTGCTGGCTGGCTCGGCCGCCCGCCCGCCCGCCCGGCCGTTCGCTCGCTCGCACGCTGGCGCCCCTCGGCACAGCTAATTAAAAGCGCTTATCTTGGCGCACAGGCCGCGCACTCGGGGAAGGTAGGCTTCTGCGGCTTTCCGGTAGGCGGCGCAGGGAGGCAATGACGGGTTGCTCTCCACCTCGTACATCAGGGGCGCTACCAAGCGGCCGGTTGCAGGAACTGCGTCAAGTGCTGCCAGAACAATTCCCCTATTAAAATTTCTTCTTACTTTTTATAAGTTACGAGATGGAGCTCTGTTATTCTATAGGTCGCTTCAGTTCCAAAAATTATTTAATTTAAATCGGACTTTCGAAGAACAGTCTTTTATGGTAAAGACCTATTCTCTTCAAAATATGCATTGTCTCTTGTTATATACAAATATTCAAACAACGCAATATCGTATAATATATGATATAACTTTTACTTATTTACTCAAGTTGCAAGTATTTAAAATGTTAGATATCATTGAAGGGAAAATGTAACAACTTTTGGGTTCAAGTGGAAGGTTCACTTGCCCATTTACTCCGTCAATTCGTGATTACATTACTGACTCTGAAAGATACGAGATACAATTAAGTGAAGTTGACTACTCCAATCATTCCTGCTCCTACCAATTTAGGATGAGAGATAACGACCAACAAACAACGCCATATCATAGCGCTGGATCTTTACTTCATCGTCCTCGACTTTTATTCCAGTACACATTCACACTCATTACTTTACGTACACCGGATAATCATTGGGGAGCTTTTTAATTTTTGAAGTGGAGCGTTTCTGGAGAGGACAGGTCCCTCAAACTTTGTCAATTTTCCGCCATTGCTCAACCACTATCAAATTGCTAGAGAGAACCAACACCCCCCCCACACACACACATACACATACACACACACACGCCACGGTGCAATAAAACCATCGAAGTCACAATTCCGTAACTAACGAAAATGTTAAAAACTAATTATTCCAACTCTCTAATTTATAATTTTCTGCAACCCGAGCCGGTGCTCTAGTATTGTGAAGACGGCGCACCGCGACCAGCTACCTTGTTGGCAGCGACGGGACGGGTTCCCCCCTCGCGCAGCGGCCACAACTAGGCGATAAAGCAAATACGACGCCGCCGACAGTCGGCTCCATAATTCAGCGGGCGACGACGCGAGTTGCGAACGCGAGGCTGCGGCGCCCGCCCCCACCTTCCCGCCCCCCGGCCAATCACCCACTCGCCCGCCCACCCGCCGCTCGGTCGGTCGGCCGGCCGGCCGGCCCTGCTCGTTCTCTTGCCGTCCACCCGCTCGTTCGATCGCCCACACACCCACTACTTTGTGTGCCCACCTGCTCGCACGCCCGTTCGCTAATCACTCATTTATGCTCGTCCTCTGACAAACCCAGTCGTTCACTTGTTCGCCAACCTGTTCCCCTTCCTACCCGCACCTTCCCACCTTCCGTTCACCCGTTCTTACTCGTTTGCTCCTCTTCCACTCGTTCACCCGTTCGTTGCCCATCCATCCGCTCACTTGACCGCCCATTCGCCCCCCTCCCACCCACTCACTTTCTTACTTCCCCACTCGCCCGCTCGCTTGCCAGCACGCCCACGCGCACACTCTCGTTCGCTCTCCTCCCCGCCCGCTCATTCTTTCTCGCTCGTCCACTCATCCACCCGCTAACGTGCCTGTCCGACCGAACGACAGACCACCCGACACGCCGCCCGACAGACCGCTAGACAGATCGCCCGACACACCGCCCGACAGACCGCCCGACAGACCGCCCGACAGACCACCCAACAGACCACTCGACAGACCGTCCGACAGACCGTCCGACAGACCGCCCGACAGACCGCCCGACACACCGCCTCGCAGATCGTCTGCCCGCCCGTTCGCCCTACAAGCCCACTCACTCGTTCTCTCTCAGGCCCTCACGTTTGCTCATTCAACCACCGGACCGCCTTCCCTCGAGCCAACCCCGTACGGGTCGCCCGTTGGCCCGCCCGTTCACCCACCCACTCACTCGTTCTCTCGAACGCCCGCACGTTCGCCCGTCAGCTCGCCCTCCCGACCGTCTTCCCTCGCGCCAACCCAGCTCCCGCTCGCCCTCCCGCAACGCGTTCGCGCGGCCGCTCGCCCGTCTGTCCGCCAGCCGGCTTCGCAGTCGGACGGCGCGCGCGGTAAGCTGATTAACAATTTACGCGTTTTGCATAAAGCGCGCGCGGATTAGCGTCCGGAGCCCCGGAAGCCTCTTACGTTGTCAACCGAGCGCAGCAGCGAAATTGAAAGACTGGCGCCCCCGCCGGACGGGCGGTTGATTTTTAATCCCCGACCTTTGGCCGCGGGGCAGGCAACGCCTCACGGCTCGAGCGTTCCGGTGATTGGGAGGTCGCGGATTCGATCCCGGCGCGGTGCCAGAAGGACAGTAGATGTGATCAACGTCGCGAGATTGTAGCGTCTTCTGTCGGAATAGAATTGGTAAGACGACGGCTCTGATCAGTGTTTTCCCTAATCATCCCACGTGAATGCCCTTGAAGAATCGTACAAGCAGCAGCCATGGCCCCAAAGTAATCTTTCTTCCAATTCCTCATCATCCAATCATAACATATAAATGCTGGCGAGGAGGTTTTGTGGATCCTGAAAATGCTCACGCCTGTGCTAGGATTGATTGATTGATTGATTGGTTGGTTGAATATATCGTGATTCCGGGTGCGTCAACTGCTGGTCACTACTCCCGTAAGTGTAATGCATGATTTTATCACAGTAGATGGAAGTGACCTTCCCAACTTGGATAGTCAAAATTCTGCGCCGACCTACACGTCGGCTTGCTGGATTCTCCCACCAACGACGCAAGCTCTAAGCTCCCGACATGTGTGGTAGTGTAGTCCGTGCAAGTAAGAGGTGAGGATGGGACGGGGAAGAGGAAGAAAAGATCGCGCGCGCGCGGAGTCCCGTTTCTCAGGGTACTGCTCCGGCATTTTCCCGGAGAAACCATGAAAAACTACTGATCTGAGCTGCTGGAAACTAGACCTCTTTCCCAGACAGCGGCAGAATTCGAACTAGCTTCCTAGCCGGTGTCGAAAATCCTGCCACCGCTGCGTCTCAAATCCTAGATTCTCTCGTCGAAAGGCCCTGCAGTTGTGTCAGTTGATGCTCTGAGATACCTCAGCCCGTTCAGCGCTGAGAGAAAGAAAATACGGTTTGTGGAATGCGCTGTTTGGACGATGTGTGGAACACGTCGCTGTTTGGAGGAAGATGAACATGAGGCTTTGAGGCACAAGCGTGTTTGCCCATTTCGTCAGCGTTGGGGTCAGAGGTGCGTTAGCGTAAGCAGTTCCGAATCTGTATGTGAAACTTGGAAGACTAGAAGGTCCTGGGTTCCAGATCAGACTGTAGACGACGAGACAACGCAATCTCAGTGATAATTCTGGAGGATCAATGCTAGGATATTTAGCGGTTCAATTCCAAGCGGATGCCGGTGTAGTTCGGTAAACAAAGGAGCACGGACAACGTGAGATCTTGCCTTCCACAGTGCGTCTCCACTCTCACCATTAGAATTGGAAGATGGGTGGATGTCCCCTCTTCTCATGGTTCATCCTTTATGATCACGAATGTCTGGGAGTACTATAAATACGAGAGAGAGAGAGAGAGAGAGAGAGAGAGAGAGAGAGAGAGAGAGAGAGAGGGGGGGGACAGATAGGAGAGCAAAAAGATAGAGAGAAGAGAGATGAGAGAGGAAAGCGCGAAGAGAGAATGGAGGCGGGAGAAGAGAAAAAAGAGAAGAGAGAAAGGCGGGATGAGAGATGGACACACACAGAGAGAATAATACAAAAGGCAGGAAGATACGCGTTCACTAGATACTTTTGTGCTGCGCTATAGTTTACAGTGACTACTTCGTTTAGATATGGATATGCCATCGGTTTCCTTTCACTTTCTCACATTCTACTTACGAACTGTAGGTAAAGTATTTTATTGCAAAAATGGAGAGTTTTCGATGGTGCTGATACCGAAAAATCCTTTTACTACAAATATTTCTTCCTTGCCTACGGGTACAATTATGATTGTCTCGTCTATCCTAAGCCCTTCCCAAATTCTCTAAGCGAAAGGTTACAGAAAAGAGATAAAGTTTAAAGTTCTTAGCTTACCTCCAAAAAATGTTTTAAAATATTTCACTAAAAACTCGCTAAAGACATTCGTATGCTTAAGCAAGCAAAGGACATTACCAATCTCTCATATCTCTCATTGAAACAGAAATTTACGTGCCACAGAATTCAACGGTCTTGCAAACGAGTTTGTTTTATCCGGACCCACATACGTCATTTAGGTTCAGCAATTCGGCTGCACCACGTTCTGCAAATTTCCCCGAGATTATTTTTATGGCCGTTTGATAGAGGAAATGGAATACAGGTTGCGAGAGTTTTATACTCGCGACCTTTGCGCCAAGCGGAAAGGGCAGCCGGGAATTACAGTGTCAACGCGTTAGCTCGATATTAATGAAAAAGCATGGGGCGCTCGCGCCAGTCGGCGGGAAATATGACAAACTGTGCGGAAAGGACTAAGCGCGATAGAAATTTCAGCAGTACATACACGAATGAAAGCACTAGCAAACAGAGATATTCGCAATTTAATCCGTTAAATTGTTAAGACTTAATTCCGATAGACATGTGCAACAACACCATCGTTCTTTAAGAAATATGAAGCTTGACTGATAGATATCATGTTCTTGTACTGTGGTGTATCAGTTTTTCGTATCGCACTCATTCTGATACCTTTATGGACTTCATTACAAATTACGCACCTTATAAGACTCATTCAAACACCAATTTCCCTGCACAACAGAGAGGCTTTATTTTAAGAAAATAGTTTTGTCATTATCCTACGTCGTTGATACACAAGGAAAGCGAAAGCACCTCAAAAGTAATAAATTTTGATTTGTAAAGAAATCGGTTTCGAAAATAATATACGTCTACCGGTAAACATTTCAAAAATATCGTTTACACGACAACTAGTACACAGAGAAATACACTTCGTATTAACAATCGGGCCAGGTTAAAACAGTTCTCCAGAAAAAGGCAATATGTTATGTGTCTTCGAGGAGTTAGCTCTATAGTTCGAATCCCGACGTTTGCGGTCTTTCCACACTCTTTCTAAATAGGAGAATAAATTTGACCCTCTTTCTGCAGGATTCTTCCGGCGATCTCCTGCACTGATCGATATCTGTCCATGTTTTCTCTAATCAATACCAGGCAAATATAAGTATCTTAAAAATGGGCCATGAGCCGTGCGGAAGGATTCCTTCCACTTCCTTTTTTTATTACTTTTTTTATTTAAGGTTTCATCAACAGCTAGATAATTAGCGACCACTATAGATTAACGATATGGTTAATAGCAATAAGGTGATGGTGAGAGGTGATTCGCGCCACCATGCGCGAGGCGGGACTCGAAACAACGATCCTTCAGTGCGAAGTTGCTACGGTACTATAGCCTTACCGATCTCGGCCATCCGGACGATCTTTCACTTCGTTGTTCTATCCTGTCGCCTTATACACTCACACTTTCACATACATATGCACTACATTACTACACACGTCGGGAGTTTAGAACTTGTCCAAGCTGGGGCGGAGCCCCGCTTACTAACACATATGGAGGAGGAAATCCATACAAGTTGATATGAACCGCCGGCGCCCGTCCTCATATTCCACCGGAGTAGACCACCTCCACCACCGGAGGTAAAATAAACTACACTTACGGGATTAATGTAACTGGTGTACGCTTACGGGCGTAATGTAGATGATGAGTCCCTAATCAATCAAAACGTACGCACCCGGGTATTAAAAGTAAGAGATCCAAAACCAGCACGATTCAGCGCCTATCCAAATAAAACGCCACAGAGGTGCACATCGATAAAGACAGCCACTTGGCTACGTCCGCCACACCAACAGCCACAGCGGCCATCAACGGCGCCAAACGACCCCAAACAGGTTCCGCGCCACCCAGCGGTGCGCACCGGCGCCAGGAGACACCGGCGAAATAAAGACATGGTTGTCTTCGCCGCCGTCGTCAGACACGACGACGAGGCGGTACGCGGAGGTAATTGCATTTCCATACGCTGCAGCCCGCCCCATAAATAAGCAGAAACGATACCGCAGGCGAGGGCGACCTTGGCGCCAGCGCCGCCTCAACGGTAACAGCACACGCGCGGCCCGCGGCCCATCCGGGAGCATCGCCCGTCCGCTGCTGCGACGCGCCGCCGCCGCCCTTCAGCTGTGAACGCAGCCGCTCGGGGCTGGATTTACAGATCGATCGATTGATTCCGGGCGCGATAACGGCTAAGGTCATTGGTTCCGTAAGTGTAGTGCAAGCTTTGTTCCGTAAGTGTAGTGCACGGGGCTGGATTTACAGATCGATCGATTGAATCCGGGCGCGATAACGGCTAAAGTCATTAGTTCCGTTAGTGTAGTGCATGCTTTGTTCCATAAGTGGTGTGCACGGGGCTGGATTTACAGATCGATCGATTGTGTCCGGGCGCGCCAACGGCTAAGGTCATTAGTTCCGTAAGTGTAGTGCATGTTTTGTTCACGGTTGGTTGCGGCGTCCTTCCCCCGCTGGACCGCGAGATCCGGCGCCGAGCGAACTGTCGGCTTGAGCAGTTTTCTCCAACCAGGAATCTCCCACCAACGGGGCACCAGCTTTGATAAGCTTTAAGCTCGCGACTGGTGTCCCGAGTATGTGACACTGTGTAAGTAACGGGCGAGGATAGGACACGGAAGAGGAAAGAAATATCGCGCGCAGTCCGCAGTGTGTTTGTTAGGGTACTGCTCTGGCGTTCGCCGGGTGTTGATCGGAAAACCGTTAAAAACTTCCAATCAGAGCCGCTAGCTATAAATCTCCTCCAGACTGCGGCTGAATTCTACCTAGGTATGAAGACTGTGTAGAAATTCTGAAAGTCCCCGCCCTAGCTGTAGCGATGCAGTAATTTCTTCTTCTTTCCCGCACACTCCATTCCTCTCGATGAGGTTTGGCCTGACTTGGGTGTCTCGCGGTGAGACCGGAATCTTTTCTAGATCACAAAGGATGCGTGTTATGACTCAACAAACGCAGTAAGAACTTTCATCTCACGATCAGCACTTCCGGAAGTGCGAAATAAATTCCGGAAGGCAAGTCGTTCGCATTTTAACAACTGACACAGATAGCCCCTCCCATTAAATAAGTACCGAACACTTCTTGCTTTGAAATGTTCTTCTGACGTAAATGTTCTTCTGACGATTTCACTTGCGAAATACAAGTTACACACACTAACACATCCAAAAATGCAGATCGAAAACAGATGTTTATGAACACCCCCGACATTTATATTCGACATGGAGCACCCTGTGTATGCATTATTATTAATATCCATTAACATCGCATCCGGCAAGGGCCTCCTTCTAAAAAGAGTAGCTTAGTTGAATATCTCCCGCGCAGCCACTCCGAGAAGCATACACGTCGCGATATACAGCGATACGTCGCGACATTCTGCGCACATGTCGCAATCTAATACAAATGACAAACTTCGTCCGTGAAACACAATGCTACAGTTTTGCTCCAAGGCTCCGAATCACTGCTTCAAAAATAAGCGAAGTATCTACACTCGCATTGTACCCAAAGGACACACGCATGACCATTGTTTTATTTTTCAACAGTAAGGTTCTTTGAACCACCATTCTTTTAACGTTCTTCCTGCGATAATTGGCACCCTCATCACTTATAAATGGTGTGAGCAACCGCCACTCTGGTGAGAACCTGGGCAACTAGCAACTTAATTCTACCAAATTTCCCTGTTTAACATTTAAAATAACGACTCACGCCAAATATTAAAGCGAAATGTTAATGAGAGAAAAGACTTTACTAATCTAGAATTACCCATGAATAACTTGGAAGAGCACACCATGCCAGAACACCCACGAAGTTCACTGACCATCCAAGGTGTTCTGTGAAAATGAGTATATAACTTGAAATTCTATGCCACATTCGTTCTCGATCTTTCGGTTTAATTGTTTACTCGAAATAGCACATGAATGTCCTCCAACGAGAATTACAAACTAAACTGAATATAAATATCACTGATTCTCGCTTCAAGTGTTTCTCATCACAGATTTCTTGCCGTTTAGACGCACTTTTTACTCGGAAGAGAAACGAAGAATGATGTGAAAATTATTCCGGCACCGCTGCGTGCATTACGCGGCTCACGCAGCTACGAAGTAAAATGCAAATGGCGTATTTCCCTCGACACGGAAAGGGAAGCCTGGCATTTTGACGAGAGCCACTGAGACGGCCATTTTATGCGCGCTAATCTGTCAGAACGAGTCATTACGTCCACAGCTAATGATCCGCATTAATCACGCTCAAATCACAGAGCAAATCCTTATTAAATATTCTTTTTAAGCTGGCCTGTTTGTCCGTCGCTGGATAGAACGAGTACCGACTCACTGTCTCGCGATGAAAGGTCGCGGGTTCGAATCTCACTCTGCCATAGATGCACGTCACTTGTCCTCGTGTGCGTGGTGGTGCAGAGGGAACTGAGTTTTTCTACCCCAGACAGGAATGCGTAATTAAGGTCACGATACATCCGATTGGAATATAGAGAGCAACAATGGTTATGTTTCTTATTGAATGCATTTGAATGTTCAGAATCAAGAACAGCTCACTTTCATCTGCATTTCAGTTTAACGTATCGATTAGAGATAAATGACCAATAATGAACTTCATATTAGCAATACATGCAGGACTAATAAGTTATTTCAGTACCAATAACAATAATTTATTTTTAGAATGCAATTAGCAAGCGCCCTCCAAAATAATAATCCTGTCAATTTAAACTCACCACCAAGGGAAATAACATCAGATACCAGGTCATCACATTCAGAAGCTCGTTCACACTCTCCAAAACAATCTCGGGATCTTACCTGTAATAAAGAGAACAAATAATTAGATAGACGTTAAAATAAACATTCTCATCCCAGTCAATATAGTAGTTTACGTAACAAGGGAGTATTAAAAAGTAATTTTATAACATTTGACACACAAATACCAATTTTGATATACATTTGTTTCAATGTGTCCTATACAATTTTCAAATGAATCCCAACATCCTGTAGTGCTCTACAATATTTGCATCGTTTAATATAATTACAATATCTGAGAAAATTAGGAAAAAAAACTCTTAACGACAATCTCACAGTACCTCCTCTCCACATATCTCCATAAAATCCGTGAGAGCAAATACGCAAATATACTCAAACAAACATTCATTGGGCAACACCCTCAAACAAGCAATGACTGTCCGAATATTCAATCAACTCGTGTAAAAAATTCACGCCACGTAATTAGACAATCAAATTATAAAGATATAAGTCCATTGCCATTTGTTTTACTTTTTTTGGGATACAATTTTCCATTAAATTGTCAATTCCAATTTTATTTTCAATCGTTTCATACTCCATGGGACGACTTTTCACACATTTCACGAGGCATCGGAACGGACGTCATTGAACATTTTGTCGTCGCATTTAAGCAACTGACGTCGTGCGCTCTTCGTCGACCGGAAAGGGAAAGAGAAAGTATTATTGTGGGAGACTGGCATTTGCGAGCTGTAATTTGCTGACTGCATGACGCATAATTGAGACAATGACGACACTGTGGCTCGATGCAATGTCTTTGCCTTCGACACAGTTGCCGATCGTTGAAATCCTTAACAGGGAAGCAGAGGACAACAGCTATTTAATAAATAAGAAATCTATGTCAAGAGAAAATGTCTTTACGTTAATTAACTTAATTACAGTGACACTTCTCTCAAAATTCGGCTGTTACTTCATTTCATCTCCACATATTTTAACTGAAATGTATAATAAAAACTTGGTGTATGCGACAGCAAGGATCCAAGGTGCCCACCATTAAACGTTTGCTATTCACGTGTTGCATAATAGATTAGCAAGTTTTTTTCATGTTCTTGCCATGTAAAGAATTATCACATTGCAGTATTCGAGAAGATATTTTTTTGTTAAAATATAACACGTATTGAAGTGTTATACCATAGTTTTTATATGTTGTTCTTGATCCGTGTACGTACTACTTTTTTGAAAATCATTTTGTGTGGTTTTGCATTTCTGCGGTTTAAGAACACTAGAACTAACAATAGGTGTAATATTCTAAAGGTTTGTTACTTGTGAAATTTAAAAACATTTAATGAAACATTACACATTTTAAAAACATTTAATGGAAAATATATGTTGAATAGAGAAATCAAATTGCTTAGCAGAAATTATAAATGCAAAACATATCTTTACAAAGGTATGTCGAGTGTTGCAGCAACGTCACACCAAATCATGTGGTATTGGAATATCTTCAAAGAAATATTTGTTTTATTACGATTTTAATTTATTACAGACTTATTTTTCTTACGTATTATGCGTTTCTTTCTTGTGCCGAATATTCCTATGTCACCACGTACACAGAGCGAAAGTATTTTTTAAATGCCCAATTGCAACTAAATTCAACGCCGCGCAAGTATATTCCATCGTTAAAACATCATTTCAGTGAGAGTCTAGAAACCGACAAGTGACTCAAGAATAAGGAAACACAGGAGCCATCATACAAATCGGAAATTCAGTGCGACAATATTTTAACGGCGGAGTTAATTGTGTATGGGTGCTCAGTCTTTGTGAACGGGGTGAAATACGACAGCAGCAATAACCAGTACTCCCACAGCAGCGCTACTGTCAAAGCGACAAGAATACGAACGCATTTTATAAGGAGCTCGCGTGCAAAGAGGTAATACTATAGGCCTATGGACATGCGTGTTGCTGGAGCGCGGCATATCTTTCCAGCTATTCCGTGACTTTGCTCAGTTTACCTCGCAGAACCGCATTTCTCCGCTGAATAGAGACACTGATTAAGACAACTCGTTTCGGCGGGTCACAATAGCACGGCACAGAAGAGGTCAACCATTTATTTACGCAATTCTATTTTGGACTTCTAGATATCACCGATATATCTGGTTTTAAACAGTACTCAATGCGATGTGAAAAGGAAGCCAAATGTTAGTAGTTTAATGTAACTAGAATGTTACATTGTAATGAAGCTACACACCACCAAAGATTTTAAATGTTGAAACCAATTAAAAATTCATTTGACATACTCCATAAGCCTTACGGGTGGCTCATGGACAACGTGCTTTCTTTGTGAGGCGGTCAAGGGTTCTATTCCCGTCCGTGGCAAAAATGAAGCTGTATCTTTCTAATACAAAACGTTTCAGTTTCTATAGCCGAGAGTCGAAAGAAAGCGAAGGCAAGCCAAATAATCTAGGTTAGATTAAAGGAATACGTCGTGCTAGACATATGACTCCCTTACCCAAGCGTGGATAATAAATAAAAACGGATCCGGGCTGGGAACACCGATAGATGGCAAAAGTACCTCGTGCCTTACCTTCAATAAGAGGTTGGTAGAAGATTAACATACAAAATTAGAGGCAGATTGGTTGAGGTAGATTAAGACGAAAACATTTTTAACAGATTTTTCACTTTTTTTTTCTTTTAGCTCAACAGTTGAGCGAAAGGCAATGGTCCCGTCAATGAACGACGCCCTATACCCGACCTCGTATTATTCACCCTTCTCTAAATAGAATGCAACCTGATTATCTCCAAACAGAAGAGAAGAAGAACATGTTTAAGCCTTCGATTAACGAAGCTAGAATTTTCATATTTCAAGGAAACATTAGAATGAAAGTTAAGACGGGACACAAAAATTGCAGGTTTCCAGAACGTCCGGCTACATGCCTTTTACTGAGGTCATAAGAATGAGCTTTAAATTAAGCGACTGCCTAGCCAACATCCAACTGTTCAACATCCTTTAACCGTTAACCATTACGTTCTCTTTTCTATCTGCTATTGATAGGTGTCGCTTATTAGCTGGTTTGTTGTCGTAAAAGAGAACATTTTTAACAAAAATTATAATCCTCTGTATTCTTTTGTAAGTCTCAAAGTAATCACAATTTCGATTCTCATCAGTACTCGCGAACCGAATCACGAGATAAATGTTAGCCTACCTACTCCGCACCCAGTACTCCTGCTTCGCGAATAAGTTCGTGTTCATGTAGCAATAGAACAGCTAGCTCAGAGTTTTTTCTCACAGGAATCGCTCCCGCGCCTTGTGATCTCGTTCGGCGGCGGTGTTTTTGTGGGAACCGCACGAACACTGAGCGCTGCCCGCGGTTTCGGCGATCGGACGTGTGGAAGAGCCAACATCCTCTGTTCCCGTTAGGCTCCTCCTCGCACTCGAAGGATCACGAAGATTCTTCGTCAGAAGGTCACGAGTACTTCTACAACGGCTACAGATCACGAATTGAGCAGACCGGCAGAGATGGCTCAGGGCATCAACTCTGATCGGCAGTGCCTCTGATCGGGAGGTCTGAGGGTCCGTGTCCCGACGGTAGCAGATTTTCAACACAAGCCAGATATCTAGGTCGAACCCAGCAGCTGTCTGGAGGAGAATTCTAGCGGCCCTCATCGGCAGTCTTCCGTGATTTCACCGACCAATACCAGGCGAATGCCGGAGTAGTACCCTAGCAAACGCTCCACATACCGCGCGCGATCTTTCCTTCCTCATCCTCGCCCAAACTCTCCCCTTTAACACTATTCTTGCATGCACCTCAACATCACACATGCCGTGAAACTAGTCAGGAGCTTAGAGCTTGTTTCGGTTAAGGAGGAGCCACGATGGGGGGAGGTACCTGGATTGGGAAAACACCGCAAACCGACGTGTATTTCAGCACCGGATCTCGCCATCCAGCGGCTGAAGGATACACGCCAACTTACGTGATAAAAACATACATTACACTTACAGGACGTGTGAGCATAGCAGTTGACGCACCCGCAAACACAAAATAGTCAATTACGAATTGAGCAGAAGCTCAACCATTGAGGATAGAATGTACTGCTAGACATATACGTCCTACTAGAATGTATTTAAAAATAATCAAGGCAGACTTCTCGAAGTAATTCGTATCACCAACAACAAACATACGGATAAGATTCGCCTGACAGCGCCGGACGTCATGTTTGTCACAGTGAAATCTTTTTTTTCTTCAGCATTCATAATTTCTGAAGCTATGAACGGATTTCGATTTTCGAGAAGGTGCACATTTAAAAATCAGCGATAAAGTTATATCAAGCAATGTGTTGAATCCTAAGACATGGAAGTGTGCAAGAGGCAAACACTCATATTTTGGCGAAATGAAAAGAACTGATTCCCTTCCTTCTCGAGGCGTTTAACAAATTATTAATTTCTCAGTACGAGGTTTTTTAAGTTTTGAGTTCACAATGTGATATCTCTTGTAAAACTACTCAAAAATTAAAAATCATGGTTCTCAATTTTTCAATGTTTTACGATTCATTCCAAAGATAGAAGTATTTAATTTAGTTTTATTAAAAAATGAACTTGTATTAATATTTCCTACAAATGACAGCACGTTAACAAATAAATACAGTAGTTACAAGGTCGTTGTACATACGAATATTGGAAAAAAAATTGCATCCCTTGAAATTCCTGTTAAAATCAATGTAGAATGTTCAATTTCTAAAGAAAGATTTCCATTAATACAAAGCCAAAATTGTGTAACTTAAAATTTTTTCAAGTGTTAATATTTTTTAAAGATCGTGAAAATGTCAATTATTGAAGGATTTGTCGTCAAAATATACTTCATCAATGCATTTGAATCACACGAATAATTTATTTGCACTGGTGTATTTTGCTATGCTCAATAAATTGGAGTATATATAATGAAATAGCAATACTAAGTGATATTTATTTTGCTAATCTCTTGGATTTTATATGGTAGATATGAAATTGGTAATGGAAAACAGTGTGGTAAATGGACAGAAAATGGATAATATTTGGAAAATGTTTCAATTCATTACACTATTATCACACATTCATTACACAGAAACAAATTGAACTGTACAATTGCTAGTGTAGAACAAAAATGCAAAGAAATATAAATAGTGTATTCTTCTCACACACCAGAAAAAATTCTTTATAAGATCAAACAAGGCAATATGTACTAAACAAAAATACGCTAAAATCCTTATTAAGAATTATGCTTGTCTATCAAATCATTTAAGGGAAATACTCATCGAAATTAATTATATATGAACGTAATAAGGATACTTCAAGTTTCTGCCTGAATCCCTCCCTTTAGAAACGAGATCTCTGAACGGAAGAAATTTGATTTAATGCATCTCGCAAGTTGTTCGTTCCCTTGCGAAGCAGGTTAACGACCCTGGCGCCAAGGCCCACAGACCCCTCCACCTCCACCCAAATCGATCCACGAGTTTGAGAGGAGGGATTTCGTAGGGTACTGGTTTGCGAGGAGGTATTGCTTCAAGGGTCATCAACGGTGGAGCAAGAGACCTCACGCTGCCCTCCATCATCATCTCGTCCACCTCCACCACCATTTCTCCTCCCCACCACCACCATTTTCTGATTAAATGATTGATTTTTTCAATGCACGTTCTAAAGTCATTAGTTACCTTAGTGCAGCGAATATTTTATTCCGGTTCTTCCTTAGCTGGATGGTGAGATCCCGCGTCGACCTACACGTCGACTTTTGGGGATTCCCCCTCCATGTGTCTCCCCCCACGGGAACCGCCACAGTCACGACAAGCTACAAGCTCCCGACTTATGTGGTGGTGTAGTTCATTCAAGTGTATTGTAAGTGAATGTGTGAGAGAATAAAGGAAGAGGATAGCACAAGGAAGAAGGTACGATCGCATACAGTCCATGGCCTGTTTGGTAAGGTACTACTGTGACATTCGCCTAGTAATGATCAGAAAAACTAAATTGTCGATTAGAGAAAACTGTCGATCGTGCCAGCCGGATCACTAGAATTCTCCTTCAAATAGTGGCTGATTTCGACCACGCTATATACTAACCGCTATCGAAAACCCAGATCGTCGGGTCTCGAACACGTTCGCCCCGGTAAACAAATTTTCGGAGGTAACGAATATGCCACTGAGCTATGGCAACCGGCGTGGCAACTTGGTGGCGCCTGGGGTTGGACACCCCTGCCGCCACGGCGGCACGGGCGCAGGTAACACGAGAGGCCTGAGACGTGGCCGCGATGCGATCACGCGCTCCGGTCCAGCAACCGCGCCTCCGACTCTGCCCCCACCCCACCACGTCTCTTCCCGCCCCTCCCAGCCCGCTTCACTCCCAACCGCCTTGCTCACCCCTCGCTCTGGCTGGCTCCGCCCCACCTCACCCCCCTCCTCCCGCCTGTCCCACGCCTCCGCTCTCGCGCTTCTCTTCGCCCGTCCTTCTTCCCCCCAACCCCCGAACTCAAGGGTTCGTCATGGCTCGCGCCATCTCTCTCCCTCTCTCCCTCACCCTATCCTTGCCTTCGGAATCTTTCGTTTCAACTTGTCCCTTTCGTCACTGTCCTCACCGTCAGGTATTTCTCTAAGCGGGGCTCTAAGCTCTGGACTTTGGTAGAAGTGTAGAGCTTATAAAGCATTGCTCGAAGAGACCGCATCACCTCTATCACAGTTGTAATCTGCAATATAACCATTAAAATACACCGCTTAATTAGCAAAAATCGAGCGAGTTATGCAGATAATGGAACCACAAATATCATATAATTCACATAAAATGTATGATTACCAATTTCCACTAACACTTGTTTAAAATGCAGATTGAATTAGGAAAATACAGAATGTCCATTTTCTTTCGGTGATGCGGCGATTTTGAGCACTGCTGTATGTATGATGCCGGTCACTAGAATTCACCTTCAGCCAGCGTCTGAAATCGACCCAGCCATATGGCTTGTGTCGAAAATCCGCTACCGCTGGGACTGGAACCCTCGCACGTCTTCGCCAGAGTCGCTGCTGAACTAAGCTGGTTCCACCCCCCATCCTCGTACTTTCCATGCACCGTACTGTTCGAAGCCGCTGATGTCGCTTCCGTCTGCCCGTTTCTGCCTTCGAAACAAGCTGATCGACAAATTCATGGATCCAAATATGTGAGTTATTCCTTTCACTTCTAGGTCATTCTCTTGATCATTTTGTATTTTTGGCAGCTTTTTAGAAGGTTGAGATAGATTTTATAGGATTAATCCTACAATAAATATATTTAGCAGGAGCAGCACAACAATTTGAAATGTTGAGATCCAAGTAAGACGATATAAATTGTTTTGAAACAAAGAATTAGCAAAGTGAAAGCAAATGTAAAAGTGGTTATTCAGAGCACAGAATTACTAGTTTACGAAAGCTGGGCGAATCAGTTAATTCATTTATCCAGAAACTGCCTTTACCTCTCGCAACATACACTTACGTCATCATGATCATGAAAGACTTGGAAACTGTCAGTAATGAGGAAAATCATTAATACCGATTCTGCATTCGTCTGTCATTACTACCCTTTTCAATCGATGCAGAAGTTGCCAGCACTCATGGTCACCTAGATCATAGAGTACTCTCTGGTATGCAAGGTGAACTGGTTAAGACAGTATTAAGTTCGAGTTTGAATAAATTATTACTCGTAAATAATAATCAAATTGATAGATATTAGAATAGAAATGTCAATATTAATTTCTCTTACGTATTAGTTATACGTATTTTATTTCCTCCATGTATCCTCAGAATCTGGCACACACAAGTACACACCCCTTCTTCGAATGGGGTTCTAAAGATATGGCGGCTTTTCTCATTTGAGTTGTCTGCTCGAGCCCTTCTAGATTAAGAAGGATGGAACGCACGGAAAACGTGAATCAGCCCATAGTCTGGATCTAAGGCGAGAAAGGACAGGAGGAGAAGGACAGATTGGCTACTTTTTTCGAGGCATCCTGCATGGGAAATTATTATGACATCAGTGTCTAAGTGTTATGTCCGTACTTAGAATGATCGCATGATTTAGTGAATACGTGAATAAAAACATACGATATGAATGATGGCCCAATGGTGGAACAAGAGGCAATGAAAACGAGAGAGAACACGTGCTGCGAACCTGCTTTGTCCACCACAAATTTCACAGCATGGATTCTTGAGCGAATCGACCGAAATTTCAACCCCTGCTATGGAAGGCGAGCGGTATTACCAGCACGTGCAACCTTGCATGTGATATTGAAATACCTCTGTGTACGTTTTCATCCTCTCCTCGCCAAAACCCAGGCATCCCCTCCACCCCGCGCCCGTGCCGCCCGGAGGCTGCCGTCGGCGCGCGGCGTGCCTGGCGCGCCACGTGCGGTCACGCATCGAGCGTGCGCGTGACCCGCGGATTCCCCTCACCCCGCCCCCGCCCCACCCCTCCCCTACCGCGCCGTCCGGGCGAGGTTTATGCTCCTCTCCACGGCACAGCCCCACGGCTATCTGCCACCGCCAGCCGCGCGCACGCTCCCACGCCCGTCCTGCTCCGCCCGACCCCTTCCCTGCCCCTGGCCCTCGCCCGCCCGCGTCTGTACTTCGCGCCGCAACGCCCCGTCCCGTCTCGCTACGGCGTTCCTCGCCCTCTGCTTCATCCTCTCTCGCCTTGCCACTTCCCCGCCGCCCTGCCTCCTCCCGCATTACATTCCACCCCGCCACCTTTTCCTCCTACTCACCGTCCTCTGTCGTCTCCGCTGATCCACCCAGAGGTGGGTACAGCCGATCACTTTGGAGGGATTCATCGTAGTCTTGTGTTAAATATAAACATTTATCATTATATTTTATACTATTTTTGTAGCATGTATATGACACTGTACAATAGGTTACTGTACAATTAAGTGTTATTACTCATTACTCATTAACAATTCACATTTTTAAACAAGTGCTTGACATCATATAAATACTTTAAATTGAGGGATATATTGCATTCAAAAATAAAGGTGGGTTGAATAGACGATAAAATTGAAAATAAATCTTAACCTTTTCAATTTTCAAAACTTCAGCTTTTAATTAAAATCGGAACATACAATTTCTATAAATGCGCTTTCTTCTAATTGAAGAAAAAATTAAAACTTTTAGCCATTTTCAGAGAAAAATTTGAAAATGTCACAGAACCTTCATGTTAAGTACACGCTCTTAGTCAACTCGTCCATCCACGTCGCAAATAGACCTTAATGCTGACGTGAGTGCAGACACAGATCAAACGAACCTTAAACAAGGATTTTGCGACCGAAAATTCCTGGTCGTATTGTTGAAGTCTTTTCAACCTATATAACTATGACACCAAAACTTTTTGAGAAGTAATGAGTTGAAGTAGAAACGAAATTTTAACAACTCCTCAGAAGAAAGAAAAATAGATCTGTATTGATAACTAAAACTATTATCTGTATGCCTTCACAAGCTTTCACAACATATATTTCGTCTTTATATTTTATAATTATAGGTCGTTTTAGAAAACGTAAAGAAGTATATAAATTTTTATTTTGTTTATGGACTTTTAAAAGTTGCGTTAAAAGAAAATCCATCGAAATTTTGAATTTTTAATATACCCTTCTCACACTTCAATTATTGTATCACCGGGAGAGAGGGCTCAGTGCATCAACTGATGTCAGTCTGACAGGGAGGTCCTAGTTTTGAGCCCCGACGGTGGCAGGATTTTCGACATTAGCTTGTCAGCTAGAAGAGGAGGAGAATTCTAATAGCCAGCTGTTTTGATAGAAGGTAGTTTACCGTGGTTTCCCGGACCAACACAAGGCAAATGCCGGAGCAGTACCCTAACAAACGGGCCACGGACCTCGCGCGATCGTTCATACCTCTTCCTCACAAACACTAACATGCACTACACTACCACACATGCCGGGAGACAGGTCGGGAGCTTAGAGCTTGTCCCGGCTGGCGCGGTGCACAGCTGGTGGGAGATACCTCAATGGGGAAAACTCCATATCTCGTCATAAAGCGTGGGAAGACCACTGCCACCTCCTGAGTAAAAATGCACTATACTTACGGGATAATTTATTTTAGTTGTTGGCTGTCCGGAATCAAAATCAATCAATTATTTTATCAAAACAAACACACGTCGTTATGAATATAGAAGATAAAAGCTCAACGATACATTACATCGTAGGTGCTCGTATGAGTAGTTGCTTTCAAAAGAAATATCGCGACGAATCAAACATAACAACATTCCGAGCCCCAACCCGGCATTCGTCTCCCATCCTCAGGTCATGCGCTCCAGCGGCCTACTTGTGGGCCGGAAACATCCAGGTCAACGGCAGCGGCACGGCGCAGCGGCGGCGAGCAGTGGTCCATCACAGAGGGCGAAAGGCGACAATTTAATGAAAAAAAATATCATACTTCATCCGAGTAGAGGAACATCGCCATGGCGAGTCTGAACCCAGCTGTTGTAACAAAAAAATAACATGGGGTACCTCCAGAGATCCGAAGATGCCCCCAACAAAAACTAGAATAAAGACACTAACCTCCTCTGGAAAGGATAAGTCGGAATTAACAGAACTAACGACGTGGGTACCGTCCAGAAAGAGAGAGCCAGAAGGGCGTTTATACACCTTCAGCAGGGCTGGAGCTGAGATTCCAGCTTCTTTAGAAGGATTACTAGAAGAGGTATTAAAACTAACCAGCGGCGATGGTTACCTTATTGGTCTGTTACCCAAGTTCGCGGGTTCAAATCCGATCGAAGCCGTGGATTTATAGTGCGAAAAAATCCTTCGTACGCCTTGCTTCCGAGGGGAGGTAAAGCCGGCTGTCCCATGTTAGTAGATTTACTGCATGTAAAGGATCCTCAAGCCTAAATGAAGCCTCTGAGCTAAACTCAAATCGCCTGTTTGGTCTCCGCTAGTTGGTGAAAGGTGCGTAGCGAAATTTGCGAGGGTTGAGCGGCACTGATGGCCCGAGGCTCGCCACGGAAAAACGGCAACAATTCAATGCAAGTAACGACAAGGTACCGCAGAGGAATTCAGGGCCTAGGTGGGCGTAACCAATCCTCTACCAGAGCAAACAACAAGTCCTAGCGCCCCCCCCCCCCGCTGTTTTATGGAGGCGAGGAAGAAGTACAATTAACAACCTTGGTACCCCTGAGGAATCACGGAAGGGGACGGGCGTTCCCAATCCTCCACCAGACCTAGACCCGAGGTCCTAGCTCCCCGAAAAAGCGTTGTTTTATTACCGCCGCATTTCGCCGACGTCGCCCCACTGCGCTGCGGGCTAGTGGGCGTTCGCCCTTTCGCCCGGCGGCTGTGGGCCGGCGGTCTCGGATTATCGGCACGCGTCCGACGCCGCGTAATAAGTGGCGTGCGCGGCCTGCGGGAAAACCAGTTCCTTCCCCACTAACCGCTGACGAAAGTTCTCTCGGCGCACTCCTCCTCCGTTACACGGGGACCTGGAAACATCCGCGCTCTATATTGCGCATTAGCGAATGAAGGCGAGAGAAAAGCGAGTTCAAGTTGATGTTGCCGACGGATTTCAGACCCACGTACTTGCAATAGAAGGATAAATTAAAGAGGCACAAGGGAATAAGGTTAACGAATAAAACTACAAATACAACAGTAAGTCAAGGGATCATGATGAGAGAAAAATTGAAGAAGCGGGATAACGAAGATTTCGAGGAGATTGTTTAAGGAGAGAGAGGATCTTACATCGTCATGTATGTTGAAAGCAATAATGTAGTTTCTGTGATTCTAACACATTTCAAATAAAGCTCATGATATGTTATCACTTCTAGCACACTGTAAAGAAAATCCATGATTTTATTATAAATTACAAATATAATGAAGTAATTGGTGCTAATAGTTCATAGACTGGATTGTGATTGTTTCATTTTAATGTTTCTCTGTGGTGAATTAAAGATCTGCCCCGAAAAACACTTTGTATTACTTATGTTTTATCTTATTGGGAAAAAACATGGTAACAAAGTAATTTGAAGTGTGGTTCTGGGCTCTTATTATTTTATATATTATTCTGCTCGAAATTATTATTTGCATAAATTATCCATCTGTGCTTCATTCCACTACAAGCGCCCGAAGTATAAACATCTTAATAAAAAATAATATCTTAATTCATTATTTTCCCGAAATCATTAGATGTGAACGGACACTGCAAACCAATCGCAACCATTTATGGATACAAAGGAAAGAAATCCAGACACGTTGTTGTTATCTAACAGAAAAATCGACTACACTTCGATCGTATTGTTAGGAAACCTGACTTACGTACAAGCCACAAATCACAGTTATTATAAATCTCTCTCGACTCAATAACAATGGAATCTGTGCTCTTGCATCCGTAGTCCCGTGTTTCAAATTACCTCAGCATGATTACGTTTCGTCACTGCACATTTACTTGAGGCTTGGGCGGAACCGTTACTGATTCACGTTAATTTGTACCTAGGGTCAGGTCAGATCATTCACAACGTACCTAGCAATGAAAAACATAGTAACACACTGACGTCCCTCCAACAAACTGCCTGAACCCCAAAGATAACTAAAATCCTCGGCCTGAGCTCAAGAAGAGAAAAGCGTGAGAGAGATCATCAGAAACACAAGTGTGGGAGTTACAGCTACTGTGTCAACAGAAGATTTATTACGTTGAACATAAAGGGAGAAACGAAGGAAAAATACAGGATTCAAAGCTCTGCAATGAGACTTTCACCCACACACCTACATTCAGATGGGTCGGGTCTCACATTCTCCTACGACCTCTGGCTCAGGGCACGTTTTCTACTCGAGCACTTGGCCCGAATGTTATGAAGTGGATTCATATATCTCACCCTGACATTAGCTTGCTTAGCCGTAGTGTCTTCCTCGACTATCTCTCATGCTCGCTTGCTTTTAGCCATTTACAGCGTATCTACTAATCGAAACACGGTTTTATATTTATCTATTGATCTTGTATGCAGTAGGCTTGTTGGTTCAGAATGTTTGCAAAGGTCTGTGAGGGAAGGTGAATTATCCTTTTCTGTACTTTTAGTACACACAAAATTAAATCTACAGCGTGAAAAACATTCACCGAATTATATTCCATTAATTTTAAGGAGACCCTTTTTATATAAATTCCACCTTACATAGATTCGCTCATCCCTACCCTCGACCATCTCTCGTGCCTGCTTGCTCTTAGCCTTTAATAGCATATCAACTGATCGAAACACGTTTCTATATGAACAAATAAATCGTGTTTGCAGTAGGCGTGTGGCTTGACATTTCAGAATGTTTGCAAAGTCCTGGGAGGAAACGGATAATTGAAATAACTATTATTAATATTGTTCGAAATAAAAACTAAACATTTTTAGCATTCAAAAACATTCACTTACTTACATTTCATAAATTTTATATGGAGCAGTTAGTATATACAGTTCGCATTATACAGAATCACCAGGATTACAAAAATAAGTATAAACCCCGAAATGATATACATTAATAAACTCAGTAAAATCGCTGTTCAAGTTCCAAGTAATTTACATTCTTAGCGTTACTTGACACCAATTTAGACTGCTGAGTACATGACGGAGAACAATGCTTCTTTAAATGGTTATTCCCGACTGGACACCTACCACCTTTAGAGAGCAGCCTTAAGTAACGATAATTGACAGCATCAACCACTATTGCCTTCTCAGAACATCGTTGTGACGATTACCTTCATAGAGAAATAAAACACGAAAAACCACTAGACCCCTAAAACAGTTGGCTTTAATGTTCGAAAGAGCAAACAAGAACACTGGCATTGTAGACCATTATTTCAGAGACTTGCTACAAAGTTAATTTCCAACATCAAGGGATGGTCATTGAAGTTTCACGGATAAAATTTAATTATTCGTAAACTTCTTCTCCACTTTACAAAACTAAATTTAGTTATAATGTCGCGATAAAACCTTGAAATGAATCACAACTCAAAGTGGTCTGCGTTCCAAGAAATCAGAGGATGTTGGTACTTACGCAAACACAACAGACTGTGTATCCCATTAGCGGTCCCGTGTCCGCTTGCTAGTGTTTGCGGAAACACGGAAATCCGCTATCCAAACGAGCTCAAGGCACCACCCTCGTGGACAAGAGGTAACAACTTCCCGCAACAAGCGCCCCCCCCAATCAAGCAGCAATTATATCTAAAGCACTCCCAATATTAGCGGACGTGGTGCAATAACAACATGCAGTAACAACAGAGAGCTACAACCAGATAACAAGGCTCATAAACTAACTCTGTAAACAAAATCGTCTGCGCCTGACGAAGAACAAAAAAGGAAGAAGAAAAAACTCTCTCGTTTTATGTCATCCTCGCGATTCTACAATAAACTGTATTGTATAATGTCCTGTCTTCCACCATTAAAATGATACCTACAAGGATACATTTCGTTCTCCGACTCACGCCGCGACGAAAAACTTCAATGAAAATCACAAAATCTGGCAAATGCATCGCACTAATTTTTGACGCAGCAGGGTTCAGACAGAGAAGAGCATCAACAATACATATATTGTTGTAGAGGTGGAGAATAGATATGATGTATATTAGAATATATCTCATACCTATTCTATAATTCAAAGCACCAAACAAAATTAAATTCTCTAAAAACGTAATAATGTATAACGTATACTACTGTATATAAAGAACGTAATAATGATATCTACTAACTGATATTATTCATATTTGTCTTGGAACGTAATCCCCGGACTTTAAAAAAGAGAACATCGTTTTTTCCTAATATGCTCAAATATCATCTTCTCTCAAGTGTCATCAAACAATATTGAAGAACAAGAAAGTTGAACATTACGGGTAAATCAAAAAATCAAAATTTAAATGAATCGCATTTGTTGCCGATGTAGCAATGACTAAATTAAAATATTTGCAAGAGTCATTGTATATTTAAAGAGTAAATAATAAATAAAGTACGGTTTTAGAAAGACATTTTTCAATTAGATTTCTGAAGTAGCGGGTTACTGCACGAAAAAACAAATTTTTCAAGAAGTACCATTCAATGAACTTATAATGCGAATACATGGGCATCATGTCCGTAATGAGATCGTAATGCTGAGAAATGATTTAAATGTAATGAAACAAATTAAATATTTTGGTGACGAAGAATTAAGTACACTATCCATATCGGAAATTCGCTGTGTCCAGCAATTAGTAAGAAAAATGGGAAAATCATATGTCACTCAATGCCGGTTCCCAAACACTTCTCCGTGGAATGGTCTGAGAATTCCGATATCCAGAACAGGAACGACACAAGAGTGTTGAATCCAGATACAGCACTTTGCATCAAACAGAGTGTGTCGAAAGAAAATGTAACAGGAGCAATCCAATATTCGACATCATCACAAGATTGCTTTCCTGCACAAACGACATCACACGATTTCGCGATCCAATAAAACAGGATTCCCGAAACAAACTTCAAAACAGATTATCCACCTGCTGTGGACTCAGATGGAAGGGCCACCTTTCATTCCCTTCGGCCCTGCAATACACGTTTCTGCCTGATGGAAGATTGCACCCATTCCTAAAAAAACGCGTGTTCATCAATACGAGAGGGAGAAAGCGGAGGGTGGGGGTCAAAAACACATTACACGTTCCGCGGGACGCACTAGGGGGACAAGCGGTTGGCGTCTCATAAATCGCAGCCGCGAGGGGTGGGGTGGGGTGGGGTGGAAGGGGGAGGGGACGGTGTGTGATATTGGCTGCGTGTGCCCTGAGGCGCGTCGGCCACGGCCGCACGGGGGAAGGACGGGCGGGGAGCAAAGGGGAGTGGCAGGGACATGAAGTGAGAGAGAGATGGAGGAGCAAAAGAGGAGGGGTGAAGAGGGAAGAGGAAAGGCAGATAGAGGAGGAAATGGGAAATGGAGAGGCAGATAGAGGAGGGAATGGGAAAGGGAAAGGAAGGGTACGAAAAGAGAAGTGGCGGAAGGGAGAGGCGTAACGAGGAGTAGAAAGTGGAATGAGGGATGGAAAGAGGAGGGAGGGGTGAAAGAGAAGGGGAGGAGTGGAAAGAGAAGAGGAGGGGCGGGTACAGGAGGAGAGGGGCGAAAGAGGTAGGGAGAGAAAGTGGAGGGGAAGGTGCGGAAAGAGGATTGAAGAGACTGATGGAAACGGAGAATGGGGAGAGGATGGTTGAGAAGGGCAGGGCACAGCCAGTCACCTCCGTACGGCGTGAGGTAAGGGAGAGTGAAATGAGTCTGCAGGGAGTGGAGTGGAGCGGGGACGTGCGGAGCATACATTGGCTCAGCGGGCAGGGATACGTGAACCTTCGTAGTATCATGAGGAGCGAGGGGGGAGCGGGATAGAGTGGGGTGGGGTGGTACTGAGTGGAGTAGAATTGAGCAATGCGCAAAGGGGCGGTGCAGCGCTGGGCAGAAGGGAAGAGGCGGGTCGCAACAGTGCGGAGCGGAGCACATAACACGTATGCTGGCACCCTGGATTTCTTGCTGCGATGACACTGTTCTGTCGTATAATTGTGAACAAGATTTAATTCAGGATGTGTTTGAACAAAGAGTACTTTTAAAGTTCGGTGTAAACTCCATTAGAGTTTGCCTTCGGGCACTTTCGTAGTGGAGAAGAGCCAAGAATTCACGATAATAATAGTCTTCGCTTTTGAGTATCGTAATATAGCGTAAAATTCACAGAATTATTGACAAAAAACTATGATAATTCATTTCCACTGCACGTAAATTCCATCATACCAGATGTGACTTTGGAAGAGTTAAAAAAAGCGTTAAGAAACATGAAAAATAATAAAGCACCTGGGCCTGGAGGTATATCCATAGAACTGGTTAAACATTATCCTATCGTAGGTTTGGAATTAATTACTGAAATATTCAATGGCATTTTAAAAGGAGATAAAATACCTGAAATATGGAAATTAGCCTACATAAATTCAATTTACAAAAAAGGTTGTAAAAAAGATTGTAATAATTATAGAGGGATAAGTGTGACTTCATCTTTGGTTAGACTGTATGGACGAGTGCTAAAGAATAGAATTGAAATGCAAACATCAGACTCAGAAGAGCAAAGTGGTTTTAGACCAGGAAGATCGTGTATTGACAATATTTTCTGTCTCAAACAACTGATGGAAAAAACAATTGAGCGAGGAAGAGAACTTCAAATAATTTTCATTGACCTCAAAAAGGCTTATGATAATGTACCAGTAAAAGAAGTATGGGGGGCAATGGAAGAAAAAGGAATATCAACAACATACATAAATGCACTCAAACAACTTTATAAAGATAACAAAAGTCAAGTAAAAGTGGGAAAATGTCTATCAGACAACTTCCCAGTAAATAAAGGATTACGGCAAGGCTGCTGTATATCTCCAACCCTGCGGATACATTGATAAAGCCCTAAAAGAATGGAATAGAAAGTGCAGAAGCATGGGTGTGAAAATAGGTGATGAAACATTGTTTAGTCTACTATTTGCAGATGACCAGGTGATAATGGCTGAAGATGAAGACGATGTAACTTATATGTTCAGAAAATTAGTAGAAGAGTATGAAAAATGGGGGATGGAAATAAATTTACACAAAACTGAATATATGGTGGTGGGAGGTATGCCCCATAATTTAGAGACTAGTATAGGAATAATTAAAGGTAAAAAACAATATAAGTATTTGGGAGTCACACTAACAGCAGATGGTAGAGACGAACAGGATGTGAAAAATAAAAATATAAGAGGAAAAATAGCCACGAGGCAGTTGAACCCAGTGCTATGGAACTCAATTATTTCAATGAAAACAAAGAAACGCATATATAGCTCGTTCATAGAGAGTACCACACTCTATGGGGCAGAAGTCTGGACACTATCAAAAAAATTGAAAGACAAATTTCAATCAACAAAAATGATGTTCTGGCGAAGATGTTGTAAACTTTCTCTGTTAGATAAAATAAGAAATGATGAAATAAGAAATAAAATGAAAGTGCAAACAACCTTGAACGATACAATCGAAATGAGACAACTAAAATGGTATGGACATATGAGACGGTTGAAATCGGATAGACTTCCTCAAAAAGTTTGGGAGTGGATACCAAATCGAAGAAGATACAGGGGAAGACCGAGAAGAACATGGAACATGGCAATAACTGAAGCCATGGAAAAAAGAGAAATGGAAGAAAACGATGTATGGGATAAAGAGGCATGGAAATTGGGATGCGGAAAACGGCCAAGGCTGTAAAAAACCGCTAAATAGATAGAGATAGATAATTCATTTCCTCCTGGTCATTTTTAAAGAAAGCAGCTAAATGAGATTCCATGCGAACAATAACTGGTCAAATCAAAATACGCTTTCTATATCATCACCAAGAGAAGAAAATAATAAAATCGACATACAACTTTGAGTATTTCCACAGAATAAAGAAGTAAGAAAAGAAAAGTAAGTAAGAAATTCTTTGAAACCAGCTTAAAATAACGACTGATCACAAACAAAATGTTAATATTATCATTCTGAATGCATCTTCCATCATCCGACATTCCACAAAATGCTCTTCAGTTATTTTCACCGTGCGCTGGAATGCACACAATGAGAGCAATGTTTTGTGGAAAGTTTTTCAATATATTTTATACTCTTTGAATCCAGCAATTTTTTTAACTCCAACGTTCTGCCGCCTATTGGTTAAAAACCAGGCTGTTAATACGACGCAAGCAGAAATTGAGAGCGTCATTCTGACTTGAGTTAGATTCTCGTTCTTGCCAACCTCTGTGGAATACACGAGCGTAGTTTTCTTTCAAGGAAAAAGTGTGTACTTCTTCGAATCGTTGATCCCTGTCCTATTTGGCACCTGAGTTACTATCGACATGGGCTGCATTTCAACGCTCGTAGAGAATCTCCTCCCTTGTGAAATCAGAGCGGAGTCTGGAGAGAGAGAGCGAAAGCCAGCGAGGGAGCGAGCGAGCGAGAGAGTACGTCTATAGCATTATCCTAAAATAATAAATTCGTAAATAATGGATCGGCACACAAGTCACACAACTCTTGCCTCATAAACGAAGATTCGTAATCCAATAAGTACTCATCTCGAGGTGACAATAAATTAATGTAAGTTGAAGTGAATCATACAGAAACACGCCACATTGACTCTCTGATGACTTCACTATTACGTTTTCCCGTACCTAACCACAGCTTTGATAATCACTTTCCCCCTAAAGCCCGCGTCCTTTTTGTTCCGATTAAAAAAATGTGAATTTTTACCCTATGATCGTGATACCGTTTGCCTCTCTTTCCACCATGTATCTCACCTGAACTAAAAGTTATTCATCTCTTATAATAGCTCAACTCTCATTCTCACTTCTTCCGTCATTTATTCTGCGGGTGAAATGGACATCACCATTGGTTTCCTCTACCAGGAAAGGGGAAGGACATAATGGTTTCATCTCCATTGCTTGTCAGTGGCCGGCGACCGTGTAGGAATATCATGATCACTATCAAAGAAAGTAACAAACCCCATCCCAATAAACAATGAGAAAGACAAACAACTCCATCCAGAACAGATGCTGAGTAGTGGTCAGACTGTTCGTTCTGCGCTTCTGCTCACACGGGTTCAAATCCCGGTCCATTCGCGTGGAATTTCCTGAAAAATGCGGATCATCGCAGGTTTTCTTGCATAGTTCTTCCGTTTACCCCGCCACTGATTTCAGCATTCATACATCATAAATAATAATTTATCGTAACACCATAATCACCAGTCTATCAACATAATTCGTTAATTTCCTCAAAGCCTGAGCAAATTTAAAAATAAATAAGTTTGGATATGTCTTTCATAAATATTATTAATATTATTCAGTGTAAGTAACTATGTCTACTATGTAATTAAGTATTATTATTTAGTATTAATTATGTGCAGTGCAGTGGCATTTAGAAACTGAAGGAAACGAGTGTGTAAGAAAGACATTACAGCTCAGTGATTCGCAATGCGGTGAAGTGAAGTGTGATGAGGTGGAGTGCTATGAAAGGATTGCATGGTGAAATGTTTACGTTAATTAGTAAAGTTTGTAAATATTGTAAAGTAATTAAGTTCTGGAATGCTTAGTTAGTGTATTCTGCCACCAAGTTCTCAAACTCAATTGCAGAATTAGTAATAAATCTAATTGCAGGTACTGTTGTATGTCTTTCAAACTGACAGCCGGTGTGTGGAGAAGAGTTGTAGCGTTCGGCTCCTCGGATTAGTAGTTTTCCGTGATTCCTCGGAATAATATCAGGTGTGAATCGAGACAATACCCTAACAAACGGGCCACAGACAGATCGAGATCTTCCCTTCCACTTTCTTGCCCTATTTCTATCACTTTCACATTTACACTGACATGCATTACACTAGCACACACACACACATCGGGAGCTTAGTCCCGGCCGCAGCGGGGCTTCACTAGGGAGACATTCATGGAGAGGAATACCCCCTGCGAGCCGAAGTGTAGACGGAGCCGGATCTCACCATTCGGTCGGGAGGAATCACCGCCACCTCCAGGAATAAAACATCCACTTCACAAACTGGACTAATGACTACAGCAGTCAATCATTAAAAAAAAAAACAGCTCGCCTTTCGAACTCCCCCACAATGCCCCAGCACCCCTCCCCCTCTGGTTGCTCGCGAGAAGAACTGCCCCAGGTCTGCAGTTTTCATTTCTCCGTTACATCAGACTCCGGGCCAATTACAACACACCGGGCCGCGGTTAATAAGAGCGAGCGGAGTTTCTATCGAGAGTTCCGAGAAGGGGGCGGGGCCCCTCGGAGCCCTCCCCCCTCCCCCCGACGCTCGCCGCCCGCGGGCGCTTTGTCCACGCACGCCTCGTGCGCCGATCACGCCCTCGCACGCTTCCGACGGCCCCCTGAAATATTGCGGTACGCCACGGGCTGAAATTGCGTAAGCCAGCCGAACGAAGATTAATAAGATTTAATAAGATGTCTCGTCTTAAATTAGAAGTATGAAGCATTACAGTCTCGGAAAGAATTAATAAATTATTTCTTATCTATATAACTCAAAACAAACTGTATGGCGTTAATCAATTAAATATCCGCTATATATTAACTTTGTTTATAATAAATGTAAGTAAAACAAATTAAATAGTATCCTAAGAGGGGTCAGCATGTTCATTTCTTGCTTTCAGATCTGTAACGCTATCGCAGAGTTCTTGCCTAGGGAAACTATCTTGTCCTGCACGGCCTGGCACCACGTTTCCATGACGTCGCAGACCGAGGAGGATCCGTGAATTAGTTCAGCAAAGTCGCCGATTAATTGTTTCCAGGCGCGTCCACTTCTATGAGCATTAGTCCCATAAGTTAGGTGCATATTTTATCGAAGAGGTAACGGTAATATTCCGCCGCTGGATGGCTAGATTCGACGTCGGCCAACATGTCGGCTTGTGAGTTTTTCCCAATTAATAATGTCCCAGCAGCGGGGCAACGTACAGTACAAGTACAAGGTAAGGATAGGACAAGGAAGAGGAAGGAAATACCGCGGGCGGTCCGTGGGTCGTTAGGGTACTGCTCTGGCATTCGCCTGGTGTTCATCGAAGAAAACACGGAAAACTACTGATCAGAGCAGCCGTCCGCTACAATTCTCCTCCAGACAACGACTGACTTCGACCTAGCTGTCTAGTCGAAAACCCTGCCATTTAATTGAATTAAATTGAATTTGCCTTATTTTACGTGGCGAGACTCGGGCCATCAGGCCCGCTCTTCCGGCTGACCACGCAAATTTCGCTACGCTCCTTTCATCAACTAGCGGAGAAAGGAGGTATTTCTTGGGCGAGAAACAGGCGATTTTGAATTTAGCTCAGAGGCGTCATTTAGGCTTGAGGATCTTTTACATGCAAGTAAATCTACTAACATGGGACAGCCGGCTTTACTTCCCCTCCGAAGGAAGGCGTGCGAAGGATTTTGTCGCCCCTAAAAATCCACGGCTTCGATCGGGTTTGAACCCGCGAGCTTGGGTATAACAGTCCGGTACGCTAACCGTCACACCATCGCCGCCGCCATTGCCATCGGCGAGTCTCGAACCCTAGGACCTCCCGGTACGAGCAGTGCCATCAACTGACTCCCATAGCCACCTAAGCCGGTCGAGTAATTTCGAGGACTTCGCAATGTTTACATCACGGACCCAAACGGAAAGCAGAATCCGAGGCAAGAAGGCCCGTCGCGGTCGGCGGACGCGCCGCTCGCCATCCGGTCGGGCGGGAGCCGGCCTATCCATCTCGCGGCGCAGGCTGCCAAGGTCGCCGCTCGCTTGTTCTTCCGAGGGACAAGCGCATTCTGCGCACGCGCCTTCTCCCGCGCAGAGCGACGAGGCTGCGACTGCCACAGCGGCCTTGTCCCAGTGCGCGCTGCTGCTTCGTGAGGAGACCTGTGGGCGCAACCGGCGTTCGTTTATGTACTGGCGTTCATTCAAGAATTGAATGATTTGGCTGGTTGTTCATGTTTAAACATTTGTTGGGGGCATGGCCCCCTAAGATAAACTGAACCGCGAAATAATCAAGAATTTGGGATTAGAATTAGTTTTCATTTCTTGAAGTGTGTCATTGGGTATGTTATTTGATGATATTTCAATCTTCAACTACTAATGTCATTGACGATCATAAATGATGGTCTAATGAGTAGGTGTTAGCGATAATGGTGATAATGTGAATGATGCTGGAGAAATGTGGAATGAGAGGCAGGGGAAAGGGGGGAACCCCGAGAAAATATGCCGGGAACCCACTTTGGGCACCACAAATTCCGCATGGGCGACCGAGATTTTTAATCCTCGCTCCCTGCGGTGGAAGGTATGTGGTACGACAACCGCTTGTTTTCCATGGTTCGGATAGGATACCCTTTTCGGACAGAGGTGAGATGAATGATTTTGATGGATAAATCAATGATGGACCGATGGTGGAATAAGAAGAAAAGGAAACGGGAGAACCCTGATAAAATATTTCGAAGGCTCGTTTTGTCCACCACACATTCCATAAAGACAGTCGGTGTTCATATTCACAACAAGGTTAACCAGAGTAAACATGATTTATGATGCAAAGGTGCTTAATGGTAGCGTTCGAAACAAAATATTAATAAATATGTACACAGCAGGACACCTGGTGTATTAATCGTTGTGTATCAATAAATGTAAATATAAATGACTAAAAATATAAAACTGGCCAACACCTACTAACTATGGTGACAGAGAAACCGATATCAAACTAAGGGGGCATGAAAAGCGCGCTATTGCAAATTGGGTGGAGATGCTTCACCCAATGGCGCGCCCTAAAAAGGTCAATGAGTTTCCAAAATGTGTGTGAGTATTGGAACAACTATTCACGTCTCGAATTGGGATGTGCCTCCTCTGAACTTAGGCATTTCACACCCCGTCGCTTTTCTGGAAGACCGCTGCAACAAAGAGATTTGAAGTTGAAGATTTGAAAAATATTTTTTGTGGAATAAGCTTTATTATACTAATTGCCGCTTTGTTGGAGATGCATGACTATTTCATGGCGCTCACCTGCACTCAACAGGATTGTTTTTTGTTACAACAGTATTCCGGAAAAGAGACATGGTCACCACCTCTATTAAACTAAAACAACCCAAAATCTAGCCGGTCCGGTGGCGTTAAGGCAGTAGTGCAGTAGCGTTCTCGGAACGAAGAATCGAGTTTGAGTCCCGCCTCGGGCATAGTTGTATTTGTGTTCGTCCTTTCACCCCCTATCATCATCATATCATGTCATCCTCATAATTACCATACCGTAAATGCAATAGCGGTCGCTAATGAGCTAGATGTTGTGCGATCTTAAAGAAAATATTTTAGAAGCACGTGCTGCATTTACCCGTTCGATACACGTTCATACGCAACCCGCCGAGCCGAGCTGCCGACACGCACTCTGACCTTTGCGCGCAGGAAAAGAAAGGCGACAACGTGCGGCGCGGGTGGAGCTGGGGGTGGGGGCTTTCTAGCGCCGCGCGCATTGTAGTCCCAAGAGACGACGCGGGTGGCGACTGGCGGCAACGTTATTCCTTGGTCCACCCACGTGACTCCGTCGCTACAACACAGGCTGTTTTCTCGACCGACCGCCCCCACCAGCTCTCTCTATTCTGGGCGCGGATACAGGAAGTATTTCAGAGTGCAGGGGATTGGGGACGTTCTGCAAGGGGCTGCTGGTACTTTTTTTGCTGGGAAGAGACTTAAATGCTTACATAATTTACAACAATAACAGTAATAATAACAACAACAATAACAACAAAAATAATACCTAGCTTACCGTGCAATCTCCGGTGATTTTTTCATATTAAAAAGTTTTACATATGCTTCGAAAAATACTTTTTAAGCTTATTGCCCTGTTGCCTTGTTGCCCTAAGTTGCCCTGCTCGTCATTTTCTCTGTCACAGAAAGTTCCATGAAAAAGTATCGCCTAAAATATTAAAATTTAAGTTTCATTACCAACTTAGGAATAATTATCGTCAATCTGATGAATCTAGACGCGAAGATACATGTAATTCCCCGAAAGAGTTTCGACAGCGAGTAATTGACAGCGTTTCTTCAATGTACTCGTAGGTGCTTTGAAACTGTCAAAACTACGTGAGCTTCTAGTATTGTTTCAGAATATGCCACAGGGCAACTGCGAAGAACTGCGAAATGACTTTCCTTGTCGCGAAAACTTCAAGGATCTACTGATGCACCTTTGTATGTGCAGTATGTCGCCCAAAAGGTCTTTTGGTTGATCAAAAATATAAGCAATAACAAACGCGCTTTATACAGAAATTTCATAGAACTATTCTGGATGGACCAGGGGGGAAAACGTTCCCCAAGAGACCGAGACGCGTCGAATAACACCTAATATGCCTCCACTGGTGGCCCGGAAGTGGCCTAACTGTTAGTGACGAGCGGCTGCAGATTACTCGTTTACTATATAAAGATAATATAAATAACAACAATACGCTATCTTTGAATGTCCCAAACGGAAAACGAATATCGTGAATACAATGCAAACAAGAATGTAATATCAATTTTGAAAGAAGGCTTTCATTTCGGTTCGAATGAACGAGCTACCCCTTCCCAGCGACTTATCCTCCAAGTTACGCCCGTGGGAGCGACGTCCATAAGGAAGCGTGCAAGGGGGCGTAAGAAAGGGCGACGTGATCTGCGAACGCAAGCGCTCCCAGCCAGCGCCGTCGCAAACGGCGCGGGCGCGGAGGGCGCGTGCGCGAACAGCACCGCTACTTCTGTATAGAATGATGTTGATGTCAATGTTTTCTAAACATCTAAGTTTTCATACAAACATCCATGTTTTCAATCATCAGTTCTATTTCATCGATGCGTTGTACTCGATGTTTTTACGGTTGTGATGTTACGTTTACGAATTACGTTTATGAATGAAAAATTTCCATAATTATATTTTATGAAAGATAAAATAAAAAAAATAACTTACGGCACCACTGCCAGTTTAGATGTTCAAACCAAACAAACGTTGTTTGTACTTTCCACATTGAGCATTCATTGTAATATTTTTTTAACTTCGATTGCAGTTAATCGTTAATTATAAATTAATAAAGGTGACCACTGTCAAATTAAATTTCGCTGCGCCCGAATTTAAGGTTATAGGTTCCTAGACCACTATTCAAACATCGATGTTGAAAAACATAGAAGGTTTTTGATAGATGTTTATTAACATCAATGGTTTTGACTTTGGACATCGATGTTTATTAACATCGCTGTTTTGTTATCGATGACGCCTCCCTACTTCGGAGATCAAAACAGTCGAGGCGAAGTGGACGGCAAGAGCGACGCGTGGGCGAACCACGGGGACGGAAACCGTGTTACGGCCGTTGCGTCTCTTGTGCCAAGGAAGCAGCACAAGCAAGTAGAAATTAGAGATGCTTCGTCGATGTGGATTATTTCAAAACATCGATATTTGCTTACAAATATCGATGTATTTAATATCGTTTCATCGAATTCAATGTTTTTTAAAATCGATGTTTCGCTTTCTACATTTTCTCTTGGTTCATGTTTAATTTTTTTAATTACAAAATATAATAACAAAAAATTGCATTTATTTTCACATATCCATAATCTGAACATATTTCACGCCAAAGTCACGAAGAGTGAAATATAAGTAAGTATATTTTTTGTTAATAAATGTATTGTCCAATAAATTTACAATCGTTTGTAAATTGTACAGCACGTTTTTTTTTTTACTTTGTCAGCTAAATCTCAATTATAAATTATTCCTGATACGATACACACGACCTCTCAGACATGAAATTGCACCCTTACCACATGTAAACACTGATGTTAGAAGTGACTAAAATGGTTTTATAAATTTCGCTGGTTTGGAGGCGATGAATTGTGTACATTGATTTTTAAAATTTGAACATCGGTGTTTGGTTGTCCATACCACATCCCTAATCGGAATGGAGCTGAGGCGAAGAACCAAACAGAATATCCTATAATAGTTCTTCATACAATGAAGCGATGGTGTAACAATGGGTATTAACTCATGATAATTAAGTTGTTTGCATGAGCGAGTGTGTGAGTGTGGACGTTTTAGTACCCATTACATGGAGTTTCCTTTTTTACGACTAATGCAAACTAATAAAGCAAAAAAAAGTTGTGCAATCAAATGCTACCAGGTAGCTCCAAAACGTCAGATATCGCCACAATTAGCATGTGACACATGCAATTAGCATGTGATACACTGAAGGCTTAATATACGAGAATTAAATATATTATGTTATTAGCATGGAACGAGTGAGTCTTCTGAACTTTGTGCGAGTGTATTAATACCCATTGCGTTGAGTTTCATACATATTTTTCTTAAACTTGTTAAGTGTAAGAGATCTTGTACCTAGTACTAATTTCTGTCTTTTTCCGCAACCCGCTTGATGTTACGTACTTGCTTATCAGTAGTCATCGTTTATCACCTCAGTTCGCACCGAGCAGCCGTGCCGTGAACATCGTACGCCACAGCTCTCTCACTGCGTAGTGTGTTTAGATTGAGTGTCAAACTAGTTTCGCTTGCACAGCAATCTACGTGTCTCTTTTTAAATATTATACATCGTTACATCAAAACCAGTTTAATTTCGCAAATAGTATTAAAAAATATTTACCACAAGTGAGTGAAAACCAACCCGTGACCGCGAGTGGCGAAATGAACGTACAAGGTAGCCCCGAGTCGGGGCTACACGGTACATCACAAGTGTTTGTGAACGCTATGGATACCTTATATGCAAGCAACAACGATCAGTGCATTCTCCCAACAGCACAATTTCAACTTTTACAACAACAGCAGCAACATCTGCAACTCCTTCATCAGCAACAACAGCAGCAACTACTGCTACTTCAACAGAATCAACCCACAGCGCAGCAAGGGCAACCGTTAATGCAGCAGCAACCGCCCCAAACGACCCTGCCCCAAGAACACCAAAGCGAGGAGATGCACGCAACAACTTCCAACGAAACGCTTTCAAACGTAAGTAAACGAAAGAGAAATGATGATGAAAACTCTATGCCATTATACAATGTTCAAACTTCATCGCGTTTCGAAGTGCTTCAAAATCTTAGAGGCAGTGATCTAAGTACTCCAGAACAAACATTAAAAATTCCGCCCATAATTATGCACAACGTACTTGACTACAACCAAATGATTTCCGACATTAAATCAGTCGTCAAATGTGATTTCACAACCAAGACAGCCGGTGATCAACTAAAAATCATGCTCACTACAATAGAAGATTACCGTAATTTTAGACATCACTGTGTTGAGAAGAACAGACAATTCTATTCTTTCCGCGACCCTTCTATTAAAACCTTTAATGCTGTGATGAAGGGCATCCCCACATGTTACTCGGAAGCTGACATTTTAAAAGAACTTGAACTCAAATACCCTGTTACCAAAGTGACTAGATTATATGACAAAAAGAAAAATCCAATTGAAATCTGTGCTCTAGAAATAAAAGACAATAGAGACGGGAAGTCAATATTAACTTTAAATCGTCTGATGCATTGCGTCATACAAGTTCAACCTAGAACAAATCGAAACTACCCAATACAATGTAAACGTTGTCAAAGGTATGGACACTCGCAAGCAAACTGCCGACTCACTCCGAGGTGCGTTAGATGTAAAGAGTCACACCACTATTCTCAATGCACAAAACCAAAAAGTGAGAAACCGAATTGCGTTAACTGTGGCTTGGAGCACACGGCCAATTACAAAGGCTGTCGCATTTTCAAAGAAACTCAGCAAGCACGTTCAAACCTAAATGAACGCAGGTCAGGGTCAGAGCAACAACCGCCGCCGCGCAACAATCCCTCTCGTAGCCCTCCAACATTTAGCCCTCGCGAATTTCCTCCCCTTCCCAAAACCAATACCCCGTGGTCACCGGCTCAATCTTTGCAAACCCAAATGCCAACTGATGTATCCCAACTAATAACCACAATAGTATCACAAGTAATCTCAGCTATAATCCCGCAAATTCAAAATATTGTACAGTCAGTGCTAATAAATTTCCATAATGGCAAATAAAATCACTTTATTGAATTGGAATGCAAACGGAATTAAAAGACAACAATCAGAAATAGAAATTTTTCTTCACGAACACAAAATCGATATTGCATGCATAACCGAAACCCACTTGGTTCTAAATGAAAAATTCAAAATTTCCGGTTATAAAATATATAGAAGTGACAGAATTTCAAATGTTGCAGCAGGGGGTGTTTTGATTGCTCTTTCAACCCGAGTCAAACATCAACGGTCACTTAGCCCCAACACTTCTAACCTGGAAACTGTGTCAGTCACCGTAACCATAGATAATAAAGACTACACAATAATAACAGCATATAAACCTCCGAATAAACAATTTCCAGTAAAAGAATACAAGGAAATATTTAATAACAACGCCAACGTTATTCTACTAGGAGACCTAAACAGTAAAAACCAAGCCTGGGGATGCAATTGCACAACCCAGCAAGGCACTAAATTGCAATCTTTTGCAGTAAACAATAACTTAGATGTAATAGCACCTTGGCAGCCAACACACTACCCGTACAGTAGTAATATTATCCCAGATATTTTAGACATAATGGTGTCTAAAAACTTCCACTTACCTACATCTCAAACCGTAATTCCTGAATTAGATTCAGATCATTGCCCAGTCATCATTGAACTAAAATCTTCAAACCTCTTGCAGTCTAATAATCCCTTCACAGTTTTGGGCACGAAAGGGCACGTCAACTGGAATAAATTTAGAGACCTATTAGAAGTAAACCTTCACTACCCGGAACAGATACTAACAACAAATGAAATAGACAACCAGGTAACTGATATCACACAGAAAATCTACGTTGCATTGCTACAATCAACAACTCCTTTCGCAAGACCTTTCACTAACAATAGAAATCCGATCCCAAGGAATATTCTAAACCTAATTAAAAGTAAACGTAACCTTCGACGGCTCTGGCAAATCAACCGCAGACATGACCTTAAAGCAAAAATCAACAAATTAGGGAGAACAATCAAAAACAAATTAAATCAAATTCGAATAAACAATTTTCAAAGATCCATAGCTCAAATACACCCTAATAGTAGACCACTCTGGTCAACCATAAAAAGACTATGTAAAGAAACTACTGACATTCCTATCCTGAAACACAACTCAAATGTAGCTTATACGGATCATATGAAAGCCAATATGTTAGGTAAATATCTGCAAAATAGTTTTACTCCAAACCCAAATACAAATTTTTCCTTTACTAATTATATTACAAAAAACGTCCTGTTACCAGACTATAATGTCCCAGATAAAATAAAATTTATATCCCCATCCGAAACATCTAAAATTATTAAGCAATTGAAAACCCGAAAATCAGCAGGTCACGACCATATTAACAACAGAGCTCTTAAAGAATTACCCAAAAGAGCTATAACTATTTTAACCGCCTTATTTAATTCCTGTCTAAGACTGGGCTACTTTCCAAAAGATTGGAAATTATCTATAATCTTACCCTTCTGTAAACCAGGCAAAGATCCTCGCTTTCCTACAAGCTACAGACCAATAAGCCTCCTACCCTCAATCGCAAAGATATTTGAAAAATTAATTCACAGCAGATTATCTACTTACCTAACAAGAATTAGCGCTATCCCTGACTTTCAGTTCGGATTCAGATCTCAACATAGCACCACCCACCAATTGCTCCATTTAACTGAAAATATTGCAAATTCATTTCACAGCAAAAAATACACAATTGCAGTGTTCCTAGACATTGAGAAAGCCTTTGATAAACTCTGGCATGAAGGTCTTTTATACAAACTGCGCCAACTAGGAACTCCCAAATATCTACTCCATCTAATCAGAAGTTTTCTAAAAGATAGATATTTTTCCGTCCGTATTAACTCAAGTCTCTCAAACAAATTTGAAATTAATGCAGGAGTCCCTCAAGGTTCTTGCCTCTCTCCACTTCTCTTTACTGTTTACATGTCGGATTTACCACAGTCAGACTATACAGAAATTGCCCTTTACGCAGATGACACAGCACTTTTTACCTCTCATTCAGACATTAGCTGCGCCTTCGACAATATACAGATTGACCTAAATAACTACATTAAATGGGCTTCAAACTGGAAAATAAAGATTAACGCATCTAAAACTCAAGCAAAAATTTTCACACTCCGCAAACTTCCTCAACCACCCCTCCTCAGCCTCCAAAACACAAATATAGAATGGATGAGTGGAAATGCACCAGCAAAATACTTAGGAGTACTACTTGACACCAAACTAAACTGGAAACAACATATCAAATCTATAGCAGATAAAACTTACGCAAAAATATCCAAACTATACCCAATAATAAATAGAAATTCCGGACTTAGCACTGACTGCGGCTTAACCATCTATAAAACAATAATAAGACCAACGCTCACATATGCCTGCCCGATCTGGAATAACGCCGCAAAAACAAACCTAAACAAAATAGAAATAATACAAAATAAATTTCTCAGAAAGATCATTAAAGCCCCTTGGTTCATAAGCAACATACAAATCCAAAATGAACTAAATATATCATCCATTAACGAATATATAAATCTTATGACTCATAAATTCTTCTCATCCATTCCCCAATAGCGCAGTACAACAATATTCAAGCTAGGTAAAACGTATGGTTCATCAAAAATAATAAGATCACGATTCCCTAAAGACTCCCTTCGTCCACCTTAAATCACCTTCCCATCTTCCACTTTCCAAAATTCCACCCACTGACACCCTCTCCTCAAAATAAACCCATATAACTCCAAAAACTGTTATCCACAGTTTCTTCTCAAAGAACAACGTTTTATCAGACCCCTGAGAGAGGAGGTAACGCATGCGGATGTCAATCCCTAAAAGTTAATGTGTATAATATTTTACAATGAACACCCCTGAAAGGCAGAAATGCCGAGCAGGTAGAAATAAATTAAAAAAAATAAAATAAAAAAAAAAAATCGTTTATCACCGCACAGCCGATCCCACCCGAACTATAGGCAATAGGGTTTGTAGACAAACTAAATTTGCTTGTCCCCTTTTCTCTCTATCGAACCCTATTAATACCACCATTGTCATCTAAATGGTCCACGATATCAAAAAACTATTTTCACTTAATAAAACTAGATTATGTTAAAAATATAGTACTGTAAATTATTCGTACATATTTACATTTAACTATTTAGTATAGAATTATTTCATTTTCTAAATGAAGTGCGTAATTTTTCATCAACAGGAGGGTTACATTACGATAAAACGAAATAATCAAAATATTACGTAATTAATGAATGATCACTTCTAAACAGTATACTAAGAACAAGAAGAGCAAGAGTATATATCGATATTTGTGAGACCCCGCATAGGTTACAAACTCATTCGCCACATACACAAGAACCATCTGGCTGAATACAGAGCAACAACCTTGACTCATGTACTAACAAACACTGCTTCAGCGGAAGCGGTAAGACCATGGAAGAGGAAATGAGCTACTAAAACTGTAGAGGCAGGAAAGGCGTCCACACCAACGGAAAAGCCTGTGGCAGAGAACGAGAACAGGAAAAGTTGATGCAAATTGATTGAAAAAAAATCAGTATTGAAATATAGGTATTGGGGTGAGTTTTCGTTGGCATTTTCAATGAAATAATTACATGCGTCGTCATTGCCAACAATATTATTTATTAAAAAAGTAGCTTTCGATGGCTTTGTCATCATCATCAGTTTTCTGCTATATGGAAGCTGTTTGGTAGTCGTTTTTGTGGCTTCCATACAACAGAAAACTGATGATGATGGCTAAGCCATCGAAAGCTGCTTTTTTAATAAATAATATTGTTGGCAATGACGACGCATATAATTATTTCATTGAACTGAAAATCAAACACAAATGAGCGACGGTAAACCACTGATGACAATAACGGCCGGTTGAATAGTACGGGACACAAAGGTGAAACGAGAGTCAAAGGTAGCTGGAAGACCTTGAGGAACCCAGCCTAGAATCGCCTGGTCTTCCTAGAAATGCCTCGCGAACTGACAAGCACATAAACTGAGTACTTATATATCGCTTGTGCCACGCGGGTCGTGGCCAGCTCAGAGCAGCAGCACACATGTGCGGGAGGGTATAGGCTGGTGTGGGTGAGGGTGGTGGGGAGGGGGGCAAGGAGTCTAGAATGTGCCGCAGCGCGGCCTAGTGAAAGGCGGTGAGCCGTGAAAGTCCGCTACACCTGATTGGTATTCCTTCGCAGCCGCCGCCGCTGCCGCCGCCGCCGAACCTTGTGACCCTGATTCCTCACCAGCGGGTGCCGACTGTGTTGCAAAGCCTCTGCCACACTGCGGAGCCTCCGTGGCCCGCCTGCGCCATCTCGCTTCCACTTCCATACACATCACAGCTCGCCTCCCACTCACGCTCACGCTCCCTCCACCCACATCAACTTCCATCTCCTCTCGCCACCCACACACCACCTGTTGCATATTAATTTGTTGGCTGTTTTGTTTGTTTTGACATATTACATTTGTTTGTATCATGAAAGCAAATATATTCATTAAGGGGTAACTATGTACAAGGGCTCTTCACTTGTTTTCTGAGACTCTTAAATTCTGGGTGAAATACGTGCTCTACTACGTAATCTGTGTATTAATGAAACGAAAACCGTAAAAAGTACGAAATACTTCAGATAAGAAGTACGACCTCCGACTGCATTTAAATGTCTATCTCCATGTAACGTCCGCCAGTATTCACCGTTGGCCATCACGCCCCCCCCCCCCACTGCGTCCCCGCCCATGCCCACCGACATTCGCAGCGTCTTCCACTTCCACCCCCGCAACCGACGGCCTTCATCCCCTCGCTCACGCCGCCTTCCGTGTTCCCGTCAACCGCGTCTACTTACCTCCCTCCTCACCACTATCCGTCTGCGAGTGAACGCCCACTCCTCCTGTCTCACATTACTGATGATAACAAAGCAAGTGATTCGCCGACCTAACGTATTTTTCGCGTGTGTCTCAGTTAAGTAAAATGATAATAAGTTTTTGCACAGAGTATCATACGGTAAAATGAACGTTAAATGCAACTACGTGTTCAGTATCGTTTGGAGTCATAAAAAAGTTTGCACAACGTTTAAGTTCTCCGACACAATAAATTAGTTTCCAATAATATTTATCGTACATTACATTGATTTGCATTCGTCCGACTAGAGCTGCTTTCCACAAGGATGTTGCATCACGCGAATATAGAGTTAGCAGCACATAGAAACGCCACAGTTGGTAACAAATTCCATTTATTGAGATTAGGTGATTTGTAATGTGTATTATACAAAGCACGAGATTACATCCGATAGTTTTTGTTGGAGAATCGTTCTCTGATGTAAAAGTATGTAACGTTTAATTTCGTGCCTCCCAGAGACACAAAAGTGGAGTCCCAACGTATACGTATAGTATATGTATAGTCCTTCACACTTCACACAAAAACTAATAATTATACTGAAATCCAGATACTCCTAGTGCGTCAATGAAATGTCGCAAATATTTCAAGAAATTGAAAAGAACGCCTCTCACAATGACCAATTCCTTAATAGATCAAAGAAAAAAACACTGGAAGTATAATCAACACAGCAGCTGGGCTCTTCGATGCTCACCTAGGCATCCTCCTGATAGCCACTTAGGTGTCGCGTGGACTCAATCTTAGAATCCATGTGTCCACACACCGGCAGCAGACACGCACTACTCGGACTAGATGCACAAGATCCCGAAGGCCGATCACCACCAGTCCAACGAGCGGTGGCCGCTATTAACGGCGGGTGCGGCATCACTCGACTCCACGCCGCGCCACCACCGCCACCGCCGCCGTCGTCGTCGTCGTCTCCGTCGTCGTCGTCGTCGTCTCCGTCGTCGTCGTCTCCGTCGTCGTCGTCTCCGTCGTCGTCGTCTCCGTCGTCGTCGTCGTCGTCTCCGTCGTCGTCGTCGTCGCCGCCGCCGCCGTCTTCGTCGCTGCCGTCGTCGTCTTCGTCGTCGTCGTTGTCTTCGTCGTCGTCGTCGTCGCTGCCGTCGTCGCCACCGTCATCGTCGTCTCCGTCGTCGTCGCCGCCGCCGTCGTCTCCGTCGTCGTCTCCGTCACCGTCGACGTCGTCACGGCGTTCAAGCGACCCGCAGCGGGACTGTAATGCGCCGGCCGCCGCGATTGCAGTTTCCAGCCGGCCGCTGCGCCGTGCCGCCAGCACTACATCGCCAGGAATGTGGCCGCGCCGTTGGCCAAGCGAGCTCTGATTATATGTGCATTCGCAACAAAATATGTCTAATAACGGTGGGAGTAATTTTATGGCCATACGACACGCCCCGGGAGCGTACGAGTTAAACCAACATAATTCCGAGCCGCACTTTGCTCGGCTTCTGGGTTCGCTACCTTTAGAATTGCACATACTTCCTGGTTATATTTTTGAGTTTGAAACATGTTTACATTTATTGTTATTTAGTAGCCCTTCAATTATTCAGGTCAATAAGGCCCATTGGTGATCTAATGAGTACATGAAAGTGAAATAATGATGGAGCAATTGAGAGACAGACAAACGAGAACCCGTAGAAAAACTCTGTTTAAAACTCTCCTGGGTCATCACAACTTCAGCATGGATTCGCTGAAGTGAAATGATTGAGGATATTCGTAACTTAATTTGAAGCAAATTTTCATTTATTTTTGCATCCAACGACCAGTAAAACTAAATACGTTTATTACAATTACCACGCAGGAAAGCAAATGGGAATTACATTACAATAATATATTATTCAAGTTAATAAAGTTTCAGCATTTCATTTCATTATTGTATGGTAAACCAACACCAATTCTCTTGATCATCATCTCCAACATCCCGTCAGGGATGTAGCTATAAAATAAGATAGAAATGTTATCTCCTCCCTTGATGTTATGGGACATTTTCTCGCAAATCCTATTCAACGCACTGTGCCTCCGAATTCAAAAGAAACGGACTTTGAATCCGCAATCCATGTCCTTGCGTCGCTGCGAGGTTTTTACGAGAAACGTCGCCTTATTTTCATTCCGGTTCCCCGCGAGCGTACACAGCGCGCAGGGGGCTCATGAAATCTCCGTATTTCAATGCGTCTCGTCCCGAAGCGCGGGCCGCCGCCGGAGATGCGAAATCGAAGATGCGACGCGACGCTGGCCCCGAACACAGCGAGCGCTTGCTGTCCGGGCCAATAAAAAGCGAGCGAGCCTCCCGCACGCACGCACGCAAGGCCTGAAACTGCGGCGGCAGTGGAGGTGGCAGTCTGGCGTTATTGTTGTGATGGTGGTGGTGGTGATGGACTTATTGGAGGTACGGATGTATCGATCTGGTGGCGGTGATGGAAGTGATGGTATTGGTAGTGGAAGTGGTGCTGGTGATAGTGGTGTTGGAGGTCGTGGTGGTAATGATTGTGACGGTGGAGGTGATAGTGATGGTGGTGGCAACGGCGATGGTTTTTGTGGTATTGGTGTTGTTGCTGGTGGTATTTATGTTGTTGTTGTTGTTGTTGTTGGTGGTGGTGGTGGTAGTGATAGTAGTAGTGGTGGTGGTGGAGAGGGTGGTGGGCGTGGTGGAGATGGTGGGTGGGGTGGTGGTGGTGGTGGTGGTGGTACCGGTGGCGGCGGCGGGGACCGTGTAGGCAGCGGGGGAAGGTAACAGCGACGGCCCACTGATTTAGAAGCGGAGTGGCAGCAGGGTTGGGGTTGTTTCGGAGATGGAGTACGGAGGGATTGGCGTATTGTTGGGTCGGGAGCAGGGCGGTGCGGGGTCGGAGTGAAGGCGGGTGTGGAGTCGGGGCGGAATAGGAGCGTAGTCGGAGGAGCGAGGAGGGGAGCAGAGGGGGTGGAGGCCACGACGGTTGCGAGGGCAGAGGCGGAGACGGAGGCTCGCATGGAGGCGCGGGCGGAGGTGAGGGCGGGAGCAGATGTGTGTGCATAGGGGGAAGCGGAGAACGGATGCGATGCCGATGTTTTCAAAAATCGATGTTTTTAACATCGATGAAATGACAATGTTTTTTGATATCTATGTTTTTTCTTTTCCCATATTTTGATTCTGAATGAAAACTTCCCATGATCACGTTACTGTCTAAGTTAAAATATGAAACATAGCTGATGGTAACACTGTTATGTCTAATGATGGAACCAAAGGAACGCTGTGTGTGCTACCTACATTGACCAAACTTTCTCGGCCGGGATGACCTCCATGCCCTTATATTTCGTCTGTCATCAAATTCATTTCGCACATTGAGAAGTGGCCAAATATGCTGTGGGCATAAGGTCTGCTCCTTCCCGTATCCTTATTCGGTGAATTGATAAGCACTGCCAAATTAAATTATGTTGCACACGAATTTGTGCGACTGTTACAGGTTGCTAAACAATCTCGAAAATATCGAATTGTTTTGCCGATGTATTATTATTAACATCGATGTTTTAATATTGAATATCAATGTTTGCTAACATCGATGTTTTAATATTGAATATCGATGTTTGCTAACATCGATGTTTTAATATTGAATATCGATGTTTGGTAACATCGATGTTTTAATATTGAATATCGATGTTTGCTAACATCGATGTTTTAATATTGAATATCGATGTTTGGTAACATCGATGTTTTAATATTGAATGTCGATATTTGCTAACATCGATGTTTTGATATCGATGTCTCATCAAGACTGCGGAGTGGTCGAAGCAGTTGCCGAGGTGGGTAAGGAGATAGTGGAGGAGGTGGAGGCGGTGGTGGGACTAGTGGTGGCGGCGTCTTCGGAGACGACGGCGACGGCGCGGCGGCGCGGCGGCGGCGGCGGCGGCGGCGGCGGCGGCGGCGGCGGCGGCGGCACGGAGTGTCTCGGGAGACGCATTCCCCTCTCAGATAGGGCCTCGAGATCGGGCCACGCAGAATAAATATAAATCCGGCGCAGACAGATAGCATCGCGCGACGCGCAGTCTGCGCCGGCGAAACACCGCAATTCCAGTCGACGTCCTGCGGTGGCGGAGCGGGGGGGGGGGGGCGGGGGGGATGGATCGGTGCCAAGGCGTGACGCCGTCTGGCCCGGATTTCCACCGGCTCCCCTAAAAAGATGCGGAACTCTATCTTTTGATTCATCTTTACTTGTACCCATAAGACAAATCCGGGTTTTCTTTTTCAAGGAGACGCATTAAAATGAATGTCAAAAATGATTTGGATTTCAATTAATGTATAACAACTCGCTTCACGCCAGTAGAGTGAGTCGAAGAAGGCGATTCAAAATAAGCACTGTTTATTTAACAATGTGGTCTAATAACGCATCGTAGAAAACGATAACGTATTCATCAATTCCAGCTGACCTTACCTGAGTAAAAAAATGTACAGAACCGGTACGAATAAATCTTTTCCTGCACCCGACGCCTAGTGATTGAACTAGTATCCTAGATCGCTAACATGGGTGTTAGCGGGCTCTCACGGGTTTGAACCCGAATCAGGCATGGAAGCTTCCTTTTGAGGTTGTAGTATGGCAGAGCGCTCACAACAACTATTCTTTTGACTCTCTTTCTTTGATTCCTGGTCGCCGTGAGTAGCGCAGTTCTGGATGTTTGTGCCATAATAAGTATTACATCCAGTATGTCGCGTCACGTCGAAAAGCATGTGTGATGATTGTATTCATATCAACCACAATCATCCTTGAAAATACCCCTCTTAATTAGTCTGCCTTGCTCTTAAAAGCACTTAAAAGATATCACATGTGCGAGGGCGGGCGTAAGGGCCACGGTGTCAGAGCCATCTACATGTGGCTGGGCTCCCATCCTCTGGTTTAGGTCTAAGAGTAAGAAGCAAAAGCTACGGTTATCCAATATGGTATGTGGCACAACCAATACGGCTCACCAGCCACATCAGCGGGATATATGTTAATGGCGGTAGCACTGGTGTGTACCCCGGAGCTGCATCTCGAGGAAACAATCTCAGCCGGGAAGGGGAGTAGACACTGAAACTTTTACAAACGATAATAAGAATGCATACAATTATCATTTCTTTTATCAAAATATTTTTTCATGGATGGCCGATGAGAATCACAAATAAAATTGCTTCTACCGACAATTAAGACACTACGCACAAGCTAAGTATCGTTCGTTTACCCGGGAAGACAGATGCCAAAAAGAGTTTAATAAATCGTCATTACCGCGAGCACGTACATAATATAATACAATGCGTCGAAACAGGTCTGCGTCAGTTGCGGGGGTTTAGAAAGCATAAAGTTCAAAGTTGGCCAACGAGAGAACACAGAGGGTCATGCGCAAGGGGCGTGTCTTGGCCCTGTCTGCCCCGACTATTATTCGGCCGGTCTTTGACCTCATGGCCCCGATAGAGGCAGAGAGCAAGTCGTGTACGAGTAGCAGACGAGAGGTTAAGGGAGAGAACAGGGGAAGTAAAAATAATATGCTAAAAGATGAAATTAAGAGCTGTAAAAATCTATTAGAACTGTTCTTCGTCTATTCATTACACGGATAAAACACCGTATGTGCGTCTATGTTCGTAAAATAAGATTACGTAACTTTTAAAGCGTACGCAGATATCTTGTAAGCCTACTACCGAATGTGGAAGCCACAATAACTACGGTACATTAGAACCATTCATTGTCTCTCTGATACCTAGAAGTTGCTTTCGAACTATCTGTTACACGTGAATTGATCGTAAATACTGTTGGTTTTCACGATCACAAACAAATGTATTTGTGATTTCTAGCCAAAACCCTTTTAGTTGCATATACAATTCTGTACATCTGGTTATTTTAGTTGAGCGAATTTTCGAAAACTTTCAAAGAAACATTGGAGACTTGAAGTTGCCTGATTAGAAGTATTCAAATCTACTCACAAATTATTCAAAAAAAGATTCCCCAATTAATGTTTTGTCGCTTTTCGGCTTTCTTTTCCATTTCACGATTGATCTCACAAACACAGTATTACGAAAAAGAACAATTGAATATCACAGGTTGTTGAAACATCATGTAATACGAATAACAATTCCTCTTAAAGAGTTTTCTGGGATCCAGCAAAACCAATGCTAAGGCTGAGAAAAGAACAGGAACAGAGACTGAGTGGGGCAGAGCTGCTTCTCATTTACGTCATCAGTCAATACCGTCCTTGCTATTCCGACCTGCTGCTTGTTGCTGCTCTTTGTCTGAACCCTCGCCGGTCAAATACCGTAACGTATGTTATAATACGTAACATGATCACCGAGAAAATCGGAAGTGTTCACAAACAAACATAATACGTAATGCTTTCCAACCGCACCACATCACGGAATGCTGTTATACTACTTCAGAGCGAGGTCATCATGAATGACGATAGAATAGGACAAGATCGCATTACATACTCAGCTAATATTTCAAAGTAATATTAATAAGTGTATTAAAACCAATATGTATACGAATAATTTCATACATTAAGAAGTATATTTTGAAATAATACAAGTAAGAATACTAATTAATTCTATCCAATAAAACATGAAACTCCAAAATAATTCATCTACCAATCGCTGCGAAATTATATTTTTGTTCTGCTGATGCAATGTAAAAACTTATTCTTTCCTGACAAAGAAAGAAACAGAGAGGATGCAGGTCTGATAGAAAAACGTTCACCAAGCTCTAAACGTTCTGCTTCGAGCTCGTTTCTTGAACATCCTACACGGAAAGAACAAATTATGTGCGTCTGTGCTCGGAAAGTAAGATTACGTGTATTTTAAAGCTACGATATCTAACAAGTCTACTACCGAATGTTAAGGATACAATGAACAGAATAATCAAACCATAGAAGATCTCTGTTAATCATCTAAGACTTCTCAATACTCTCAGTAATACTTATCCGTATAAAAATTTTCAATACCACATTTTGTAAAGTATAAGTCGATTGATTCAGATCAAGGACGGTTTGCGATTATATTAAACAAATACTGATATTTTTTACTTTCCTCGCTTGCCTCTCTCCCTCCAAATACTGTAAACACATTTTAACAATTACGTTAAAAAATTAATAAACAAAACATCGCCTGGATCACTACATCATCACAAACATCGCCTAAACACATTTTAATAATTACGTTAAAAAATTAATAAACAAAACATCGCCTGAACGTCTCATCTGTGGCACAGAAACAGCAACGAGTCATTGCAGTGAAGCGACCTCCTTCTTCACTGTAATTCCATCGGCACACAGCCTAGAGCACTAACGCTATAGCAAGACGACCTCTCACTCAGCACGTACTTGCAGGTGAACGAAAGATAATCTCGGGTGGGTGAACGGGCTCCGTGAGTGACCGAGGCAGACGACGCGTCGGAGAAAGGGAGGCGTGGAAAGTGTTAACTGGAGCAACGCAAGAGCAAAGGGGCAGGGCGGGAGACCTTTCCGTTAACGAGGTCCTAGAAACCGGACGCTCCCCAGCAATTGGGACCATCAGTGGTGCAGCGGCCACCGGCTACCTCTGGGGGTCTCGGGTTCTAATTCGGGACACGCCACAAAGCTTAATATATTCTCCGGTTAAATTATGGTGACTTGTGTCAGTTCATCAGTTGGGCGCGCTAATGTAATCAGGTGCCTAGCTTAATTTGGGGCATTGAAGCTCCCGTTTGGATAATCGCGTCATTGTAATTAAACCGGAAATTATATTAAGTCGTAGACGCGTCCCGTCGTAAAACGTTTTAAATCAAAAGTAATTTCCATCAAATTTCCAGTTCTTATTACAATACAAATTATAAGTCGCTCGAGGTGACGCTTAATAAAAGTATATCTAGGAAATGTGGCTGTCCTTTGATCAATTTGCTAGAAAGCCGCTGAAAGGAGAGAATATTTACACATGTGTTTTGCAAATGAATCGCTTCCGCAAACATTTGGCCGTTAGTCGAAGTCACTAATTCATTGATTGATTAGTGACCCCGGGCGCGTCAACAGCTAAGGTCATTAGTCCCGTAAGTATGGTGCGTGTTTGTTTCGCGGGAGGTGACTGGTCTTCCCCCGCTGGCTGGCGAGATCCGGCGCCGACCTCTCGACGTCGGGGATTCTCCCCAACCAGGTGCCTCCAACCTGCGTGGCACCACCCCAGCCGGGACACGCTCTAAGTTCCCGACAAGTGAGGTTGCATAGTACATGGTCAAGCCTGTAAGGGGTCAGGATGGGACACGGAGTTATCGCGCGCGGCCCGTGGCCCGTTTCGCCTGGTGTTGATCGGATAAACGACGGAAAACTACCGATCAGACCAGCCGACCGCTACGATTCTCCTCCAGACAGCGGCTGAATTCGATCTAACTGACCCCCTTAATCGACGTGGCCGTTTAAAGTCACTGTATTTCCGACAGATTTTCCCAGTGACCAGTTCTGAATGAACGTTAAGCGAAAGCGAAATGCAGCTAACCACGTCAAGTGGGCGGCCAGTGTGTGAACCATGTGCCGAATCTTAGGGGTCGTGCGCAGCCACTGATCGGAAACGTCTGCTGAGGCGCTAGCCGGCGGCCTGCTTCCAATTAACGGCAAGAACCCGCGGTTTCCTGCTCTGCTTGCCCTGCAACGAGAGTAACTTTCGTCGTCGCTCACGTGCCACTTACCTATTACGGCGGAATGGCGCGAGCTCATTAGCAGGTGTGGACGGGGGAAGTAAACAAACCCTCGCCTTGAATGTGTGAACGATGAAAATGTTGAAAAGTACAAGAACATATCCGTGGTCAACAAGTGAAACTCTCAATAGATCCAAAAAATGGGGGATTGGATAAATCGTGTACAAGTTGGTTCAGTTAAATTTGTTTCCTTTTGCCCACATTTAATATGTAATATTGTTTTCAAGAAAAAAAATCAGGTTCAAGGATGGATTTTTTGTGCACGTTTTCACTGTTTGCGACTTGTTAAAAAAACATAATAATTAATAAATAATTGGTACGCCCAAACTCCAGGGCTTCAGAGATTTAACTTATCAAAAGAAACGAAAAATGTGTCTTAGTGTTACAGATGTAATTCTCACAAAATCATCAAAATGGGTTGAGTGAGCTTCATTATGGGCGCGAACGACACACGCACTTGTGTTAATGATTACTTACGTCAAACGTGTGCATGTTACGATACTAACTGACCTTGTCATAATAGCAATACTTTTAGACATTAACAAAGTTTTTTAAAAAAACAAACATTGTGTCATTGTGACTTTCCACCATAGAAAGAATTATATTTTAAAAGCACGAATGAAGCAGAAATGTTACGGAAAACTGACTCGTGTTTATTATTCCTTTTCAGTCACGTATCATTTATTCTTCCTAAATACACAAGTATGAAATGTTGTCCGGAGGGAGACATTCCATCGTTGACATGGAAAATATTTCCTGGCAGCACAATAGATATAACGCCTTAGGCTGGTGGAGGAGGAGGAACTCCACTCGTTGGTGGAGTTCCTCCCGAATCCGGTCGCGTTCCGCTGAGCCCACGTAAGTCCTGCGCCATCGGTTTCTGAACGCGACCGATAAATCAGATGCACGCGGGGAGAGCCACCGCGCTGCAGCCGGCCTGCATAGAGAGAGCGAACGTGCTTTCCAATACACGTCGCTACGTCGCGCGATTCTAGCGTAGTGTTTCCCTCACGCCTAGCACGCGCCGTTGTGCATCGGCGCGCCGGGGCGTCCCACTTCTGGCTTTTCGTGTTTCCAGCATTCGTGAGGCCGCTAGATTCTCGATTTCAGCCAAGAATCCTCCTTTCTTGCCCGCGCAGGCGCCCAGGCGGGGCGCTACCGAAAGAAGCCGGTTCCGCGCACGTGGAGGAGGGGGGGGCGGAGGTGGAGGTGGAGATGGAGGCAATGGCAATTACGGGGCACGGCACAGCACGGCGGAGGCGGAGGAATGGAATGGTGGTGGCAATGGTAAACGGTGGAGAAGCTGGTGGAGCTGCGGCATTGGCGGGGACCTGGGCGGAGGAGGAGGTGGTGGCGGCTGTGGCGGGACGGTGGAGAGCCAGTAGGGAGCGGTGACAGTGGCGACGATAATGGTAGAAGTGGAGGGGTGGTGGTGTTGGGGTGGTGAGGGGAGAGTGGTGAGACTGTTGCACGGCAATAGGGGGCGGTGTCGGTGGAGGAGGAGTTTGGGGGGGGGGGCAGTAAGGGGCGGAGAAGCTGGCGGAGTTGGGGGCAGTAGCTGGGACCTGGGCAGTGGATGAGGGGGTGATGGAGGTGGAGGTGACTATGACGATGACGAAAATAATGATATTGACTATAACGAAGACTATGACCATTGTCGGTGGCGTCAATTGACGGTGGCAGCACTGGATATCGTTATAACCGTGTCGTTGGTGGAGGTTATCGCGGAGTCGGTAGCCGTGGCAATGGAGGTGGCGGTGACAATGGCTACGGACGCGGCGGTGGCGGTGGTAGTGGTTACGGACAAGAAGGCCTGCCTGAAGCGACGGGTCAGCGCAAGTGGAAGCGGAAAGCATGGCTGCGGGCTCGTGAACGCACGCTTTTTGACATAGATGCATATCTACGAGGCAGATACAACGGCGAGATACACGTGGACAAGCGCAGTGGGAGACGAAGCAGTGCTTCATTTCGGCTGCGAAACGTTGAAGGCTGCCCTTTCAGCTGACTTGACTCGGAAGCATGCTCATTGCCGGTGGAAGGGTAGTCTTCATTTACTAAATGAGTAGTGTATTCGGTATGCCTGAAATACTTAATTGTAAGTGCGACTGGTAAGTAAGCAAAATTATTACGCAAATCAACAAATATAACGAATATCGGTTGTAAAATGTTAAATAAAATTCCAAATAACGGGAAGATGCGATAATATACAGTTAATACGAGAGGATAACATCTAATAGCAATACGAGCAAATATAGTTGAGTAATAATACGAACTATGAGTGATAGCTAGTACGAGCTAACAAGAATATACCTTAATACGTAGCCTTGTATCGTATTATTTATTATTACATTTTGCCGGAAAAGCACGTTCGTACATTTACTTCCAATACAACTAATTAGAGTGGAGTTGGGATTTGGGAATATCAAGCGCTCGTACACAAATTGAGCCCTTACAATATACGTCAGAGAGTTTTTACGTTTTTGGCGTTAAATAAATAAATATTGAAAAAATCAATTTCACAGTTTTCATCACTTCTGCATTTACGTTAGATTTTAAGATTTAAAAACATTCAGTGAAATACATATACTACAGTCACAAACAACGTTTGTTGGTAAAATATCCTCTTGTTTAAGTAATGGATCTACATGAATAAACCTCATGAATCATTCACATGCATTACATTTTGTAATTTGCACCAGAGGCCAACTGTCAATTTTATAATTAATACACGCTTGGCCTTCTGAAACAGACAACAAATGTATCGACCACGTATGTTTCAAAAAGCGTTCAATTCGGAATATTACACACTGTTTATTTCTCAAGGGATTCCATTCCATTTGACATATTGGCTGGAAATAATGTGACACATACCCGACTGTACAGTAATAAAGCGAAAAAATACATTTAAAAACGCTTTTTTTGCTGTAAAATAAAAAGGTTAAAATATTTTTACGTTCTTCTAGTAGGTTGATATGTAACAAATGATTAGACTCATACTCCCTCTTTATTACAAAGTTTCATTAATAGAATTTTCTCTTCTCAAAACTATTTTTGAACTTTATTTTCTTTACTGAATATTGGAGCATAATAGCAATCACATACTTCATATTTCCTAGTTATGTAAAAAAAACATAATTATAAATCGAAATGCATTAAATCAGTATTCCATCTCAACAACAATGACCTATAAGGTAAAATTTTTGATACCATCTAATTTAAATATTACTGATACTTCAGAACACAATAGAATATGCCTACTTTTTGGGTGTATTGATATCAATTATTTAATATCTTGAGTAATGTATCATAACAATAATATTAGCCCACCAATAACAAAATATACAAAAACAGAAAATTTCAAAATGGCAGCTAACCATCGATGTCACTTCAATAATATAAAACAATTTCTTACATCTTTGATATTGAATCGAAAATTTTGAGCAACTGAAGGAAAATCAAAAGTAAGAGCTTTACGCATATCATTACTCATGATTTACGGATATGTGGTTAAAAAAACACTTTTCGGATAGAACGTCTCCTGAAGGACCGGATCGCAATAAAACGTGGTGTTATTAGAATTACATCTGGCGGTTGAATGAGATGGTCTTAACGGCGCGCAATTAGGTTTTGCAGTTTGAGACTGACGGGCCGGCAATTCCTCTTGCACGTTTGTGTAGGAGGGTGCGCGGGCGATCGCACGCTTCGGAACTCGAGGTTTGCGGAGGCAGAAGAATCAAATATCCCGGTCGCGACGCGTACTAGGGAGGTACGTCCATGATTAGGGAAAAGCTGTAGGAGCTCAATTGTAAAGGCAGAGTCAGATTCAACTAAATCCACTATCATCTAATAAAGTAAATAAAATATAGCCTACTAACACTACGAAGAACTAAGTCAAAATATAAATTTATTTTAAAAAATAAATAAATGAGCAAATAATATAAAATATTATAAAAATATAAACGACAGAGGAGAACAATTCCACACAGCTCCCTGTTCCCCTTCCAGAGGACTGGAAGAAGCCAATAAAGGTGGGCTGCACGCACATAACGTGCGATATCTAGAGACACAATACTTCTAATTTATAATATCTCTCATATTTTCACCACAAAAACAACAAACATTGCGGGAGAATTGTGTAACCGGTATTCATCAGAAGATTGCGCGCGTTTCTGTTGCTCTCTGGCAGTTACATATCCAGAAACCTGTTTCTGTGGTTTAGAAGCCCTCATTTCATTTACCAAAGTCACTGACAATAATTAAACACAGAAACTGACAATAAATAAAGAAAATAGTGTATTTATTACAGTAGATAATGCTATGCAGGTAAATGACTCACAAGGCTAGATGTCGTTGCAAGGTTAATTCATTATCTAGATGGCTGCGTGGTTCTGAGAAAACTCGCTGCAATTGGTCGACCCAAACTACGCTACTGACTTTTAGAACAAGACAGCTGTAACTAACATTTACACCGGTGAAATGGGCCATAAAATGAACACGTAGACATCTACGTGTATTCCTCGTACCTCGCACTATATCCACCAAAAATTGTGTGGCACATCAATAATTTCATTTACTTAGTGCACTTTCGCAAGATTCGCTTTTTCCTGAAAATACTAGTTCAAAAAGTTATTAAAAAGAAAAATTATTACTGCTCAAAAAGTTATTAAAAAATCTATTTCTGTATTCGTTGTCTTTTTTACATGATCCTAGAATAATGATTAATTTCGTCGTTTCTCTCGCAGTCGAAAAAATATAACGATTGATTGAGAGCATAGTTCGAGTGCAACTGATGACCTTCCGCAGCAGGGTATTCTATCGTGCAACTGAAATTCGTATTTATTGCAATCAAAAGAGTCGCAAAGGCACTGGAATTCTCAGAGAGTACAAACGGTGATGTAAAATGTCGATAAACCTAAGGTTACCAAATGGCAAAACACCAATTGTTACAAATATGTTATCACTTATTCGTTCTCTTTCCTCCTCTTAGGTAATTTTATTGCAGAAGTGCCGTAAAGAAAACAATTACATTTGCTTTTTGCGCGTAAAACACTAGACGTTTATGAATTTAAAGATAACCTGAAAGGTGTTTTCAATAGTAAAAAAGCGATTTAATCTCTAAATGCATTTTCATTAAGTATCGATAGCGATGTGGTTTTCAGAGAATTGAACAGAAGGTTCTACCATATCGAAGCATTCAATTCCGTTCAGACTTCGCTTGTATAAGTGCATCGTCAGTGCACAGCAAAACAAAAGTGACTAATTAAAAAACACGTAAGTTTTGTAGGGAAATAGTTTTAGGCTGAGCACAGCCGTTTATTTTGCAGCTAATGAAAAGTGTTTACTCGATATACCAACTGTCTTGTGAACCATGTTTATGAACTTGTTATTATTTACAGAAGACTATTTTCTACATATATTTCTTCACACAACTTTAAACTATTACACTCGTAAAATTAAAACCAATTGTGTTTAACTAGATATACAAAATGCCCCAATCAGTGCGGTGTATTTCAAAAAGTTTATCGCTTCTTCTATCCGATTTTTCTTACGGCTTCTACGTACTGGCCAATCATAAACTGTGACTCATCTATCTTAGGAAGCGATATACATAGATTTCTATGTCAATGACCAATAAACAGCGTATGTACTATAACATAACTTCTGATTTTAACATACGCTTTCAGTTATTTTCAATATTTGGCGCATTTTGTAAGTCTGTTGGACAAAATTTCACTCGCTTGTGGACAGTGCTCGCTGTTGGACAAAATTTCAGTTTGGAAATTCTCAGATAAATCCCCTCCTCGCTTCGCGAGTCGGGAATTTATCGACAATTTCCAAAGCACTCGTGGTATTATCATAGGTAAGGCCACGAATGGAATTATGTCAAACAGAGTTCCACAATGGGCCAAATATTGAAAATAACATAAATCATATGTTAAAATCAGAGATTATGTTAAAGTACATACGACATCGACATAGCTTTGGCCATAGATGTATACCGCCTCCTAAGACAGATGAGTCACAGTTTATGATTGGCCAGATTGGCCAGTGAGTTTATGATTGGCCAGAAGCGGTAAGAAAAATCGGATAGAAAAAGGGATAAACATCTTGAGATACACCGCCCTGATTGAGGCATTTTTTATGTATAGTTTACCGGCTTCAATTTCACGAGTGAAATAGCTTATGATAATTTTTTAGACGTGTCTCTCTTCTTATGCACCACGGACATACTGTATCGAATTAGGCTCCGCGCGATCCCCAGCGATTGGGCGCGGGTGGAGAAAGCCCGGTCGCCCCAGATAGCGGCGCGCTGCTGCTGCCGCCACCGCCGCTGCACGGCGCCCGGTAAGCGGAGGAGGAAAGTCGCCGGGTGGCAGAAAGGAGGCCAGCGGGCCCTACGCAGCGCGGCGCGGCGCGGCGGGACAGCGGGGCAGCGGGCGGGAGTTGCTCCCCGCCCCGCCCCACCCGCCCCTCCCCGCTCCGCCCCGCCCAGCCCCGTCGGACGACACCGGCCCCACCCGCGCCGCGCTCGGGCACCCGGAAGCACGGCACTGAGACACTTCCGATTTAGAAACGGGTGCGACTCTTGTATCTGTTGTTCGGACGATTGTTTAAGCCGGTTCTCATCGAACGTAACCTTAACCGACGATTTTTCGTACCATGCCTGCAGAAGTGCCTTCTTACATTCTGTAATTATCTGTCTCTCGCGTCCCACCATCCTCTTTCTCGCCTTCTTTCCAACCTCTTTTCTCTATCTCTCTCCTTCCTCCACTCTCTTCCTCGTTAATCTCCTTTTCTCCCTTTCCTCCATCCAATCTCTCTTTCTCCCTTTCCTCCTTCTAATCTCCTTTTCTCCCTTTCCTCCTTCCAATCTCTTTTTCTCCCTTTCATTCTTCCAATCTGCCTTTCTCCTATTCAGTTTTCGAATATTTTTCTCTCTGACCTCCCACCCGTCTTTTTCCTCTCTTCCTTCCTCTTCTCCTCCAATCTCTCCTTCTCCTACATCTCCCTTTCGAAACCAACTCTCCCCCATTCCTTCCTCTCCTCCCTCCACTGTCTCCCTCCCCTCTCACTTCGCAGCAATGAGACAGGGGTCAGCCTGACACCCGCGTACCAGCAGTGCTGATGGAGATTCGCGACCAAATGGAATAGGAGGTCAGATCATGGCCTGGTACCAACCATAAATGTACGAAGAGGATGCAAAGGCACCCCATCAAGCGAGGTCCGTGTCCAGTTGTTCATGTTACTACTCTGGATTTCGAATAGAACTGAAAAAACGATGGGATTACACCGAAAATTCTTATCCAGATCGAGGGACCATTTAATCTAGCTGTTCAGATCCGCGAAGCTTTAGTTGCTGACCAAACTCAGAATATGTAATTAAATTTTTCAAAAATTTCAACCACTACGTCAACCAATACCTCGGAGAAGCCTTTTACTCAGTGAATCGAATTCTGTTCGGACCTACGACGAATTTGAAGAAAATATAGATTCGTAAGAATATTTGCCTCAACCATTTATAGTGAACATTCCACCTTATCACTTATCAAGCACTGAAGAGGGTAAGAGTCGAATTCGAGAACCATATTATGAGTCGTTTGTGTGAATCATGTATTGCAATGGTGGGAAGAGTTTGTTTCTATATTTACTAGGCTGTCCGGGTGACGCCGCGTCCATGGCGAAGGTGCCGACGTTTCGGTCGCCATTCTGCGACCTTCCTCAGGGCGTATTGCCCTGTAATTAGATAGATGAGGCAATACGCCCTGAGGAAGGTCGCAGAATGGCGACCGAAACGTCGGCACCTTCGCCATGGACGCGGCGTCACCCGGACAGCCTAGTAAATACTGACTCCGGCCGCGGAAGCCTACGCTCTCCCTAGTTTGTTTCTATATAATATTCAAGATATGTGTGAATAATATTCAAATTTTAAGCCTACACGGTCTTTGCAGTTGTCTTTGTCGAATCTTGCAAAATCGCAAATCCCTATCTGCTATCTGTAATCTATTTCTGATAAGTAATTAAATATTGATGGTTGATTGGTTGTTAAGGATTCCGACCACGTTGACTGTTTACGTCAGTAGCCCCGTAAGTGTTGTGCATGCTTTTCCCCTCTGGAGGGGGTCATCTTCCCCCGCTTGATGGCGAGATCCGGCGACGACCTACCGTCCGCTAGCGTGGTTTTCCCCAACCAGGTATCTCCCACCAGCGGGGCACCACGCCAGCCGAGACTAGCTCTAAGCTCCCGGCCGCTCTCCCGCCGTGTGTGATTGTAGTTTGAGGGTCGAAGAGTACAAACAATTGGTCTCTCCTGTGGCCTCTCTTTGGTCAATTCCTGCTTCCCCGTCTGATGGTCCCACATCTTTCATCCCCTGCGCATTAACTGGAAATCAGGAAATAAAATGCATCAGTTTGTTATGAAGGCAATGAAATTTCGTGTGACTGAATGGAATGGTCGGACGCTAACAACACAAAGAACGTCAGGGCACGACAACAATTGTGAAGACTAAACAAAAGTGTGATGTCCAGAACATTCAGATTAAACGTCAAGTAAGGGAAAATGTGTTATGTTGAGTGAGACAACAATCTCAAATAGAATTAAAATGAACTTGAGAATTTCGATTGCGGGTGACTGAACAACAAAGGCAAATTTCAGCCAGTCGAAAGTGTTTGCAATATTTTTGCATAAATTTATAAGTAGGCCTCTAACTTCGTTCCGAATTACTTGCAACAAAAGACCGACCTCATGTCTGCCACATTTGCTTATTGGGTAGAACGCATTAAAATGTGGAATGTAGAACATTTATAAATATTCAAAAGGTTCGCGAATGTAACAGCACGCCTAACCAAAGAATTTAGTCTCGTCTCTTCTCTTACCAAAGAACGAATAACTATGTAACAAACACGCACGAGTACTCTGTTACCTGTTTATGTCTGATATGTTTACAAATATGTTGACAAATTATTTATATCCACATCATGGATTCAAGGAAAAATACCACTATAGTTTCAAAAAGGGAGAGGAAAACATTTTAATATCATATATCCTTTAGCATTTTATTAATATAATCTCGCTGTAAATATCAATGTAAACAGTAAAACATAGTGTCATCGCCAAACAAACTCGATTGGCGATGACACTATGCGCGAACAAAGAGAATAACTCGTACTACACTCCAGCAATGCTTTTAAATATGAGATACTCCATAGACTGATTGCTGGCAATTTGATATTGAAATACAGAATCGTTTGAAACTTCAGAAATATTATAACTTAAGTGAATTTGGTTCTTGTAATGTAAGTAACAAAAGAAAGGATACAGGGTGGACGAGGAGGGACGAAAAAATAAGAGTAAACACCAAATATTCTCCGAAATGTATATTAACATCAAAATCTCCAATAAACGTACGTGTAAAATTTGAACTTATCCTCTCTGCTGGGTTAATTTCTTAAAATGCAAAGTGTTACCGCAGAATGGTAAGTAATTCTGTCGTGTAATTCGAATTAATTCGGGTTTCATAGGAGACTTTCGCAGGTGTGTGTGTGTGTGTGTGTGTGTGTGTGTGTGTGAGAGAGAGAGAGAGAGAGAGAGAGAGAGAGAGAGGGGTGGGAGAGAGACAGACAAACAGAGGTGAACTTTAATAGGAATACAGTCAATACATTCTAACAATATTGTCCGCAAAAAACGCGGCCTTTATTATTAATACAATGCGTATAGAATAATGTTAAAAAATATCATGTGAACAATGTGTATCAATATATACATATATTGACGCCACGCAGAGCGCCGCAAGACTTAACAACGTACGGCAATTAAATTTATATTTGCCTGTAAATAATCTTTATATGTTTTCGGATGTAACATAAATTTTTTCTCAACGAAGATAAAAGCAAATAATGGCAAACACCATTAACAAACAATGTAGGCTTTCACGGCCGGTTTCCACATCAAAATCAGTTGTTTCCGGGCTTGAAGGCCGTGGTCCAATGGAAACTTGTCCATAGTTTCGCCTGCAACTGGATGCCTGCCACAGTTGCAGGCGAAACGTATGGACAAGTTTCCATTGGACCACGGCCTTCAAGCCCGGAAACAACTGATTTTGACCATTAACAAAACTTACAGAGTATTTTCCAAGCATATTTCACGTGTACTGCGGGAGGTGTGCTAGAAACGCGAAACGAAGGCCGCCGTCGTGCATGTCTGCCTTATTGAAAGGGGTTTGGCAGCAAGAGAACGTGCAAGCCGCCAAGAGATTGAGATCGTGCAGTGATACTCCGACGCATTTCTAAAGCGGAACATTTTTCCCCGCAGCAAAAGTGACACGGGATTTCTCCCAGGGGGGCCACGCAAAACGAGGCAGCAGCGGCCGGTGCTGCGAACGACGGCGAGCAAGAGGGCGAAAGTGCCGAAGTATCCATTCGGATCCAGTCCTGTAGAGGTTTCAGCCAGTCAGTATTTTGAGAACTGGTACAAATTCTCATCTGTAACATTCTCATTCTACTCATTCTCATCATTAACACACACATCAAAGTGTACATGAAAGGTAACCGTATTTTACGGGCTATAAGACGCACTTTTTTCTTCGAAAAATTGCTTTGATAATTCAGGTTCGTCTTTTACTCGAAATTAATATAACAATATCTGGTGTTATATTATCACATTATTCTTCAAAGTTTAAGCCTCCAAAATCTAAAAAACTCTCTTGGGATTAAAAATTATTTATATAAAATATTTAATTCAATTGATGGTTGCAAATCAGTTTTCAAATATCTTAATATTGCTGGTCTGGATAAAATGATCTGAATTATTGTAAAAAAAATTAATGTATTTAATATTTCTGTTTGTTACAATTTACAAACCTCTGATATAAATTAATAGTGCTCGCTAATGACCTTAGCTGTTTAAAGCAACCTATTTTTTTAATGGCCGGTGTTTCATTTAAAAATTCTTAAAAATGGCCATAAATTCGATGTTGCGGGACTCTCTATCTGCCAACATTGGATTCAACTGGCAGTAGCAGTACATCGATACGACGAACATGAGTTGAGGGAATTCATAAGCTTCCTAACACTCTCTCTTCCGCTCCATCACAAACACAGAACACTGACTAGTCTACGATGAGTCATTGCAATCTACGACTACGGTGCCAGTGAACTAGAATTGAAAGTTATTTCTGTTATCTGTAACAATACAATATGATCTGGGCTATAATTTGAAACTTTTTTTAATGCTTAAAAATTATGGCGCGTCTTATAGTCCACGGCGTCTTATAGTCCGTAAAATACAGGAATACATATTTTGATCTTGAGTGGTAGTTTTCCTACTTGGATTTCCTATTCCTATCCTTTCCTATTTTGATCTTGATTGGTACTCTCTAGCGACATGGTTTTGTGTTTATGATGCAATACCGTGAAATAGGTAGCCGTCTCGCCACAAATTATCCCAACAATGTCAAAAAGTAGGTGATATTGTGCACTTCATCAAACGAGGAAGCGGTCACGAGGCCACTGAGCGGCAGTCAACCGTCCACATTTCGCATCATTGATTTTCCGAGAACGAACGACGCAAGAAATGCCCCACAATAAAACCGTAAAGCCTGGAACTAATTGCACGCTGGTAGCTGAGTTCAGTAGAAGAGACTACTACAATACTTTGATTCGGAAGTTTGTGTCAGAGTAATAGCTGAAATGAACTTCTATTTTCTAGCCTGAGTGTCTCCAACTAGAGGACAACGTAGGACGATGAAGTATAAAAGAAATGACAGGTCATAACAAACATTTCCAACAAATAATAATAATAATAATAATAATAATAATAATAATAATAATAATAATAATAATAATGTCTTTATTAATGGCGAGGCTCAGGCCATAGGGCCAGAGGGAGCATTGTTAAAAAAACGACTGTACAAATACGACATTCTTCTTTCATACCTAGTCCTTTCTAAACAATAGTAACAAAAAAATCTTCATACAGAGAGACTGCACTTAGTGTATCGTATTGGGCCCACAAACTTACAATAATAAGGCTTGATATTTGTATTGTAGTGATCATTATTGCACTGCATCAAATGATAATAAGAAAGAAACTCATGAATCACACTGAATCACATGAATAACACTCGTTTTTAATCCAATTAATTTTGAATAATTTTTATTTAAAATTGGTTCACGAAGTATTTAATTAAACAATATGTTTGCTTACGACTGTCATAATTAGTCAACTGTATAATAGACGTCACCCACAGGTTTATTAATTTGATCGACCTCAAAATTAAAAAGAACAATTCCAAGACGACATAGCACTTTTGCGAAAGGAATATTAAATCCGACCGTGTGCTTTTTTGTTACAGAAGATGCTTTTACAGGACTTCAAAATCTTTTCAAATTCTCTAAATTCTTGAATAAATATCGGATTTTCTTCAGTTAGAAAAAGAATATACACAGACCAACATCGTTGCAGTGCAGAGAAAGAATGCACCACGTTTGAACACATGTTCTGGCGGCACCTAGTTTCGCTTCGCAGTGAAAATATTCGAGGCGAACTGTGCGCCACCAGTTTTGCGAGTGCGGCTGTTTCTGCAGTTCCTCTGGAGCATCGATCTTGTCTGATCTTGCCACATCAACTACTACCATCAGATATCATCTATCAGAGAACGTATTCGCTTTAGGGGTGCGTCATCAAAGTCGATGTTCTTAAAAAATAATCCATGTATTCAATATCGATTTTTCGAAGCTGGAATTTTCTTTAACATCTATGTTTGTGTTTCATGTTTTCTCGGGATCAATATTTCTTAAATCAAAAAAAGTCCAAAATATAATACTGTTATAATTTTCAGATATCCAGGAATTTAATATTCTTCAGATCAATGGGACGAAGAGTAAAGACTATATCAAATCGATTCTTCGACAATAAAGAAAGCTACATTATTTTTGTATTATGTAATACATAATCTAAGTTTCAATAACTGTCCTGGTGATATTTTGACTCTGTTAATTAAAATTAATAAACGATGTCACTTTCAAATCACCTCCCCCCTCCCGCTCACGAAAAAACATCAATGGTTTGGAGTCAATGTTTAATAACATCGGTGTTTCAAGGTTGAGGATCGATGATTACGACGTCCACGTTTATGTTGACGACGTAACGAACTTGGATGTGTTGTTGGCGATGTCGCATCCCCACTTCGCCGCTGGCGCGTCCGTCAACAGCCCATCCGCCCCCACAGGCGCAACGGGATGCGCACAGCCCCCCCCTCCGCCCCCTGTCGACGCCCAAGCGCTCATGCCGCCCGCGCTGGACATCCGCCGGCTGGGAATCCGGCGCCCAAGGGGAGGAAGCGCGCTTCCTGGAAGTGCCGCATGCCGCGCCACCGGCGCTTTGTCTGCCACCCGCCACCGCCGCCGCCGTCTCTATCACGCAAAAGCCATGGTAGGAGGGGGGGAGCTGCTCTCCGTGTTCGTACTTTCGCGTCGTCACAGCCAGTGCCTCGGCCAATCCCGGGCCGACCCCCGCACGCATGGGCCTCCGTGAAACGTAACCTCCAATTCGTGAGATATTAGCGTTAACAATGATGATCACTTTACCACTCTTCTAAACTTCCGCGTACAGCATCAACTGCCGCCGATACGGAACGCGTAGAGACATCATGTTGAGTGTCTCGGGGAAGGTGACTGTCGAGAGCCGATGGTGATTTGCAGACTCGTAGCTGACATTTAAGATTTTAGCGCTTGCGCAATTTGTTTCCACGCGGTTTACCTGTTCATCCTCCTCCGTCCGCGGACGCCCCTCTTCGCCTCGCATGGTTTATTGTTTCGCGTTTCCGGGCGCGCCAGCTGCTTTGATTAGTCCTGTAAGTACAGTGCACTTATCACGGGATGTGGTGGTGTTCTTTCCGCGCTGGATGACAGGAACAGATGTCCACCTAAACCTCAGCTTTCCCGCCCAGCTATCTCTCAGGAGAGGGGCATCACCACAGCCGGTGAAAAGATCTACTCTTTCCTAACTAGTATCCCGACATGTGTACTAATAGAACAGTATAAGGGTAAGTAAGGGATGCGAATAGAAAGCAAAGATCGCCCGAATTTCGATTCTCGTTTTACGAGGGTACTTCTCCTCCTGGTGTTAACCGGACAAAACACAGAAAACTACCGATCAGAGCATCAGGCCGTCATAATTCCCTTCCAGTCTGCGGCTGATCTCGACCGAGCTCTCTAGCTATACTCCGATATATACTGCAATTTCTTCAGCTCCGCTCCTGGCAGGTATAAGCTCCCGATTGCATGAAACTGTCAGCATCTGATACCTGCCAGCGGCAGAGTTGGAGAAATCGCAGTATAAATACAGTTTCATTTCAATGCAACGAGGTGAACAGTGAAGGGGACCGTCTCATCCAATAGGAAGCTTCGTTATAACCTATGACTTACATTTATGTTATTGGAGCTCCCGGTTCGATGACAGTGTCCCCCTCTCCGTTCAGGTCTGGACCTTGAAGTGAAGCTGAGTTTAAATCGAAGTGAAGTGTCGAAAATCCAGCCACCGTCGGCACTCGAGCACTAGGACCTCCCGATCAGAGAGGCACCGCGGTGACAGTTGACGCCCTGGGTCACCCCACTCGCCCGGGTCAATCGTCGCGTTCCGCCTCGCCGGCGCCGTTCTCCGTTCGCAGGCAGCGATACGCCACGCCACACCCCGCCCCGCCCGCCCCGCCCGCCCCGCCCGCCCCGCCCGCCCCGCCCGCCACGCCCGCCACGCCCGCCCCGCCCGCCCCGCCCGCCCCACCCCGCTCCGCCCCGCCACGCCCCGCCACGCCCCGCCGCAGCCCGCGGCTATTTACATATCCGCTGCCCGTTAGCCGACGCCAGACGCCGCGCCGCGCCGCGCCGCGCCAGCGCGCTCCGGTATTTCCCTGGCTCAAGGCCCCGGCGCGGCCTCGCAACGGTGCACACAGGCATTCGGCGCCACCTCCGTTCAGACTGATTGGTTATTCCGTGTTTACGGACGCACCAACTGCTATGGTCATTAGTTCCGCAAGCGAGGTAGATTTTTTTATCACGGTGGTGGCAGTGTTTCTCCCTCCTCCGCTGGATGATAAGATCCGGCGCCGACCTATACGTCCGCTTGAGGGGGGGGATTTTCCCATTCATATGTCTCCCATCGCCCATCAGCCGAGACAAGCTCTAGACCCCCGACTGGTCTCCAGACATGTGTGGTAGTGTAGTGCATATTATAAGCGTAAGTGTGTGTAAGTAAGGGGAGAGGATTGGACAAGGAAGAGGAAGGAAAGATAAGATCGAGCGGGAACCTTCATTCAGGCGTACTCGCCGGACTGTAGGAGTGTAGGAGTATTTACATCACTTGGGGCGTTTTGCAGAGCGTAGTGTTAAAGTTATGAGGGTATCACGTGATAATCGGGTGAAGTAAAACGAACTTTTTTACGTTTCACTGTAATAAAGGTAATTGCCAACTGACGTCGGAGTGTGCTGCCAACGTTGAAGACCCGTTATTCTACCCTTTGATTCGCATTTGTTCAACTATAGCTGCTCACCAACCACTATATTATTATACATTCGTTCATGTCAGTGCCACCTATATGATGTTGCATCATGGGAATATAAAGTTAGCAGGATATTGACACCACAGATGGAAACAAATTCCATTTATTGGGCTCAGTGACCTGCATCGTGCATGACTGAAGTCACGTGATTACACTTGCTAATTATAGTGGAGTAGCGTTTTCCACTATAACGCGACCGTAACGAAGGAGCTCGGAGCTCGGGTGGCTCAAAAGTAGCTTCATTTCGTATACACCCTCTGGTGTTTAACGCTGTGCAAAAAGTTTCCGTTTGTACGTGGCTGAAGTTTGGTACAGCCAATTCATATGTACGTGAACTCCGAGCAAGTGCACAATATTCAAATAGTCTGAAAACTGAATAATTCGTGATGACACACTTTACGTCACATAAAGTCAATTTCATTGCCTTTTAATTTCATTATTTTTTTAAATTTAAAAATATAACCTTCACCATTGCTTTGGAGATTTTTACTAAAATTCGTAAATATATAGAAAGATTTACAAAATTTACATGGGTAGGACTCGCGGGGCCTCTAGGAGCCCATACACGCAATAGGTAAATGACAGTGTCGCTCGCACATAGTACATCCAAGTTTAATGATACTTGGCTCTCCGAGAGATTTATAAATGTATTAATACTGTTGATGATGACTTTGTGGAAAGGACCATTTTCTTTCACCGTCTACGCTACTTTTACAAGTTGGAAACATCAATGTTTATTTCACGCGGAATTCTAATCCACAACGCCACGCCAGCACGGATGCTGCAAAAGGGCCTACGTTATTTCCGTCTGTTGTAGAGAGTTAACAGCAGAAGAAGAATAAAAGTACACAAAATCAGCGTGTACAAATTCATTGCATTTGTATCTTCAATTCCAGTATCTGCGTTAGCGTAGGTACATTATTACGGCTAGGAACCGACGTACGCAAACACCGAATTCACCATCTCCTTTGTAACCAGGCACCCCTTACTTCACCGGTCTGTCGGAGCCCCCGTGCACACAAGAGCACCGCGCGTAGGCACTCAAGAGGGGAGCGGCCAACCGCAAATAAGCCTTGATAGCAGAACGCACCGAAACACGCGCGCGGGATAGGCGCCGGCGCGGCGTTTCCCATTCATTTGCTGTTTACCCGGGCGATATGAAGGTCCTGGCCGCGCCGCCGCGTGGCTGCACCCGAGGGCCCCGCCCAAAGCCTCCTGTACTCCGCCTCGTAAACTATGCAGAAGGCGGTCGGCCGCTCCGGAATCACACGGCGTCTGGCGGCCGTGGACCTGCGCGACGGGCCAGGGGGCCGTGCTTTCGTTCCGATGTCATGCATAACTGACACGGACTCGGGAATCGATTGTTTCGATTCGTCAAAATATCGTTTTTGTGCTCTCCCTCCCCAGAAACGAATTGCGGTTCCCCGACTATCAACAAAAATGCTAAAATTAAATAGATGCATCACATTGGTAAACTATTCAAAAAATAAGACACATATAAAAAAATATGAAATCTTGGGAAGATAGTATCTATTATAGTGACTGCGCTGTGTTTTCTTCAAAATTTCCTCCTACGTACTACATTTCGAAATTTCAGTCGCCAAAGCATATCTGCTGGCAGTTTTTATAACCTGCGAATGTTATTTGAATCGTGTAGAATTTAGTACCTTAAAGTGATTAGATTCCCGGAAGTAATATTATAAAGTTTTCCCGCATATCATTGACAACCGTATTAATTGTTAGAATAAGGAATTAATGTTAGCAATATTTGAAGAGAGTCGAACTATATAAAACCCTCAACTCATACATCTTTTTATGCTTTCTCCAGCTTTGTGCGGGAATAATGATTTTTTTATTTAATGTACTGCATCATCAGAACTAGCATGTATTCAAATAAAATGTCTACAAAACCATTTTTTCACACTCAACGAAAAGATCAGCTTCGGGATAATTCATTTCTGAATCATTCACTCGGAAGAAATCTTTTTCTTCCTCACTACGCATAAAACTGTCTCGCACATTTCCCGACGTGACCGAATCTGAGGGGACGAGGCAGAGGAGCGAGGCGAGTGAGGGAGTGCGGAGCGAAAACAACTGAAGACACGGCGCGCGGGGGTCTGAAATCTCCGGAGCGTGCGTCGGCAGCGTCGGCGGAGGATTATGGAAATTGCGATATAAAAGTAAACTTCAGTCCGTGCCGTCGCGGTTTCGGATCTTCTGTGATCCCTTTTCCGAAATTTTAGAACCGAGCTGGGAACAAGACATACTTTTGTATTGTTTCTACAGCTTTTAAGAGTTGTGTGTGTGTGTGTGTGTGTGTGTGCGTGAGAGAGGGAGAGAGAGAGAGAGAGTTTGTGAATGTGTGAGTGCTTCAGATTTCTTTCGGGGGAATGTGAGTGACGCAATCTCAATGAGTTGGAGACTTGAAATATGTCCATTGTAAAGAACGTGATATTTAGAATACACACTGATGTGGATAATTGTAATAATAATAATAATAGCAATGATAATAGTAATATCAATAATAGTAATAATAATAATAACATAATTTAATAGTAATTCATAATGTAATTGATATATTTTGTAAGTTAATGAATTGTGAACACAAAGAAAAGGTACAATAATTACACTTGTTTAATAATTTATCCATTCTTTAATCTACTAACGAACATTGTGCACGTTTCATTTGCTTTCAGAAACAAAGGCAACAAGTCATTGTTCTATGACATGCACAACTCCAAACGTTGAGCTCGATCACATTAAATTACGCAATAACTGTCTCTGCCTGACAAGCTGGACATGACACATCAATCGTATTTCTAGGTCAGAAATTACCCGCATTACCATGATCCCGCATTCGATGAAGCTATTAAACAAGAAAAACACATCACACGTCAAATAATTTTCATCTGTTTGCAGCGCACGGAAAAGTTTACGAGCATGAAACAAAGAATTCTAGGAATTACAAGTTTTTTTCTGAAGCATTCGTTTTAAAGTAGCATATCCCACATCATAATAATTTATCGCTTTCAATAAATAAAAATTAAAAGAAACTAGTATTTACATCGCCACCTAAAGTAAAATCTATCTTTTGCTTGTACTTATCTGAAGTAGACAGCCGCGATACTTCGGAATATTTCAACATGCACATACGAATTTTCGTTTTGTCAATGAATGGCTACGTCATCAGTTTCATGCCAAAACATTCCGGCGTCAAGGAGATGATGCACAATACAATAGGAAACACCCATAGTCAGCCATATAAATAAAAAGTGCCAAAATATTCTTCAGTGTTACAAACTGAGCATAAGTATTCGATGTTTCAATCATCTACGGACGTGGCCGATTGCGACTGTGTATTTTGGTTACTTTATTTTCAATTAAGTCTTTCGGATTAAACCCTTCGAGAATTTTTTGATGTAGATATTTAATCATATTAGATACTTCTAGGCTATAGTTCGATTTAGACATAACATTAAATACCTGTTTGCTGAATTTAACAAATAGTTATTCTTTTTTTAAATTCCACCCTAATCAACCTACAGACAAGAAATTGGGAGTTGGAGTATTTAACGCTGGTTTTTATCAAATTTGAAATGCTGCTCTATTAATGCAATTTTCTACAATTATAGCTAATTTTGAACATTCGTGTAAGTTTTTATAATTATAATTATATCGGAAACTATTGGTATAACTACCCCCGCCGGCGACTCAGCTGCTACCACCGTCTCCGCTGCCTCACCGTCACCATCACCCCCGCATCACTGTGGCATTCCCGCCGCCACCACACCAGCCACCGCAACCCACCCCAGCCACCGTCATTGCATCATATTCGCCCCGCCAAGGCCGCCCTGCCATTGTCATCCCGCCACGGCCGTCCAGCCACCATCGTCCCGCACCTGCTAAAGGCGCGCTACCACCGATGCTCCACCACCGACGCCTCACAACCGCCGTTCCTCACATTCGCTCTAAAATCGCCACCGCCACCGCCTTAGTTGCTTCATAATAATCGCCCAGCCATCGGCGTTTCGTCACATTCGCTCCGCCACCGCTGCCCCCGCCACCGTCGCTCCGACACATTCACCCCGCCACCGTCACCCAGCCACCATCGTTCCGCCACATTCGCCCCGCCACCGTCGCTCCGCCACATTCGTCCCGCCACCGTCGCTCCGCCACATTCGCCCCGCGACCATCACTCCTCCACATTCGCCCCACCACCGTCGCTCCGCCACATTCGCCCCGCCACCGTCGCTCCGCCACATTCGCCCCGCCACATTCGCCCCGCTACCGTCGCTCCGCCACATTCGCCCCGCGACTATCACTCCTCCACATTCGCCCCGCGACCATCACTCCTCCACATTCGCCCCACCACCGTCGCTCCGCCACATTCGCCCCGCCACCGTCGTCCCGCCTCATTCGCCCCGCTACCGTCGTTCCGCCACATTCGCCCCGCCACCGTCACCGTCGCCCCGCCTCCGCCACCGGGATCGACGCCCGCGCGCGGTGCGCCAGGTTCTCTGAGGAACGCCGTGACCTCGGCGCGTGCACGTGCTGCCAGCGCCGCTCGGCTCCTATCAGCAGTGCGCGCCTCGGGCGTCACCCACAAGCGACACGGCAATTCATTTGGAACGAAGCGCGTTCAAACAATTCGGTGTAATTAAACGGGCAATAATATTGAAAGCCTTGGGACAATTTCAAAAACAATATTACAAAACGTAATAAAAACGATTCTCTTGATATTTGTAGCTGGTTTGTATAAACAAAAAGATCATGTGTCGAAAAAATGTTAAAATAAAACATTTCACATTAATGAAAGATAAATTAAAAGATAAAAGCGAAGCTAGTTCTTTCTTTTAGATTACCACGCTGTACGGAAGAAAATTTATACACACATTTTCTACTTTCAAATTGAAGTGAACGTAGCTAGTAGGTTAAAATCTACACCGTATATCTTTACGAAAGGTATTCTTACTTTGCAGCCCTCAAGTTCATTGGCAATTTTTTTTTTATTTTTGTATCACTGTAATGAAAAACATGTGCATTTGGTTTTCCTTTAATCAGTGAAATAACACTAGTTCGACAACTAATTCACTATGGTGGCATAACTGTTATTTTTCAACGTCTTTCTTATTTTATTTCATTCGAGTTTATCCACGCATTTTTTATGAAATATTCACACCAAATAGTACTCGGCCTTTGGAATTTCTTAGAAAAAATGCCTCACCGATACCTGGCTTGAAAATTGATCGATAATTTCCAAAGCAGTTATGACATTTATTATTATTTTTCTTCGGGAAATATATTGCTAGATTTAATCGTTTGGTCATGAATTACGTCAGCAATTCTTGCACATGTATTACGAATACTTCTGAAACATTCGCGTACGAATCTCACATCGACTGTTACAGTTATTGTTTACAAGCGTGTCTTTTATTCGTCGACAGAGTAACGTTCCTACGCCAGAACACGAAATCCTTTAAAGAATACGCCGCTGGATTGCGGTTTTAAAAGCCTCGGCAAAAGACAGGTCCCCGCCAGCCGGCCCGACCTTCACCTGGCCGCTGGGAGATTAGGCAGCAGATGGCGCACGGCACGCAAACTTTAAAGGGGCTTCGCACGCTGGTCGCAGCGACAACGGGCCATGCAGTGCCCGAGGTGGAAGTTTTGATCTTTGATCTACCGGTGAATAGCCAAGGCAATGGGTGATCGAGAGGGTGGGGATGGAAGTCGAGGGATGGGTAGTCGAGGGATGGGTAGTCGAGTGGGTGGGTTGTCGAATAAGTAGGCAATCGGGGGGAGGGGGTAGTCCAGGGGGGTATAAGTCGAGGAGGTAGGTAGTCGAGGAATTGGGTAGCGGAGGATATGAGTAAACGTGAGAGTGGGTAACTGAGAGGGGGGGGGGTAATCGAGAGATTGCGAGTAGGTACACGTAAGAGTCGATGGCCGCAGGAGCGGAGAGAGGTAGCGGCGGAGAGTTGTAGGGACTGAGAGGATTCATGAGGGAAGGAGTCGAGGAGTCTGGGGATGGGGAGTCGAAGGGAGAGTCGTGACTTTAGTAACAGGATTATTGATGGTCCTGATGTAGTTGCACAATCGTAGTAGAATCGGCAAATCGTACGAAGTGAGAGTGTAGGCTTCCGCGGCCGGAGTCAGTATTACGACCTGAGGAAGGTGGCAGAATGGCTCTCACCAAAGCCGCATTACGCGCTGAGGAAGGTCGCAGAATGGCGACCGAAACGTCGGCACCTTCGCCATGGACGCGGCGTCACCCGGACAGCCTAGTAAATAAATCGTACGAAGTGTCGCCAGCCGTACACACGACGGCGCCAGAGCAACAGTGTCTGATAGCAGGTGGAAGTTGCGAACACCCTCCCCGCTGGAACTGAGAGGAGGAGCAGGTAGTGCGCGGCAGGGGTGGCGTCGCGGTCCTCGCAACCGGAAGCACCTGGCGCCCCGGGGGGGCAGACGACCTGCGGGGGCCTGGAGCCACCTGCCCGAGGCGCTCAGCCGGCGCGGATCCCGACCGCAAGGCCCGCCCACGCCCCCGCGCGTGCGGCGCGGCGCCCTCAACAAAGGGGGCTCTCGCAGGGCCCACTGCACTCCAAAGCAGATTGTTCACCTTCCAATAACGCAATGATACTGACAGGGTTTGGATGACCTAAAATACTTCTATATGGTCTAAAAATAATAAAAAATAACCTTAAAATGTATTATACATAATGGTCAATGGTATAAATTGGCAACGTAGTGGTTAGAGCAGCTGGGCGTAAACCAGAAGGCCCGGGTTCGAATCCCGGTCCAAGCAACCAATTCTTTGAACAAATTTAATTCATAAAAATGTATTCATCGTGTGACTTTTACTCTGCGAAATAATGTCTTCACTTAAGCCAATGATTAATTACTATAAATAAAACGTTACAATGCAATGACTGAAATCAAACTAATTTTGAATAAAAAGTTAATACTCGGATTTTATTCGAATTCAAAATTGAAGTTCATAATTGTACTTTTAATCATTATATTTCGAGTAACAATTTGCCATAAAGACCTTTTGCAATGTGAACAAGTTCAAAAGAGTAGCTATAACGAGAAACGAATATTTTACTTTCCGCGAGAATAACATAGTTTATATGAAGCGTTGCAGAAGATATTTGCCGCCAACATTGCGAGCAGCATAATTTACCACCTGTAAATGAGTTATTCATTTTGCATTAAATTTAAGTCTTCCCATCCTTTGCATACTGTGTAAAGTGAATGTAACCGATTTATCCATAACAGTTTACGTCAAGAAACGCATAAAAATATTTGCGGTAATAGCCCAACCTCGTTCAAGTTCCTCTGCGCCTGCCCATATAAGCCTCTTGGGCGCGAAATTAATCGCGCAAGTGCACCGCGTAGTACTTAATTAACGCCCGCAGAACTAGCGAGCTGGTCCTGACAGGTCACGTGGTCCACGGAGTAAGATATCAAGCACCTCGTCCAGCGTCAGTTCCTTTGTGCTTTCGACGTGACGTGGCAGCCTCCCCCGCGGACAGACCTCGCTCCTTTGGCGGTCGACCGCAGCCTGGGGACTTCTAGCAGGCGGAGGTGGGCGCGGCGCTGGGTAAAGAGGAGGAGGGAGGCGTGGTAACTCCGAAGGGAGAGGGCAGGGCTGAACGGGGTGCAGTGGGCTGAATGTGATGGGATGGAAAGGGCGATGCGGAAGACACGACATAGCCTGGTGTAATAGAATTCGGTGGCGGAGAGGGCTTGGCGGGGGTGGACACACGACAGACCGAGCAAGCTGTGAGGGAGGATATTGATTGATTATTTCCTGTTTCCGTGCGCGTCAACTGTTGTAGTAATTAGTCCCGTTATTGTAGTAAATGTTTTATTCCGAAGAGGACCATGTTCCTCCTCCCACGGGATGGTGAAATCCGGCGTTGGCCTTCCGGCATGTAGGCTTCTGGGGGAATTTCCTCAACAGATACTTTCCCATCCCGGCATTGCCCCATCCTGACCACCTCTCCAGTGGTCTGCCGTCATATGTGCTAGTGTAGGAGCATGTAAGTACGCGTGTGTGTATAAGAGGAGAGGATATGACAAGGAAGAGGAAGGAAATATCGCGCGTGGTCCGTTTATTAGGGTACTTCGTCATTCGCCTGGTATTGATGGGGAAAATACCGATGAGAGTTGCAGCAGTTGCGAATATCAGCCACACAGTGGTTGATATTCGATCCAACTATAAGCTTAAGTCGAATATATATGTTAAGCAGAGAGCTTAACAGCTGATAGGGAGCTGGTGTTGATTGAAAAGGAAGATTGGTGCGCCCGTAAGGGGTGGCGTTGTTAGGAAGTCAGAGAAGGGGAAATAGAGATTGACAAGGTTTGCCGAGCAGGGTGGGTGGATGGATAGGGAACGCGAAATGCGATAAAGCGGAAAATGTAGGGCGGGAGATGGAGGAGAATGGCAGGCAAGGGCGGGGTAGGATTGGACATGGGAAGATAAGGTAAACAGGATTAGAGCAGAGCGGAGCAGACCAGAGCAAGGCACAGGAGCGGAAAGCGGGTAGGGCAGGGCAGGGCAAAGTGAAGCAGAGCAGTGGAAGGCAGGATGAAGCAGAACAGGGCAAGGCAGGGTGAAGTAGAGAAGGGGAATGCGGGTAGAGCAAGGCAGGGTGAAGCAGAGAAGGAGGAAAGTGAGTAGGGAAAGGCAGGGGGAAGCAGAGCAGGGCAAGGCAGAGAGAAGCAGAGACGGAGGAATGCGGGTAGGGCAAGGCAGGGTGACGCAGAGCAGGGCAAGGCAGGGTGAAGCAGAACAGGGGAAAGCGGGTAGGGCAAGGCAGGGGGAAGCGGGTAGGGCAAGGCAGGGGGAAGCAGAGCAGGACAAGACAGGTGGAAGCAAAGCAGGGATGGCCAGGAAGGGAAAGGGTCTGTGTGCAAAGGCCGGTGCGGGTGGGCGGGGGTGGCGGCTGCTGACAGAAGGTCCCGCAGTGATTCGCGGGTCCAGTGCAGGTACGTGGAGGGGGTCTTGGGGGTGGTGGACGGCCGTTCAAAGGGCAGAGGCGGCGCTGAGCGCTAGGGCACTGCAGAGGGGAGACCACGCACATTTAGCGGGGCAGCGATGTAGAGAAACACTGTACACGAAGAAATAATAGGACAGCAGGACTGCAAAATTTAAAATCTTTTGATGCATTTCGCGTAATTTATTTGTGAAATTAAAGTATCTCAAAATGCGTCATTTTTATGAAATTCCCATTTTTTTCGTTGCCTGGTCGTGTAGGTAAATATACAGATTGTTGTTGGATCAAAAATAAATAATGAATATACTATTAATAGCAAGTTCTACTCATAACCCATTCCTATCGACATGCATTCCTAAATCTTGTCAACAATCAGTAACTTGTTACACCAATAAAAGATGCTTGAATAAGGCAACATGGACGGCTGGCTCCTGCAACCTGTATTGCTCTACGCGCCGACTTCGCAGGCCGACTCGGTATCGCCCGGATACGCCATGACGGTAGGCTGGATCTCCAACATGTGGTGCTGGCTTACGCCGAGTAGGTAGCCTGCTTCTCCATAAAGGTTGCTTGGGCTCGGCAACTCCTAGCCGTGCACTTCTAACAATCTGCATTCAGTGGTGTGCAACAAGGCACCCTTCACGATGCAACTTTTCGTTCCAACAACCTCCGTCACGAAACAGTAGTCGTGAACCTTGTTGGGCCTATATTATCATGCATTCCTTTTTTACAGTATCATGGATCAAGTATACTGCAACTGTTCTTTTTTAGTGTAATAATAATAATAATAATAATAATAATAATAATAATAATAATAATAATAATAATGTATACTACAAAAACCTTTTTGCACAGTGAAATCTAAAACTAAAAAAAAAAAGCATACCAATCAGAACATTAAAATAGCCGATTTGTGAACATGTATCCTTTCTGCATTGGGCGGTTCAAATGAAAACACTACAGTATCCGCAAAAGGGGTCTCGTGAGAACAACTGCATTGTAGGGCGCTGGCGGCGGGCGCCCGGAGTCAGGTAGCACGTCCTCAGGTGATTCATTCCGGAAGGCAGGGAAGGGGAAGGGCAGGGCAAGGGCAGCCTCAAAGTAAAGGGCGCGGACGCGACCGCCCCCCGCGCACACAAGGAATGCCTCCCGCCCCCGCACAAAAGCAGCGCACTCCCGGGAATTTGCGGCGCGCGGTTTCGCTAACGCCTGTCCTCGCCTCGAGACCCTCACTTCGGGATAATGAGCCCGTGCGCCTCTAATGGAAAGTTCCTGGTTTCCACGGGTAGAAGAGTCCACTACTATGAATCATCAACATCAAAAAGGGTTTCTGACGGACTTTTTTAAATTTTATTTTATACGAATGAATCAAAATGTTGCTGAATAATTATAAATTCATAAAATAATAAATTTATATTTTCTAATTGTATGTAATACACACACACATACACACACACACACACACACACACACACACATATATATATATATATATATATATATATATATATATATATATATATATATATATTGTAACCGAACCGATTACCTGTGGAATCGATTAGCGACCCTGCCGCTAGCTCAGATCGGTGATGGAAGGAACTGTTACACAGTACAAGAGAAACACAACAAAAAAATAAACACTTGTTCACTGGTAAAATGATTCACTTTATTCCTGAGCAAAAAATAAACAAAATTGCACCAGGGAAATGACGATTTTTACACTAACAATGGAAAAGGAAAATTAAAGAGAAAAGAAAATTAGGCATGTTAGTAATTATAGAAAAAGACTTATGACTAGGAAGAAGGTCAACTTATTACAACTAATATTTACATGAGTTACAGGATGAGAATTTAACGTGCCCAAGCGCGACACTGCATTACATAAGTCTTGGAGTTGAATGACCCTCGGGTTATTCAGCCCTGTAGAATTCTTTGTAGGCCCGGGCGGACCCTCTGGCGTCTGGAAGGGGGGCGGCGGCCTTGGGACAAGGACGCGACCGCGGCAGTCCACTCGCACCCTCTCGGCGCGTGCGTCAGCTGGGCGACCCTCGGGTTACCACGCCACCACTGGCAGCGGCGTCTGGGCGAACTGGCAGCGATGTCTGGGCGACTGGAAGTTCTTGAAGATTCTTGCAGCGACGTCTAGAAGATTCTGGCAGAACTGGTTGATACTGGTTGATACTGGTAGAAACTGGGCGATCTCAATATCCGGAACGTAGTAATCAGCCTAATGTCTCTTTAATTTTTATAACATAACTTCGGAAAGTCTAGCGACAAATAATTCCCACCCCAGAGAAATATTTTTTCTCTTCCCCTTTTTTTAAACGCCACAGAGGTCTACTTGCCTCTCCCCGACGAATAAATCCCACCCCAGAGAATTAATTTTCTCAATTGTTGTCAGCTAGTAGCTCTCGCCCCTTCCGAAATCTTTCTAAGCTTTTCAGAGAGAAACTGGCCTCTCCTCGACAAATAATTTCCTCCCAGTGAAGTAATTCTCTCCCGACTCCCGTCAGCCCAAAACTCAAATCAAATCTGATAATTTCTGCGTCGAAAAAATTCGAAGTCCGGTAGAGGTGAACTTGCCTCTAACCGAATAATATTCCCCCCCAAGAGAAACTTCTGCCCCGACTGTTCCGTCTAGAATTCAAATCCCTTCTGCTGTTCTCTCCGTCGAAATCGCTCCAAGTTAACTCTTTCCCCCACCCCAATTTCTTATGTGTCCTAGTTCCCTTTGATAGCAGTGTCGCTATTGGTCAGAAGTTGTTGCGTAGTGAAATATTTTAACCCAATCGCAGCGTGAGAAGCGAAGGAAACTTCCACTCTTTGTGCAGGCTGCGAGCATGCAGGGTTGTTCTCGAACCTTCTAGACTCTGGCCCTTGCTTGCGTAGGGGGGCGCGTTCGATGACGGAAGTATTGCTCTGGGCTCCCCCGAAAGTGGGTGGTCTCGAAATCTGCAGCCGGCTGTGAACACTTGCACAGTGTCTGTTAACGGCAGTCCTCCAAACGGCCTGCTTAATGGGGAGGAGGCGGTAATGGCCTCCCGCGATAAGTGAAGTTGCACGTGCGACGCAGTGTTTACATCCCCAGTCGAACTCCGAGCTACAGCTGAATCTGTTTACATTCTCCCAACTGCCCCTCAGCCTTATGAAATTTTGTATGACGAAATCGGTTTCGCCACTATATATATATATATATATATATATATATATATATATATTTCAAATATTTAATTGAAATAATTACAGCCTGGTGATCAGTAGCAATAAGGTTCTCGAAACGTTGCAAATGCGAATAGTTAAAAAATAATATTTCAAACGAAATCGCTGACTTTCTTTCTTCATGGTCATTAGAAAGTAAACACATGATAAATGAAACAACCAAAGCATTTCGTTCATCATTTACGTACATTGCAGATGATGATTTATGCACAATGTAGTTGATGTTCCAATACTTCACCGTCTGAGCTACGACGGTATCTTGTTTGAACATCACTAACTCTGAAATTATCGATTTTTCTACGACTACTTAACGGCGATTTGGATCCCCCATATGGAACACAAAATCTATCATTATGCATTCCCCTTAAAAATTACATGTTCAATCCAGCTCGAAGTTCGCGAATCGAATGGTTTGACAAAGAAACTATGATTTCTCATCACTGCGTAAGGATATCGTTTGGCTTCCTTATAAATCTCATTCGGATCTACTTCTGACTACATATGAAATATTGAGAAGATGATAGAGTTCAGGTACAATTCGTTTCTACTTGCAAAACAGGTCATCGTTCAGCTGTTGGTTGCGTCAACACACGAAATTATCTCCCAAGTTACCTGAAACAAAAGAAATAAACAGAAATTATAAATAATTCCAACAAACCATACATGATGCAAATAACTAAAATGCCATTAAGCACAAAAGCACATATCGCATCTACGTCAGCGTATCTAGAATATTCGAGAAACAACGTTCGTTACTTAGCAATTTCGCCTCTATTTCCATCATAAGTTAAGTGTTAATACTCCTTGTGTAACTAAAATTATCAGCTCACTCAATTAAAATGTGTAAAATACTTCCTACGAAAGATTCATTTCAACTGTGTAGAAATGTATTAATAATGCAAGGATCAATATCCGACAAATGGCTCGAAGGTAACGTGAAACATACAGCGCAAACTGGTAGATTTCACGAATTCGTAATCAAACATCTACTGCCTCGTCATTCCGTTCCTCACAAACCCCCATTGCCTCGGAAAATGACTGTAACAATAGGCTGGGAGTTTACAGCAGCTGCTCCCGGCACGGCAGCGCAGCGTCTGCCTTCATTTGTCTTTTCGCCGCTTGGCCATCCCAGCCGCGACGCCGCCTCCTCCGTTCTCTCTCCGCCCTCGCCCCACCCCTCCTTCCACCCCACGCCCTCCCCCGCACTCAGCACCGACTCCCCCTTCAGGCGGCGGCTTCGCCCTTCCGCTCGCAGACCGTCACAGCTCTTTAGAACCCAGCGCCTTCCCCCTCCCTCTCCCCGCTCCAGCCTTTGCAGTCGCCGTAGCACATTGGAGTGAAAGGGGCCCCAAGTGCTAGCATGCGACGCAAGTAACTAATTTTTACTTTTGCGCTACGCAGTAAAGTGAAAGTAATGTAATGCAGCGCGAAAAAACGGCGAATTTTCGGCAGAAAAACTCTTATTACAGGACCCTGGTAACGAAAAGTGGATAAACCCAGTTGCTAAACTTGGGACGGGGCGGAGGAATTCTCTAACATGTGCTGTAGCCAGAATCCTTGTTTTGTGGAGCTTTGATAAAGAAAAATCGAATGTCGGTAAAATGTCTGTCCTTCTCTGAACAACGCTAGCGGCTAAACTGTTCAGCCGATTCCTTCATCGAACTGGCAATTGTTGCAGTCCCTTGAATTTGTAATCAATATTTTAATTTTGGGGTACTTTACATGAAGCCACTGGGACATCTACAAAATTTTCAAAAAAATGGCTCCGTTATTTTTCATTACATTTTGTTGTTGGAGAGTGTGAAGGATTTAAGAGAATGGTCCAGGTCTCATTTTCGTTGAAAACCCTGATTTTTCGAAAATCGCAAAAATTCAAAATTTTTTCGCGTCTTCTTACAAGTACAATTATCAAGATAAAGATTCTTTTCCTTTAATAAAATATTTTCCTTGAAGATATATTTTGAAATAAGTTCATGAACAATTTTTCGAAAATAAGGAGTACTTTTCAAGTGAGTAATTTTGCTCGAAAGTACGACCGAAAAAGTACGCGCTGTTTGAGTACCACTAGTTTTTGAAAGAAACAATTTAAATAACTTTATTTACTCTTTTAGAACTCGAGCGAGCATGGACACGAGTACGCCCATAGGCGTGTGCAGCCTAAAATAAAGGGACCCTTCTGGGCCCTTATCCCCCTCTTTTCCTCTGACCGCTTACGAGTACTTGTTTATTGCTTGCAAGTTGTTACTTCGCGGATCGCTTTCGATTAAGAAGCACTTGCAAGATGCGTACTGCTAGGTAAATAAAACACTACGTAAAACAGAGCAAACAAAACACTGGGAAGACTGAATGAACATGGCTGCTATCTCGCACAAACGTATGGTCCAATGACTAGTAGATAGTTGAAGGTTTTCATACATTCGCACCAACAAATAATGAAAGCAAAACGTACAAACATGTCTTTAGGGTGGTCATTGCGCTACGTCAACATTTCAAACATATGCCAAAGACATTTTCTTTACCAGTTACCTAGTATGTATACTGTACGTTAATATTTCTTTAATCTAATAATTACGTAAGTTTGTAATCATATTTGTACCTAATGCCAAAATTTCACAAAAGAAAAATGGCGCCATTTTCTACTTTGAACAACATAATCTTTAAAAGGCTGTTGTTTTCAGAGAAGAAGGTAGGAACGGCTGATCACAACTTAATTATATATTTAGTTTTGTTCCTTTTGTAGCATATATTCAATATCAAAAAAGAGTTTGCAGGTGACAGTTTACTATCTGCGGTCAAAGTTTATTAAGTGAAAACACGTTACAGTCTGACTTACCGTAGACGTATATGGACGTAATTTACTCAACGACAATATTAAAAATACCTTTAAAAGTTTATAAAAAGTTCACAAAGTTTCATACCAATAAGAGATATTGAAAATTTCATTGGACAAAATAATGATAAGCAATCACATTTAAGGGTACTAAAAAAAGATATCAATTTCTTCAATAAAAATGTTCTACAAATCTGATTTGCAAACTGTTTTAATATGCTGTAGGTGTGAAAGTTCGAATAAGTCAAAACATTAATTTCGCCATCAAGTTTGGTGTCTTATATATTAATATACGTGAAATTAAAACACCTAAATCAGTTTGTTCAATGAATATATTTAACAAACCCGATTTAAAAAACGACAATAGACAGTTCGAATACATGAAAACATTAAATTTCGCCCAAAATGTCCCACAGAAACTTGTTCTTCTAAAGTCCCACTTCATTAATAAACCATTGATTTTCAAGGAAGATACTTTCGCCCGCGCGCGCTTCCGCGCCCGATTCACACCCATTGCGAGCCGTGTCAGCCAATGGGCGTCGTGCGGCGGCCAACAAAGGAAAAGCGGATCAAAGCTACGCGCCGGGCGGTCCCATCGCATCGCGGCGCGGCGCGGCGTGGGAGCCCTTCTCCCCTCCCCTCCCCTCCCTATCCCTCCCCTCCCTTCCCCTCCCCGAACCGGCGCCCCCGCACCACGCGCTGCCAAACTCCACGTTGCAGCCCCAAACGCCTCGTTTCGTTTTCTACTCGACTACGCGAAACCGGCTTAGGGAATCAATTAATGGCACTGCAGCGCCTCAGACGCAGACAGGAGGTACTAGGGTTCCGGTCTCGACGGTGGCGGATTTTCGACACTAGCTATATGCTAGTTAGGTCGAATTCAGCCGCCGGCGGAGGAGAATTCTAGCGGCCGGCTGCTCTGATGGTTTCTCCGATCAATACTAGGCGAATGCTGGAGGAATACGGATCGCGCTGGAGGAGTCACGGGTCTTTTCCCCTTCTTTTGGCTTATCCTCACCCCTTACTTACACACACTTACTCTTTCATGCACTACACTACCACACATCCTGGGAGAATCAGTCGGGAATTTAGAGCTTGTGCCAGCTGGGACGGTGCCCCGATGGTGGAAAAGACGTGGTTGGGGATGAAGGTCTGTTCCGTATCTCGCCTTCCAGACATATCCCAGCCGCATTCCACTATTAAACATACATTCTACTTACGGGACTAATTACCTTTGCAGTTGACGAACCCGGAAACACTAATCAATCAATCAATCGACTGCGTGAAGGAATGAGTGACTTGTTTTTTGCCGTGGGGTTGATATACTCCCAGCTCAAGTACCTTTTGAAGAATTTCAACGGATGTTTATATCGGTCCAAACGGTTTAATTTCAACGTGATCGATTTTACAAAGACACTTAAACATTAAATCATATTTAATGTGGTTACATACTTAATGTAAAAATTTTATTCAGTTCCTCCGTAAATTGCAGTGGGGATTTTATTACTTTCCAATAAAATAATCTGTTCCCCCTCAGGCTCGGTCTGCTATTTAATGACAGCATGCTCGAGGGTATGTAGGAGAGTAAATACGAGCAGTACTCAATGCATGTTACATAAAACACACACGCCGAATAGACGGCACTTTCATACGCGCCGAAAATCGAGAAGATATTTACGATGTTCACATGTCGATCTTGTTCATTAGATTTTCGGGTAGAAGCGGTACGGGACAATAGCAGCTCAATATTCAAGTCCATTACACGTAAACTGGAAGTAACAATCTCACGTGCAAAAATCAATTTTTCCCTTTCAGTCCACTCTCGCCAAAACGCCACCTCGTGACTTTTTTCCTTCCGATGTTGGCAACGCTCCGCGCAACCCGTTCGCAGTCGGAACCGAATTCCCACGAGTAGGCGGAAAGCCAGTCGCCGGCCGGCCGGCCAGATAAAAGGCCGCCGGGTCTTCATTCATGAAATTTAAATTTCAAAACCTGCAGCGCCAGCCTTTTTATTTCTACGCGCGCGAGCTACTAAATGGAATAACAACAATTATTCGCGTCCTTCTTCGCTGCAGACAATGGAGTGAGTCTCTCGCGTTTAGCGTTGGTGGGGCGTGGGGGGGCGCGGGCGTTTTCCGGGCTCGCTTTGCTGTACTTCGTAAAATCGCAGAGATTGGGGCAGTTTTATTACGAGTGACGAGACAGGGGAAAGATAATGAAGTCTACAGTGAACCAAATATGTTCCGTCAGCAGCGTTAACTATATAAACAATTTACATCTCGGCACCGAATTTTCCGACATTAGATTTCGTTGAATAAGCAATAGTTTACTAGCGAGCTACTTTCGACAAATCAAATTTACTTCTTGTAGCTGTGATATTTAGCAAACACAGGTACTAATTAGATCAATATACTAACTCAAAAATATATCATATTTCATCAATATGCGTTTAGAATAAGGACCACGTGTTTCGGTGTTTATCTAAGAATACTATTTTCTATCTCACAGATTACTTCCAATGTCTTGTAGCAAAGTAAATAGGATTTCGTTGATACTCATTCTTGAACATGAAAAATAGTGCTGAAAATTGAGGAGTAAACAATAATCATAAATACGAAAAATTTACTTTTATTCGAACAAACGAACTCTTCGGAACGTCGGCTATTAGCATTACACTTATTTCAGAACAATAATACAACATGAAACCGAAATTAGTGGTAGAAAAAAGGAGTATAATCTATTACAATTACACACAATACTTCGCGTAATAAATACTAGAACCTAAAACACACTAGAGTATCTTTATTAATAATTAAATAAAAAAATAATTAAATTACTGAATTATTCATGCTAGAAAGGCTATTTTGTCGCAATATTCTTCTTTATGATTCGAGGGGTAAAAGTGGCATTTTATTTTGCGAGTAGTCAATGTTGTGACACGGTATCGGCCTCGTGTGGCAATCCCACAAGCATATTGAAATAACTGTTACGGCATGTGTCATACATTATTTTTTAGATTTCGACTGACTTTACCATGTTACATTAACATTACATTACGATCCCCCACCCACGAATTCGCACTATGCACTGAACTTTCGCCCTCATTGAGACTTTCACCGTCTTAGGACATTTCGGAAGAAGTTTTATTTTCTGAAATTTCTTCATTTATTCTTGGAACATTTTGGGAATCAGAATGTACTTTGTTGTTGTTTTTAAGTATAATAGTTTCCCGGCTGCGATTTAAAGAATATCGTAGAAGAATGAAGAGAGTATAGTCTATATAAAAGATAAGGCAAAATTTTGCACATTTCGAAATTCACTTTCCTTTTTTAAAGGAACGAATTTGAAAGAGGAAAACCTTTACCACCATATTTCACCATGGAGATTACTACCTTGGCAAGGGGCAGCCCCCAGTGTGACTAGCCACTCCCCGGGTAGGCACCCGCCGCTTTAAAATGGCGATAGGGAAGTAAGTGCGGGCATTTCAGCTTCATTAAAAACGCTTTTCGCCTCGGCAGAAGCAGGCACGCAGGCAGGCCGTTCGTCCGGCGCGGCGGCTGAAGGCGCGGTGCGAGGGTGCAGAAAATCAGCCCGGCGGCGCCCCGCCCTCCCCCGTCCACCCCCAGCACCAGGGAAAAGAGAAGTAGAGATGTCGTGCAATCGGCGTTGCTCTTTGACCCACAAGTGGACGACGGCGGAACATAGAGGAGAGGAACGCTAGAGGTTTAACAGTAACCTAAGATTTAACAGGTCCGAGAGACACTGAGGAAAAGTGGTACGTAATTATACAAAATATTTATTCACAATTATTTAAAATGGTGATATAGGCCAGCATTGGATGAGTAATCAATTTATTGTACGTAGTGAATAAGAAAAAATCCCTTTGTTGTAGTCCTGCTGAAGGCTTATAAAAAGCCGAAACGTTGGTAATTTAAATGACTTTTTTTGACTTTTGACTTTGACAAAACTCAAGAATATTCCATACTATTAATCAATACGGCGAAGAAATCAAGCACGTGCTGAAGTTTAGCCTGAACTTTTCCAGAGGGTAGGTGGTGGATTCAGAGCCATGCCCTCTCCGCTCAGAGGCCAATCGTTGCTTGTTTATGTTTTTAATAGTTTTTTTAATTACCTTAAAACAATTGATATTGTTTATGATGACCATTTTGATGAAATTAAGATAATATTTATCTCAACTATTGGTTATAAATGGAGACATTTCAAAGTTTGTGGCTGTGCATGAAGAAAATGCATGGCAATTCATTCGAAAACTGAACATCTAGAATACGTATTAGAAATGTTTGTAGTATTTTAAATGTTAGAAAATTATAGTTTAATTCATTACTATGTTATGCAGTTACTTCGGCGTGTATTTTACAGAACAATGAAGTACATTTTGTACAAATTTTGTAGCGAGAAAGTGAATAATATTTTTTCTTTTACAGAGCCAAAAATTGAACAACGATGACCACCTCGAATTTTCTAAAACATGCAAATTTTTATTAAATACAAGAAAGTATATGGTGTTGTAGCACCACTGGTTTAAATATAAGATTATGAAACGAATGAACCTTTGCTGACACATTTTTCCATGGAGATTATCGCCTTGTTCACTGAGGTATCACCTAACCCAATGTGTCGTACTGTTTTTTTACATCAGTCATTGATATTACCAACATCAGAATATTATGGTTAATAATAATAATAATAATAATAATAATAATAATAATAATAATAATAATAATACAAAAAACAATTCTATCGATACTTCAAACATCAGAAGAATAGCAACAACTCTAGGTACGTCTGATTTGCTTCAAATTCGGCGAGTAGAGCCAATACGCTGTTCGCCAGCACCGCGCCGCTAAAGTGAGGACCAGTTTGCCGTCCGCGCGGGTGGCGCAGGCAGAAGGCCGACAGGGGCATCGCAGCCGTCGTGGACTCGGGAAACATCATGCGCTGCTCCATTGCGCTTGACAGACGAAAAATTAGTTAAGCCTGCGCAGTTCTTCTGCGTCTTCTTCTTGTGAAGGCAACACGAGAAAACTGTGTCAAAGCCGCAAGCCGGAACGTTCAGAGGGCGACGATGAAACAGTAGGTCTTGAAGAATCACTATTCGCAGAGTGTCTTGCAAAATACTGATGAGGACTATACTTGTCTCTCTAAACAGACGGTTCTTACAAATATTACGCAGTTGTGCCATGACAGCTACTGCCGTTGATTCAGCATCGGATGCGTTCTACCTGATCGCGATATGGCGCCGGGGACATATTGTATTGACGCCTCTATTGTGATAAAAACTAAACTATTACAGCGGAAGTGCTCTAAAATGACGGCCAAATTTTAGCTCGAGTGATTGACATCGTCATTTTAAATAAAATAACAAATTTTAACAAACTTAATAGATACAGTCGATAACAAATCGTTGAATGAAGTGAATGACGGAGTGTTATATTCTGAGTGAGATTCAACTCTTTTCATAGACAGAGAGGTTTTAAATACCCGTCACTCACTTCTATTTCAAATTTTCTATGTTGGAGCATAATCGTGTGCTTCCCTTCGCCATATTTAAATGTCCCCTTCGGCTCAATGTCTTCATGCGTGAACGGGTCGAGCGTGACTGTTGGCTGTACCGCAAGTTACACCTTCATACCGCCCCAACGCGTCTCTCAGGATCTCTCGACACCTCTAGCCGCCACCATCACCAGCGCCGCCACAACAGTTGTCGCCGTTGCCGTCGCTGCCACCTCAACGCCGCATCCGCTGCTGCTGCCGCCCCACGCCGCCGCCGCCCATCGTCGCTGCCACTGCCGCCGCCACCCCATCGGCATTGCTGACGTCGTCGTCGCCGCCGCCCGCGATGTCGCCGGCCCCGCCACCGCAGGGACGTCCGCCAGCCGCGGCCAATTTTCCGGGCGAAGGACGCGCGCGTATCGACCGGCGCGGGGGGCGGGGAGGGGGGGCGCCTTCGCCGTCGCGTCTGCCCCGCAAGGGCGCCGCCGGCCGCCGCGCCGCGGGGACCGCCGCTGGCTGGCATTTGTCTGGCATTTGCTGCCACGCGCGGCCTCCCTCCGCCACGCGCCGTTGGCATTAGACGCGCCCGCGCCACAGGGGTGAGAAATGGTGGAGGCGGTGGCGGAGTCGATGGCGACGGTGGAGGGCGCTGTTCTGGTGGCGACGGACGTGGCTGCTGCTGCGGCGGCGGTGGTGGTAACGGTGATGATGGCGGTGGACACGGAGAGTGTGGTGCGGGAAGGGTAGGGACGGAGGCTTTGGTGTCGTGGGATATGGAGGTGACAGCGGCGATGGTGGTGTCTGAGGCGGAGGGAATGGCGATTGCGGAGGCAGTGACAGAGGCGGGAGTGTTGGCGGCGGCGGCGGTGACAGAGACGGTCGTGCAGGTGCAGGTGGTGGCGGTGGCGGTGGTAGTGGGGGCCGTGACGGAGTCAGAGGTGGTGGCGGAGGCAGTGGTGACGGCGATGGCGGGGGCGGGGGGGGGGGGCAGTAGCGGGGCGGGAGCCGCAGCGGTAGCGATGGCGATGGCGAGGGCAGAGGCAGTGGCGAAGGCAGTTTCGGTGGCGGAGGCGACGGCGGGAGTAGATAACAACGGCAGTGGCATGGGAGCGGAGGGACGTTTGGGTCGCCGGTGGCGGCGAGGGGGACAGCGAGGGTGGCAGGGTGACTTCGGCGGGGGGCGGTGACGTCGATGCCGATGGTGATGGCGAGAGCGGTTCACGCGTCGGTGGCGGCGGCGGCGGCGGCGGCGGCGGCGGCGCGTGGCTGTCGCGATAGGGGCGCCGCGGGGAGCGCCTTTCAATTGACGCCTCCCCCCCCCCCTCCCGGCACTTATTCTGTCGCCGAGACACATGGCGGTGGGAAGTGATCTCTCTGTTCGGGGCGTTGCTTTCCAGATTACGAGGCTCACGCGGGGGCCATAAATGAAGCGCACTGAAGAGGGATTCCGAACACACATCTTCATTTGTCCTAGAAATGGGGTCCTTGGTTTTTCGATGTCGTGTATTATTCTAAAAGATCGAGATCCGAAAACGGAGATCTTACACGGTAGTTTTCCCATCCAAATAACTGGGATTCTCTCTGCTCCACTTATTCTGATCTAATTTATTAAGTACTGCACATTTTTATTTTCTCGTGCACTTACGTGGTAGAGACAGTAGTATAAAGTTATACAAAATCACATATAGAAATATTGCTCAATAAATATACAAGCCGAAAGCTATTCCATTCAAATATACAAGCCGAAAGATATTCCATGCATTTAAACATGTGCGATATTGCTTGCGGTAAGCGCATGCTTGAAATTGTAGAAAGGTTTATATGTCTCAAATGTCAAAGAAAAACTATTAAAAAAAACTTTTAATTAAAAAAATACATTTTCCCCTTTAAATTAAGTTTAAAAAGATTAATCCATTAACTAACTGAAATTAAACAATTATTTCATCACTTAAAATTAAATTTAAAAAGGTTATTACTTTAGCATACTTTATATAACGACATTTCGAACTTCGGCTATAGATTCCATTCAAGAGGGAGAGATATATATTTTGATCACGCACCTCCATCTTCACCCAAACCTGCGGAGAGTGCTAATGCAATAGCTACAAGCACCCGACTCCCGACAGCTCTCCCTCACCTTGCAGTAGAGAAGCTCTTAGCGCCATCCGAAGAGCGAGGTCCCCACGCCCTCCGCCCCCGCCCCCGCCGGAGATTCCATTGTTTCCCACAGGATCCTCTTCTTCCCTGCACCCCTCCCCCTCCCCATCGCGCCGTGAGGGGGAGGGAGGGGACGTTCGTTTGTTTCCCGGCTCCCTGCTGCTTCGCGCCGCTCCGGGGACCGCCCACTACAAGAGCGCATCCGGCGCTGGGATGGCCGGAGTTTAGGTGGCGCTCTCCACTTCTGCTCGGGAAATCGTAATTGCTTTGGAAAGGTGCACGTTATTAGCGCCGCCTACCTAGTACTTAAATTTTTTTGCACTCAGTGGATATATAAATATGAATATATTTACATAATAATAATAATAATAATAATAATAATAATATTAATAATAATAATACCATTACCATCGAAACTACAGTTGAAGTCTGTAAAACTTTAAAACTAAGCGGGTTTTACAACTGAAGAAGGTCAAACCAACAAAGTTCTCGAATCTTGTGAAATTAAAAGGATTGAACGTTATATTCGTCTAGCATTCTAATACATTTCAACTTAGGTTTTGATGATATTTTCTCAATCAGTTTTTCCAATGTGTGTGTGTGTGTGTATGTATGTGAGAAAGTGCTTGCACATATATGCAATGAGTGTGCGTACACTGTATGTGCGAGTGTGTTTGTCTTGTGTGGGCTCCCTACGCGGACCAAACATAAAAAAATATTTGTGCAAACTTACCGTAAGCTTGGAAAATAACTCACGCTTTAGTCTCTTGACAAGTTTTAGTCACTGTCTGAAAACAAACTGCGGCGAATGAACTATGTTTACTGTGGCCGTTCGCTTTACAGGTCATGATTGCTTTTTTTACAGTTACGCTAAACTCGCTCATTGTTTAACAAAAGAAGAAAGAAACCTATCGTACATGTACTTCGAAACGAGCAATTTTCTTCGTATAATAACTTCAGATGATTAAAAGAAGAAACCCACAAAATGAGGAGAGGAAAATCTTGTTATTTCTCTGTGATATATCGCGTTCCTCTGGTCATTTATCCGAACTGTCGAAGCGAGTTTTAGTTTCAACACGAAGAGTTGTGTTGTCCGCTATACAAAGCTGGTAACGGACTCGAAATTGCTTCAGTCCATTTATTTTTAAAATGACGTGTCCTAAACGCCACACGTCACACAAATTCTCATTTTGAATATTTGTAGGAAATTATCGGTGTATTCGTGAACGTACAACGTAAAGTTCAAATATTTTACCATAAATAGTCAGTTGATACATCCAGAGCGATGTACTAAGCATTTCCATCAAGATCTACGTTTCATAAAGGAACGTTTCCGTTCATTAGTTACGCAAAAAGATATTACTGCATCAATCAAGAGAAAACCTCGAACACAGGTGAACGTCAGAGAATCATCGGAACTGGTATGACTATTTAAAATAAAATTATTTCAATCCTGTTTATTTTAAGGAAAGACCATATCCCCTTTATCTTCCTCCTTGGATCAGCCCATGAAGTATAAATAGAAAAATAGAAATCAGTTTCAATAAATTAAGAATATTCAATACAGTTCTGTTCATAAATAATGCTTCCATTCATCTTTCAAAATGTTCATTTCAACCTAAAAGTATAACAAAATGAACAACTTTAAAATGAGAATTTATTCTCTTTTCCGTTTCATGTTCTTCGAAAATTAAAGGGAAAGGGAAACCTTAAACTAGGGCTGGTTCTTCCTTGTACGAGTATCTACTAGGCAAGGAATGCATTCGAACTATTTCTTTTTGAGGAAGTGGACTCGTAAAAAAGCTTATGAAAAGTTAACCGCATGAAGGAATCGGGATATGTTGCTTAGGGGGGATCGTTCAATCCCATAGTGAGCTATCTCACCCGCTTCCCAGTATATGCCATTTCCCATCCCCCCCCCCCCCCCCCGAGAAAACTTATACTCCAAACGGTGTTGCGGAAGGGGGGGGGGGATGAAGAAACTAAGTAGTAAAAGTATGGAATCAAGATTTACTGCAATAACCCGCCGTGTGGTGCATATAAGTGTCTGTGTATAAGAGGCGGGGAGGAGAAAAGGATGAGGAACGAAAGATCCCGACCCGTTCATGACCCGTTTGTTAGAATACCCCTCCGGCATTCGCTCTGTATTGATCGGAGAAACCACCGAAAACAAGAGATCAGAGCAGCCACCATGAGAATTCTCCTTCAACTAGTGGTTGAATTCGACCGTTCTCTACGACGCAAATCCATCCTCGACGTGTCTCGAACTTCAGGTCGTCCCGGCCGCTGCAGAGGCAACGGTGCTACCACTGAGCCCTCCCTCGGAGGCTGTGCATGGGCCTGCGTGGGCCCTCAACCGGCAGGCAGGCGATGGAGCAGTATTGATCGCCAGCGGAATATCATCGCGAGGCGGGGCGGGGCGGCGCGAGGCGGGGCGGGGTGGGGCGGGGCGTGGGGCGGGGCGTAGGCGGTGACGCATCGCATCTCACACCGCGCGGCAAATGACGGTGGCGGAATCGCTTGTTCCGACGGCGCAATTTCCGCACAGCGTGGACGAGTTCGGGCAGGCCCCCGCGGACGCCAATTTTTTTTACCCCGTAAGTTTGATTGATAGATTAGTTGCGTAGGCTTCCGCGGCCGGAGTTTATGTTGGCTGGGCTATCCGGGACGAGCCGCGTCAAAGTCATGGTGGCTGACGTTTCGGCCAGCGTGTTGTGGCCTTCTTCAGAGCGTACTGCTGTACGGTGCGGGGATAGATTAGTGTTTCCGGTCACTTCAATTGCTAAGGTCATTGATACAGTGAATATTTTTTATCGCGAGAGGCGGTGGTGATCTTGCGCCATTGAATGGCGATTGACGGTGCCTAAGTGCATGCGGGGTTTTCCGCAACCAGGTATCTCCTACCAGCGGGGCATCGCCCCACCTAGGACAAGCTTTAAGCTTCCAACTGGTCTCTTGACTGTATGGTTGTTTCGTGCATGTAAATGTATGTCAGTAACGGGTGAAGATAGAACACGGAGGAAAACGGAAATATAGTGCGTCTTCCGTGACCCGTTTGTTAGGGAATAGGCCCTGCATTCGCCCGGTGTTGATCGGAGAAACGACGATCACAGCCGCTTGTCGCTAGAATTCTCCTCCAGACATCGGCTGAATTCGAATAAATGTAGCTGTCGTATGTGGCGCAAATCCTGTCCCGGTTGGGATGGCAACCCTGGGACATCCCGAAGTACTGCAACGACTTAAGTTGCAGCCCTGAGCCACATCAGCCGTAGGGGTAAAAACTGTTCAAATATAATTGTTGTGGACTTCTAAAAGGTTTACATGAGGGTTCTGAAAGGTTTTTACACTAGTTTAAAATGAATGTTTTTTTATATATGTCGTGAGAACCGATACAAATCATACGAAATTTGTTTTCACACTCTTTTTCACCTCTATATGTCAATAAAACACGAAATTACATGAGAATATGCCACTACTCACGTAATTTCATCATCTTAATAAAGGAAAAAGAGCATTAAACATTCGAGGGAACCTTGCATCATTTTAAACGTATTTTTGAATTCTATTTTCTGAAAGAAATATACCATACATATGATGAAAATATAACACATCAACTAGGAAAAGAACATTTAAATTCGCAAATGTAAGAGCCTACACCACAACTGCTTCAGAAACATTTTCACTTAACAATGCAATCTCAGAGAGACCAACTTCTTCCCTCATTAGTGCTCTCCAGTCTTCGAACTTCTCCATTGTAGACATTTCGTCAGATCTGCCTCCGAGGTAACTTCAGTCAGCTTTACGATGTTCAGGTAAAGGGCAGGTACAGTGTGTTGTGGGAGCGGCTGTTATGTCGAGTGAAAAGGCGCCCTTGGCTTCACCAAACAATACCTCGAAGCGATGCGGCGAACTCTCGGTAACAAACTTCCAATGACTTAAATGCGGCTTTGGAACGGTACTGTAAATACCGCAACAAGATAAATGCCCTTCTCTTCCTTAGATGCTTTAATGGAAGTTCGAAAACGTTCCTTCGAGCTCCTGAATTTCACTTTACTGTTACGTCAACTAATTAAATTGATCGAGGAATGTTTTGCGAAATTTCAAAAACAACACTATATGGCGCAAATGTAGTATTTAAATATCTACACATAGCGACAACGGGAAAACAACTAAAAACAGGGGTGCAAAAAAATGATTTTTTAAGTTCAGTAAAGTAAATTCGAATACTTGAAACTTCATAGCAAAATACTAAGCACACCAACTCTGTTGATTAGGAATCAATACTCAGTACACCAACTCAGTTGATTACGATTCAATCTCAGAATCGTAGACATAAACTGAAAATTGAAATCGAGAACTCCTAAGGGATTTGCCTCGCTCTTATTAACGTTCACGCAAAGTTAGCAACATATGATTAATGTAAACACACTTGTAAAGTTCAAATCCGCTGTGTAAGAAATTTCTTTATTAAAAATAAATAATCGGTATGTAAGAAATTGTATAAAAAATAAATAATTAGAACGAAACAATAACGATGAGTTCCTTACTGAATTTCTGATCATAGGTTTAGGAGGTGGTGTATGTCTTCACATTCTCCATTCCTGGGCAGCTCATCCCAATTGAAGACGAAATAAAAAGGATGTAAGGGCCATTTCTGTTAAATTTACATTTTTACCAGAATTATGATAAATGAATCAAGCCCTATAACATATATAAGACACAAAGTCCAGACGCATTTCTTGATAGTGTTGCAGGGTAATTATAAATGGCAGGAGTTGTATGAACCAATAGATTTAACACATTAGTATATATATATATATATATATATATATATATATATATATATATATATATATATATATATTGTGACGTACCTGGTGATGCCGGGTATTTCACTGCAATATAACACTAAAGGAGGGTATCTTTTCCGTGAATGGGTCCCTGGATAAGTTGGTATAATATTGGGAAAGTTAGTCAGAAATAGAAATACAATCATGAACAAGATTTATTTGCAAATCAAATTTGTTAATTACATAATCTGACAACCTTTATACACTCTGCCTTGGTACCAAGATTAGGTGTAATATGCATTTATCATACCTTCGGGGCCCCGACCAAATACCTTCGATGCTCGTGGAACAGCTCGTATCGACAGGGTTGCCGACCTCTGCAGCAGCTGTGGGCCGTCGGCGGCCGATGGCGTGGCGGTCGTCCTGGGCTGGTGACCTTGCGACTCCTCCCCGACTCGGATCTTGATACCACGGCGTTGCACCTCTCTCGAATCACCTTCCGTCGATGGATTCAATTACTCAACCCGCGCCTATCACGCGTGCTGGTCCCAGTTCCGTACCACACAGTTTCGGTAAGGTTTCCACTACACTAATTACTACAAGCGCGATCGATTGTTCTATCAACACGAATCTTTTATTCTAATGATAATCTCATTGTCTACTTCACGTATTTACTGCTTCACAATTACTATTACTTTACGAACGCATCGCGTTCCCTTTTGTCCATGCGCTAACGGCGAGCTTTTCGCCACACGTCCGAACTCTTCGCCGCTCCGCTAACGTCTGTCCTCTTCGCAATTCTCCTAACGACTGCCTGCACGTGCTCGCTGCCCAGTTTGTAACCGACATTCTCACGCTGGCCTCCCGGCGGTGGCACTGGTGGCGGTAGCGACCGTTGCTAGCTCCCGTCGTTGTTCGCAGCGCTTGGCGTACGTACCGCGCAGTCCAAAATATATATTGATTACTTACACTAATGTTTTAATTAGTGTAAGGGAACACATTCTGTGTTTCAATATATATATATATATATATATATATATATATATATATATGTGTGTGTGTGTGTGTGTGTGTGTGTGTGTGTGTGTATACTATTTTTTCTCGAAAACGTGAAATGGTACTTACGTCATTGTTTTTATTTCAAGCTTTCAATTTATATCTCAAGAACACCTATCATTAACGCGAGATTTGAACCAGCAACCTTCGGCTCCGCCACTTGGTCGCAACTTCGAACTTCTGCATTACAGAGGCATCAGTACTACAATAGTCCAAACATTTTACGAATATCTCCAGGAAAAAAAAAGAACAAAATTCAAACGCACACCAACTCAATTACTTTCGGAACCGGATCTCAGAAGCGGATGCAAATTTAAGAATGAAAATAATCGAAACGAAAAAATGAGTCGAAACAAGAACTGAATATCGCGAGTTGGTCTTCGCGTCCCCTGCCCGGCGGGCAATGAACACACACACACACACACACACACACACACACACACACGCACGCACGCACGCACGCACGCACACGCACACACGCACGCACGCACGCACGCACACACACACACACTCACAAACGCACGGCGGCACCGCAATTCTGCCTGTGCGTGGCATTCCGATTGACGAGATAAAAGCCAACCGGTTTGCCCTCTCTTTCTCCCTCTCACTCTCCCCGGCAAGGCAACGACACAGCTCGAAAAAGTCGCCGGCGGCACAAAAATACTCGGGACAATAACTGCGCGGACGGCGGCGGCGGCGGTGAGGGAGAACGGAGCGTCTGCGGGCGGCGCGGCACCTCCTCGTAAACAGAATAAAACCTCTTTTTCTCGTCTTCGAGGAAGGCCCAAAATAAAACAGTCTCGCCGCTCTTCAGACGGCGCCCAGCGCGCGGTGCGGCGCTGCGGCCGCGCTGGTGGGGCGTTCGCGCCCTGCGTTCGACGGCTCCGCGCCCAGGAAGGTTCACCGGCTGCGGGGCTTCTGAGTGCCTCTGGCGGAGGGCGTCTACGGTTCGAGTTCCGACCATGGTCAAATGTTCGACCCAATCTACACAGCTAGGTCGAATTCAGCCATCGTCGTGTCGAGAATTCTAGCAGCCGACTGCTCTGATCGGTAGTTTTCCGTGGTTTCTCCGATCAAGACCAGGGGAATGCCGGAGTAGGTCTACAACAAACGGGCCACGGACCGCGCGCGATCGTTCCTTCCTATTCCTTGTGATATCCTCCCCATATTTCTCACATACTCTTGCATGCACTACACCATCTCACACGACGTGAGGCCAGTCGGGAGTTTATAGCTTGTCCCGATTGGGGCGTTGCCCCGCTGGTGGAAAATAACTAGATGGGGGAAATAAGACGGCGTGTAGTTTGGCGCCGGAACTCGCCATCCAACGGGGAAAGAACACCCCCCCCAACACTACACTTACGCGTCTAATGACCATAGCAGTGGACGCGCCCGGTAACACCAAATAATCATTCAGGAGGGTACTAAGATACAGTTAGGGACTTACAATGTTGAGTGAGAAAGTGAACGTATTTTCTTCCCGGCGCGCCAAGATCATTAGTCTCGTGTTGCCAAATTATTAGACTAGAATTAACAATAAAATAAATGTATATGTTGTTATGTTCAGAAGTACAAAATAACAAATAACTAGATATTATTTTATGAGTTTTCAAACTCAACAATACAAATCGAACGAAATAGTACGCCAGTTAACCATATAGCAAGGCGCAAAACACAACGTACGAAACACAGTCATCGTAACCAGATATCCCTACAGCACAGCAGAGATCATCAACACTCCAACAGAATCATCAGTCCGAGGTACATTTCAACTTCGGGAGTAAACAATGATCACGGCACTCGGTCTTTCAACTCAGTTACTACAGCGACTCTAGCACGTTACTCCCTTACACTCAATCCAGGCGAAGACTCGTGGATATTCTGTAGTCGATGAACCCGCCACCCGTGCTCTTGCTTTTGGTTCACTGCCCCCTGCTTCTTCCACAGCCTTTTCACCGGGTGCGCGCTATTAACATTCCACACGCCCATAACATTTGCGATCTTTCATCTGGACAATAAATTGTGCGTTTCTAAAGTTGTATAAACCTGACATTCATAATTAACAAGTTAGTTGTGAGGTATGATGAAAATCAATTTTTAACTCATTCTTTCAATTTCTGATTCATTTTGCCAGACGCGATCGAGAAGCCAATGTTTTGAGCAATTTTTATGGTATTCTTTTCTTTAGTTTTTTAGAACTATAGATCGAGCGTTTTCTATGAAATTCACGTCAGGGTTATATGTATTGAATTGATGCCTTATTTTACGTGGCGAGACTCGGGCCTTGAGGCTCGCTCTTCCGACTGACCACGCAAATTTCGCAATGCTCCTTTCACCCACTAGCGAAGAAAGGAAGTAATTCTTGGGTGAAGAAACGGCGATTTGAATTTAACTCAAAGGCATCATTTAGGCTCGAGGATCTTTTACTTGCAAGTAAATCTACTAACATGGGACACCCGGCTTTACTTCCTGTCCGAAGGAAGGCGTACGAAGAAATTTTTTGCCCTTAAAAACCCACGGCTTCGATCGAATTTGAACCCGCGAATTTGGGTATAACAGTCTGATACGCCAACCGTTACACCATTGCCGCCGCACAACATCGCCGTCGCCATGCAGCCCATTGGTGTACAGTTAGATCAATGTCATGATACTGACCAAATGTCTTTCCTATAGTGGTAAGGACCGTTGTCGTTGCACGAATAAGCGTGTTTGTTTTTCTTTTTCGAAACACTCATTTATTTGAAGGAATCGTTTGTTTTTTAGCACCTCTAGGTGGTCTTGGTCATGTTTCATTATACCGTTAACAATGAATACATTTCCAAGTTTCCTCCCGACTGGGGTTCCGACAAGCAACGGACGATAGTGCATGTAACTGTAAGGGTGTGTGTGTCAGCGGAGATCAGATGAGGATGACGAAGGAAATATCATGAGCGGACCATGGTATCCTTGATACTGCCCCGGCATTCGTCTGGAAATCACCAAACTACTGATGGGAGAAAGGTCGCAAGAATTCTCCTCTAGACAGGGGATGAACAAGATATTTTTGGAAAATAAACGTAGGCAATATTTATTTAAAAACCTATCTAGGGAATGTTTGGACATGAATTAAAATGCAAATCGTTTCGTATGTGAAATTGTGTATTGATATCACTGGGGTTTGACCGTAAAGATATTATTACAATTTGGGTTATTAAACTGCGTCGATTAAATTATTACAATATCCCTAAGCAAAAGAGGGCACGTTATACACTCTCAACACAATAAATTACTATTTGAAACGTTTCTTTCACGATGCAGATTAAAATAGACGTAGGTAGATTGAATGGAATATCTTTTGAGTCCAAGTTTTAAAGATAATTGAATTATTCGTTTTCGTGGAATATATTTCTTCAAATGTTCAAGTATGTTAAGAAAACTAAAACGAAATATATTATTTATATTCACAGAAATCATTATTTATATTGTAGGATCGTCGAGAAAAAATTAATTCATTTCAAAAATTAAACTTCAAAGAAATTCACGCAGTGAAGTAAGGACTGTTCAATGATAATGCTGGAAGCTTTCACGACCAGCAACGTTTATAGTTATGCAACTTGAAAAACGCTCACTCAAGAGTGAACAGGCCATAAAGGAGCTAAAGAGTCTACCTCATATTAGCTGCCGGAGGCTCTTTTTCAAGAGCACTTAAATAAGGAGGGGGGTGATACTAAGCTCTGCTATTCCCCGCAAACACCTTTTCAATTCAGGAGCGATCCTCATTGCAAATGAAATTAGATAAGCTCAATACTTTCTATCGATCGCAAAAGGGAAACTTAGCAATATGGGAAAGATCTAATTGACGAACAGAGTAAAGTCCGAGGAAACTTAAAAATTGAAGTAATTTTATTCTATAGTTTATTTACGTCACGTTACCCCCAGACGTTGCTATTTTGGATTTTATGAAAATTCTTACTACCAAAAGGATTCAGAAAAGAGATAGTTTCACGTTTAATACTTTACAAAATACATAGATTAGGACGTACCCTCGCAAACAAGATAGAAAATGCAGCATATATGTGAAGATTGAAAAAACATAAATGAAACTTTGTTATGAAATATTTCGATCGGGGATTTCTGTTTAAAACCCTTAATCCACAGATCGCTCACTGTTTTGCTTCCGAGACATACATATAGTAGATTCCCCCACATCAAATGACACATCCAGTAGTTACGTTCTGACGCAAGTAAATAAATAAATAGAAATATTGTCAAACGACGTTCGTTCACATCTTTGCGAGTACTGTTGGTTAAATAAAAAACATTAAGATTGCTACTTCCATATGAAATGTCTTGGTTGGGACAACTCGAAAAGAAGTTCGTGATGACGTCCATCTGTTCGAAGTCCATTGGGACGTTTATGTCTTTACGCGCTCTCCTCTTTAACACGCTCCAACCCCGACTGGGCCTTCTCGCACCCCCCCCCCCCAACACACACACACACACACACACACACACACACACACACACACACACACCTCGTTTCGCCACCTCGACCCCACACCACGTGTTGCCCCTTCCAGCCACATCCCACCCCGCCCTCCCCCCACAAAACGTCCCGCCCCTCCCCATACAAAAAAACGCCCCGCCCTCTCCCCATAACACACATCGCCTGCCCGCCACGCCCCTCCCCACAAAACACCCCGCCCTGCCTCACCCCTTCCAGAAACCTTATGTTCACCAGGCTCCGCCTCATTTCAACTGCCTCGCCCCGCCCTCTCTCGCCCGCGTCGCTTCGCTCCCAGCACTTCACCCTGCTCTGCCCGCCACCTCCCTCGGTCCCACTCGGCCCCTCCCCTCCCACACCATCCTTCTCCCCCTCCCCATCTCGCCCCTCCCTTCGGGGTTCGGGCACTGTTAAAACGGCCGTTTTTCCCGCCAACAGGCGCTAACTTATTTTTAATGGACTGAGAAGTTAAGCTTCTCGTAGGATTTATAGGCTTACGCAACCTCGCCACCCAGCCCGAAAAAAAGGGGTATTCAATTGGCGACCCGGGCGCCTCTATCGGTGGGCTGCCGGAAGGTCGCAAATGCGCGTTTAATCAGAGCAAATTTACCGCGTAATGGCGCGCGGGCGGTTGCGACATCCGCTACAACGCGACCAGTTTCTTAATGCCGGTGGCCGTAGAATCATCTATGTGGTCATACTATGTTGCATTATTTTTCGCTTCATATACTTAATGTCTTATATGTTATGGCCATGTCTTAATGCTTTGTTTTCGTGTGTATAAATTTTCTCTATTCTTTGCTATTTTTTACATCAGCAACATGAAATGTACTAATGTAATACGGTTATCAGTTTTCTTCGCTTGCTTATATTGATGCATGATTTTCTATGTTTTATTTGTGTCTGTTACTGTCTATTGTAATTCATATACTTAATTTTTTATATGTTATGGCCATATCTTAATACTTTGTTTTCGTGTGTATACACTTTCGCTTACTATACTTTGCTATTTTTTACATCAGCAACATGAAATGTACTAATGTAATACGGTTATCAGTTTTCTTCGCTTGCTCATATTGATGCATGATTTTCTATGTTTTATTTATGACTGTTACTGTCTATTGTATTTGGAGCTTAGTCATGTTACAGACAAAAAAATAGTAACTGAAATCAGCAATATCGAAAAAAACAACATGATTCTTTACAGGATGAATTCTACGATTACATTTTTAAAGTTGGGCATTAAACAGTGAGACACATATGCGTGCTTCACTGATATTGATTTGGAAACTGCTAAAATGTAGGAAAATAACACTTTCTTGAAACATTTGAACAAAGTGAAATTTGTTGGGGGCTAAAACAAAGGAAAAGATCTGAATTTCTAATGAAGGCAAGCTATGTTCTCGACGAGCGTACCGCGAGCCAAAAATTATTGAGAACCTCTTCCTTTAGTAGATTTCTTCAATATTTCATCAGGACCCTAGCAAAAGAAATTGAGAAAGGAGGAGAATCATGAAGACCATATTTATATTATAAATGTATGTGTGTATGTATGTACTTTGGTACAATAGCTCTTTACGAGCTAAGGCCTACCAGCAGCGTCCCGTTACATTATAAATATGTAAATTTATTTTTTGTATTAATGATAAATTAAAATAAAGTTCATAATAACTTTATTTCGTTAATTAAAATATTAAGATAAATTTCCACATAATTTTCTTTCAGATATCTTTTGCCTTCATACAACAACCCTCTCTGATTTCCCCTCTCCCATGAAATAGTTTATTTTATCACCAATTAGTTCACAATGTTAAGCTTTATTGCATGAGCACATGTTTTGAAAACGACGTTAGGAGCGGGTTTTCAAATGTGTTCGTATGCAATAAAGCAACTTTATAAACGAATTGACTACGCTATTTCTTTTCTGTATAACAGCATTATAAATTTATAAGAGAATGAAACTTAAATTTGTGAAACAACTTTCTTGTGATGCCTCGGGTATTCGACATCTGTGCGATAAAACGGTGGTCGGCTGTTCTGTTTACCTATACCTCCCCACGATACCTTCGCAGCGATTGGCTTAGTGTGATGACGCAATCATTCGTGCCGTAAAATGGCAAAATGACATCATTGGTGCTGTAAAATGCCCGATTTCGAACGCTTTATTGCAACAGAAAAGGTCGTTTGTAATGCTGGTATACAAAAAAACGTATTTTAAACTAACATGATACGAGTTATTTCACATATCCATACGTACAACCAGCCTGCGGAGTTGCAGGAACAGCGGTGTTGCCCGGTCTGGAAAATTGGGCAAATAGTAGACGCCCCGCACGTTCCTTTATTTCTTTATTTTATTTTATTTATTTATTTATGTTATTTTTTAGGGGGTCTCCCACAGCGGTGTTGCCCGCTCTGGAAAATTGGGCAAGCAGTAGACACCCCGCGCGTTTTTTTTTTTTTGTCTGCCTTCCGCGAGCTGTCAGCGCACCAGTGGCGGCGGCGGCGGAGGCGGTGGCAATTATCCTGCGGTCGATCACCCGCCGCGCCGTCTGCTGCCTGGCGATACGCGCGTCACCGCGTCACGCGAATGGAGCCGTCCATTCAAGAGCTCGCCTCCCGACGCCGCGTGGCGAGGCGAACGCGATGCACGAATCCACGGAGACTCGGACTAGATGCTTCTGGTGGACCTTGCGATGCGCTGCACTGCGCTGCACTGCAGAGATGTCTGCGTTAACGTACGGAACCCAGTGATCTAAAATAAAATATTCAGTTCCCAGAACGTGAAATGTAATGTTCTAGTAAGTATTTAATGTTCTGAGTTAAGTAAATTCATAATTAGTACGTTAATTGCAATTAATACTCGTCAACACGATTTTCAGTCACATATATTATGTAATGATATATGCGAGGGATGTACTGTGAATATTCACGTTTTGTGCGGAATTAGGATTCTATTTTTTGACCTAACTCTTAAGTGATCATCTACAATTTTAAATCAATGAGGAAGTCATCTCTCCTTGAGATGAATACTATCCATATATATGGATAGTGATAGTCAGACTACACGCGAATGACCTTCAGGATGATCACAACTAAACAGAATGACCACAATTAAACAAAATCGGTTGCGCACTTATCAATGACGATATGAAGAAACAGTTTTTATTGATATTTTGTCAGATGAACAATGACTGTATTCTACTGTTGAAATGTATATGTTTCTTTTTAAACGAAAATTTACATTAAAACATTTTAATAATTTAGTAAATATTTTTATCACTTAATGGGCTTACTGCGCCCAATTCGCAGGTTTCTAAGAAAATTTGCTCAGTTCTACCATATTTGCTCCCCCTTCCTTCTCAAGGGGAATAGGGCATCGATCAGCGGAGCATGCCGCGAGCGTGGAAACGACCTGAAGGTCATTCGCGTGCAGTCTGACGGCCATGATCTGATCTCCCGGTCTTTCAGATGGTTGACCAACATCATGGACACCCATTAAAGCTTCGCAGACAGACTACGGTCTAACATCGCCAATCCTTCATCAATCATTGTGTCTTGGGTCGCATCTTGGAGTTAACCATCAACCCTGACGTACGAACGTGGATCATTTGTATCTGACTTGAAGTTGATGGGGTTATGTCAGACGAAAGTAATAATACAAATGAAACAAGTATTTTAACTAACATACTAATGAGAGACTTCTTCGCAAACGTGCGGTTTCTGTCCAAACCTTCCACTGGAAGACAATACAAAACGTTAGATAAAATTGCCACGTAGTTACAGGTGAGCATAGACATCGTTTGTATGACAGACTATCCACTGAAAACACGTTTGGTAATGTCGCGAAAGCAAAGGAAATGAAAATGACTATTTAAATTTCGGTGCGTATTCTCACTCAAAATTTGTTTCGATTTCAAACAACTTGTGATTTATTGCACTTTTTACTGAATTTACTACACTATTCTTAAAATTGCTATGTAGCATCTAAAGTGTAAGCTGCAAGGAAATTCAAACTTGTTCATAATGGAGGTTTGTTAGAGCTAAGATGGACGAACTTTGTTTCATTCCAGTAGCTTAAAAGATAATCATATCAGTAATTATTATAAATTAATGAGGAAACATTTCTGATATGACTCCATTGTAATGAAGGGGATGGGAATGAAAGGGAAATTATTATTATTATTAACTTTCCAACATGTAGATCATTCTGTAACAGAATCTGTTCTGAACAAAGGTGAAACGGTCCTTGCAGGCCACAAAGATGGGAGCTCCTTCTGGATCATTATAACTCGCGTCGCTCTCTTCTACTTAACAATATTCAGCGTTTCTTGTAACCGCGGGTCGAGATGGCTGTTGCTAACAATGTTATGTGGCGGACGCGATGCAGAGGCGAGATCAAAGCAGGAGCTGCTCTCGCGATTCTCTTTCTTGCGGAACCTCTCCACCCGCGCCCCGCCCGAGGGAAAAGCTGCCTGCGAGCGCGCGCAATTCCGTTAATGGCGGCGGGGCGTGGGGGGGGGGGGCGTGGGAGGCGCCGGGGGCGGGATCAGATAGAGACCTTGCGTCCTCAGCCGACAGGAAGCGTCGCTGCTGATGGCGGTGGTAGGTCCGGACTTCGAGGCCAGGCTCCCGCCCCATTACCCGGAGAATCACCGAGGCCTCCGCTCTAACTTCGTCGCCTAATGGCGTGGTGGTGAAGGCGGTGAAGATGGCGTTGGCGGTGGCGTTGGTAGAAGCGTTGTCGGCGTCGATAGCGTTGGTGTTGGCGATGGTGTTGGCGGTGAAGGTTGCGTTGGTGGAGGCAGTGAAGATGGCGTTCGCAGTGGCTTTGGAGTTGGCGAAGGCGTTGGAGGTGTTTAAGGTGGCGTTGGCGGTCACGATGGCGTTGGCTGTAACGATGGCATTGGCCTTGGTGGCGTCAGTAAGAATGGTGATGGCAGTGTCGATGGCGGTAGCATTTTCGGTGGCGGTGACAAAGGCGTCGGCGGTGACGTTGGTGGTATTGGCGGTGGCGATGGCATTGGCGGAGGCAATGACTTTGGTGGTCGGATGGAGTTGGCGAGGACGTATGTTTTTGGTGTTGGCGATGGCGATGGCATTGGTGATGACATTAGCGGAAACATGGAGGCGACGATGATGGCGACGGCAATGGTGGTGGAGGTGACGATGGCAGTGAAGATGGCTTTGGCGGTGGTAATGATGGCAACGGTGGCAAAAGGTCCGAGGTCCCTTGCCATGTTTCCGTTTCCATCAGTATTGTCCGTTTCTCATAGACTCTTAACCTTCAAGTGACTGGTTAAGATGTTTCGTTACAGTATTTGTTTGTCAATATAATGAAGTAAAAATAAAAGTATTTGGTAGATTGTAATGACCGCCTTCGCTTTTTCGTGTGTAAGTCTGTGCTGGTGTGTAGCTTAGACAAATGACTGGTACTTAGGAGCGGAGGCGATATCTGCGGAAGCAAAAAATTCTGACGACTGATGTTGTGAAGCAGTGGGTGCGGGCAACAAGGAAATGGTACCTGCGCAGTAAGGATGGGTGAGTTGATGATGATGACATCTCTCGACTGCAACGGAGCAGTTGGATTATCGTGGATGGAGACCGCTCGTTGTGCACTGTGACAGCGGGTCGAAACGAGCGACAGATGTCATGTCTGCGTAAGAAGCGTAAAGAGCGACTTGTGCCGTGAAAGAGACGAAGGCAGTTAGCGGCAAACGCATTGCGAAGTGTATCTGTAGGAGAGGTTAGTGAGGGCAATAGATGTATGATGTAGTTCAGGAATAGGGAAAGGTGACCCTCGTGGTACTTGCAGAGGTGTGTGTGATAGCAGTTTTATACAGAAACAAAGTCGCTTCCAGGCATTTCATTTCACATGGCCCTGGAGGTCCCGTTTCAATTGTTCGATTTCTTTTTTCATACAAAAATGTTGTACTATATTCGACCATTTATTTAAGCAAAAATCTCATGACAAAAATGTTGCTTCACTCTCTATGGAGATGTCCGTGAATCATTTTAGAAGCCGGTGTCTCAGTTTGTGCCTGACCTGTATGAGAGGTGGATGTAGAGGTGGAGGTGGAGGTGGAGGTGGAGGTGGAGGTGGAGGTCGAGGTCGAGGTCGAGGTGGAGTTGGCGATGGCGATGGCGATGGCGGTGGCGGTGGAGGTGGCGGTGGAGGTGCGGTCGAAATAGAGCAAGGAGGTGGAGGTGGGGAAAGATATAGAGGTAGAGGTGAAGGTGGATGTGGAGATAGAGATAGAGTTAGAGGTAGTGGTAGTGGTGTAGATGGGGTAGATGTGGATGTGGAGGTAGAGGCAGAGTTGGAGGAGGCGCCGGCGTGGCGACGCGTCGGAGGTCCTTCCCACGGGAGCGCTTTGTGCGCTGTGCAGTGGCCTTTGCTCAAGCGCCGCGACGACAGCGGCCTCGGCCGGTGCATCGCTCCGCTCCCCCCACCCCCACCCCCCAAGCACTCGGCTCGCCTAGGTCTTGATCTGCCCAGCACCGTTCCGCCCTGCTCCGCTCCGACCACGACTGCCCCGCCCAACTCGCTTCTCCCCAACTCTCTCACCCGTCCCGGCCAGCAACTTTCATATATTTTTGATGATTTGATATATTTATGTTGTCCATTATCGCTCTCAACTCCATCTCGCCTTACTCCCTACCTATTCACCCAATTCGTCCCGTTCTGTTTCGTCTCCCTCCGCTGTCCACCCCATCCTTTCTATTGTCCATCACGGGAGAGGACTGCCCTAATAAAATCTTAAAATACGCTTTTAAAAATATGCATTTACGATCTAAAATTCTGAAACGCTTTTTAATATGCAACTAAAATTATCAATAATTAATTTCCTCTATAAATCTTTCTTGATTAAAAATTCAGGAAATCAATGCTTGGAATGAAAAGATATATTTTTGTGCAAATAATATAATCTACCATACTTCGCGAAACAAATAATTCAAGTAAAATTCCTCTTAGTGAAGTACATTTTGTCTTGTATTTCTTCTAACTCGTTTAAAAATGATGTTTTCAAAAACTATCCTACATTTACAGAAGTATTTTATCACCCACAGAAAAGGCCCGCAAACTGTGACAAGCGCTTTCGAATCAATGAACGCTCACAAATAATAGCTTCTATGAAAAGATGAAACGTTTTATAGATTAGACTCTATTTTAACGAAATATGCGGTAATAATTAAACGATCATACATCAACAAGAAAAATCGGACAAATACGCACTAACATATTAATCTATATACCATCACATTCTAACCCAAAGTCAAGAAATTCCACTTATCTTTGCACTGAAGCAACGGACCAAAATATGCAAAATCATATAAATTCGCTCCCTATGCATCACACTCCTGCCGGTTGAGTTTAGCTAAGAGCCAGCATTGCCTCTGCAGCGACTCTCACTGGGAGGTCCTTGGGTTCGAGTCCCGTAGGTCCAGAGCAGCCGAATTCTTCGGTCAGTGGCTGAATGCGATCTAGCCAGTGTTAACTACCACCGCCGGAACTCGAACCCCAGGCCTTTTTGAATTGAATTGAATTTGCCTTATTTTACGTGGCGAGACTCGGGCCATCAGGCCCGCTCTTCCGTCTGACCACGCAAATTTCGCTACGCTCCTTTCACCAACTAGCAGAGGAAGGAGGTATTTCTTGGGCGAGAAACAGGCGATTTTGAATTTAGCTCAGAGGCGTCATTTAGGCTTGAGGGTCTTTTACATGCAAGTAAATCTACTAACATGGGACAGCCGGCTTTACTTCCCCTCCGAAGGAAGTCCTTTTCGGTCGGAGGCACTGCAGTGGCATCAGTCGAAGCCCTGAGCAACCTCAGCCGATTCTCTCGTTTGTACCCGCCTGTAAAGCATCTCTCTCCGCGCCGTCCTGCTGCAGCCCGATCTGCGCTGTTCCGCGTGCCGCACGTCCACCCCGCCTCGCGCGGCCAGTCCGCGGTTCGACGCGCCGCATCACAACACAGACAGACGCACGCACGCCGTTACATTTCGAAACGCACAGATGCGTCGGCGACATCCCTGGCTATGGATTCCACGCCGCCTCGCGGCCTTTCGCAACCGCCTGTGATCGACGTGGGAGCGGCGACACTGGAGGCAAGAACAGCGTGCAAATGCACGCACACGGTTTATGCTGTTTGTTCTTCTAGTTTATGGCCTCTCGGATGGCTGATGGGCAGTGTATTCACTTCCCGTGGTGTCGTACAAACTTCCCGGGTTCGATTATCGGTTGCACCTTTCCTTTAAAATCGTCTACGTAGTTGAGTGACGAAGAAAAGCTAACGCAAGCGGAGTTTGCTAGTTACGGTGAAGGTAACACGTCATGTTCTTCACTTGTCTCTCTTACCCGCAAGCGTGGGAATTAAAGTAGATCCAGGCAAGGGCGACATCGTAAGCTAGCAGGCGAAGTCGGACAATCAACACGAAATGACAAATACATACTTCTAGTTTCAATTGTGACGTGACTTTGACTTGGTTTTCGACTCTTTTTTTGTTGCCACTTTGTTCCTCGGATTTCGTTTTGTATTTCGAATTATACGTATCTTTCCAAACGTTCACATTTGTAATCAGTACATCTAATAACAAAATATTCATATTTTAGAACAAATTATATTCTAAATACCTTCAAAGGAAAAAAGCTGTAGAAAAGATTGTATTAAGGAAACTGTCAGTTTTTTGAAGAAAAAATTACTTGAGATATTTCTTTAAATGACTCACGTAAACTTGTGTAACTTTTTTGTACTTCTGTAGTTTGTACAAGTGGTATCCGATAGTTCGGGCGAAATTGAAATTATTGATCTTCCTGAAGGAGAGGGGAAAGCTTAATCTAGGAGATTTCAGCGTGGTTTCAGGTTCTACGTGTTTTGGATACGCATTTAAGATAAAACATTCAATAGTTTTGACTATTCACGCATGACTGTTCACGGACTAATATGATAATTTTTAAAGAGTGTGAGGATGTAAAGCAACGATTGCCGCTTTAACAATAGTTTGAATGGAAAAGCACATTAAAGCACATTACTTTTCATATGTCTTGTTAATAACATAAAAGTAATTGCACATTATTCCATATTCTTCTTCTTCTTCTTCTTCTTCTTCTTCTTCTTCTATTCGTTGTAGATATCTATTCCATCATCTTTTCACTGTTTCTTCTTGATTCTCCTGAATCACCTTAAATCTTTTTTCACTTATATATTGGAATATGTCCATTTCCTACACTTTTCTACATACATCTTTTCATTGTGTCTGATAAGACTTATTTCCATTTTTTTTTCTTACATCGCTAATCATTAATTCCTCCTGTTTTAAACTCAGGATTCGATTGCAATAGAATTACAGACAATAAAATATTTTAAATCATTCACATTAAATAGCTATTTTAATGAGGAATATAGCTATTAACAGAGTAGCATTTAAGTCCTCCTACTGCATGTTTTGACGAATGTGGACTCAAACTATCCATTATTTTTATTCTTAGTTTTTTAATATTTATTTAAAACAGACTAGAAAAGCGCGCTTCTAAACATTCTCCGAGAGAAAACCGGTTGACTGAAAGACCCAAACAGCAGCAGATAATGGTTCTCCTCGTGTGCAGTGCCCATCCAAACGCCCCCGACCTCCGCGCAGAGCAGGGACCCGCCCAACATACGCGTCGGCGCCTTTGAATGCGGCCGTGCGAAGACTCGGCGCCGGCGGCCATTGCGTTTGCAAAAAACCACCTCCGCTTTTGCCTCCGCCGACGACGCCAGCGCCTCTCGCGGAAGTCCGGAAGCGGCATTACCAGTCTTATCGCGGGCGCAGCTCAATGGTGGGAAGAAGAAGAAGAAGAAGGAGAAGGAGAAGGCTTCCAGCGTTGGCTTTATTCGCGACCGCCGCCGGAGTGTGGGACAGGGTGGGGTTGGGATCGACGCCGGAGCGGCAGTATTCCCGGGCGATAACAATCAGCGGAGTAATTAGAGCCGAAAGGAATACGGAAACGCAGGGGGCCGCGGTGGCAACGCTCGCCCCGCCCCGCCCCGCCCCGCCCCCGCCGCCGGCAGCAGTGGCGCCCCGTGGGTGCGTTCTGAACAATGCGCACTCGCATTAAACAACTGCGCGCCTTAATTAAATCAGCGCCCGTGCGGATGGGAGCGCCGCTGGGGAGATGAACTGGCGCAGTTGCTGCTGGCTCTGACGAAAGGAAAAGCACTGGGAAGGATGGAAGGGGGGGGTGCTTTGGGTCGCGACGGGTGTTGGAGGTTATGGAAGTTCCCACTGGCTGCAGTTGTGCGATTTCTAGATTGCATTCGAGACTGGATATGAGATTTCAGTGACGGCTGTGACGTGACGTTTACTTTCCTTTAATGTCAGAGGAAATGTATTCGATGTCCGAGAGTACGTTTTATCGCCAAGAAGCAAGAACGTGCAAGAGAGTATGGGAAAATAACATAAATCCGTTAAATAGACAAATTATTTAGAAACATAACAGGCGGCTCCAAATTGATTATTTTGTTGTTCCACCTAATATTACTTAGCTTCGCAAGAATACGTATAATATTAGGTCAATTGATATTTCACATTGATGAGTTAGTATTGAATTACATGTCCAATTGTTGGGCATTTATTATTAGAGTTTAATTATTATTTATTATAATAATTTAACAATAGTTCAATAAAAACTCGTTAATAAATAAAAATAATGAAATCTCAATGTGTTGTTTAAGATAATAGTACTGTCTACCTTCCAAGCGTTCTTTGGAAAGGAAAAAGTTCAGAAAAAGCCAAGAAGAACAGGGCATTAGCAATACCCGTTCATCCCCAATCAAGTCTCAGTATTAGTTAGCTGTTCGAGTAACTATGTCGGGAATTATCTTTCCACTCTTATGACTCCTTGGCTAAATTGAATAATGTCTTCAACAAATAGTTTATTACGACATTTCTACTAGGTCAGTGCATTAACAAGATGTTTTAATTCAATGTTCTACAATAAGGTTTGGAAACTTTCACAAAGTGGAAATGGTGCAATAAAATACACCCCCGTCCTATTCTTCCTTATTACTAGTAGAACTTCTTTTCTCATTAAGCAGGAGAAGGCATATTCAAGAAGCTATTTGTGTTTGTAAGACAGTACATTTAACCGAGCGTCAAAATGATTGATAGCGTTCTTCCACGCTTGGTGTGCATAATTCGTCTCCACTCGGTTTGGAACTACGCATCTTTCACTTTCGCAGAGAACATTAAATGTGTAGCGACTCGTCTACATCAACCTTCACATCTCTGTATGCTATTACAATTAGTATGCTCTGTTGAGTGCGCACACTGCTGTTAACAATGAAAGCATTAACACTGAATACTAGATCTAATAAAAGTTAAGATCAGGTAGGCGTACACAAATCAACATAAGAATCCTTCTAAAACGTTCATCTTACTTTATGAGCTTCGAGTCGATTTTCATCTGTAAGAACAGAAAATCAATTTAATGGGAATTATGCAGATTATCAACGTTACACACTGTACAGCCTGGCCATTTGTTTGGTGGATAGGTAAATATGTTCCCTAAGTAAACAATTCATTCTTTACAACGCGAAGTATGTAAATTAAAACACACATCGCGCACATAGACAAAAGCTTTATCTCCTCGAAGTCTCGTTAACACCAGAGCACTTCACAAAAGGAAAGTAGTGGGCAAGTTTCCACGAAACATCTTGCCAACGTAAGCACATTCTGCCAACGCCGTTGTTTCTGGGAGTCCCGCCACCTGAACAGCACTCTCACCCTCCTGCTGGCAAACAAAGAGAGCGTTCCAGCTCATTTGCATGAAGAGAAGTCACTTATCCGGCCTTTCACCTAGAGCAATTATATTTGCATTTATCACACAGTTTCATCGGAATAAAGAGTATTTACACAGATGCAATTCCGTAATGCATTGAAGTTATGGATTGGTCACCCCAACTCTATGGAGCCTACACAAAGATTTACATTTTACATTTCGATATCCCCTACTAGCCAACGAAAAAGGCTTATTTTACACTCAGAACAGTAGGTTTCGTGTTGGGTACACTGGCCAGAGAGAACAAAGAAAATTCATATATGTACTTTGCGATCGATGGTACTTGAATTGACTTGAATTAATATTTTTCTTTATCAAAATTATTTAAGGAAACAAGGTTTTAGTGTTAACGAAGTTATCGATGACTATAATGAATATTTTATTATCATATGTGCTTTCTAATGGTATAACGCATAATTAAATTTGCATACAAACTACATTTTAATCTCTTCCATCAGACCAGCAAAACATCTGCAATTAAGAAACTGCAACACAAAATGAGCATTGCAACTATGCCAATCTTTCCACCTACGCCTCACTTGTTCTGTATAACACTCAGGAAATTTCGGCACCTAATCCGCTTCACATGAAGTCTACACTCGAGCGTTCGTTTTTCCGCAACATCCCCTCATCCTCTCTCTTCGTTTCCGTTCCATTCCATCGAAAAAGCAACACCCACGACTCATATCTTTCCTCCCCAGTCAATTTCCCCTTCTAAGAATGAAACCGTGAGCCCAAGGGCATTACCCGAACGGAAAAGCGACTCGCGAACGCAATCAGGAGTTTCCTCAGCCGTCGGAGAGGAAACCCGAACTCGCGATGACACCGTCGTCTCAGTAAGCTCGGTCTGCGCTCTACTCAAAGAGACGGCTGTGCCCCGGAATCCTCAGACGAGGCACGCGGAGTGGAATTGACAAAGACGCTAAGTATAGGATTTCCGACCGACTGAATGAGAGAACGAGGTTACCCGTGCCACAAAAGGCCCCTGAAGATGTTCTTAGGCTTCGCGAGGGCCACGTCTCGTCGACGTCACAAAATATTACGAGTTTTCCAACCGAGCACAACTATACGCCTTACGTGGGGGGCTAAATACATTTCTAGGCCCCCATTTTCCATTAAACGTTTTGTATTTACATATGACATTTTACTACTAAATAAATAAAACACTGCAAGGAGAATTAAATTATAACTTCAGTGATTCAATGAATAAATTCAATTGATTTTATGTTCATAATTTATTTAAGGGTCGTCTGTTGGCTTGGAAGCATCTTTCCCAAATGACAATTCCCGAAATCGTGAGGTTAAAAAAGAGTAAAATCAGAACACATTTAAAGAAATAAAATGTTTTTTAGCTGAGATTTCGGGGACCCTTTGAAGATTTTCAGGGGCACCACGACCCCCGCCCCCCATACCAAAGACTAGGACTGTTTTTTTTAAATATTTGTTTTCTTGTATTGTTATTCGAGAGCATTTTATTTTTGGTTTTTGAGCACCGTTCTTGCTACTTTTCGGGAAAATAGACTTTGTGTAATTTTGTTCTGCACCTTTTTTGCTACTGAAACCACTAGTATTTATTATGTTGATGGTATGGATAGATTCTTCCCATTATATTGGCTTACCGATTATTTATTCTATCGTTGACATAGAAACCAAATACATGTACATCTTTTATTCCCAATCTCGAGTCCGTAACATTCAAGCGTAACTTCCCCACTACTACGAGTCGGCTTCAGCGGTGTGTTGTGCGTCAGGCCTGGTCCTCGGAGGCGGCCGCGGGAAGCGGCGACGACTAGACGACTGGCTTCTCCCGAGTTAACACCGCAGCCGCCGCGGGCCGTATCACAATATTTGCACGGCAGCGCATCAGCGGCCTGTTTGTTGAGAGAGCGCCCAGCACGTACGCACGCGGCAGCCGCAGCCGCAGCCGCAGCACTGGAAGAGGGGGCGACGGCGGAGGTAGGAGGCCACGACGGCACCACGGAATGTTGACGCTGCGAATTCAGTGGATGCCGATTGATTTGAGTTTCCTTGCTCGTCGACTGCTAAGGTCTTTAGTCCCATACGCGTAGTGTGTGTTTTTATCGCGGAGGTGGTGGTGTTCTTCCTCAATAGATGGCGAGATCGCGCGCCGTCCTACACGTTGGCAAGCGAGATTTTCCCCAACCAGATATCGCCCACAAGCGGGGCATCGTGCCAACTGGGAGCCACTGCCAAGCTCAGAGCTCCCGACTGGTGTGCCGACATGTGTAGTGGTGTATGTAAGTGTAAGTGCGTGTAAGGGAAAGGATAAGGACGAGGAAAAGGAAGAAAAGATCGCGCGTAGCTGGAGACACGTTTGTTAAGGTACTGCTCTGACTGTTGCCTGTTGTGTCGGAGAAACCACGGAAAACTACCACTCAGAACAGCCGACCGCTAGCTACAGAAGTTAACGTAACTATGCAGATAGTGTCGAAAATCCAGCCACCGTCGGGTCTCGAACCCTAGAACCTCCCAGTCAGAGGCTCTGTAGTGACAAATTGATGCCCTGAGCCACCTAAGCCTCTCCTAAGGTCAGATTGATTAGTGTGTCCGGACGCGTCATTGTCTACAGTAATGTTGTTATTTTTTGTGTATTTAAATTACAGTGTTAATGAATAATTGGAAGAACAAAAATTTGGTAATCTGGAGTTCTTTTCGATATTTCAGAATAAGAATAGACAATTATTACAATTCCATTTATTTTACGTTTGTTGTTATTTCTTTAATCAGCATTCATGCACCCGCTGTTTCCAATTTTTCTATTAAATTGTTCCCAGATTTGAAAGCTACGATACACAAATTTTGCCTACATAAAAAAATAAAATTACGATACAAATTTGCGATTGAATTTTATTATCCATCGTGGTAAGGAAATGTGGTAATAAACGCAGTAGCTGAGGTTTTGCAGAGGGCGAGCAGCGCAGCAGAGACAGTGACTGTGGGGAATGACTTGTTCGACGACGTCTGTTGATGCGACTGTGACGTTGCTGGAAGTGTTTGGGTTGGCACCAATACGTTCAACAGCGCAGGAGGGGGGTGCGACGCTGTTTTCCTACGAGGCTGCCGTGGAAGTTCAGCCCCTCGTGAATGCATCCGCGAGAGGCCCTTGAATGGAGACGCTGTGACTGACAGGCAAATCCACTTATGCCCTGAATTTCGTTCAGGGTGGATTTCCACAAGCGTATCTCAAACATTTCCTCAAAAGCCAGAATAGCGAAGTATAAAAAACTCTGAGTATTAAAAGTACGCAAACATTCAAAAGTTCGTCATGACTGAAATAATACTTTTCCGCGTCGTATTTTTTTTTTCTATTTTGTATTTCCAAAATGTATGCATTTTCGAAAACTCTGTTTATGACGAACAAATATAGTATTTGCTGATAGGGTAAGACGAACTTGGCACTCATTTTTATCAAATATTATGATAATAATGTGCAATTTATACATTACACTTTTTAAAAATTACGTCGCATTCACAGGTTCCTGCCGCCGCCAATGCTATTGCTGTTTATAAATTGACAAGAAAGACCTATTGAAATACTTTTCTGCTCGTCAAGGATCTAATTAATTGTTGATTTTCTAGATCATTTTTTCTACAAAGAAATGTAACTGCAATAACATCGTGAACATTTTTTCTATACACATGCTTTTATATAAAAAAATGTTTTACTGATGTGCTCAGAGCAGCCGACCGCTAGAATTCTCCTCCAGACAGGGACAGAGTTTGGCCTCTCACTTACTTAAAAAAATGTACTTCACTTACCACTCCCAAACTCGAAATCAGGCGGGAAAGACACTCACCTGCAACAGAGAAAAAATTTTATTATGTTATTAGTTGCCATGAAGTTTATTGCACATAATTCCCATCAATTTTTTGAGAAATCTATGTTGGTAACATTTAAATAATACTCGTATATTTACGTATGGATTATATACCCTACTCGAATATGTCAGACATTTGAGACAGAAACAGCCTTGCAGTATAGTGAATAGGCGGTTTCACCTGTTTGAACATCACGCGAATATCAATACTGGCGAAGTGATCAGCAGTGCCACAGGAATAAGATTCGTCTCATAGCTCGATGGCGTGCAAAATAAAGCCCAGTATCGGGGTAGAGGAAGTTTCGGGCAAATTACCAAAGCAGCCCGATTCGGATATTAGCCGAAACGTACACAATATCGTGCAACAAATCTGCATTGATGTGTACAATGCATTCTATCATTAAGTATCGTAAGGCAGTGTTTCATAACCCTCCGAATTTTTAGTAAACAATGTGCCTGTGATAATTTAAATCAACAGAGATATCCACATTTCTTTTCGCAGAAATGCCATCACCACCATGGATCACGGAAGCCCAATTTCGCGGCTCCCATGGTAATGTTGAACCACCCTACACATTTCATTTTTAGAAATCCTAATTTAATCCCGAACGCGAAGTGACAGCGAAGCCGAAGCAGCCTGCGTGGCGTGCGAATCCGCCGCCCAAGGTCGTCGCGCGTGCGAGCAGCCCAGGGAGCGGGGCGTTGCGCGGCGCGGCGGGGAAGGGGGGGGAGGGGAGGGGGAGGGGAGGGCGGGACGGGGTAGCTGCGTGGCAAGGCGGCTCGGGGCGGGGAGTGGAGGCGAAGCGATGCGGGGAGGGGGAGGGGCAAGCCGGATCGTGACGTGGCGGGGTGGCGCAGGGCGGGGCGGGGCGGGACGGAGAGGCGCGGGGTGGGGTGGGGCGGGGTGGAGCGATGAGGTGTGGGAAGGGGCGGCGTGAGGCGTTGCGCGGCGCGACGCGGAGGGAAAGGAGGGGAAGGGAGGGGAGGGGACGGGGCGGGGAGCCGCGTGGCAATGCGGCGCGGGGCGGGGTTGGATGTGAGGCGAGGAGGGGAGGGAAGGAGCGGGCCGGAGCGTGGCGTGGCGGGGTGGCGCGGGGCAGGACGGGGCGGGGCGGGGCGAGGCGAGGCGAGGCGGGGCGAGGCGGGGCCGGACGGGGCGGGGCGGAGCAGAGCGGAGCGGGATGGCGATGGGCGGGGCGGGGCCGGGCTCGACGTGGAGGGAGCTCCGCAAACAGCGCCGAGGCCGCCGTGAGGTCATCTCCGGCGCAGCGGAAGCGGCCTACACCACGCCATGAAACGCCGCGCCGGTCGAGCTCACTTCGTCCACGAGAGGGTGGCACAGTATTCCTCCACGAATTAGTATATTCATCCGCCAGCCAGAAGGGCAGAGGTGTCAGTTAAAAGTGTCATCGGAGCTTAGGGATACGTCTCACAAGTAATTTACTTGTTTTCGAGATCAATAAAAACAATATTGTAAGAATTCATGCAAATCATAGCGAAAAGCATTTGAGAGTATTAAAATGAATACGCTGACAGAAAATCTGAGTGACGTTCCACGTCGAAGGTAAGCGGCAACCTCATAATAACCGATATGAAAGAGTCCGATCTCTTCATCAAGCGGTTAATGAAACACACAAGACTTAACTTTTATAATGGGAGTTAATATTATTTCTCAAAATAGGAGGTTTGAAATGCACTTTTCTTCAATTATAGCAACACGCGTGGATTATTTGCATAATTTTCCCCAGTTGACAGTTTGGCAAAACTATAGGAAAAACGAAATCCTCAGCATAATTCCAACTGTGAAATGAATGCGAATCCTTTCTACGCAACTACCATTCATCTCAATTTCGTGTGATATGCCATGGGGTGAAAATAAGTTTAGACGAAGTATACGTATTACACAACCAGAGCAAGTATATCTGCCTCCCATGAACGGCGAAGCGCACAGTTTTGTCCGAAGGTTTTCCAGTCAGCTTAGTTGCTATTTCTTTTCAAGAATTTTATTTTTTTAAAGTTAGCACTAAAAATTATATATTTTAGGATATTTTAAATTGGCAATCAAAAGTGAGCTTCAGAAATTCTTAATATTCGTTAAAAAGAAATTGCTCAGCATTTTCATTATTAATATGAATTTCTGCTGTACTTTTCCAGAAGATAACGCAAATATGTTCGTAGTAACGAAAGAGATAATATAAAAATGATCTTTCTAATACAGAAACGGTACGATAGTTGGAATACTATAATTTTAACTAAATGCATTATGAAATTCCTTGTATATAAAAAGAGAAAAAATAGGAGCGAAATAAAACATGAATACGAGACCTGGGATGAAAAAAAAATAAACGCATACGTATATTTCAAAAACCAACATTGCTGTTTGCATTCCATTTGGTGAAACTCTTCAAACACATCCCGCCAAATTGAAATACTACAACTTCCCCGAAAACCACCTAATTCCGCTTCCAACTTCATTCCACATAATAATTAAAGTAATTTAAGCCGCCGTCGGCTAGTCCTCATTGAAACGTAGAGCAGGGAGACGCCCGCGTATCATAGCCTGAAAATAACGTCACAAAATTTGAACAGCTTTTAACAACAAGCTATCAGAATGCTTCAAAATGGTATAAAACACATTCATATCATGAATTTGCTAAATCAGAGTGTCTGATACTATAATCCTGATTTTAATTCCTAAATTCTAGACGTTACCAAAGGCGAGAATTCCTCAAAAACTTGTCGTCCCGAAACAAAGCATTTCTTACCAAATAGCATAATAGTAGTTTATAAAATTACTTTATAATGTTAAGCATTATTCTTGCAGTAGTACACGTTTTGAAAACGAGCGACGTTAGAAGCTAGTTTTCAGATTTGTACGAATACAATAAAGCAACATTATAAAGCAGTTGTGTGTGTGTGTGTGTGTGTGTGTGTGTGTAACAGCATTATAAATTTTTAAGAAATGAGAAAATGGTGGTCGGCTGATACGTTCACCGCTACCTACCCCTGATCCTCTAGCCGCGATTGACTGATGTGTGATCACGCAATCATCCGTACAGTGAAATACTGATACGTCATCATTTTTGTCGTAAAATGCCCTTTCCTGATTAATTTCTAGCAACAGAAAAGTCGTTTATAAAGCTAGCATACAATTTGCTACTTTAATTGAAAAGACAATGTGATATTTTTACCTGAAATGACTCTCTCTCTCTCTTTATTGAAAACCCAACCAATCATTTGTCGAGTTTAATACGGCCTCAAAATGATTCGGGTTTATGACCTTTTGCAACAGTAACGCCTGCCGGCCGCGCGCGCATGGCAAAACATAACGCCCGTGACCCCGCGTTCCGTGCCGGGGCAGGTCTCGACGCGTGAGTGGGAGAGAAGGAAGATGGACGTGAATGGACCAGTGACGCACGCGGATGCCCGTGTCAGGGAAACTAGTGGGCTGCCATCAAGAGAAAAGTAGCTCAAGAGAGAAGGATGCACTCGCAAAGAGCCAGTGACCTCCGGCACTGCGCGAGGGGCAGAGAGCGAGCTTTGCATACAGTGGGTCTCGCTTCTCAAGCATCTGGGGAAAAAAGAAAGAAAAAAACTTGGACGGGACGTGAAATAAAATGTATCGAAAAAATTGAAGAAGGCATATTACATTAAAAAAAAAGAAAGTATGAAAAGCAAAGAAATGTATATCTCATTCATGTGTACTTCATGTTTTACTATAAAGTGGCCAGACATGGTCACGGAATCTCAAAACATGGGGTGACTCTCAGGCCCACCGAAGATTTGTAACTTGTTACACGTTCAATTGTTCAATTGTCAATACGTTCAATTTTTTTCAGGAACCGAATGTTGTTTATGAGGTGCTCTCTGTTCAAATAAGTTGCAGTTTATCACATGTGCTTGTAATAATTTGGGTTATTACAGCATCTTAGGCTTTGGATTAAAAATTCCGAAATCACTCGAAAACTGAACACTTATCATTCGGCCTGCATTTGACAAAAAATGCAAATCGATACTTTTTTCATATAAAGAGAATAATAGATATTCGTGGTTTAAATGAATGCACATATAAGTGATAAGATATATCAACTTAATAACAGATGAAAATCGCCAGAATCAATATAATTGAAATCCAAAAGGTGGGCCACAAAGTCCGCCATTTTGAATTTTGAAATGTCATTATAACATTCGAAAACAGTGATCTCGAGAATCATATAAAGGGATATTATAATGCATTTTTGGTTGTTTTTACATGAATCAATCCGCTATTCTGAAGCCACCATTTTGAATTTTGAAATTTAATTACGATATTCGAATTCAGCGACCTCAAAAACCTACTATCGCTATCCAAATCCACTGGCCTGTGCAATTATGGCCAGGTTTCGGGCCAATTTGAACCAGTGTGCGGCGCGGCAATTTGAATGAATGGCTGGCGGCGGGGACATATGACTCAGAGGGGCGCCGACCTTGCGCCGAGCCTTCCTCGCGAAATGGGAGGCGGCGAGACGCGACAACGCGCTCGCAGGCGGAGCGGCGGGGTCGGGCTGCGGTTTGCGCATTCCAGCTGCCACCGCACCACCACCCCCCCTCGCCGCCCGCGTTATGTAAGTGGCACGCCTCCCACCTGGCGCGGCGGCTGACGCTAAGGACTATGCGTTACTTGCGTTCGATAATTGAACGTCTTGGCGTAGAAACATGATACGACACAGCAAGTTTCCCGTTGTTCGTAAATGTTAATATCTCGGTTTTGGTGAAAGCGTGCATTATCTTGTTTCTATTATACTTAGTATATGTCTTTCACAGATTTATGAAATGATTATTAAGATATACGAATTGTGGGAGGCTTACTGTGGCTCGTGGGGGTTTAGTTACCGCCCGAAGTCCTTCAATTTAACACAGACATCAACAACAGGACTAAATATTGCTCTCATCATGTATCTCAAATGTCGAGACTTTTAATAGCGATAAATATGAAATTCATTACTGAAATAAACAAAATGATAAGCGATATTCAAAGGCTTTCTCAGATCTTTTCCTTGCTTTTCCCATCTTCAATCAATTTTCTATTGTCATAATTCACATAAGATCGCGGGGAGACAAAACGTACATGTGTCACCATGATAGCACGCGCGCACACACACACACACACACACACACACACAAACACACACGTAATATATATATATATATATATATATATATATATATATATATATATATATATATACCCATAAGATTGTTTTTAAACACTTTCAGCAATTTTGGATGCCGATGTTTCTAGTATCGATACAACACGCGTGGAATGAATTGTGAAGTTCTCAGCGAAGCCAGGCGAAGACAAGAGACCAGATCTCATTCACTGAGTTCCAGCAGCATCACAACCCTCGCACAGTACCCACAACGACGCTCGCAGATTCGACACGCAAAGCGAATGCGGAAGGACCGTCATTGGCCGTCATTGGCCGTCATTGGCCTCGTCATTGGCCTCGCCAGCGTGAGGGCAAGTGATGATCGGACCCTTCCCCCTGACTTTTTGCTCTCGACACTTCGAACCCAGCGGTGCCACATTCTACCACGATAGCGCCCTAAGTTTTGGATGAATCTAAATATAACTGCACGATAATATAATTGTAGTATCGTTTCAAAATAATTTAAAATAAATATTTTCAGTATGATTCTGCTCTAAAAGCCTGGCCTATTATTTTTCTATTTCGTCAACTTATTGCTCACCTCTCACACAAATGACCTGCAATGTTTCCAGATAAAGACAGAAACTCCCCAAATATACTTGTAATACAAAGTAAGTCACTTACTTTTATGTTATGGGTGACATGATTTTCACAATTTAATTAAACGTCTTCATATCTATTCTCACTATTGAGCAGAACACAAAGGAACTTTGAAGAACACGCAATAACCGATAATGATTTGATCACAATACCGATACTATGACATAGCTATTCACATAACATCAAACTTTAGAATTTTTTTATGGTGTGGAATCACAAAAAAAGTGCACTTCCCTAGCGAAGGGTGAAATAATTTAGAGTTGAGACTTTCCAATTACTGATCTCTGAACTAGGTGAGCTTCCCAATTGCCAATATTTCCGGATTTTTAGGCATCATTCGAATTTCACACTTCTAACATGACCATACTTGTTACATGACACGTCATATGACAAGTACTTTCATTTTCTTAATTTTCTATTTACCATCATCTGATTGGTACAGTATGATCGAAGTAGTTTAAAGAACAAATACTAATACTTATACTATAATATCTAATACTTTTCACTGATACGTCCTACACATACATATTTTTATTTTCATTGTTCAATGTCGATAAGAAGAAAACTATTACAAATATTCTTAATGTACATGAACGTGCCAACAAAGGAAATTATTTATTAAAATACTTCTTCAGGAAAGTTATGCACAGTCCATAATTATCAAAGACGAAGTGCCAATGCAAATTAAACGTAACTGAAACGTGTAGCGGTACATTGCAATGTATTGATTTTTTAGTTTATTTAATATTTCTGTTTCTATGGAATTAAACAGTACACACGGCGATCAATTTGAGAAATTCTAAAGTTAACTTGCAGATAGAGGTTCTTAGCTCACCTGCTCACCACAGTACACCGAAATAAAACAAAGGAGAACGGACACACGAGTCCCTGGGAAACGTGACGCTAGCAAGAGAAGTACCATTGGCCATGGATATCATGTATTCCAAAGACCGGTCGGGACAATATTTTATACGGGATCGATGCCAGCGTCACGTTTTTGGAAGCAGAATTGCGGTGGCGACACGAACCCTTCAGCTCGGGACAAAACACGAAGACAAAAGGAGATATCCCCAGGCAGCACCGCGAGACCCCGGTAGAACCCTTGCGTCCACTGCCACCAGAACTCTCTCCACCTCTCTTTTTTATTGAATTTTGTTTTACAAAGACAATTCAACGTTCAGCAGCAAGTCTTTTAGTTCATTGGCCGATTATTGTTTTACCAGCAAAGTGTGAAGGGGGTAACTTACTGTCACTGTCTTGATTAGCTGAAACTTTCAATCAAGGTTACTAAGAGAATAATTTGGGAAATATAGATAGAGGGCGATGACAGAGATTTATAAAAGAGAACGGTACGTGAGACACGTAAAAATAAGAAATATTATATCCTTATACAATGTGGGAGAGATACTGAAGAGAAATATTAAATTGGAGTCTGTTTCTTAGGCCAGAATGAGATTAATGATCCTGTGACTGCTCCTTGCAAGTGATTTAAAATACTTTAGAAATTATGTGACAGTTTCCTAATAACTGAAGTAATTAGTTCTATTGCAAGGTCGTTGAGTCTTATTGCTGACAAGCCAGGGGGCATTTACTGTTATGCTTAAGATTTTGTTTCGAAAGTTTTGTAATGCATTTACTGTGATTGGGAGTGCTTAAATCCATTTAGAACATGCATAAGTTAATATCGTATGAAGAATAGCTAATCGCCAGTTGGCATCCTTTACTTTTGATGAGATGAGACTGTAGCAATTTAATCTTCTGTTCATGAGAACGTGGAGATTGTAACGAAGAGATGAATTTAGTGCAGACTAAGGAATGGTAGAAGAGTCCAGAGATACAGGGTGAGGAGAGACTCTCCCCGTTTTATTGACGCACGACTCCACTCCAAAATTCTGACTCGCCATTGGTTGACAATTCGCAAAGGAGGGGGACGCTCGATTCGAATAAAGAACTAGTTTTTAAAAAAGTCGGTTACTCGGCGGGCGTACACGGAAAATAAACGTGCGAAAGCAAAACATCAGCGAGAGCAAAACAAACGAGGCGCGAAGGCTGCGAAATAAAAAAGCCAACCAAGAGAAGCCAGCGAAAATGAAACAAGAGTTCTGATAACCCTTAAAAACACAAACCGGAACGTACAAAGGAGTCTATTCGGAAGATGAGACCCCATTTTCCGCGCCGAGTGACCAAAGCAAATGTGCAAATGTAGAGAAGCCACCACGTGAATTTGGCCAGCGCAAACATTCACAATGACGACGGCAGATCGCAAGTGGCCCCGACTGTCCCAACCAATTATAACAGTATCCCTTTGAGCAGAGTTTTGCTGTTGGGAAGTAGTGAAAGTGACGTTTTCTGACGTGATGTGATTTTTTTTTTCGTTTACACAATTTATTCAGTTTGCTTTGCAGGCATGGACTTCTTACCAGCAGAATGATCAAATAAATGGATAGTGAAGAAACTTAACAAGACAATTTTAGATCAGTAAAGTATAAAGGAACAAAAACAAAATGCAGTCACAATAATAGAAATTCAAGTACAATTGAATGGAATACAATGGAACCCTGGATTGTAACGAAGATGAAGTTGATCACTTGTAAAAATGTCCTTACCATACTCGTATTTAACCATTTTCTAGGTTTCTTTTCATGCACACTGAAGATGAATATAAGGCGCATATGAGTACTAGAGGAATGGAATGTTACTAATCGAACCTTTAAAAACACAGAAACCACAGTGACAAAAACCAGGAAGAAATTAGAATTAACGAATTGTTTTAACTTCCAAAGCAAACTTAATGAAGGTTGATTTTGTCGGTTGCATGGCGATTTTCATAAGATGCATTCCGTAAATTTCTCTTTGGAAAATATATAAAGTGATAGAATTCTCTCTGTCTACAAGAAATGAGTCGCATCCGCAAAGACCACGTATGACTCACACACTCAGTGCCCATTAAACTGTCCAGTTCTGCCATCATGCACAAGTGTGAAGCAATCTACAGGGAGTAGGATAGGTAAGCGCTGTCCCATCCAAGGTTGTATGATTCATAATTTAATTTGCCTTTTCAATAGTCGCTTCTTTTCCCAGTACGTTCGCAGCTTCTTTGCGTGATGACATAGGTTAGACTTAAACTATTCATACAAACGTTCTCATTTACACCGAAGGATTAAGTGTTTTTCACATTCGCGTACGTAAATATTTAATTTTATTTGCACTATGAAATTCTGTAGCTTTCGGTGGTAATAGTTTGAACTTGAACATTATTTGTACACCTGTTTTCGAATGACCCAAAACACAGCAAATATACATGAAACAAATTTTTGTACTTTTCGATACAGCTTAGGAGACATTATTTCGACATTAAGAGACTGGGACACATTTCCATTATTTGTATTGGCCAGAATTACGGCTTAAATGATTTATTTTGATGTTGTATTATACCATTTTTCAAAGTTTTGTACCTACACGACAAAACTATACGACGTAAAAATCTTTTAATTCAAACAGGCATACACTTTCAAAGTCGGTAACACACACAAAACGTAGCTCTAACAAAAAAAACATGCGTGGTTTTGTAGGTATTAATACAATACTGTTAATCCGTTAGAGAGAATGCACTGACTAAAAATGTACAAAATACAAATATGAATCTATCATCCTGTGTGGTGTGGAAATCTGTTTTTTGAAACTAAAACACACTTCATATTAACAAAATCCTAACAAAAATATCGTGCCTCTCTGCACTGATAACGAACAATAATAAAATATGTAGTCGGCTTTTAATTGACATATTCCCTGTTTCTGTAGATGGCTAAATTATGGTTATGTGCATTATTCAACATTCTGTGGCATACCTGCATACATATTTAGGACTATAAGCTCGCATGAATTTGCAGGCTTTAATAATAATAATAATAATAATAATAATAATAATAATAATAATATAATGATGATGATTATAGACGTTGCTCTGCCGAGCAACGACAACTCGTAACCAAGGAGGAAGAGAAACGTCTTCAATGCAAGGGTTTGGTAATCGAGATTAGCTGGATGTGGGGCATAAAAGCTCAGGTCATCCCGATATTGAAGCACAAGGTGCAAAGCTTGTGTAAGAACTTTGTTGAATTCCCACGACAGTGGAAACACTGGGATGTACATAAATATCCTTTATCCGTGTCATTCAACAGCTAAGCATTTTGAACTTATGCTTAACAGCCCTCATACTTTACAAGTATTGAAGAGAAATTGAAACACCGACAGTCCCTAGATCTGCTCCCTAAGAAGCTGGTTGCAACCTGGAGTAGATTTTATATTCAAGTGACTCATATCTTCTTTAGTCGTGAATTAGAGGAACAATAACAATAAAACCAACCCTTCAAATTGTGAGTTATTAAACTAAAAGTGTATCAGAAACACTTTGCAAACGCACATCGAGGGAAATATTCTGCCCTTCCCCACTATTTCTAGAATTGTTCATTCGATACATTTTATCATTGCATTTTCCAACAATACACAGTTTGTGACAAAAAAAATTATCTTTGAGTCCGAAACACAGGAACAGCCGACCTCGATAACGCAAGAGCTTGGAGCACTATCCAGGTGCTCAAAGCTGAAGGCTGCCAATCGGAGTCCCGCATGAGACATGCTTGTTTTCGCCATGTTTTAGAGGGGGTGGTTCGCTTTGCATACCAAACGTGCATCGCATCTGACCGTCGCCCGATCCACTATAACTCATCATTACCATGCATTCGTCTTAATCACCCACCCCATCATCCTTCACATAGTAGTAGACAAAGGCTCCTCACTGTGGGAAGGGAAGGAAAGAGGACGATATAATCGCCTGTCTCGTGAACCCTCAGAAATGAATAATTTCTCCTCCACAGAACTATCATAACTTGATTATTTCGGGTTTTCGGGCGAGTGACCTGCTATGGTCATCAGTCCCGTAAATGTGGTGCATCGTTTATCACGGGAGGTGGCGGTGTTCTCTCCCCGCCGGTTGGTGTGATCAGGTACCGACCGCAGGTTGTGTCGTCCTGCGGGGGGTTCCCTAATCCAGATATCTCCTATCAGCTGGGACCTGCTCTAAGCTCCCGACTGGTGGAATCATCGCCTTTGAGCGGTAAACGCTGAAGACCTACCTTGGAGGAGCAGCCCCGGTGTTCTTCAGCAATCGCGAAACATGACGCCATACGAATGTGTGTGTGTGTGTGTGCGTTTGTGTGTGTGTGTGGTGGTGGGGGGGGGGGGTCTGATTTTACGACGCCTCGCAGCGCCGCTGGGCCGGCTGGCGGAGGGAGCGCTGATGCTGGGAGAAATCCACCCGGCCCGTGCGGCGATGGAGAGTGCCCTTTCGCGCACGTGGCCTTGGCGGCTCGACGCCGGGGCCGGAAGAAACAACAAACCGGATGACGTCATTACCGGTTTGGCAATAACTTCTTCCAAGAGCCCCAACCGCTCGCCAGTCGCCGCCGCCGCCGCGCGTATCCATGACGTAGCGGCCAAACAGGCTGCTCGGGAGTCGAGAGATTCCCACGGGGAAGAAAGGGGCCGCTGAGCTTTGCGCAGGGATTTTCAACCGGGATGAGCTCAGAAAATTTGGAACCATGCATTTTTTGGAAGTCTGTATGAAATTTAACCCTTCGTTTACAGAGTGCGTACATTGTGGTTTGAAAATATAATTCTGGCAGTTCATGTATTTGTCCGTCAAACTTTTATTAACTGTTAGATAATAAAGATTTTATTTTTTTATATTTAATACAATAAATTCTTCAAAATGTCAAGCCCATTTTATATCCCTTTAGTAAGTGATGATTCTAATTATTATTGCAAAACATTAAATTTGATTGTGGTCAAGTCTGAGCTTTAACATTTAAAATACGTTTATTTGAATTCAAATTCAATTGCCGGTAGGCGGTTTACAGATAAAGCTACAGAGTTCTAAACTAGATCCCAATAAAGGAAGGGATAATGAACTTCGAAACATGCAACATGAGGAACCTCGGGGATAGTCCGAAAGTAGCACATATTTTAATTAAAATAAAAAAATACCTTCATTTCGCAAATACAAACAACTATATTCTCAACACATATAATCATAACTTTTTTAATATTAAAAATAGGTAATATTTATTATAAAAAATTGGGTCCAAAAAGTACCCAGTCAGTAAAACGTAGTTTCATAAACAAAGGGTTAAGAGCTTATATCAATGGTGACATCTTCATTCTATTTGTTTTCTAGTTTTATGTGTGAATATTTTCCCACGACGTTTGTCTACCATTCTGTTAAATTGTGAATTATAAATATATTTTATTTTATGTTAAACGATATTAGAAAACTTCCAATAAGGCTTATTTAAATATTTTCCCTTTCTGAAAAATTGTATTTCTTTCAGATACTGCGTCACTTTGGAAATATGATATTCAATTCAATAACTTTTACTTCAAATAGAATGGGATATGGTTCTTATTGATGTTTACTGCCTTAATGAAATAGTTGTAAACAGATTAACGCGGATATTGTATCTATGAAACAGATTCTACAAATCTAAAATCTACAAATAGTAGTTCATTTTGGGTGTTTTTATGGTATCGTGCATGTCGTGAATAATCTATTTGGTCGCATTTCAGTGTTTCACATTTTTCAAAGTCTCCTTTTTTATAGTAACCGAATAGTAATTCGACATTACGAGTTTCGTGGCGGTCAAAAGCAAATATTTATATAGATAAAGGAAAACAAAGAGAATTCGAGATTTCAAGAAATTCAGGTTCTCGAAACACCGTAAGTCAATCCCGTAATGTTTCTTTGAATAATGCAAAATGCAAAATGAAATTACAAATATTAAATTTAATGACGATGAATCATACGTTTCACGCATAATAAAACAGTATAAATGAATAAAACTCACTTCCGAGTTTTGAGATAATACAAGAAAATCCCTGTACGACAGGTCAGGAAATGACGTCTGAACCATCGCATGGTCGGAACTTTGTGTAGAAATCAATAAAAAAAGGTGCTTCGTCCTAAGAGTTTCTAACATGCAATTGTGTCAGCTAGTCGATATCGCTTGAAAGTTTAAAATCACAATTACAGGTAATTTGCTCGCTGCAACGTTTGCAAACGATCCCAAAAGATTTCGTAGATTAGAGAAAGCTAATTTCGCATTCCGATTTTCCATGAAATTCTATTCCAAGAGCTTAACGTTTCGCAATCACGACAGAAAATGCAATAAGGTGGAGGACGTCAAGCATTGCTAATAAGCGTGCTAACTCAAATTACATCAACTTCAAACGCAGCATCATTCTAAAAGCAAATGAAGAACGAAATTAGTTTTCTATAACGTAAAATGTCACGTGAAATTAACTGAAGCTATTGTAGAACAATTCAGCAAATCTTCGGAATAATTTCGCACATTAAATTTCTCAATAAACGATTAAAGTACACTTTCGATTCGGAAATTACATTTTAAAATAATACTTCAATTTACTGATAATGGGGATTTTTCTTCTTTAAACATATTTTATTGGGGAGTCTCATTTCTACCACCCCATCATATACATTATTTCTTATTCGTATTTCTCACCGCGCGTGTGACAACGCTACTTCAGCGCACTCTGTCGTGAGTCCCGTAGCGCAGTAGTTATGCTGCAGCGGTCTATGCAGGATCGAATCCTGCCAAGAGTGTGGACACTTGCTATCGTGTTGTGAATAGGCGAGGCCTATCCCAACCACCATGTAGCATATTCAATGTCCAACTCCTTCCGAGTTCTCTCCATGCCCTTATATTGCGCAAACGGGATGTGCATGTTACTGCCTGTGTGCAGGGGGTGTGCGCTATGTAACGTGTCTATAGGTCGCTAGGAGAGCGCCACCTGACCGCCTTCAAATCTCCCTACCATTAACAGGCTGTAAGCGCCGCCAGCAGCCACTAGCGCGATGAGACTGATCGCGACCGCAATGGGTTAATGAGCCACTGCGGAGTGTAAGGTAATGGCTTCTTGCCATTTGACGCTACCTAGCCACGAAGTATTAAGTTAGAAGGCCCTGGATAAACGAGGACGACGCTTCTTGAGGTCATGGAGGCTAGTTCGAGATCTTCTCGGTTCCACAGATTTTGAGTTTCATGCAATAGTAGGTTTGCTTAAGATTTTAGCAGTATTAACTTATTAGTGTTTGGAAAACTTGATAAGACTTTGATGTAAGTTGTGAACCTGCAAGACAGAAGCCTTATTATTAAAATGGTATTTTAGTTGTTGAAAAAGTTCATCATTTCTCATAAGAAGCGGTCGAAAGGAAGTCCATGACGAATCTGTGACTTACGATTGAAACGTTACAGGAAGTACGGAGTGGAAGCTGAAGCAATATGTCCACTTTTCGATATGTAATGAATGTTAAAATTATTTATTAGTATATAAGTAATAATGAATGATGATTAACAGTTTGGTAAAGTTTGAGGCAACGTGAAGAACACCACAATCCATAGTTACAAAGGAGTAACATTAGTAGTAATAATATCTTAAGTTTATAAAAATGGTTGTTATCTGCTGTAACCTATCTGTTAATTTGTTATGGTGAGTAGTAAAATAAAATGAGCACAAATACTCGTCAGAAAAAAACAACTTATAACTACTAACTTCATTTGTGTGGAACAATATGCCAGAGTAGCAAACGTTTTTGATAAATCAACCTCATAATTCCTGCTCAAGTCAACAGGGATACAACGTCGATGTCAATGTTTTCAAACGATCGGTGTTTTCAACATCTACACATAAAATCCGATGTTTTTCAACATCGATATTTTGTACACGATGTTTTACGTTATCAATGTTTTCTTAGTAAATTAAAAAATCCCATAATGACAATTTGGTAAAAGTTAAAATATGAAATAATAACCAATAGTACCACTTTCCTGTCAGTTTGTGTTCTAACCAAACGAATATCCATATTTGGTAACATCGTTTTTTTTCTTATTGATGTCACATCACTTTACTTCGATTTTTTATAGTTGCCCGATGACATTAGATCTTTACACCTGTCATATAAAATGAATATTTTAAATTAATTCGCGAACGACCTTCTCAACGAGGCTTCAGGCCACAGAAATGTGCTTACCAGTGTTAAAAAGATTCATTTTATGAGCAGGAAGTATAACAATGACCTAATATCATGGGCAACTATAAAAAAATCGAAGTACAGTGATGCGACATCGATAACAAAAAAAAAAAAAAAAAAAAAAAAAGAACGATGTAACCAAACATGGATATTCGTTTGGGTAGAACTTATAACCTGACTGCCAGTGGTTACAATTATTATTTCATATTTTAACTTTTACCAAATTGTGATTATGGGAATTTTTAATTTACTAAGAAAACATCGATAAAGTAAAAATAGTGTGTACAAAACATGAATGTTAAAATTATTGGATTTAATATGTTTAAAACATCGATGTTTTGAAAACGTAGTCATCCACGTTGCATCCCTGTTGCCTTCAGCCACAGTAGGAAAATCGACGTGCAGAGAGGATGTCGACGCTTCACGCGCTGCCACCGGTCACCCGCCTCGCGAGGCGCGACGCGCCGACTTGCGGGGGGGCCTGTGGCGTGACATCAGCGCGCTCTCTCGCTCACGGCGCTTCCACGAACACAGAAGCTAAATTCGGCCTCGAACTCAGCGCGACGGCGGCGGAGGCGGCGGAGGTGGGGAGCGTGGGCGGAGGCGGAGAGGAGCTATTCTTCGGACAATGGGGATCCCTGCGACGTCCCCGGCCGCGCCGCCCCGCGCCGCCCCGCGCCGCCCCGCGCCGCCCCGCGCCCCCCCGCGCCGTCCCGCGCCGCCCCGCGCCGCCCCGCGCCGCCCCGCGCCGCCCCGCGCCGCCCCGCGCCGCCCCGCGCCGCCTCGCGCCGCCCCGCGCCGTCCCGCGCCGCCCCGCGCCGTACCGCGCCGCCCCGCGCCACCCCGCGGCGTCGGCAGGTTGCAGCTACAGCGGTCTCGGACAGCGTCCGTCGCAGGCGGCGGACGTAATCCGAGGACCACCGGGGCTTGAAGAAAAAGAACGTAGGCTACTCCCAGCTTCTTGAATATTTCGTCGCTACGTTAGTTACAACGCTCGTTAGTTACAACTACTGTTGTAACTAATAATAATAATAATAATAATAATAATAATAATAATAATAATAATAATAATAATAATAATAATAATAATAACAATAATCTGTGACCACCTGTTTTTCATATGGAAAGGGAAAAACGTTACACATTCTTCTTATCCCAGAGAGGAAATTAGGTTTCAAAGACGTGCGCATTGTGTCTCAAGGTAACAACAGGATACGCTAGTTTAGCTAGTAGGCGATGTAACTGCCTGTTGTAGTGCACAGGTCGAGTTCCGCAGCATAGCAGTGATCGCTAAGGCAGCAGTGCAGTGGCAAAGGATCGCGGGTTCGAGAGCCGCCTCGGGCATGATTGTGTAGTATGAGTCTACTTCATCATTCATCATCATCACAATTTCACCCCATCCCCCAGACCTACCTACCATGGGATGTGAAAATGGAATCAGCATTTAAAATAAAGATCGCCCCAACAGAAAGTAACGTGCACCTACCCCGATATTCAAGACTGAGCCCCGGTGGGATACACGTATCGCGAGACCGCGAGATGGCCGATTCGCGAAAAAATAAAAAGTTAAATAATAATTATTACGAAAAATTGTATTTGTTCACCGCAGCTGCAGCGATGGACACGACTGACAGCCTCACAACGAAGCTCGCCTCGTGGAGCGTGGGCGGCAGGAGAACGGACTGGCCAGACACGAATATGAGTCGCGTACGTAGATGATATGTCATTCAATTCTTTTCGTCATTCCACTTTTTAGTCAGAAAAAATTTTTATAAACAAGAAATAATATTTGTAGAAACATATCACTCATACGTCATACAAATCATTTGTTGTTGTTTCTTGTCCTTAACGGACGCCGGACTGTTAAATCTTTAAAAGGCCGTCGGCCGTTAAGATTGACCCCTCCGTTTTATTGCGTTGATATTAACAGCGCATTATCACGAAAAAATTTATTTGTTCACCGCAGCTGCAGCGCCGGACCCGAGTGGCCGCCTCCCAGCGAGGGTCGCCTCGAGGGGCGTGGGCGGCAGGAGGGGAACGGACTGGCCAGACACGAATATGAGTCGCGTACGTACATGATATGTCATTCAATTCTTTTCATCATTCCACTTTTTAGTCAGAAAAAATCTTTATAAACAAGACACAATATTTGTAGAAACATATCACTCATACGTCATACAAATCATTTGTTGTTGTTTCTTGTCCTTAACGGACGCCGGACTGTTAAATCTTTAAAAGGCCGTCGGCCGTTAAGATTGACCCCTCCGTTTTATTGCGTTGATATTAACAGCGCATTATCACGAAAAAATTTATTTGTTCACCGCAGCTGCAGCGCCGGACCCGAGTGGCCGCCTCCCAGCGCGGTTCGCCTGGAGGGGCGTGGGCGGCAGGAGGCGAGAATATGGGTCGCGCCGCGACGTCCGCACGCGGGCAACGACCGGCGGCGCAGCCCAGCCCCCGCCGGCGCACCTGCCGCTCGCGTGGCGGTCGCGGGCGGCTACTGTTATGCTAATGGACCTTGTAAAATGCCACGCCGCGCCAAAACCGCCGGACGACTCGCGCCGCTCACCCGCCCCGCAGCGGGATTAGTAGGTCAGGCCGCCTGCGGCTCCTAATCCCAAGCAATTACCGCGGATGCCGGCGGGTGGACGCCGCGTCCAATTTCACGGGTTTCGCTAATAGAAGTCGTCACCACCCATCATTAATACGTCCCAACCGGAACGCCTTACCGGGGAAACGCAACAACGCCCGTGTCTATCTTCCGAATTGCAATCTTTAGGCACACTTCCCGAAAAATCGGGCTTTACAATAAATATGAACAATATGGGTAAAAACTAGGATTAAACTTTCAATTGACGTTTCCCAATTTTAGGGGAAAAAATCTTTCCGGATTCCTTTCCGGCGAACATTCACAAAAAACCTTTATAATACGCTAAGAAATGGCGACGGATTAACCCTTGTCTAAAAAATACGCAAGCAACCAGAAAAACACATTGACCCCCCCCCCACACACACACACACACACACACTTCATATTGCACAATGTGGAAACAGTGAGTCCTAGTGCCTTAAAATCAGTTTTCTGTGTCCCTCTACGGATCAAAAGTTCAGTTTTTAGTACCGTTAATCGCAATTTATCTTACTTGTATATCACTGAACGCCATTTCCCTACTTCTAATACAAAGTCTTTGTCAATGTCAACAGTCTTTGTCAATGGTATCATCACAGTTGTAAACGTACGACATACAATCTTGGCTACACTTATGTATGCAAGCTTTTACTTTGTATGGGTTGTATTATGCTTGGTTCTTTTCAACATCACAATTTAAATCAATGATTTGAATCAACCCTTGACATCAAAAGACAAAGCTGCTCTAAAACTCCACGAAACTTTCATGAAGTCGCTTTTAACCACGCATTTGAAATGACGAAAGAACAGACAAACACAACAATCTACAAACCAAAGAAATACCATGGATTATGATTATTCCCACTTTAAGTATTCCCTTTGCTAGCTAAATACCATTTAAGCTAATAACGCCAGGACAACAGGAAATCCCCCCCGCGTGGTTCCCGAGGGTAAAGGAAGGCTCATAACGAATTTTCCGCCGTGGAGCAACAGTCGTTCACCAGGAATTCTGGCGAGACCCCTCGCAACTCCATTGTCCCTCACGAATTGCCAACCGCAGGACAAGCGGCGCGCAACACACGCTATAAAGCGCATAATTATCCGTATCGCGCCCGGTGTCGGTGCATCTGAGGAGTTAAGAGATAGCGTCATCCTGTTGCGTGCAACAGTCGCACGGGATGCTCTGCGGCCTCTACAAGGACGCTGGCGAGATGGAATGTGTTCGTTTCGTTGCCGGAAACCGTTTTGTAATCGGTGACTGGGGGCTGCTGTGAACTGCACTACACTGCGCGGTTCGCACTGCACCGCACTGTGAATAGTTGCTGCTGTAAGCCCCTTCGGGCAGAAGTCAGAAGAAAGGCAATTGTCATAACATTATTGCGATTTTGTCCAGTTGCATGAAAGTGTCGATTTACCTACAAAGATAAACTGTGTACGAACAAACTATGCGATATGTTCTGTATACTGTATGTGATAAGCTCACAAATTTCATGATTAAAACGAAGTAACGTTGAGTTATTTTCTTAAAGCTTTTAAAACTGAACGGACATTAAACGAACAGTAACAATTATTGTTTAAATAGAAAATTTAACTTCTCGTTTAATTTAAATGTAATTAACATTTGTTCTTTGAAATTTCATGCACGTTTTATCGTTGAAGAAATTATTTTCAGAGATTTCTTGGAGTACGCCATTACTATCCTACGCTGAGGTCGCCCACCCTTATACTTTGTATAAAGCTGGCAATATTACAAGCAAGTTGTCGGTTCAGTACAACACACTTCCTTTCTTCCTCACTTCCTATTACGTTTTTCATAGAAGTAGTGGTTGCTACACAGTGCAAATGTCAATACATGAACAAACCATTACTACATGACACAATCTTGTTTTTTAACCAAAATCGTTACTGCGGTACTGTTTTAAGGAATTCACAATGTAAATGTTGACAATTGTTTACTTATGAATACGTCCTGGAGGAATAACGAATCTACTGAGAACCCGAATACTACTAAGAACCATGCTGCAATCACTGTAAGCTTGTTCCCAAAGACCCGTGGCTTAAAAACTGAAAGAGACTCATAAAACACATACAAACAATGATAACAACACACGAAGGGGAAACAAAGATAACTTTAACGGGTAGTTGTTGAACCTCCAAGAATAAACGTATGTTTATATATCTGTTTACACTGTCAGGAAAATGTCTTTATGAGAGTACACATACGTAAGAAATGAGAAGAATTGTAAAGAGAATGAGGGGAAATATTCTTTGGGGGAAAAAATCTTTTCTTTGAACGGAAATGAAGAGGAAGAAATTGTTGTAACTTTCTTTAAAAGGGATCTAAGAGACTCGTCTACAATGGATGCGTGTTTGAAATTTAGAATTAACTACCACTTGCGAGGACAAATACGTGTTCTCCGATATAGAAGCGGTAGTTTATAATACCATTGACAAATCCTAGAGGGAATCACTTTTCGATTCGAGAAATATCAACTTAACCTACAATCGTTTGATCCTTATGATTCGACTATGGTATCCATACTAGTCGCCACGTAAGTCTCGCCACGTAAAATAAGGCATTAATTCAATTCAATTCAATACTATATACTGTAACCTAACCGATTACCTGTGGAATCGGTTGGCCGCCCTGCCGCTAGCTCAGATCGGTGATGGAAGGAACTGTTATGCAGTACAATAGGAACACAAATTAAATAAACACTTGTTCACTGGTAAAATGATTCAATTTATTTCTGGGCATGAATGATAATAAAAAAAATGCACCAGAGAAATTTCAACTATAAACTAGCAATGGAAAGGAAAATTGAAGAGATCGATTAAAAAAAGAGAGGAAAGAACATTAGGCGTTAGTAATCAGTAAAGCTTATGACTAGGAAGAAAATCAACTTGTTATAACTAATATTTACATGAATTACAGTATTACAATTTGACGTGCCTAAGCACATTACTACGTTACATAAGTTTTGAATACCCGTCAGGTCATCAACCTCGTAGGGTCCTTTGTGGGCCCAGGCAGGCACTCGGCCGGCGTCTGGAAGAAGGGCGGCGGCCTTGGGCGAGGGGGGGGCGGCGGCGGCCGTCCCTCACTCCTCTTGGCGCGTGGCGTCAGCTGAGCAGTCCTCCGCTCATTCAACCAGGAGAGGCGGTGTCCCGGGCGGTCTGCCCGCGATGTCTAGGCGACTAGAAGTTCTTGGAGATCGTCGGGATTTTTCTCCCGACCTCAGGCGCGGAGTCGACAACAATGCGTCTCTCTAATTCTCATGACAGTCATTCGCATAGTCCGGTTTCAGAAAATCAAGAAATCCGTCACGAATAATTCAAATTCCGGAAAAGTTCCTCTATTCACTACAGTCTGCTCAAAACTCAAGCTGATACTGTAAAAATTCTAAGTTCGATAGAGGTGAACTTGCCTCTAACCGCACAATACTCCCACCAAGAAAAACTTCTGCCCCGACTGTTCCGTCTAGAGATCAAATCCCTACTGCCCACTGGCCTCGTCTGATGCCCCAGCTCCTCTCTCGACTGATGCCCCAGCTATTCTGCTTTTCTCTCTGTCAAAATCGCACCAGGTTAACTCTTCTCCCCACCCCAATTTCTTATGCGTCCCAAGTCCCTTTAATAACAGTGTCGCTATTGGTCGGAAGTTGTGTCGCAGTGAAATATTCTCGCCCAATCGCAGCGTGAGAAGCGAAGGAAAATTCCACCCTTTGTGCAGGCTGCGAGCATGCGAGCTGTTCTCGAACCTTCTAGAAATTTGGCCCTCGGAGGCGTAGTGGGGCGCGTTCGATGATGGAAATATCGCTCTGGGCTCCCCCGAAACTGGGTGGTCTCGAAATTCACAGCCGGCTCTGAACACTTGTACAGTGTCTGTCAACGGCAGTCCTCCAAACGACCGGCTTAATGGGGGAGAGGCGGTAATGGCCCCCGCGATAAGTGAGACTACGCGTGCATTGCAAGCTGTTTAAACTCCCGGTAGAATTCTGGGTGGTCCGAGTTGGTTATATTTAATTTTTCCAGCATGAATTTCATTTCAAAAAATGTGACGAAATCAGTTTCGCTACATTGGCCTTCCCCTCCGAATAAAAAAAAATTGGAGTTAGAAAAAATTAAATTTTGAAAAGCGAGAATTTTTTGTTTAAGTCAAAATTCAAAAAAAATAGCGAAACCAGAAATGAATGCTTTTACCCGTTGTTCTAATAAAATTTAATCTAGCCTTAGGAATTAAGAATAAAATACTATTTCTAATTACACCTAACTAAATTTATAAAGCAAATGAGAAATATTCGGTGAGCTCGAGGTGGATGACCGAATTGTGTGCAGAGTTCTACAGTTTCTAGTGGTCGCGAATTCAATCTTTGAAAGGCCGCAAATTGTAAAAATTGAATTTTCCGGCTGGCAAGCCGTTCACATCTTTGAGAAGGCAGACATTTGGATGCGGGATGGCTTCAATTATAAATGGACCATTGAAAAGAGGGAAAAATTTATGAAATAGGCCCGCGGGCTGATCGCTTACTCGTGGGGTTCTGACGAGTACTTTGTCGCCTACTTTGAACTGATAAGGATTTTTAACCGCGGCTTCCCTCCTCCTGGCGTTCTTGGTGAGATTATCCAAAATGATCCTACATCGGTTTTCGTAATTTGGAATTTGCTGTCCGGATAACCGAGCTAGCAAGGGAAAAGCATGCTCTGGTTTTCTTCCAAAATGCGCCTCATAAGGTGACATGCCGATTGAATCATGTTCAACAGTATTGATCCACTCATTTATGTGTTTTATTAGCAGGGGCCATTCTTTATGGTTTTGTGTCACGTAGACACGAAACAACCGGGAAATTTCTCTCATAATCCGCTCGCTTGGATTGGATTGTGGGTGCCTAATTGAGGAGAAAATAGCAGAGACCCCTTCGTTCTCCAGTGTCTGCTTCCAGAGTGTACCAGTAAATTGGGAAGCATGATCACTGAGAATTTTCTTATACTTCCCGGCAGTTCGAAAAAATTCCCTGGTAAGGCGATTTAAACAGTTTTGAGCAGTGGGCCTAGTGATCGGATAAATTTGTGTGAATTTTGAAAAAAAGTCACTTATGACCAAAATGTGCTTGTAACCATACCTTGCCGTAGGCAATGGCCCATATAAGTCAAGGCAGGCGAGTTCATTCGGGGCTGAAGGAATTATGTGATGCATTGGTCCTTCGTAATGCCTGTTGGGGAATTTTGTCAGCTGGCATGTCACACACTTCGAAACTGTAGCCCTGACATGCCTAGCCATCCCTTTCCAATACGCGAATGTCATCAAAATTTTAAGAATTTTATTCCCGCCAAAATGCCCGTGCTTTTGATGCACATGAACGATCAATTTGTCTGTGATATCGTTCGGGATCCAAATCCGATATTCACAGGGTTGTGCTTTTGTCCGAAACATCACGAGGTTACTCGAAAGTTTTACTAACCCGGGATTCTGAGTCAATTTTCCGTAGAGTGGATCAGACTGATCTAAAGAATTTTGAATGAATAATTTGGCCTTGCCAATGATGGCATCCTGCTCCTGTAATTTCTGGAGGTTAACAGGCCGCATTTCCGGAATAGGGGTCACGTTTAGGTTAATCACATTCATGTGATACACTGTATCATTTTGCATCATGTGATTAGAAGCGTAAGGCAGCCTGCTAAGAAAATCTGCGATAGGATTATTAATTCCTGGACAATGCCTTATGTCAAAATCAAATTGCTGGAGCCAAAGCACCCACCGTAATAACCTGGCGTTAGTGCAGTGGCATCGTTTTAAGAAAATCAGGGCTTTGTGGTCCGTCACAATGTAAAATTTTCTACCAGCCAAATATCCCAGCATCTTTTGTAGAGCCCAAATTATGGAAAGTGCCTCCTTCTCAGTTACAGAGTATTTCAGTTCATTTGACCTGAGCACACGACTAGCGACCGCGACAATTTTGAATTCAGTGTCCAATTCACCCATTTGCGTGAGCACACACCCGATTCCAACATTTGAGCTATCCGTTTGAAGATAGAAGGGTTCCGAAAAATCCGGGTGGTTCACCATAATTGCATTACGAAACGCCGCTTTAATTTTGTTGAACGCCTGTTCGTGTTCGTCAGTCCAGTGCCACTTAGTTCCTTTTCTTAATAAGTTTACTAATGGTGCGGTGAGAATCGCATAACCTGGAATGAATCTAGATTGATACACGCACATGCCTAAAAATCCCTTTAATTGTTTTGTACTTCGTGGTCGTGATATTTGATCAATAGCCTGAACCTTGTCTGGATCAATTTTCACGCCATCCGTGTTAACACGGTATCCTAAAAAGGAAATTTCTGAAGTACAAAACTGCGATTTGTTCAAATTTAGTCTCATATCATTGTTGGACAGGCATTCCAGCAGTTGTTCCAGATGACAAAGGTGTTCCTGAAAGTTTTGTGAGGAAATCACGATGTCGTCGATGTACGGCGTGACGAATTGTTTAATTTTGTCTCCCAATTTTTCGTCGAGGCAACGGATAAACGCTGCTCCGCTGTTCCTCAGACCAAAAGGCATCCTTTTCCAAATGTAGGTCAGGCCGTTGTACAGAAATCCCGTGAATTTCCTGTCATCTGGATGAATCGCGATCTGCCAGTAAGAGCTCGAAAAATCTAAGGCCGAAAAAATCTTAGTCTTGTTAAATTTCCATAAAATTTCGTCGAGGTTTTGAGGTGCCTCGTTTTCTGGGATCGTTACTTCATTAATTCGTCGCGCGTCTAAACAAATCCTCACTTTGCCGTCCTTTTTCTTGACTACCACAATCGGGTTTAAATAAGCTGTGACAGCTCTTTCGATAATGCCCTCATCAATCATATTTTTGATGGTTTCGTCGACTTCCCCCCTCATAGACTGCGGAATGGGATAATTTTTTACCTTGAAAGGTGAGTCATCGGTGACGCGAATCCGAAAGTTAAAATCTCTTATAGGATGCGTAGGACGATCAAAAACATTTCTAAATTTTAATAGCACTTCATTCAGTTGATGGCGCTCGTAGTCGGTTAACAATTTATTTTCCAGTGAATAACCGTTAATAATTTCACGCACATCATCTCCCAATTCCCAGGACCCGCATGAAATGCCAATGTTTATCCTGTCCTCGTCATCTTTAATATCAATTTCCCTGCCCTCACCGAAACTCACTATACCCCTGGAAAAATCCACTATCCCATTATTTTCTCTTAGAAAATCTACCCCAAGAATCACATCGTAGCTTAAATCCTCAATGATCAAACACGGCACATCAAATGAAACTCCCTCAAAATTAATTGATATTAGGGCTTGCATAGAAATGGGCTTGCTTTTCTTTTTTCCAATCCCTACGACGTAGCATTTACCCGTCGGCAAAGTCGGTACTGGAATCTGTCCACTTAGTAATTTTGAAAATAATTTCTTAGAAATCGCACTAACTTCGCTGCCGGTATCAATTAAAGCGTTCACATTGAAATTTCCTATAAGGAACTCGACCACTGGACATGTCCGTGCACGTTCTATGACAGGCGCGTTCGCGTCGTCGTTCAGGTCAAAAAAGGCGTAATTAATAGATACTACATTAAGGAATGGTACCTCTGACACAATTCGTTCGGAACCCCGATACCCTAAAGGTCCGAACGGTTTCAGTTTAACGGCCCCGGCCTGGCGGAGTCGCGTTGGTTGTTTCCGTCGCTTGAATTCCCATTCCTATTCTCGTTTACTCGCGGGGGTGGACGCCGTTCATTAGCGTCGTTTCCGCGATTCCGGTCATCCCGACGCCATGGTTGCCGATTCTGACCATTCCCCTGATTCCGGTCATAACTTTCCTCATAATGAATTACTCGCGTTCTGTCAAACTGAGCAAGTAATTCTTGAAAGCGGTCAAGATCTTCACATCCCACACTGCTAATCAAATTTTGCACGTAAGTGGGAAAGTGCGCAGTTAGGAGCCAGATAATTTTCTTTTCGTTGATCGCCGAGTCACATAATTTAATCGCGGAAATTTTTTCCATGGCGTAATCGAGGTATGACAGATTTGATCTTTTATCCCACCTTGTTTCCAAAATTTTCCTCTCTGCCTCGTATCGCCGTTGTTCATTCCAAAAACGCGCTAGAAATTTCGTACGGAATTCCTCGTACGTTTTTGGGAATGGTGAGAGCGCAGTAAGCCAATGTGCTGCATTTCCGCATAACAGTTCCTGCATAAATTTGGGTTTCAGATCGGGCGGTACCGCCTTCGTTAGATCCATATAATTTTCTGCCCGATCGAGGAAAACCTTTGGATTTTCGTCCTGTTTACCCCAGAAGCACAGACTTTGCGGAGGAGCCCACGAGAATCTCAAACCTGGCCCGCCTGATGAATTTATTGTCGAATTATTTTCCTTCTCCTTCTCTATTCCCTCTTTGACTAGCCGTTTTAAATTTTGGTCAATTTCTTTCTTCAGTTTTTCTTCCCTCTCTCTAATGTTTTCCCCATCAATAGCGCCTAATTTCCCAAATTTCTCATGAATTTGGCTAACTTCCGTGTCTAATTTGGATTCAATTTTGGTAAATTTACCGTTTATCTCTGTCCTAACCTCGACAATCTTTCCTGTAACTGATTCGCAACATGCTTCTATTTTATTATCACATGCCTGGAGCTTCTGCTTAATTTCTGTTTGAATATTCCCTAGGCGCGAATTTATTTCAGTTTTCGAACTCTGTAATTCTTTACCTAGATTTCCCACGCTATTCTCAATTTCCCCGCACCTACCCTCGAGCTGGTTCTGCAAAGTCCCAATCTCGCAATTAAATTTTGCCTCCAACCTTTCAAATTTTTCAGCATGGTCAGCCAAGCAGCCGTCCAGCCGGTCAAATCTCTGCGAATGTTTCTCGTTACTTTCCGAAATTTGTTCTGATAGGGTTTGCCTAACCTCTGAAATCTGTTCCCTATTTTCTAACATTTGTGTCGTGAAGGATTCCTTATTTTCCGAAATTTTTTTATTGACCTCTGAAATTTGTTCCGAGAGAGATTCCGTGAGTTTTTCTATACTTTCAGATTGTTTTTTGTTATTCTCCGAAATTTGTGACTTTTGTCCCGTGAGGATTTCTTTGTTCTCTGAAATTTTTCTGTCTAGCTCTGACATTTGTTTCGTGAAAATTTTCATGAAGTCATTAAGGGTGATCTCGGGCGGTGATTGTTCCCCTGAACTCCCCTCTTCTGCCACATCGATACCCGACTCGTCCAACATTTTAGATGTTTTGAACAATTCGCGCACACGGTAGCAACACACGAGGCACAACACAATAGCACTCACAAACAAAATACAACAATAAAACAAGTCATCACCAGTCAACAAGTTGTTTCTCTCATAACAATATCCTTCCATCCATTTATAACAAAATTTTGGTTAAATTTAATTTTAAAATTTGGGCGTGAAAAAACCTCAATTATTCGGCCGTCGGGCCCCACGGTGTGAAACGACAATTGTAACACTCACCGCGGTAATTAGGTCGTCGGGCCCCACGGTGGCCGCGCCAATTGTAACCTAACCGATTACCTGTGGAATCGGTTGGCCGCCCTGCCGCTAGCTCAGATCGGTGATGGAAGGAACTGTTATGCAGTACAATAGGAACACAAATTAAATAAACACTTGTTCACTGGTAAAATGATTCAATTTATTTCTGGGCATGAATGATAATAAAAAAAATGCACCAGAGAAATTTCAACTATAAACTAGCAATGGAAAGGAAAATTGAAGAGATCGATTAAAAAAAGAGAGGAAAGAACATTAGGCGTTAGTAATCAGTAAAGCTTATGACTAGGAAGAAAATCAACTTGTTATAACTAATATTTACATGAATTACAGTATTACAATTTGACGTGCCTAAGCACATTACTACGTTACATAAGTTTTGAATACCCGTCAGGTCATCAACCTCGTAGGGTCCTTTGTGGGCCCAGGCAGGCACTCGGCCGGCGTCTGGAAGAAGGGCGGCGGCCTTGGGCGAGGGGGGGGCGGCGGCGGCCGTCCCTCACTCCTCTTGGCGCGTGGCGTCAGCTGAGCAGTCCTCCGCTCATTCAACCAGGAGAGGCGGTGTCCCGGGCGGTCTGCCCGCGATGTCTAGGCGACTAGAAGTTCTTGGAGATCGTCGGGATTTTTCTCCCGACCTCAGGCGCGGAGTCGACAACAATGCGTCTCTCTAATTCTCATGACAGTCATTCGCATAGTCCGGTTTCAGAAAATCAAGAAATCCGTCACGAATAATTCAAATTCCGGAAAAGTTCCTCTATTCACTACAGTCTGCTCAAAACTCAAGCTGATACTGTAAAAATTCTAAGTTCGATAGAGGTGAACTTGCCTCTAACCGCACAATACTCCCACCAAGAAAAACTTCTGCCCCGACTGTTCCGTCTAGAGATCAAATCCCTACTGCCCACTGGCCTCGTCTGATGCCCCAGCTCCTCTCTCGACTGATGCCCCAGCTATTCTGCTTTTCTCTCTGTCAAAATCGCACCAGGTTAACTCTTCTCCCCACCCCAATTTCTTATGCGTCCCAAGTCCCTTTAATAACAGTGTCGCTATTGGTCGGAAGTTGTGTCGCAGTGAAATATTCTCGCCCAATCGCAGCGTGAGAAGCGAAGGAAAATTCCACCCTTTGTGCAGGCTGCGAGCATGCGAGCTGTTCTCGAACCTTCTAGAAATTTGGCCCTCGGAGGCGTAGTGGGGCGCGTTCGATGATGGAAATATCGCTCTGGGCTCCCCCGAAACTGGGTGGTCTCGAAATTCACAGCCGGCTCTGAACACTTGTACAGTGTCTGTCAACGGCAGTCCTCCAAACGACCGGCTTAATGGGGGAGAGGCGGTAATGGCCCCCGCGATAAGTGAGACTACGCGTGCATTGCAAGCTGTTTAAACTCCCGGTAGAATTCTGGGTGGTCCGAGTTGGTTATATTTAATTTTTCCAGCATGAATTTCATTTCAAAAAATGTGACGAAATCAGTTTCGCTACAATACATTACCATAAAACGCACGTGCTTACGTTGCGGCTTCTGAATACGGCAACCAACTTAAATAGGGTGGTGTAACGTAAAATCTTCCAGCTGTGCTCTTAGAAGTGAAACTTAGAAGTTCTTACCACATAGCAAAATCAAAAGATATTTGGATTAATTAACTATTCTTCTTACATAAGCTTTGAAGAGTTTTAACTTGTCTAGACGAAACGTCAGCAATAATGGAATAGATACTTTTTCCATTAAGCAGCTGAAGTATCTTCTATCCACGTGGGCATACTAGTATTTTCCATTGTCATGAATCAGAGACCATTATTTTTTGTGTAAGGTGCGTCGTTAACGTCAATCACGTGGGTGGGTATTGAGTAATTCCGGCCGCGTCAACTACGTCAGTCCCGGGAGTTCCGTCCCAGCTGAAACGTGAGATTCGGCGCCGACCTACCACGCTTCTCAGGGGGTTTCTACTTGCATATATATCCCCCAACAAGACCCCTCTCCAACCGGACAAGCTTAAAGTTCCAGGCTAGTGTATGTTGTCTCTAAGGAGAGAGGTGGTACAATGATGAAGGAAATAATGCGCGTGGTCCTGGCCCGTTTGTTAGTGTACTACTCCTGCTTTCGGTAGGTGCTTATCGGGAAAACCACGTAAAACTAGCACAGCCGCCCGCTAGAATTCTCCGGATAGTTTGTAACTCATAGTGTATAAAGCAAAATGTTATCATCGTGCCAACCCCCCCCTGCGTTTGCAGCCAGATGGTGCTAAAGCTTCCAGTCGCCGTTTCGCGAGTTTGCGCACCTTGGGCGGACGCTAAGGCGACGCATTCCAGGGCCGGCGCCGGGGCCAAGCCCGAGGGCGGGGGCGTGGGCGTGGGCGGGGGCGGGGGCGGGGGGCGGGGCGGCGTGCACAAGTGGCCGCGAACAGCAGATCGTTACACTGCGCGCCGCCGGCCTCCGCTGCGAGATGAATAATTTAGACGGGGGCGGAGGAGGAGACGGAAAGCGAGAGAGGCCAAGAGGGTCCAGAGAGGGGTGAGATGAAGGGACGAGGGAGTGAGGAGGGATGAGACGTGTCCAGATGTAATGACAGGGGGCGGGTGGGGGCGTGCGGAATTGGGCGGGAACGGGCTGAGGAGGGGCGGAGAGTGGGCAAAGGAGACGGGTGGGGATGTGGGGGGGGGGTTGGATGCGGGTGCTGGCGTGGGCTGTGGCGCGGCCAGGGGCGCGGGCGGGGATCCGAGTGGGGCGCGGAAGGGCTGGGTCGAATGGGCGGGTATGCGGGTGGGCGGGCCGGTGGGCCGGCGGGCGGGCTCGAGCTGGTGGCGACGGCGTGAGCGAGGCGGAAACAAGCGAACGGGGCCGAGTGAATGTGACACCAAACGAAACGGGCAAGGGTGAGACTGAGAGAGACGATCGGGGCAGCCCAAGAATTAAGCTTCGTTAATACCTATTATATTCAAAATCCGTTTTTCCGTAATTTGTTTGAAAAGTTCATAAAAATTACATACAATTAATTAAATTGGTATAATATACTTCCGTAATACACTACAGTTTCAAAAGCCGTCAGAGGAGATTACGAATACAACACGTTTTTAAAATGTCCGTTTTTCCGTGTCTCTAAAATGTTAGTCTTTGTAAAATGTCATAAATACTGTAGCTGCACTAGCGCATGTAGATGACGCCACTATATAACCCAATCGTAGATGAGGCTGCCTCCTGTTGAGTTACTTTCAGTTTTCACTGACCAGTCAAAAAGTCCGGCAATTTTCCGAAGACTTAAAAAAAATCTTTAGATGCATATCACTGGCATTGGCCTTGTCTTTGAGAATAATTTCTGCTTGAATTACTGGTTAGTACAAAGCATTTCCCTTTCGGATGGAGGTCAAACTCTATCAAATTTACTCCAGCTTTATGATGATGGGAGTGGAAATTCTCCATGTCCTGTGTGTCACGATCAATCATCTTCAACGTCGTGTGTTGAAGTATATTTGTTTCACCTGGTAATTGGTCTACTTGAAGGTCATACCAAAGCTTAATTAAAAACAGAGATGTCAAAACTATCATATTTTTGACCTATTTGTCGTAAATTTTAATTATTATTGATTATCATCTTTCTCCTCCATTGAATTGCATTAAAGAAGCGAGCTGCTAAGTCTGATACGAATTCACGAACAAAGAATATCAATTGAAGATTGACACAGCTTCAGTTACAAGCTTAATCTACCTTAAATCATGTCACGAATACTTAATTGAATGCAACATATATGAAAAAGTGTTGAGGAAAGCAAAGACCAAAGATATTTTGAATGAAATAGGAGAGATATAAATGAAGATCATTGAGCACTTCATACGGTACGGTTTTGTATAATCGGAAACGTAGATCATTGCTGAAAAACTTCGTACTTGAGAAGTATCATGATAACCACGCATGTTGGGGCTGGCTAATGAGGGCATACCAGTCGAAGTGACAAACCCTTAAAGTGTGATGATACGAAGATAATACTGAGAGCGTTGACGATTTTTTTACACTACTAGATGGGAGAAGAAGCTCAGTTCTAAATTTACCTCAAAACCATTTTTACGTCTACTACAACCCATTTTAGTAAAAATGGAACGAGGCAAAACTCATAGCCACAAAACCGTGAAAATGACTACTCTATTCTCAACTAAATAAGCGTGCGCTTAATGCCAGTGCATGCAGAAGCTTCTATCAACGCAACTAAATTATTTGAAAGTGAAAGTTAAGTTAACCTCCCCTCGTTCATGAGAATAAGAAACTAATTTGTATAAGCAATTTTAAAATTAATGTTTTAAAATAGAAATGTCGCAGGAGAATATTCAGATGCAGCGCACCTCAAAGTTTTAACAGGCGGAAGGAAATCTGCAACTGAGTTGCTCTGCAAAATTGCCGCTCTTCCCGCCTAAGCCTCGCTCATAAACCTCGAGCTCCGAGCGCAAGTGAACATAAGCTCCGCAAACCGGGCTCTATGAGCGAATGGCTGTTTGCGCCTGCTGCAACGGCTGCCCGCAACGGCTGCCCGCTGCCCGCAAGTCGCAACGGCTGCCCGCTCGTACCGCCTGGGCGCGCTGTGAGTGCGGCACATTTCAGGAGGTTGCGAAAGCATGCGATATTTGGCAACAATGCTCACGACTAACCAAAGTAACAATGCTTTGAAAAAATATAGAGTGGTTTTGTTACATACATTAAAATATAGCCATTAATTTGCATTATATTTCGAGGTCAAGGGCTTTGGAGAATATTATACATAAATAACGATTCCAATTTATATTTCGCCAACTATATCTTGTAAGTTACTTATTAAATAAGGAAGAACGTACTTCTTTTTTCGAGGACACTATTACAGAAAAGTCGTGTGAACGACGATATATTGTTTTTATAATAAATAGCAGCATCTACTAGTAATTGTATTAAAGCCTTCAAGGTTTGAACATAAACTACGAACTATACTAAGGTTATGGAGCTCAACTTAATATACGACTTATGATGTGCCCAAACATTGATTAATCGATTTCATATGTCAGTAATCGTTTCGTTTCTCTATCGATTCTGCAGGTTTGGTATCGATACTGGAATTCTATAGATTCTCCGATATGATAAGCAAAAGTCGGTACGTCATATGTCGGAAGTATCGCAACGTCTCTGATTAGATGATCACGGACGGCCCAGCAAGCCTCGTTAGCGAAGTCGACCTCCTAAACGTCTATTACGAAGATTAAGTTATCTCGCTGCAGATGAGTTATGCGAAAAAAAACATCGTTTTGTAATAACCATCGACTTCTATTCTGGGAATATTAATTAAGATCTTAACACGTAATACTCTCGTTTACCGACAGACTTTCATGCATGACGAACTTTAGAAAGGAGATCGAATTTACGGACGACGCTTAAATTGAATGAGCTGTGCAGAGTTCGGCTCGGAAGGAGTTTAATGAAAGAAGAAGAATAAAACCCAACAGCCCTAATCGGGCACAGGAAAGTGGTTGTCAGATGTAATTAAAATCCAATGCGCACAAAATTTGGCCTCTTGTAAATTGACATTCTGTTTTTAGCAAAACTGAGCAGACAAGGGTAAATTTATGTGTAAAGAGGCCAAAGGGTATCACTATTTATGATTAATAGTTTAAAATATTTAAAATGCATTGTCAACGTACAATAAAAGTGACAAATCTAAAAATGTTGTCAGTTTGCTGGAGAACAATTTTATTCTGAATGGAGTTGTTTATTTCGTGACCACCGTCGTTATACTCTATCGTTTGTATCGGGTGCTTTGTTAACTACTTCTTTTACCAATTTTGTTTTGTTAACTAATTCCTGTTAATAAAATGTACTATTTTATAATATTTTGTTCCACTAGACTAAAAAACGATATCTTTTTAGAAGTGTCACTTTTCGTGGGTTCTGAAGACATAACGAAAATGACAGTTTTAACAAATCCGAAAAAAATCATGATCTTACTTACCCCTAATTTTGTCTGTAAATTAGAAAAAATATTCAACATATAATCAATATTACAACCTACATTAAAATCTACACATAGCATTCTAAATAATTGAACTGTGAATTAGCATTACATCTAACGATTACAAACCTAAAAAAACTCAGGAAAATTTATCTCAGTTGTTCTTTTAGTTGTCTTTCTTGAATAAAATGTATCATTATCGTTTAGATATTCAATGGAAATGTTTGGTACTCAGTATTTCTCTCTCATAAGTACGATTGGCTATTCAGAGCAACTTAACAGAAAGTAAAAGAGTGGAAACCTTCAGCTAGGTGCCCACTTTTAGAATAATTAGTAAGCTGCGTATGACTTTGGTCTCATGCCTGTTGGACGACCGTGTTATGAAAAGATAAGACCAAGCACAGGGAATGATTAGAATATTGAATCAGAGAGAATGTTCCAAGCATAGAAATGTATAACTTCGCTTCGAAGGTGACTAAAGTCCTTGGACTAGAGGCCAAACAATAAGGCGAAGACTTCGTTAATGTAGCAATATGAAATCAGAGGTGATATCACCGATGCTATCTATTGTTGCCGCGATTTTTCTGAAGAATTTATAAATATTCAAAAATATAGAAGAAATACTATACATACGATGCTTTCACAATTTTGTGGAATGAAGAAGGAACACAGAAAGGATGTTATTTCATTGCAAGCGTTATCGAAAAACAGCTAATAATTACTTTACAGACACAGCTTTGTAGTATGGTCAATATCAACAACTACCTGGATGAACATTGGAGAATTCTAGAGGTAGACTGTTGGTCGTTTCTCTCGTTCTTTTCTGTTGGATTCTCCTCCGATCCATTTCAAGCAGAATCCAGACTAGAGTTTGAAACAACCGGCCATAGGACGAGAGCAATTGTTCTTTCAATTGTTCTTTCCTTTCCTCATTCTTATCAATGAGGACGGACGATGAGCTACTCCCTCATTGCCATACGACCCATTCTCCAAGCACTCAAAATAGATAGATAGATAGATAGATAGATAGATAGATAGATTTATTAAAGTTCGCTTTGAGCTAATGCTCGGTGGCAAACATGATAACAATTAGAATTAGAATTACTGAACATTTTCAACATTTACAATTAGGTTTACTATTAGAATTAGGGGTCGATATCATAGTTCCAATTTATTTCTAGCTAACTCTAAATTCACTTCTAGTTTACATAACACTTCACTACCCTACACTACACTGCACTCCCCTTCACTACACTACACTCCCTTCTCCTCCACTACACTACACTTCACTGTATAAGGGACATGATAATAATTACAACAATAACAATATAAGAAATAATGATAACTTAAAATTTTTCCCAAAGCTAATGACATTAACAATGATGATAAATTTGTCAGTAATAATATAATAATAATAAAAGTAATAATAATATTAATAATCATATATATTAATAATAAATACCATCAATGCTGAAAGTAAGTATACATCAGGGCAGAGCGGAATGAGATGAGCTGTAGCATTATCTAAGAAATTAACGCGTCGTCGTGGGTGGAACCCTTGTTCACAATCATTTCGCGAATTAAGGTACGTTACGAAAGGATGCGCTCATCCAAGAAATCACACTATCACAAGAAATTGTGAGTCCACTAATGAAGCTCTGTGGTCAGGGAGGACTTAAGAGACAACTGCCGTCGACACCAGTTATGAAGCGTGGTCAACATCAAACAGGGCTTGTGTGACAATTCCAGAGGCATATTGTTTCACTGGATTCCTCCGATACGTTTCAAGTACATTACGGAGTAGTACTAGAAATAACGAGCCATAGGCTGCACGATCCTTCCCATTCTCAGTCTCATCCTTCGGGATTGGCAATGAGCTCTACCCTTACTCTCGATTGACCCATTCTTCTTGCACTCCAAAGATTGTCAACACTGAAAGAATCTACAGGTGCGGCAGCATAACTTCCTTTTTTAAAATGCGCGCCATTCAGTTAGTTTATGTCATAGCGGAGCGCTAGTGGTCTCGTTCAAGAGAGGGTACTGTAAAGTTTTGTCCCGACACAGTTCAGTCGCCATCATGCGTTGGAATAGTGAGGAGCGTGCCTTTGCCGTTGAGGCCTACTTTTCAAGCGGATGTTCGGTTATTGCAACACAGCGTGCATTTCGGAATCGCTTTAATTTAGCCCCGTTGGCTCCCGTCCCAGACCGCAAATCAATTGTTACATGGGTCACTACATTCAGACAAACTGCAAGTGCGACAAAACGAAGAACTGGAGTCCCTCGGCCCGTTAGATCACCTGAGAACATTGAAGCAGTGAGAGCGTCAATGTTGCGAAGTAGGGGGGATATGCCGGTTCTGAAACAGGAAGTGCTTATCTTATCAGCTTATCTTATCTACTTCCGGTCCACCGCCCCCACATCCGGTGTAAACAACCGGCGCCACCAATTATAATGGCAGGAAGTGCTTATCTTATCACCTCTTATCAGCTTATCTTATCTACTTCCGCCCGCCCCTCCCCTCCCCCCGCCCCTCCCCCTCCCCCCGCCCCCACCCCACTTCCGATGTCAACAACCGGCGCCACCAATTATAATGCCACCCACCGAAAGTCAACGAGCCAGCCCCCTCCCCCCCCGCCCGCCCCTCCCCCTCCCCCCGCCCCCACCCCACTTCCGATGTCAACAACCGGCGCCACCAATTATAATGCCACCCACCGAAAGTCAACGAGCCAGCCCCCTCCCCCCCCCCACTTCCGCCCGATGTCAACAACCGGCGCCACCCATTATAATGCCCCGCCGAATGTCAACAATCCTTCACCCTCCCCCCCCCGCCCACCCGATGTAAACAACCGGCGCCACCATTTATAATGCCCCACCGACCGGGGTCAATGACCCCTCTCCACCCCCCCCCTTGCGACCTCTGGTGGCGAAGTGTGGAAGTGTGTGTGCACTCTGGTGGTGAATTGTGGAAGCGTATGTGTCTGCGCTCTGGTGGTGAATTGTGGAAGCGTGTGTGTGTATGTGTGTGTTTCAAAAATGCTGCTGCCTGAAGCGGATTCGAACCAGCCTCAATCCCATTTCCTGTGTGGGAGGCGACCAGCACTTTGGCTCTGAGCTACGGTGACATCTCGAGTCAAACTGTCTGCTTTGGGGTACAGATATTACACGCGGTCGGAAGGCTGGCGGCCGGGTGGATGATAAGGGGGGGGCAGGGGCGGGCGGCTGAGGGTGCGCGCTGCGGAAGTAGATAAGATAGCGGCGGGCAGGTGTCGACGCGGGCCGCTGAGGGCGCGCGCTGGCGACCGGATGTTGATAAGATAGCGGCGGGCAGGGGCCGGCGCGGGTGGCAGAGGACGCGCGCTGCGCAGACTAATGAGTATAGAGATACGCGCGCTCTCTATGAGCGATTCGGGGAACGAGTTGGAGTTGTGAGCAACGTCGGGCGCGCATTTTGAATGCACTCTATATAAGATAGCCAGCCGCGCGTCTCTCTCTCACTCTCTCTCTCGAGAGAGAGAGCGCTGACGCTCGCTGCCCCGCTGAAAAGACTTTCATAATAGAAGAAAGGGAAACCCTAAAAGGCGGTGATAGGAAAAACAAATGAAAGACAATACAAATTGAAAGAATGTTTTTGTTTATTGAAATCAAATAAAAATCAAATTATACATAGAATAAATAACATTCATGTTTGTTTGCCTGTTAGATATTTAGCGATTTCCCCACACAATTTCACCGTTAAACTGCGGTGGACTTATCACCAGTGACAACACATCCCCCTCTTGTCGACATATCACACCACCCCTCGTCGAGCTCGTCGAATAGCTCGTTGAGCTATTGCCTCGGCGTTACGTCGTCGACATATTTCATCACAGAGAGCCTCCAGGACCTCTCGAACCGCTACTCTCTCGTTGGCGGGAAGTGTGCACATGACGTTGCAGAGATAAATGTACGCCTGCATAATGATTCTATCATCCACCATCGATGCCATAATGTATTCATCTAGATTCAGATAAGCTTCGGGTGGGGGAGGTTTTAATTCGCGTCGACACATAGGACATGTGTTGTTCACGTCTAGCCATGTTTGCAAACACTCAAGACAAAAAAAGTGATTGCACGGTGTGCGCGCCATCACAGGCGGGGGAGTGTCATCGTTTTGACAAATGGTGCAACATAGAGGAGGGGATGCAGTGGATCGAACTTCCACAAAAGGAGGTGGAGGCGGTGATGGTGGCGGTGTGTCACTTGTCCATTGGTCTTCCATTTTTCTTCTTTTTGTTTCACGTCAAAATATTAAACAGATAAAAGCAGCGAACACGAAAGCAAAGTTCAGGAGGGCTACACCAACAATGATGCTATCTATCCAATTCATAGCACACACACGTCACAATATTCCTCTTACAAAACACACACACATCATTCCGTTTCAATGGCCGAGATCCGTTGTCGTGTTGAGCGTAGTGCTGCGTGCAGACGAGAAGGGTGACGGTTTGTCACGACGGGCAGCCCGACGGTGCGGCAGCGTCCTCCTCCTCAGAGTAGTGTTGGATGCAAGGCTGGCGGAGATAGATGCAAAAGCGACAATTCCGCTTCGACGGCGGCGGTCCATCGATGTGCGTGCGTCCGCGATTCCAATGCTCTTTACACGAACGAAGTTCTTCAATACACGGTAGTTTTTTGATGTCTTCAGGGAGTTTCTCGAAAACGCGCTCAACCTCGTGAGACGCGGGCCAATGACACAAAAATTCGACCGGCAATTGACTCAATGTATCCGAGTCGAGAAGTGTAAGCTTGTAATCGGCTTCATACAACTTTCTGAAAGCGCGCTCGATGTTTTCGCGCGTCTCTCGCCTGATCTCTTGTCTGGTATGCTCCAATACTTCGGCAACGTAGCAGATGAGCGGATGAGCGGATGCGTACGACGGAACAGTCGACATCGTACTGATGAGCGACGCGGTGGAGAGCGTGATTATAACATGCACGAACCTGTTCATCTTATCGTTCTCGAACGGAAGAGGCCGATTACACAATCTCCCTTTTCGACTCCTCCCCTTCATGATGCAACATGCAGGAACTTGTTTATCTTATCGTCCTTGAACGGAAGAAACCGATTACACAATCTCACTTTTCGGGTCCTCCCCTTCATGTTGCAACATGCAGGAACTTGTTCATCTTATCGTCCTTGAATGGAAGAGGTCGATTACACAATCTTCCTTTTCGACTCCTCACATTCATGATGCAATAAGTGCGGTCGATTGACACTCATCCAGTCGTACAGGGCGATGACGTGCTGCCCTGCTAAGCTAACATCACCGCAAGCGTAGAGTTCGCGGTACGCGCGTAAACACTCCTTCAGCGGAGGGCATCCGATCGACTCCAGATCAACAATACGTTTTCCTTGAATAACATCCAGCAGCCACTCTTTCTTCTGTGCTCCCTTAACGTATATCGTTGTGACACCTTCGAAAGCTTTCAACATCACAAACGTCCTGTCTCGATAATCGTAACGGCCGCTACTCCACGGCGGTGTGGCGTGATGGCAGCTTTTGATCCACCACACTTGTCTCTTGTCGTCGCTGTTCAAAGTATAGAAAGGTCGCGGTGGACGAAAGGTGAATTTCTGAACGAACCGTTCCTCAGGATCATCTTTGGGGGCCCGGATGACGGTTAGCACTTTGATAATGAATTGTCCACCTATCCAAAACCCTTGAAGATCAGCGACAGCTGTGAGCACACGTCTTCTTCTTCTTCTTCTTCTTCTACCGGATTCGTTTTCGCGCCACGGGGTGGTCGGCTGTGTTGACCACAAAGTCCCCTCCCCCTCGTTCTCGTTTCGAAATGATTTTTCTTCTTGCGAACTGTTCTGTTCAGGTGAAGAAGAAGCATTGTCTCGCTGTTCGTCTTCTTCTTTCAATAGATTGTATAAAGAATGTTTCACGTAGCGCAACATGATCAAAGGAGCGCAGACACAGTTACAGAGGAAAACAAAAAATCGAATGACACAGCGCAATGATGACTCATCGAGCAGGGTAGCAGAGACTCGCTTTCGCACGCGACAAGAACTGACGATTGTCGTGCTTTCGTCGTCCTTCTTATACAAGACTGTGACGTCAGCAAACATGTCGAAGTGTGATTGGCTTATCGCGCGAGGATGCAAATCCCTCTTAAGCTTCAATGTCTCTCGCATGTACCCACGAATTATGGCGTGAGTCGAAACCGAGCCATTTCACGAGGCGAAGCGGACCCTTTTTCCGTACGACACGCTCGACTAAATATCGATCGAGATATCGCGTGCGATGCAATTCCTCGGTATAGAAGCGGCCCTTGATTGTTTCACCTTGCAGATCTTCTAGCGAGTACGCGACGGGATTCGAGAGATGCACACGAACGATTTTGAAGAGTTCGGTTCCCCATCGCGCTTCGTAGCCTTTCCGAAACGGTGAGCTTTTGTACGTGCTCACCCGAACAATGTCCCCGACGCGAAATCGATTTGTCCTCAGGAGACGCGGGTCGAGCGTTTTCACTTGCCCGTACACCGTGCGCATGAGTCTATCGTCCTTGACGTCCTTCGGCTTCATGTCGATTGTTCGATGTTTGGTATTGTTGTAATCTCGGAGGAGGGTGGGGAGCATAAGGGTCCACCGTCGCGTCCCCTCGGCGGTGAAGCGTCTCCACATCCGCTCCTTGAGCGTTCGATTGAAACGTTCGACAACGCCGGCTTTCACGTTGGAAAAGGTGGAATAATGACGAATGTCACGCTCTCGGAGCCACTTGTTGAGTGCGGTATTGTAAAACTCGGTGCCTTGGTCGGTTTGTAGGAAGTGAGGCACTCGCCCGCTCGACGTCACGATGCTGTTGAAAGCCTTGACGACTTCCGCTCCCGTCTTTTTCTTTATCGCTTCCGCCCAGGCGTACTTGCTATACACGTCGATGACGGTGAGAATGTATCGCATTCCTCGATTGCTTTTGGAGTACGGTTGCATGTCGACCAAATCGGCTTGCCATAGATCATCGAGTCCTTTCGTTATCACCCGCCGTCTCGCGTAACGGCGTCGGGCAGGCGCATGCAATTCAGCAGCGAGTCCTTGTCGAACGGTCGGCAATACGGTCGTCTTCTTCTTGTTCTGCATGGTTAGAGGCACTAGCCGATAATACCGGCGTCACGCAATTCATCTTCTATTTCTACTATTTCACCATCGAGCCCATTGTTACCGGCCGTTTTCGAAGCGTGTAACAGACTTAACCTCTCCACAAGTGTGTTCGGATCGCGCCAATATTTGTAGTCTGGTGCCGTCACAAAACATAGACCACTCCCCTTCTTCTTCTTCTTCTTCTTACTTTCTTCAAGTCTTTTGCTTTGTCTTTCCCCTCCACCGAAAAGACGTGAGATAATTGTACGATATTTCCATCGATTTCCTTTCGTGTTAAATGGACAACTCGATTTGAAGCTCTTCTTGTGCGCGGAAGTGAGTTCGAGAATTGTTTTGTATTTTTTCAAATCGTCTTCCGTGACATCCTCTAAGTTGGGTCGTTTTTCAAAAAGGAGTTCGAGAAGACCAGGTTCTGGATAGAATGTGTGACCCTGAACAGAGAATGTTCCATCTTCCGGGTCAAGTTCTAGGATGGAGTTACCGATGTGAGGTCGCCCTCCTTTATAGTACGGTTCGAAAGTCGTATCGCCTATGTCGAGCGCAGCATTCGACAAGTAGCTCCGTAATTGCTCATAATGTTGACTGTGATCATCTCTATTTCTTTCTGTGTTCCCTTCTTCTTCGTCTTCGACCTCTGGGAGAGTTTGGAAGGAGGACCCTTCTTCTTTTTCTTCTACTCTTGATTCCGATTTGATTCGCGTGGACGATGGGTTGTTCTTTTTTCCCTCTCTTTGAGAGCGGTGCAGCGCTTTCGAGACGGGCGTTGTGAGATAAGTATCGAGTATTCGATTGCGCATCGTTTCGGCGTCTTTCAAGATGCTCATTTTGTTGCGAATGTTTTCGCGTGCCTTCCCCACCTCCGTTTTCAACCTCTCTTCCGACGTGACGAGTCGAGGGGGAGCGGGTGGTGAGGAAGGACGAGGACGCGCTGTCTTTCCACGCAAGCTCTTTTTCGTTTTCTCAAGTGCATACAGCGTTTTCAAGTCTATGTTTGATCGTTTGTTATTTTTTTTAGTTGTTTCACGGTCTACATTTCTTCTTCTTCTCAAGTTTTCGCGAATCTGTTTTATTTTTTTCACACGTCCTCCTATTTTGGATTTCACTTTCATCACTCCCGCCACACCGAGCGCGGCCGCTCTTTCACCGACACTCGCGTCTCTGGACGTGACGCGCTCCCACGCTGTCTTGGCGAGTGCTTCGTCTGCCCTTTTGCGTTCCTCACCGCTTTTGTAGTTGTGGTAAGCGATGTCGTGTTCCCTACACGCTTCGTCCAAAGGATTAATACCGCGGTCACCTCTTTGCAGTCTCTTCATGAGCTTTGTACCGGGCCCACAAAATTGATATCCGCCGGGAATGTGAAGTTCGAAGGGCAGTTTGCCTATCGCCCGATTCAACATCCGTCCTATAAATCCTCTTCCGCGATAGTGTCGGTCCCCCCGTCCCGCGACATTGAAATGCTGTCGCACGTACACCATGGCGTAGAGTGAAGACTATAGCGAAAGAAAAGATATTATATAACCTTAAAATCAGCACCACCACCATTGTCCGTCGGCACGAGAAACCGGTCGAAGCCCGATCGATAACGACCATTATGAAGCGCACTTGGTTTACAGATGACCACAAAAGCAAAACGGTCGGCGTTCCACACGTTGGAACACACCGCCTTAAAATCGTTGAATGTACGGAAATCGTTTCCGACGTGCTCTTTGTAGATATAATCGAGGTTGTTATCGTCTTGTCGGAAGATGATAATCATATTCGCGTTATCACGAATCAACTGCTTGGGAATTTTGGTGTACGTTTGACATAGATAGAGCACGTCCGTGTGTTTATGTCTCCCGGCCGCGAAGTAGGCTTTGATGCAGTCTTGTTTTTCGGTGGCGATGTCGTCGAAAATGAAAACACTGTCGGGCGACGCCGCGGCTGGCGGCACGATGCTATCGTGTTGCGAAAACGAACGAAAAGGAAGGAGTCCGTCGCAGACTTGCTTCAAGTACATGTACATGGGCTGCGTGTCTGTGGTGGAATATAAATACACGTTGCGGAACGCCAGTCCGAACTGTCCGGTGAGAAGCGAGACGACCACGTTTGTCTTTCCACATCCGGAAGGTCCCACGATAAGAGCGCGCACGCTATCTGGGAAAAGCGGGCCGTGTCGACTCTTGTTCTCATCATCTTGCCCACGCCATAAGGCCGTCACGTTCACGACGGGCAGTGTCGCCGATTTTTGAACAACGTTCATCGCCTTGCGAAGAAAGAGAGAGACTGTTTGCATGCTAGCGAAGGAGACTGTTTTTAAAACCAACAAAGGAGAGTGGGAGGGGGAAAGGGATACCCTACTCGGTGTGTGATAAGGATAAGAAATGAAAAAAAAATATGAATAGAAATACATCATTTTATTGATAATTAAAAAATACAAATGTGACACATTACACATGACAGTTATGGTTGTCTGTTGGGGTAGACATCGATACAATTGCCATCTGCACAGCTCTCGCTAACCAATTTGCTGCGTTGCGCGCGCATTCGCCGACGTCCAGTGGAAGAAGATCGCAGCAGACCGTATCCGGTGAAGTGGATGTTGATCGTTCTGTCGTCGTCTTGCGGCGTCGCGATGATGCTGTTTTTTGATCTTTCGCTCTTTTGGTTTCTCGTCCTTTCTGGTTTTCTTCTTTTTTTTCGATGTGCAATGCATCGGACAGGGATGACCGCATGCAGAAGGAAAATCAGTTGATGCCACTCTCACCTCCATGTCCTCCCCCTCCTCCATGTTTTCTTTGATGTCAATAAAAACTGCGAGTTGCGAATCGCGAGACGAAGAAGAATCAACGTCGTCTTCACCGGGCGAAGCAGATGGAGCTTCTTCTTCTTCGTTCATCATCTCATGAAGGAAAGACACGGAATGATGGTAGTGCACGAAACACGCGACGTCTTATACGATCACGTTTTTCTTCACCACAAAGTCGTCGATTGGTGCGTATTGCACTTCCGTTTTGTAGATAATGACACAATAGGCTGTGACGTCGGCAGGCATGGCTGTACCCGTTTCCCACGTGATCTTGATGTCGGTTTGCGAGGGGAGTACGGCAGACGCTCTGGCGGAGACGTCCCACACAATAATAGGAAACCAAGTATTCAGATACCTATATTCCATGCTCGAGATGGGATTGCGATTGTAGTAAGAACGTTCAGCTTTTTGCATCATTTCAAAAAGATACGGGTGCCATTTTTCATCGCCAGTATAAAATTTTACATTGCATTGAAGTTCGGAATAAGGGTAAAACTCGTCGTTTAAATACAGTTTTGCTCTTGTCATATCGTTACCATCGAATTCACCCGAATTCTGTTTCAGGTCCTTGTCTCTCCCCGTTTGCATTCCAAAGAAAATGTACAAGGGATGATCCTCTTTTGCGGCAGTCTTCACCGTCCACTGAAACGGTCCCATGCCTCCACTTGGAACGTTGGGGTATTCGTGAAGTTCCCATCGTCTGAATTGCACGGGGATCGGTCGCCGACTGTCCAGCGTTCGCGTCACCGCGAGGGAAGCTGCATCATTCAGTGTCAAATGAGGCATTCTCCAAATCACATCCGTCACGGTAATCGTTGTTTCATCTGGTGTGTCGATTTTCGTCGTGAGACATCGATTATCGTGACGTCCTCGAATGAGGACGAGGTCGTGTTTCACGCCAGTCATGATACGCGTGTGATCTTCGAAAAATCCCATCCACAGTCGCAATGGCACGATACCGTAAAATTTTCCCCCGGTCTTACTGAGCATGAATTTGGTGTTGCTGAAAGCAGACTCATATAATAGAAGGTCTTCGGTCCAACATGCGTTGCCAAATGATCTTCTTTCTGCCGGCGAAAGGAAACACACGTTCTTCATCGTGCTCGTGATGCCCGGATTTTTCACAACGTCGACGATCACGTTGTTGATTTCGTAACGAATTTCGCTAAAAAGAAAGGCGAAAGCATTGTTGATCAATTCACAGTTGGTGCGTGTGGCGGTGCCCGTTTTGACAGCAGATCCCGTGATGACGAGCGAACTCTCGCAAGGTAAGAGAACGGCGTCCTTATTCACGATACTAATGCGAATTTCATCGTTTTGACCAAACGATTTAATGTATGGAAAGTGTTCGTGAACAGCTTCGTTGACGATGTGGTGTTTTATATTCTCCTTGCGGAGAATGTCGATCGCGTGTTCGTCCACAAATTCAATTGAAGAATTGGTCTTCATTTTCTTCGACGACATTCTTCGGTTTTCTTCTTTTTAGAAAAAATATAGTAACCCAACGCTCGTAAGGTTTGTCGACTGGATGGTGTTAACGTGGTGAGCGGACAAAGCACTCTGTGCCTCGGTCGCGGTACGACCTGCATTTTATAGTGCTTTTTCAATGTTCTTTTAGAAGAAAGCGGCATTGTGATTGCTTCTGGGGCGTACGAGTAAGGTGCACGTCAACGGTGTTTCCGAGTACAATGGAATCAGATGACCATCCGCATTCTCCAGTCGAATTGATATCTCATCGATCCAACGGCGCGTGACGCGGTGAAAGATTTTTTCAGCCGGCCTTTCTTCGACGATGGCGGCGGATAAATCGTTCACGTGAAACTGATACAGCACGTGCGCTATGCGATGGTTTATATATCCACTTTCGATCACGTTACACGTCACGAACACCTCGAAATCTTTCACAATCGTCGGCGCAGCATCAGCCGCCACGTACACCCCGAAAGATGTGGGTGACACGGTCTTTGAAAATCCGAGGAGAGGACCGATGGACTCGGCGTGATCGAAACGCAGCGTGAATGACGTGTTGACGCGCACTTTGTTCGTCTGCGGGTCCGCTTCCAATTCGAAAAAGTGCTTCTTCGCCGCAAAGTCGCCGGGAAACTGTTGGTGTAGATTGCTTGATATACGATGATAGATGTCTTCTAAAGTATACGTACCCGGAGAGACGGACAGACTATAGCTTGCTGGAGCCCCATCCCCCTCGACAACTTCGTAGTGGAGTCGGTTGTGACCGTCCTTCACGTTGCGAATGGTGTGAACGGTGCTGAGATGCACTAAGGCAATCTCATATACATCATTCGAGAGGTCGACACCCGGCGCAAACTTCACCGAGACCTCTGGACCCTTCCCGATTAAGGTGTACGTGCGCATGACACAATCGTCACAAGCAAAATGACAATGTCCGGTGTTTAATCTTCCTTTTTCTTCTTCCATTCGTGAAAAAGAAATTGCAAACATAACTTGCCGCAATTGTTCGCGTTGTATTGTTGAACTTGACGTGTGTTGTACGTCACGTGCTGTCTTTGCATGTATCGAAGGAATTCGGGAGGGGGCGGAAGTCCGAACGAATCGAAATAACGCACCGTTCGGCCTCGTTTCGCGTACGCGACGAAATGAGTACCGTCGCCGCTGACGTCGTCGAGATTGATGACGCCGCACTCACGCTCCGCCCTTGTTCTTTTGGGCAGCGCATCCCGAGTAAACACACCACGAAAATGAGGAATATTCAAAATCTTCGCAAAACGTGACATTTCCTCGTGCGTGAGCGCTCGACGCGGTACTCCGCTCATTCGTTTTTTTGAGGCCTCCCCCTCCTCCCCTTCGTCTTCCTGCTCGTTCGAAGCATTTTCGCGGCCCTTAGCAACACGCCCGAGCCTTTTTTGGTCTCTTCCATGACCTTGTTATGACGCACCATTTCCGATAACTCTTTGTTTTTATTTTTGGCGTTTTTCACAGCGTTTGCGATAGCGGTCGCGCCGCCTGCGACAGTCCCGAGCGCGCTCAGTCCGCTGAGGATGGTTGGAATCAGAGGGATGAGGGCGGGCAGAAAGCCGCCTCTCTTACTCTTTCTACCGCCACGCGCCGTACTCGTCGTCTTCCGTCCTCGTACGCCTCTCCCCTGCAGACGACGATTCCCCCTCCTACAGGGACCGCCGACGCACCGACCTCGCAAAGAAATGCCGCGACCCATCGCGGTCGGAGTAATCACCGCGTCGGAAACAGGAAAAGAATCAGTTCTTGTCTCTCTCTGTGCACCTCTTTGTCGTAACTTCCTATCAGGTTGTCTCCTACAATCTCTCGTCGTTGTTGTTCTACACACGGTGCGAACCATGCCAGTACTAATACACGAGCGCAAGTGTCGAAATATATATACAAATCTGATCGATCTTTTTCAACCATCACTCGGGAATGGCGCCCATCAAGGACGTCATGGGAATGGTGCTAAGCAAAGACGTCAATGATGCATTTGAGGTGCCACCAATCATTTTCCCCATTATCTTTGTAAGACTGGAAACGACTGGATTGAGGTTTTTCAAATTTTCTTTATCGTTATTGAAGACATCACGCAACTTACGGAATTGACTTACCATTTGCTCATATGTTACTTACGTTAAGGACCTTACGGAGCTTAATCTTGAGAACAGTAACATCGTTCACCACTTCCAACACTCGGCTCTGAGAGCTGTTAAAGAGTTTCTCGAGATTAGAATAATCTGCCTCGAGCTTTTTCAATTTTTCTTCGCAAACGGATGCGTTATCGACTTCCTCACGCAATGCATTTAAACGACTCGTCAGAGTTTTACCTAAACTCGTCTTGCGTTTATCGACTTCCTCCTGCAATACTTTCTTCACATCGAGCATTTCCAATTCTTCTATCTTTGTTTCGAGATTAGAAAAATCGTTTTTGACTAGTTCTTTATGTATATGAAAAAGATTCTCCGCGTGTTTCTTCGCATCCGCCAGCGTGCCATCCAATTGCGATTTAATCACAACGTCCGAGCTGTTTGTGCCAGGGCCTACTTTGCGAATAAGTTTGTCATGAAAATTGAAATTACCGGACGAACCGACTTGCGGTAACGTGTCCAAGAGCCTGGGAGGAATTTTACTTTCGAGCGCCTTGCATTCGTTTTTCGCGCACGCCTTTAATTGATTTTCCTGTTCTCCGAAACGCGTAGAGAGCTTCTGCTCGAGAGCATCGAGGTCGCTTTCTTTGATCACGGTTTCCATAGTCTCATCAACTCTCCTTATACGCTTCACAACGTCATCGATTTGTTCATCGATGTATCGCTTTGTGACGGCGTGACGCGCCCGAACCGCATGTCCGAAGACATCCATCGCATCGATACGACTGAGAGTTTTGTTTTCGACTTGCGAGTTTTATATTATCATTTGATTTAAATAAAGAAAAACTTTTCAAATGCACTATTTGATATCCTGTCACAACCTTGTATGGTAAATTTTGAAATGAATATAATAATTTACATTATAAATATTTGATACATTTTCCTCTGTAATTTTATCACCTTCATATTGTATTTTTAAGTTTGAGGATTTGGGGAATGGAGTAGGAAAATAAGAAGAACTCTGCACTTATATTTCATATTTTGTTTTATTCTGTAATATATACATCATTTTTTCAGTTGTGCAATAAACATTTTGGCAACAATTATTGAATGTATTAAAAAATTGATATAAATATAAGAGAGACAATCATTTTGTTTTATTTATTAAGTTGTACATTATTTCCTTTTTTTCTAGAAGTCCATATTGCTTGAACCATATTAAGAGATTTTCCCAACTTGTTTGTTTCAATAAATCTTTGTACTTGTATATAAGTACAACACTTGCTTTATTCTTAGGATGAATCCCAAGAAAAGTTAAATGCGGCCTTTCCGCTAAAAATTCTTCTTTGCCTATGGCTTCAATTTCTGATGTAAATCTATAAAGAAAAGTATTATTGCATGATTTAAAAAAAAACCTTTTTACAAACATATTAAAACATATTTTACATACCTTGTTGGGAGAAATACATCGAATGTATTGTGCAGAGTCGCTACATACGATGATTTTTTATATGCCTCACTGACAGTGAGGTGTATGTCTGTAATTTCGAAGAAAATACCTTTCGGCAACTGCCTCATGTTTACTCGAATTGTAGTGGCTTCCATCTTTTTTATTAATGCTTCCCACGAACTAAACAATGAAAACAAACATTTTTAACGACAACTCAGAGTAAAACAGCTACAAGGAAAATTATTTCACTTACTCGGTCGTTCTTTTCGACGTGTATATAAATACAGCACTATTACTAATCTGTATGCAGTCTGTGTTGACATTCATTTGTACTGCTTGCATTGCATTGTCTTCCTGTCTTGAAGAGAACGGGAGAAGCATGTTGTTTTTTGATGTTTCTTCTACCAGAGCAATGGACTGATCTCCCTCATCATCATATAATAACTTCAATGTCTCTTCACACGCTTGTTTCTTTATCACTTTTCTTTTTTCTTTTACCTCTTCTGATATACTTTAAAAAAAAGAAACACTTTGAAACTACTCACTGAATGTATGATATATGAAATTGAAAAAATTGAAAAAGACTTACAGTTTTCGTTTTCGAAGTGCTGGTGGCGATGTTTCAACCAATTCTCCAGCGAAGTCCATGGAGTCTTCTGGCATCCCGTTCATGACGTGTTGCGAGCTGCTCATGGTGTCTAGCTAGTTGGGGCACGCGAGCGAGTGAGCGTTGCTCGAATGGAACCCCTTTTTAAGTCGGCGCGTTGAGATTATTAAATTATCTGTGACTTCACTCTCTCTTCTGATGCTCCAATTAGAATGTCCGCTGGACCGCCGAATGCTTCCACTATCTCTTCCGGCGCACCAATTAGAATGTCCGCTGGATCGGCGGATGCTTCCACTATCTCTTCCGGCGCTCGAGTGATATCAATACATCCTGTTTTCCTAATTATCTCTTCCGGCGCTCGAGTGATATCAATACATCCTGTTTTCCTAATTATCTCTTCCGGCGCTCGAGTGATATCAATACATCCTGTTTTCCTAATTATCTCTTCCGGCCCTCGAGTGATATCAATGACATCCTGTTTTCCTAATTATAACTTCCGGCTGTGGTCGACTGCTGTTCTTATCACTATCGCTTGGGGGAGTGATGAATGGCTTCTGCGCATGCGCACTGCACGTGCTGGATGTGATAGTGTGAGATAACATAGGGTTTAAAACTCCATGTCCACAGAGCTCTGCCATTAGTCTGCCATTGCTCTTGAAGCGTGCGGACCTTCTTGTGTACTGCTATTTCAGTGTTGACGTCGTGTTAGTCACGTGTGATTCAACTCTGTCTTGTGTACTGCTATTTGAGTGTTAGTCACGCGTGATTGTTAGCATTCAGTGATTCGATTTGAGATGAAGAAATTTCTGTTAAATCGGCACATTCGTGACGAAAGTGAGTCTCATGCAGGTCGACAAGCGGAAGTGTCTTCTCCGCAGCGTGAGGATGGTAAAATAAATTTCTTTTAATAGGAGTGGTTAGTGATGTGTTGTATGATTATCATTTATGTATGTGTTTTCATGGATTCTATAGATGTCCCGTTTCTATTCAATCGTCGTGACGAAAGTGTGTCTCATGCAGGTCGACAAGCGGAAGTGTCTTCTCCGCAGCGTGAGGATGGTAAAATAAATTTCTTTTAATAGGAGTGCTTAGTGATGTGTTGTATGATTAACATTTATGTATGTGTTTTCATGGATTCTATAGATGTCCCGTTTCTATTCAATCGTTGTGACGAAAGTGAGTCTCATGCAGGTCGACAAGCGGAAGTGTCTTCTCCGCAGCGTGAGGATGGTAAAATAAATTTCTTTTAATAGGAGTGGTTAGTGATGTGTTGTATGATTATCATTTATGTGTGTGTGTTTTGTTTGATTCTATAGATTGTCCGTACCAACAACAACAACAAAGAGACATTGCAAACGCTCCCCAATGGACGGACGTCGTTCAGTCTTTAAACGCCCGTGTATTTCGAGGTGTCATTTTGAATCCTCCTCCCCCACATGACATTGCGGATCCGGTCGAGTTTCTCAACCGTTGTCGTGTTCCCTTCCATCGTAAGATGTTTGAAGAGCTCAACAACACTCTCGGTCGATCTAATTTCAAAATTTTCGCGCAACTCGAGTGTCAGTTTTTAATTGAGAAAGAGAACGTCGAGACGCACGAAATTGTAGGGGTGCTGCAGCCTATCTTTCTTTCGGCACGAACGGCTGTGTTAACGCAAGCGGATGACATTTCGGAATTTTTCCTTTCTAGTATTGCACAACCTATAAATTCCAAATTCGACGAGTTTCCCGAGAGAGATTCCGGGAAATCGTTGGCCTCTATCGTCGCTCTTCATGTTTCGGCTCACTTGTTTGAACCTATCGCTCATTCTGCCTCATCTTATCTTCCTCTTCCGGCAACCATCGCGAGACGTCATGGTGTGATCAACGTGCAAAATCGAGACGAGAAATGTTTCCTGTGGGCGGTGGCTTCGGCTCTTTTTCATAAACGTCAGCCCCCACACATCAGAATTTTCAGTCCCCAACGTACCAGTATCTATCAAACCCTTTTCGATGAATTGGAAACCAGTCTCGATTTGCGCGGCATCTCCTGGCCCCTGCCCGTTCACGAGATCAAACGTTTCGAACGTCAAAATTCTACCTTTTCGTTTAACGTTTTCACGTTAGACTATGATTCGGCCAACAAAACTTGGAAAATCGTAGGTCCTGTACACTTTTCGGGGTCGAAGAAAGAGAACCATTTCAATTTCTTGTTGATTCATGGCGATGGCGGACAGTCCCATTACGTTTGGATCAAAAATTTAAGTAGACTGATTCAGTCTCAACATTCGGCTCACAGCCATAGGATTTTCGTTTGCGACAGATGTTTGAATGTGTTTTACTCGCAAGCGCATCTCGAGGCTCACGAAATTGATTGTCGATCCGTGGGGTCGCCCGCACGTTTGATCCTTCCGTCGGAGACGAGCAAAGAGGAGGAGCGCTTCATGCAATTTCAGCACCTCGAAAGACAACAACGATGCCCGATCGCGGTTTATGTTGACTTCGAAGCGCTCACGGTCCCCGTGTCTTCATGTGAGCCGTCGTTGAATGGATCCTTCCTTCAACCATATCAAATTCACAAACCCTTTTCGGCCGCGCTTCAAGTGGTGTGCTCGTTTGATGAGTCGCGAAATCAACTGGTCAACTTTCACGGTCCCGACGTCGCGATACAATTATTAGCATTCTTAGAAGGTCTCGCGAAAGATTATGAGCAACTTTTGAGTCATCCTTCTCCCCTCGTGATGAACAACGAAAACGAGGCGTCTTTTCAAAATTCCGAAATATGCCACATATGCAAAGGACCTTTTCTTCCAAATTCCGTTCGCGTCAGGGACCACGATCATTTTTCGGGTGTCTTTCGCGGCGCGGCTCATCAAGCGTGCAACGTCAACTTTCCCGCACCAAAGTTCATCCCCGTCGTCATGCACAACGGGAGCGGTTACGATTGGCATTTTCTCCTTCAGGCCTGGGGCGAAAAGAACTGTATGAACAACGACGGGCTGCGCGTGGTTCCACACAATCACGAGAGATTCGTGGCGATTTCCCAGAGAATCGGGAAAGTGGAACTACGCTTTTTAGATTCATTGAAATTTTTAGGTGCATCGCTCGACTCTTTAAGTCGATCGCTCGATTCGGCCGATTTGAAGTTCACCCGTGCAGCCTTTCCCGACGATCGCCTTTTCGAGTTGGCCAGAAGGAAGGGGGTGTTTCCCTACGATTATGTCAATGACATGTCCAAATTGGACGACACGAGGTTACCGTCGCCCGAGGCCTTTTACAGTCGCCTCACAGACACACCCGTGTCGGACTCGGAGTACGCGCACGCGCAGGCCGTGTGGGACGCGTTCTCTATTCAAAATTTGCTGCAGTACGCCGATTTGTACTTGAAAGTCGACGTGCTGTTAGAAACCGACACGATGGAAACCTTTCGAAATTTGTGTTTGGAGGTGTACGGGCTCGATCCTCTCTTTTACTACACCGCTCCCGGGCTTTCGTGGGACGCCATGTTGAAAACCACCGGCGTTCGACTAGAGCTACTCACAGACATCGACATGGTTCTCTTTTTCGAACGGGGCATCCGGGGGGGACTCGTGCAAGTGATCGGTCGTCACGCTGAGGCCAATCACCCCTTTGCGGGTGAACGCTTCCGGCCAAGCGATAAGGCATCTTATCTCGCCTACGTCGACGCAAATAACTTATATGGTTTCTCGATGTCACATCCGCTTCCGGTGGGCGACTTCCGGTGGATGCCGGAAACCGACATCGAGCGGTTGAACATCGCAGAGGCGGCTGCGGAAGTCGATCGGGGATACGTTTTGGAGGTCGACCTCGACTACCCTGACGCCATCCACGATCGCTTGAGCGATTTGCCGCCCTGTCCGGAAACCCGCGTCCCCCCCGACTCGAAGAGCAGGCAAGCCAAGTTGCTAGCGACGCTGCTCCCCAAGCGTCGTTACATCATTCACATTCGAAATTTAGTTCAGGCCCTCGAGTTGGGAGTGCAACTCACGAAAATTCACCGCGTTCTCTCTTTTTCACAACGACCTTGGCTTGCCACGTACATGGACCTGAACAACGCACGTCGACAGCGCGCGTCCTCCGATTTCGAGGATAAATTTTTCAAACTCATGAACAATTCAATTTACGGCAAGTCGATGGAGGACGTGCGCAACCACCGACGCATTTATCTCGTGAACAAGTGGGAAGGGAGGTGCGGGGCCAGACGTCTCATCGCCGATCCCGCTTTCGTGCGTAGTCATCACGTGAACGGCGATCTCATGACCATCGAGTTGCGAAAAACGGAGGTGAAGTTCACAAAGCCATCTATTTAGGGTTTTGTATATTAGAAATTTCGAAGCATAGAATGTATGACTTTTTTTATAATTACTGTCAAAAACATCTTTGTGATCTTCACCTTCTCTACATGGATACCGATTCATTCATTCTTTCTACTTCCACGAGTGTGTACGCTGAGATGAATCGGCATCCATCCTGGTTTGATACATCCTGTTTCGCTCCCGATAACGCATTTGGCGTGACACCTCGCAAATAAAAAGGTCTTAGGGTTGTTTAAGGACGAATGCGGAAGTGATCCCCTGCTCGGCTATGTAGGTTTACGTCCAAAAATGTACTCCATCGAAACCCGATCTCGGGCATGTTCTTCTCGGGCGAAGGGAGTACAACGTTCGGTCGTCAAACGCTATAAATTTCAAAATTATTTGGACTGTTTATTTCGAAACGAAAATAGAATTGACAAACAATGTACTATTCGGTCCAAATCACATATCAATTATTCATTTGTTCAAAACAAGCGTTCGTTGTCCGTGTCCGACGACAAACGCTATTGGATCGATAAATTTACAAGTCTTCCATGGGGTCATTTCCGCATCCTGCGTACGCGTCCGTCCGTTTCTTCTTCTTCTTCAGCGTGCACGCTCGTCCCTGCAGGCGGGGTTCAGTTAGACTAGCATTCATTTTTATTTATTTTATGATTTTTTATTTATTTTATGATTAGACATTTTTAGTAGTATTTTTCAATTTTTTATATATTTTATGATTAGACACTTTTAGTAGTATTTTTCAATTTTTTATATATTTTATGGTTAGACATTTTTAGTAGTATTTTTCAATTTTTTATATATTTTATGATTAGACACTTTTAGTAGTATTTTTCAATTTTTTATATATTTTATGGTTAGACTCTTTTAGTAGTATTTTTAATTTTTTATATTATTTATGGTTAGACTCTTTTAGTAGGTGGGAGATTTATGATGAATCACTTTCAACTAGTAGTAGGGGGGAGCGTTTGCAAACACGTTGAGACAGGTCTCAACATGTTGAGACAGGTCTCGACACGTTGATACAGGTCTCAACACTCATCCATCGCCTGTCGCCATGGAACAAACTCACTTAGACGAAGAGGCGTATGATGAGTGGAAGAAGCGGATGATAATGAACTGGGACAGCCTCCGCGACGCCGCCGCCGATCTCGCCATCATTGCACACAATAGCAGTCTTCAGCGCCCCTACTACGCTGCAGCCTATCACTCGATCATAGACGTCGCCGTTGATGTGGCGTGTGCTGCCCGACGCTGTCACGAGGAAGAACCATCAGATGCCGAAGAAGATAAGGAAAAAACTCTTCACAATCTCGCGATTACATGTCACGAGAAAGTGCTATGGATGATGATGGTTCTCGGTGAAGTGAACTCCTCTCTGTGCTGTGAGTGTCAAACTGATGATTTATTCGTGCGCTATTGCGTCATCCAGAAAGCTTTGAATGCTCCCTGTGATTCCTTCAACATGCCCCCTCCCTTTATCATAGACAATGATAAGCAATCACCACCACCCCATAACTCATACGGAGCGGAAGGAGTCGGTAAAAGAAGATCTCCACAACCGGAAGAGTTTATTCTCACGGTGCACGCTGAAGTGTTAGCTGTCCTCGAAGCTCTCGGTCATCTCCTTCAAGATCCATACGGTGAAGCACTGCGACAGCGCGTCTCTCGCGTTCGTCAAATCATTCAGACGCTGCGTTGTCCATTCGAAAATACGCCACCGACGTACTCTCCAGCCCACAGTGATAGTGACAGTGACGAAGTTTGACGCCCATCTACGTCAGCGCCATTTCGAGATGGAATGTGCCATACAACGTTTCATCAATGACGGGTGTTCTCTTCTCGGACTTGATGATCGGTCTCTGCAGCTTCTTCCTATGGACTTGCTATTACATTGGGCCGCGAAGGACGTGCCTTCTGTCTTCCATCGCCTGTCGAAAGACGTGCAGCGGAACCGAGACATTCGTCGCCTCCTTCCTTGTCTTCGTCATTACAATGGACACACGCATGTCGACAACAAACAACCGTTGCCGAAGTGGAAGTGTTTGCGGTGTCGGCGAGAAGAAGTGCTACCTTGTTTCGAACACACGCATATCGAGTTGCCGCCGAAGTGGAAGTGCATCGAGTGTAGAAGAGAGGACTTTTAAGATGGAGAATTCTATGTATAATTTGATTTTTATTTGTTTTCAATAAACAAAAACATTCTTTCAATTTGTATTGTTTTTCAGGGGGATGTGTTGTCACTGGTGATAAGTCCACCGCAGTTTAACGGTGAAATTGTGTGGGGAAATCGCTAAATATCTAACAGGCAAACAAACATGAATGTTATTTATTCTATGTATAATTTGATTTTTATTTGATTTCAATAAACAAAAACATTCTTTCAATTTGTATTGTTTTTCATTTGTTTTTCCTATCACCGCCTTTTAGGGTTTCCCTTTCTTCTATTATGAAAGTCTTTTCAGCGGGGCAGCGAGCGTCAGCGCTCTCTCTCTCTCGAGAGAGAGTGAGAGAGAGACGCGCGGCTGGCTATCTTATATAGAGTGCATTCAAAATGCGCGCCCGACGTTGCTCACAACTCCAACTCGTTCCCCGAATCGCTCATAGAGAGCGCGCGTATCTCTATACTCATTAGTCTGCGCAGCGCGCGTCCTCTGCCACCCGCGCCGGCCCCTGCCCGCCGCTATCTTATCAACATCCGGTCGCCAGCGCGCGCCCTCAGCGGCCCGCGTCGACCCCTGCCCGCCGCTATCTTATCTACTTCCGCAGCGCGCACCCTCAGCCGCCCGCCCCTGCCCCCCCCTTATCATCCACCCGGCCGCCAGCCTTCCGACCGCGTGTAATATCTGTACCCCAAAGCAGACAGTTTGACTCGAGATGTCACCGTAGCTCAGAGCCAAAGTGCTGGTCGCCTCCCACACAGGAAATGGGATTGAGGCTGGTTCGAATCCGCTTCAGGCAGCAGCATTTTTGAAACACACACATACACACACACGCTTCCACAATTCACCACCAGAGCGCAGACACATACGCTTCCACAATTCACCACCAGAGTGCACACACACTTCCACACTTCGCCACCAGAGGTCGCAAGGGGGGGGTGGAGAGGGGTCATTGACCCCGGTCGGTGGGGCATTATAAATGGTGGCGCCGGTTGTTTACATCGGGTGGGCGGGGGGGGAGGGTGAAGGATTGTTGACATTCGGCGGGGCATTATAATGGGTGGCGCCGGTTGTTGACATCGGGCGGAAGTGGGGGGGGGGAGGGGGCTGGCTCGTTGACTTTCGGTGGGTGGCATTATAATTGGTGGCGCCGGTTGTTGACATCGGAAGTGGGGTGGGGGCGGGGGGGAGGGGAGGGGCGGGCGGAAGTAGATAAGATAAGCTGATAAGAGGTGATAAGATAAGCACTTCCTGCCATTATAATTGGTGGCGCCGGTTGTTTACACCGGATGTGGGGGCGGTGGACCGGAAGTAAATAAGATAAGCTGATAAGATAAGCACTTCCTGTTTCAGAACCGGCATATCCCCCCTACTTTGCGATCACCACGGCGTTCTGCGCGCAAACACGCATCTGCCCTTGGACTATCCGATCGTTCTGTGAGAAGAATTCTTCGTGATGATCTTCATTTTCATCCCTATAAGATGGCGATAGTGCAGGAACTTACAGAACGTGACTTCAATTCTCGGATGAACGCGTGTGAGCTTGTTCTTGATGTCGTTCCCGAGGGTGCTATTGTTTTTTTTAGCGATGAAGCCCATTTTCATTTGTGTGGGTCGGTTAACAAACAAAACATGCGCTACTGGGCTGACACCAACCCTCGAGAATTGCATCAAAGGCCTTTGCATTCACCCAAAGTCACAGTGTGGTGTGCAATTTCCTCAGCTGGAATTATTGGTCACTGGTTTTTTGAGGAAAATGAGGTTACAGTGACAGTGAATTCGGACCGGTATGTAAACATGCTACAGAATTTTTTTTCCCACGGCTAGAAGAGTTGGATTTGGGGGACACTTGGTTCCAACAAGACGGTGCAACAGCACACACTTCAAGAGCATCGATGGCTGTTTTGAGGGAACACTTTCCAGAGCGCCTTATCTCAATTAGAGGCGATTTGGAATGGCCGGCACGCTCTCCCGATCTGTCCCCTTGTGATTTTTATCTATGGGGTTTTTTGAAATCCCTTGTTTATGTGAACCGTCCAAGAACCCTACAAGATTTGAAGACCAACATCGAAGAAGAAATTGCCAACATAACACCAGCTATACTAACAAGTCATGACAAACGCCAGATATCGGTTTACCCAATGTATGGAGAATGAGGGACGTCACCTAACAGATTTGATCTTCAAAACAATGTAAATAAAAACTTTAGACATGTACCTACATTACAAAAAATAAATAAATATTTTCCGATGCACACAATAGTTTTTATTGAGTTTTGAAAAAAGGAAGTTATGCTGCCGCACCCTGTACATACTAGGACAGAGTTCAATGAACTAAACTGTAATGCCATCAGAGTCAGCAACGCCACGTCATGGGAAGAACCATAGAGGGAAGATGCAGTGTTTCCTCTTTGGTAGCATCCTTTCCACCACCAATTTGGTGAAGAATTGACTGCATGTGGATCACCACCGGTGAACCGCCCACCGCGCCTCCTGGGGAATCGCGCGTCGCGTGTGACGCACATCTCTCTAAAGCGCAATCGTGGCCCCATAAGGCCCGCGCCGCCCGCGCAACAGCGGAAGGCCAGATCCCGCTAGGCGGCCGCGAGCCGTGCGTCGCCCTAATCCAGACGTCGCGTCGCGTCGCGTGGCGGCCACGCCCGGAAGAGGCCGCGCCGGCGAACGCCTTAACATGCGCGCGCACGCGGCCGGTGACATCACCGACACCTCGCCCCGCCCCCGCGCCCGCCGTCGGCCCATCTCCGCGCCTGGTTCTGCGCCCGCCCACACCCCGTCCCCGCCCGACCCGTGCCTGGCCTCGCCCCCGCCAACGACCCGTCTTCGCGTCCGCTCCCGCGTTCGTCGCCGGCCCGCCTCCACACCCGCCCCCGCCGCCGGCATTCGCTCGCCACCGGCCCGCCGCCTGCCCGCCCCCGCGCCCACCCCCAACCCACGGCCCATCTCCACGCCCGGGCGCACCCACGACCCGTCCCCGCCCTCGCTCTCGCCTCGACGACTGGCCCCGCGACCGCCCCCGCGCCATCACCGCTCCGGCGCCCGGCTCGCTCGCTCCGCAGAAGAGAAGAAGAGCCCGTTAGCTCCGTTCGCACATTTGGGACCCGAGGGAGACATATTTTATAGGAAAGAAACCAAGCTTGAATAAGGTCACGGTCTCATGACAGCTGAAAATCCTTGAGCGATGAAATCTGGGAGTGGTAAATGTGTAGCTTATAAGTGGGAGCGTAGGCTTCCGCGGCCGGAGTCAGTATTTACTAGGCTGTCCGGGTGACGCCGCGTCCATGGCGAAGGTGCCGACGTTTCGGTCGCCATTCTGCGACCTTCCTCAGGGCGTATTGCCACAATACCGCATTGCCGCAATACGCCCTGAGGAAGGTCGCAGAATGGCGACCGAAACGTCGGCACCTTCGCCATGGACGCGGCGTCACCCCGACAGCCTAGTAAATAGTGTAGCTTATAAGTTCCACATGTAGAAATCTGCGTGTGCACATTCCACCGACCATCGCTCGTTGTTGGACCTACTCCTGTCCACCGTTTAGGGCAAGTGATGTGTCATTCGATGCGTCTCGGTCTGCTGAGAGGAGCGAGACGAGGGTGACGAATTTTCCGTAGTCTAATCTAATTTTAAAACATCAAGTTAATAAATATAAATTACCATTAGAGGTTACAGGAGAAGCCCAAAAATGACAACTCTCACACCTCACTGCACCTGATGGTGAGCGAAAGATTCTTGTGCGTATGCGCTACTAGACGCCCAGTACCGAACTAAGATCTTCACGCCGTGTTTTTGATTCATTAATTCGTATTTCTGGGCGCGTGATTATCATTAATCATCATTATCATTAATCGCGGTTGTGCAGTAAATGTTTTTTTATATTTTATTTTAATCACGGGAGGTTGCGGTGTTCTTCACCCTCTGGATTACGAGATCCGGCACCGACCTATACGGCGGACTGAGTGGTATTCCTCAATTAGGTACCTCACACCAGCGGGACATCGCTCATTGCCAGGACAACCTCTAACCCCTTCTGACTGGACTCACGACATATACGGTGCATGTAAGTATACGTGTGTAAGTGTGGGATGAGGATAGGAAAGGAAGAGGAAGGAAAGATTGCATGCGGTCCGGAGCCTGTTTGCTAGTGTACTGCTCCAGCATTCGCCTTGTGTTGATCGGAGAATCCACGGAAAACTACCGTTTAGAGTAGCCGGCCGCGAGAATTCTCCTCCAGACAGCGGCGAATTCCAACATAGCTATCTGGCTTCTGTGGAAAATCCTGCCACTGTCCAGACTAGAACTTCAGGACCTCAGTTCAGAGGTACTGCAGTGAAATTAGTAGAGCCACCTCAGCCGGTGGACGCAATGTTCAGGTTGCATTGTATGTTAGTATCAGAAGGTCCCACCCGCGTGTCACGAATGACGGTGCCATTCTCACAGAAGCGGCTGTTTTGGGAAAACAAACTATTTCTAAAACCGATCTTCTACAGCTTCGCACTTTCAAACGTTAGTAATCTTGTAATCAACCGAACGGTTCAGAATCTCCGCAGTACTGCTGAAGTCTTTACTTGTAGTAACAGTTGAGAACGAACAAAATACCTGTTTCAGTATGGAGATCGCCTTAGACATTGACACGAGAGCAAAACTTTCTACGTGGAGCTTCCCGAAAGACGAACTCAATCAGAGAGAGAGTCTCTGGAAGGGGTGAAAAGTATGAATTAAAAGAAGACGAAAATATAATGCAGAGAATTCAGTACACTAGAAACAAAAGCTGATAGTGAAAATGTTTGATAATGTTCACTTCTATCCTTAAATACTCACCGAATGATTATAATCCATAGTGTCAAAGAAAAAGAGAAAGATAGTAAGAGAGAGAGACAGAGACAGAGTAGGCGCTGTCGTAAACTTTCTGAAGATGAGGCTTCGAAAACACAGAGACAACTAAGGCAAAATTGTGGCAAAACGAAGAATTGTGGCAAAGATACAAGAAATAGAACAAGTGGCAACACAAATGACTGCGACGAATGGTGGAACGTAATATTTACAAAAAAGACTGCATATGTGTGATACAGAAGGAAAGTAAAAATAAGTTACAACAGTCAACAGACGGAAACAAAAAGAAGAATTCTTCAAAAGTAAAGTATTACTATTTACAAATGCATTAATATTTATATTAAATAAAGACATACAAATAAAATTAGCTTTGAATGGCACACACGAAAGGTTCATGCGAATGAAGTAGGTACAAAGAGACGGTTGGTAAAGGACTGTCAGGAGCCAGGGCGTCGCAGAGCCAGTGGACGGTGAAGAGCGGGGACGAGGGCGGGTGCGGGGAGCGCAGAGACGAGGGCGGGGGCGGGGAGGAGGCAGTACGGGGCGGCGAGGGGCGACGGCGGGAAGTTAGCGTCGCATCAGAGATTGACGGAGTTCTCGAGTAATTTCCAGAGGGCGACGTTTGTTGGCGTTTCGTCCCAGATGGCGCTGTAAGCGAGAGTGGCGCCAACCAAGTTCTCCCGCACGCTTCAGGAACGGGCTGCTGGAGTTGTGGAAACGAGCACGGGGACGCGATTTCGTGAGAGACAAGCGACCGACGGCATCAACTCGGGGAAGATGAAGGAGGCATCCGCGTGTATTTCATTCCACACACTGTCTCTGCCGACACTTCATTTGCATGTGAACAGTCAACAAGAAGAAAAAATACAGCTACGGTGAGGAACAACGGGTAAAGAGAACTTGGTGAGGAATTGGACAAATACCTCATGGATTGCAACAGTGGCACAATTCAATAATTACGAATTTTGAGTTAATGCACTCTCCATACTTATAGATTGGCCTACCATCAAGCAGTAAACATTGTTCAACCAGCAAATGGCCGAAGTGTGAAGGTAGGAATGATGAATTTCAATATAAAGTGAAAACATCAAACTCATTTAGCTCAACATCTGATTTTTTTGAGCTGTGCCACTATCGCAGTCCACGAACGGAATGTGTTCACAGAAACAAGTGCGAGCAGGCCTAAATGTAAACTATACGTACTATGTTATTAATTCATCCAGCATTACACATTCCTTCTGTCTGTACCAAGTTAACAGTAAGTAAAATTAAGTTTAAAAAAATTAATCCAAGAGTCCCAACGAAAGCAACCAATTTCAACGTGGCGCTTTCTTCACAAAGTTGTTCGAGAGTTCCAGAAAGTGGCCAGAGGAGCAAATAAAAAAAAAGCGCAAAGTAAAAAGGCTTCCATTGGATTCTGCACCCCGCGCAAACAACTCTCCGGGCGGCGAACCCGATAGAATTCAAACGCCGCCTCGGGAAGGAGCGACGAGAAAAAAGCGCGCAATTCTTCTCCGCGCTCGCCGCTGCCGGAAATTATTCATGAGTTGTTATTCTTCGCTTTTATCCGCGCCAACGGCTCTCGTTTGTTCCGTCGGGCGCCCCCGGGGCAGGGGGTTCTGTTCTTCTTCGGTCGCCGCCCAAGTCAGTCGCGCAGTCGGGCGACCGCCACAAAAACTCGCCTAAACGCAAACAAACTGCGCTTCTCCTCGGCATTCATGCCGGCCTGGCCTGCGCAGACGGCGACATCGGCAATCGCTCTGAATTAGGGTTGTGTTCGAATGTAAGGTGTTCCTCGGTGGGACATTGAGACAGTGACGATGGAATATGGGATAGGTACGCTGGTTCGCCCCGGGTGGTCGTAATGTTAGGGCCACGGATTTAAAATGTTTTGCTGATGATGTTTTGTTGCGGTCGTTAATCATTCACCATTTCAATAAACGTTCTATTTGTTTGCTTCTATTGCTTTAAAATGATAACACTAGTCGCAAATGAACTTCACTCAGTGTAACTAATAAAGTGCATAGTCTGAATATTTAAATAATGTGATGTTTGTCATTGTTTTCTACATGATCAATTTATCCGTATTATCCAGTCGCTGAACGAGATATTTTGTTACCATGTTAGCATTAAGAATGGCGTGTGGTCGTGGACGAAAAAAACCAAAATTACATTCTTTCAAAATTCTGACAATTCACTGACATTAAATAAATATTTTTTTTAATTTTTATCAGGAAAGTAGAAATTAGTAATTAAAATTCGATATGTCATTTATTTAGCGATGACCTACCTATTTTTTCAAATTTAGTACATTTTAATGAAGGCGAAAATTCGAAACTACATTCATGAATGAATGGTTAGTGACAACGATTGATAATAAATGAATAAATAACAATTAATTCCGTGTTTAAATACAAAAATTACTTTCAATCTTAAGTTTTTCCAAGTTCCTGATATTTTGACAACATATGTGACTGATATGAATCCGTGATGACAATCGTGATGTGTGTATTCACAATTAAATATAAGACATACTTTGATATCGTCGAACAAACTGGCTTAAAACATACTAATGGCATTTCGTATCATATTTAATTACATACCAATTCCAATATTTGAGTAAAAACGTCTTCGGAGAGAGAGTAACGAAAAACTTCATTATAGAAGCATTACTAACAGATCTTTTAATAAAAGTGATTCCACCGATTGTCCGTCACGTCAAAATGTTCTAGATTCATGATTTTTATAATGAAAACAATTTTTAACTGAAAGTACAAATCTCCATCGGAAATTAAACTGCTTTTCCGTGACTTCACAGTCAGGAAACACTGTGCCTCAGCTTCCACAATGGTTGTTGCATTCCACGAATTAAAAGGGCCTGCAACGCTGCCGAACCGTCATCCAAATAGGCTATTGTGCCTTGTTCTCGACGGTCTCGTTCGACACCTCTGCCCGCGGCCTCCAGCCAAGTTACGGAAAGCGGTAGGGGGAGGCGAAGGCGACGGCCTGATGGGATGTGCTGCGGGGATTGGGCGAGGTGGAAGCAAGGTATGGCCAAGGTATAGCCAAACGGTATGGAGTGTGCTGGTCTGGAGGGCTGGAGAGGGATGGCCGGCAGGAGAGGGGTGGGTGGAGTGCCAGAGGTGGGGCGGAAAGGCGAGGGCGGGATGAAGTAGCGTGGGTATGTTGGGAGTGCAACGTGCAGGGTGGCGAGGGCGCAAAAGAGGGCCGCGGTCGGGGCGAAGTAGAGGGGTGGGATGGAATGGATGGGTGGTGAGAGCGTAGGTTTCCGCGGCCGGAGTCAGTATTTACTAGGCTGTCCGGGTGACGCCGCGTCCATGGCAAAGGTGCCGACGTTTCGGTCGCCATTCCGCGACCTTTCTTAGGGCGTAATGCATTACCCGGACAGCCTAAAAATACTGACTCCGGCCGCGGAAGCCTACGCTCTCACATGGGTTTCCATATTTACTAGGCTGACCGGGTGACGCCGCGTCCATGGCAAAGGTGCCGACGTTTCGGTCGCCATTCTGCGATCTTCCTCAGGGCGTAATGCATTACGTCGGCACCTTCACCATGGACGCGGCGTCACCCGGACAGCCTAGTAAATACTGGATAGGTGGGTAAGGCGCCCTAGACGGAATGGAGAGATCTGGGCGGGGCGAAGTGGGATGGGGACGAATGGAGAGGTGTGGGCGGTTTGGTACAGCGTGTGAGGTACAGTGGACAGTGAAGGGAGTGGGCGGGAGTGTTTGGCGGGTGGTTAACTATTATTAAATCATTCTCTGACAATATTCGTTTTTTTGACGTACTAAAAACTAAATTGTGTTCGAGGAAGTGTTCGAAGTTGAACATTCGTCATGGGTGTCTGGGAGCAAATACTTTAGTTGTTAGAATTCCGGAGGGGTAGTTACGACAGCAACATTTTGTGCACTTTTGAACGGCCTCTTTAGAGATACCCACATCGTCTGAGAGTGTACGCGGGGCACTGGGAGCGTCGGCCAAGGCGGCGGCGGTGGCGGCTGCCGCAAATCGCGTGCCCCTTGTTCCGCGGTCCTTGCACTTCCCGGTCACTTCCACAGCGCCTGTCCGTCCGCGATAGCATCGCCCTGCGGTCACGGCCCGCTGCTCCGCGCATTGTTCCAGGGGGCCCTGGGAAGACGTGCGCCCGGCCCCCGCCCCGCCCCCCGCCCCGCCCTCGCCGCCGGCGCCGCACGCCCAACACGACCACCAACGCCGCCGCGGCGACGCCACCGCCCCGCCATGCGGCGACTGAGGTTTAGTCTGCAGTACAGTAGATGTATGTATGTATGGATGGATATCTATGGATGTATGGATGGATGGATATCTATGTATGTATGTATGTATGTATGTATGGATATCTATGGATGGATGTATGTATGGATATCTATGGATGTATGTATGTATGTATGGATATCTATGGATGCATGTATGTATGGATATCTATATAGTATACACATATATACACGGGTACACATATATGCAGAGAAAAATGTGTACCCGTTTTAAGGAGGAGTGTAAGATTTGTCATTGTTAAAGTTTTAATGAAAAAGGAGAGCAGATAGCTAAAATTCCTGTATAATACATTTCAATAAAATCATGTAGCATGCAGATGCAACCCGCAACACGTTGCAACACTACGATCGTACTGAACTCGGAAACGATGTGTTTTAGAGCATGAAATCCTGGCGTTAATGTCTCCTACGGAACAAAAGTTTTGTTTTCTATGCCCTAATCTACAAAATTAGACACTTTTAGATGTTTTATTCCAAGCTTAGCGTTTAAGAAATAATACCTCACTCTATTTGCATTTGAGTTTGGAAAACCATATTATTAATAATGGTAATATGAATGATTGGATAGAGTTCAAAATGTTTTTAAAAAAGAAAAAGGGGATAGAAAAAGTTACTTTAATGAATGAAATTTACAAAATTAAGAAACAGAAAACTTAAAGGCCACAAAGTACATAAAAAAAAGACTTTAGACACCTTCACCATGTCAACATTTTCCCCATTTTTGTTGTTTTTCTTTTTTCTTCTAAAATCTATTCTAACAATTTCCTTTGAATAATTGGATATCTATTGTTTTTCAGAGAGGTCTTTTTCAATCAAGGAAAACACCTCACACTTAGTTAAATACTTTTATTTAAACTATTACGTCACACATAAAATACTTACGACAAAATATTGATAATAGAATAATTTAAGAACTTTTTCAAGATGGGGGGGGGTATGTTGTTCGAACTTAACACTGAATTGGTTTCAGTTTGGTGTAATTCATTTTTTCATTCAATGCTTCGGCATTCTCATTAAATAATAAATCATTCATACAAATTCTTTATCAGTACGACTATTTTTTCAATTAGATTAAAGATCTTTACTAATCATGATGACCCTGCTTTTTCTACAGCTTACTTTTGAGTACATTGCTAATGTTCTAAGCGATCTCATTTCAACGTCTTCGGGTACGCTCTAATCTGTTCTATTGGGCAATTTTGACCATCATACCTAACACTGTTACATTAAGTAGATCCTCCGATAATGAAAGTAAGCCGAAACAGGGGTTAAGATAGGGAACGCTTTTAGAAAAGTGATTTTTTTATATTTTTATTATTTATGTATGTATTTATTTATTGTTTATTTGTTTATATATGTATGTATTTATTTTTGGACTTTTGGTCTACTCGTCAGCCCCTTAGCACCCACCGGGCACTTGGAACCGCGAGTTGAGTTGAGTTGAGTTGAAACCTGGTATCGCCGTGACCACGTTCCGGACCACCGAAGGCCACCCGCCAGACCTGCTGCGCTGTAACTTACACGAAGCGAGGGCGGTTGTAATCCGCTCGGGGGATCGATGTAATTTTTGGCAGTCACGCAGCGTGCTTTACTGGGAACCCAGCCGCTCCTCTTCCTCTTATAGAGACAGGATTGGGAAAAAACAGGTATTTTTTAAGAAGGTATTTGCCCAACTCAGTGGGCAGTTTTTTTGGGGAGGGGTATTTTTGGGTTTATTTGACTTGGAGGGGTGGGGGTGGGGGGGTAATTGGAAAATATTTGTATAGATCTGGTTCATATAAAATACCGATTTTAATCGTTCGAACAGTGCAACTACAAAGCATTAAATTCTGCAAAATACGTGTATGACGCGTCTACCGGTATCATACTTTGTTGTTATTGCTACTATATTTGGGTATTTAAGCAACAAATGTGTAATATGTTGCAAAGTTGCACAAGTTTGTATTGTACAGTAAATTTATTTTATACTATAACTTGGTATTTATTTGTTTATGTTAAAATTAGACTTATCCGTTTTAACAAATGAAGTTTGTATTTTATTGTCAGTTACATACTCGTTTGTACGCGTTTGTTGTGATTCCATTTGAGTTTCCAATAAGTATTTTGGTGCATAAATTATAATTTTTATATATTACTGGAAATAATTAAAAAATCATGAAAACAATTTTTTTCGCGTTTCAAGAATTCTAACGGTTTTTTCTAAACTCGGGTGGGGAATATTTTTTGGGCTGGAGCAAATGTAGTCAACCCTGTGTAGAGGTGAGTTCAGTGCGGAGAGGGGCAATTTCGTTTAGGTAAGCCTTATCCACTGTGGGTTTCCTGTTTCAAAACCAACAACATGTAAAGTGATATGCAGTTATTTATGTTACATTCCATTATAACGTTCATTTTGTTTTCGAATTTGTATATAATGTATCTGACACTATGAATTCTTTAGGCAGTTTAAAAATATGTACAATTGTTTTTCTCTTGGCGTAATAGAAACTATAAATAACTATAGGTGGATCTGTATTTACCTTCTTTCAATTGTAAATTTGTTCAATTCATAATGTAACGAACTACAATGTTTCCCTCGCTACATATTTTCTGTCCTTACCGTCCAATTAATAAATTTCTACAAAAAAACTTAAATGTGTGGTTACTGGAAATTTTATATTTTCACAGATATAAATCGCCCATAACATAGTGAACTCAATGTCTCCACGAAAGTTAGCCAACATTTCACTTTTGCTTTTGTAAAATTGCATCAAAGATCAAAGATAATTCTGAGCAAAAAAGCAAGTTTTCACAATGGCCACATACGTCTGAGGAAAGTGACAGGAAATGTACATAAGTAAGGTACACTGCATGGGAGGAGATTACTATCACCAGCGCACGACCAATTCAAAGTAAACTCGAAAGAGGCTATTCACGTATATTGTAGTGATTTGCATTTTCACATTATTATGGGCCATTACGGTAGTCATTACAGTAACAACAATTTTCTCATAATTTGAACGTCGTGGCACAAACGATATTTTGAGCCGAGTAGATGTAACGTGAGAGGAACCAAGATATAAACGTATTCATAGTAGAAGTATGTGAACGAAGGAAGGGGATATTACAGCATGTTCAACGCCCCCAAAAACGGAACAACTTCTTCACAATAAGTAAATTACTAGTCTTAGAAAAAGGTTGAAAAATCAATGTAGTAATGTCGTTTATGTCACTTTTCTCTGTTCATATTCATACTAAAAATGTGACAAAAAAAGGGATTTAGGGAAAAATACGTATTAGTACAAATATGATATGAATCTACTGATAAATCTCAATTGTAAAAGTACGAAACAATTATTTCTTCGACTTAATTTCATTTCACAAAAATCATTTTCTTCGACAATTATAGACATCGGAATCCGTCATAATACTATAAAATATATTTATGAAAGATAGAGAAAAAGTGTTTTAGATGTTTTTGAAACAATTCGTGATAAAGACGAATTTTACATTCCTTCAGTTTTCTGAATTTTGTCAAATCCTTAACAATAAAACGAAGTTATGAGCATGGTAATCTTCACTGCGATAATGACAATTTCCTTACTAAAAAGGTTCACAAAATTATTTTTTCCCTTCATTATTAGCGATAATTTCTGAGCATCAATTCTCTTATGTCTGTAGTAGAATATATATATCCATCCCATACTCCGAAATCAATATTCTAGCCGAAGCTACACACTGAACTACGTCTACCAGCTCTAGAAGAGCATAATGACGAGCAGCTCAGTTGATGCAACCATTTGCGACAAAACTAGTGTTCTGCATGGCCAAGTTCCTCCAAGTGGCTCCATTGGCGGACCTTAGTTTATGGATTTGACTTCGCATAGAAATCATAACTCCCGAAAAAAATCTGCTTCCAGTGAACCTCAATTACACACTCAATGGTTCAGACATCAGAAATGATTCATTAAAAATTATTCATCAATCATCATTCATTAAAAATGATGATTCATTCCGAAATGATTTTATGAAAGCTGCTTCGTTCTATTCTTACTCTAAAATGACATTTCTTACAATATTTTATATAGTAAAGTTAGCCCAGCCTCGTGGCAACCTCTTGGCCAGCGTGATCGCTTTCCACTACACGGCCCCGGGTTCGATTCTCGGCCGAGCCAAGACTATAGTGTGCATTTTTCTTGCTATATCCCAGTTTATGTTGCTGTGTGACGATGAGAAAATTCACGTCTCATGTTGCGAAGACCGGAATACGGCGTGGGAATGTCTAGTACGTATTAACCGCACGTACCCCCCTAACCCATGGCCACGAGGCAGGGACGTCGTCTGATCAGGGGCTGTCGCGCTAAGTGCATACATACATACAGTCAGTCCGACTGATTCACGTTTCCGGGCATGTAAACTGCTTTTACCATTAGGTTCGTTAGCGTGGCGAATGTTATTCCGGAAGGTGGTGGTGATTCGTTCCCCGTTGGGTGGTGAGAACCAATCAGAGTAGCTGGAATTCTTCTCCAGACAGAGGATGAATTCGACCGAGCAGGAAGGTCGAAAATCTACCTCCGACAGGACTCTACATACTCGGTCTAAGCGGGCAAATTAGGTTCAGTCAAATACATGTCCATGAAACTACTGCCCTCAATACGCATGTCAAAACGTCATAATCTCTTACTTGCGGTATTCCAAACATGTGTACCAAAGCACTTAACCCGCGTAATACGACTGTCCGTTTCACTTGGGCGTCTGGCCTCGACCAGAGACTTCAGGGTCACGGGAGACATAACACCGAAGCATTCCGCAGCGCGGAGGCCAGCAGCCATCGTAAACGCAGGAACGCATCATAGAACTCGGATGGAAAGTCTGTTCTTTCTCTGGCGCAAAAGCTTGCCATAGAATGGTGCCTGACACCCGCGAACTAGCGGTACGGCTGCAGTATTTTGTGATAAGAATATGTCGAAAATGAATTATGTCAGCTCATCATCAACCACCGGCTGACATAGCTCAAGAGAACAACTGTTGCTACTGCAGTGTCTCTGACCGGGAGGTCGTAGGTTTCGAGTCCCAGCAGTGGCGAATTTTGTGACACTAGCTAGAAAGCTACACCGAATTCAGATAGTTTCTGGAGAAGAATTCCAGATGTCCGTTGCTCTGATCGGTAGTTTTAACTGGTTTCTCCGATCTATACCAGGCAAATACCAGAGCAGAACCTGTACAAACTGGTCACGACCCGCACGTGATCTTTCCTTCCTCTTCATTGTCATATCCTCATCCCTTATTATCACACGCATTGAGCTACACTACCCCACACGTCGCGAGTCCAGTTGGGAACGTCAAGCTTGTCGTGGCTGGGGCAGAGCCCCATTGGCGTAGTTACCGGAAGGGGGGAACGTCACACGCCGACGTGTTGATCGGCGCAGTAATGGCCATGTTCTAGCGAGAGAGCAACACCGCCACCTTCCGGGATATAACGTGCACTACTCCAACGGGATTAATAACCGTAACAACTAAAGAGCTTTTTGCGGCGGCGATGGTGTAACGGTTAGCGTACCGGACTGTTGTACCCAAGTTCGCGGGTTCAAACCCGATCGAAGCCGTGGATTTTTAAGGGCGAGAAAATCCTTCGTACGCCTTCCTTCGGAGGGGAAGTAAAGCCGGCTGTCCCATGTTAGTAGATTTACTTGCATGTAAAAGATCCTCAAGCCTAAATGACGCCTCTGAGCTAAATTCAAATCGCCTGTTTCTCACCCAAGAAATACCTCCTTTCTCTGCTAGTTGATGAAAGGAGCGTAGCGAAATTTGCGTGGTCAGACGGAAGAGCGGGCCTGATGGCCCGAGTCTCGCCACGTAAAAATAAGGCAAATTCAATTCAATTCAAAAAAAGAGCTCGGAAACAAACTAATCAAACCCCATTGCCCACCTCTGATGATGGGGGAAAAAAAGAAATACGCGACGTATTCCGTTACTCCTTTCGCATCTGCCAGAAATGGATCGGAAAAACTCGACGGAAACAAGAAGTCAGAAAAGACGACCACAGAATACTCAACCAAGAAGCCGTTATCGCCTTTCGCAGCTACTTGATGCCAAAAATCCGACTCGAACCTAGGACCTTTGTTCATGAAGCTTCAGTTACAAGCTTGTAACAGCCCAACGCACAGTGTGTGTTGTATCATCGGCCCCACAATATCGGACCACGCGGAGCAGGGAGCGCGTCGTGGGCAGCATCTGCCACCACTTGACCGCTAGCGACGGCGCCGGGCGGGGGCAGTGGCCAAACGGGGTTCATTACGTGCCGGAGCTGCTACCGCTACTGCGACCGCAGGCGGCTCGCGGCGGGCCATCATTTGTCCTCTTCTAAACAATGCCCCCGCCACGCAATTGGGAATCACGTCAGCTGGCAATAAAACACAAAGGGAAGAAGAGGAGCCATATAACTGGTTTCTTCACGAAAATTGCCGAATGAGTAACCCTAGAAAAGAGAGATCAGACAGATCATCGACCGCACGAAACATTTCACTCCACAATTCATATGAAACAGTATATTTTTCGACCAAGACGGCAATTCTAAGGTCAATGAATTGGATACAAAAGCTTCCTATCTGGCTTCACTTTATGAGAAAGAAAATAACAATCCTGCAGTCAATGAAGAATTACAACAATGAGGAACACGAATAATATGACACGGAACCTGTTAACATTGTAATGTAATTGTAGAAGAACTTTTTATAGAAAATAGTTACACTAAGCAAGTTGAGAATATGACTTTTAATCTAATTAAACTGAAATAGGCACATCCACCTACCATCAGATCATATAGCAGTTCATGAATGTAATAAACTTTCGAAGGTTATCAAGGCATTAATGAAAAAATGGTCATATCTATTTGTAGGATTATTTGCCTCATCTCCCCTACCACTCTTCTAACTTTAAAAAATGTATTAATAACTTCATACATTTTTTAACGTTTTTAAAGTAATTTTATAATGTTTTGCTAGTGGGAATGTTGCGATAACAAACCATACGTTATATACACTAGCATAATTAATATTTTTAGTGCTGCCAAAAATTTGGTATCATAGTAGTGACGTATAATAATAATAATAATAATAATAATAATAATAATAATAATATACTATTATTATTAAACAAACGTAAATAAATGACTTGGGTTTATGACAGAAGCCCCTAGCTTTAATCACTAACGAGACAGTATAGGGAGCGCGGAGCTGGGTAAACGTAGCTCTGCGAGGATGAATAAACAGGGTGAGCGGGCGAGCGATGCTGAGTGAGCGAGGCGAGGAGAGGTTAGCAGTCCAGAGCGGGGAAAAGGAGCTGAGTCAAGTGAGGAGGGTCGGGGCTTGGCGGAGAGCGGCGGGCAACGGCAGGAGCCGGAGTGCCGGGAATTGGGGGGAGGGGGGGAGCGGGAAGGCGGGCAGCGAGGGGGCGTGGCCGGTCGCCCGAGGGCACGCACCTGCGTAACGGGAAGCGTTGCACAGCGCCGCGAGCGGCAGGGCAGCGCTGGGGCGGGGTCGGATGGCGCAGAGTGATGTTGGGCGGCGCAGAGCGGGGTTGAGCGAGACCAAGCAGAAGGGATGTAGGCGGGGTGGGGTGGAGTGGGGGTGGAGTGGGGGGGCAGAGCGAGGCGGGACGCACGGAAAGAGGCGGGGAGGCACGGGGCGGAGCGGTACGGAGGAGGCGGGGCGGCGCGATGCGGCGCGGGGCGGGGTGGGGTAGAGCGGCGCGGGGCGGCGCGGAGGTGGGCGGGGCAGGACGGAGCTGGCCGGGACGGAGCTGGGCAGGGCAGAGATGGGCGGGGCAGAGATGGGCGGGGCAGAGATGGGCGGGGCCGAGCTGGGCGGGGCAGAGCTGAGCGGGGCAGAGCTGAGCGGGGCAGAGCTGAGCGGGGCAGAGCTGAGCGGGGCGGGGCAGAGCGGGGCGGGGCAGAGCGGGGCGGGACAGAGCTGGGCGGCGCAGAGCTGAGCAGGGCAGAGCGGGACGGGGCAGAGCTGAGCGGGGCTGAGCTGGGCGGAGCGGGACAGGGCAGGGCGAAGCGGAGCGTGGCGAAGCGGGGTGGACCGGGGCGGGCAGGGCGTGACGTGAGAAAGCATCGGGTGCTGGAAGGGGTGCGGTGGCAAATGGACTGGACGAGAGGCCGGCAGGCGCGCGGGGGAGATAGAGCACGAGGTGAGAAGCGCGGCACGTACGCCTCAGCGGCGCTGCCGGACGGGGATCGGCACGCCCACCGGGAGGGGACTTGCTAGGGCGGATAAGGCGGGGAATAGCAGGCCTGAGTGACGCGGGAAGAGGCGAGGCGAAGCAAGGCGTAGTGGAGATTTGTAAGCAGGGGCCCTGGGGTAGGATGAAGCCAAGGATTTCTCAGAGAATGGCGCAAAAAATCTGTATACAGTACACCAGCGTAATTGCATTAATTAATAGGATTATATCCAACAATACTGCAACATGAAAAACAAACTTCAGAATTAGATTACATGGGATTGTGTATTTCACTATCTCATCTAATCTTCTAACAAACACATTTCAAGAAATTTTGTTTCATTTCCGCATTCAAAAAGCTGTATTTAATTCGTCTCCTATCAAAGTCACTAAATTGGTAAAAAGCCATCATACACAATAAAACAAAATCCATCTTCGGAAATTCAGATAAAAACTGTGTATGTACACATGATAGCAATGTTTAGGATGAGTAGCAATGCATATGAGTTCCCTCAAAAACTATTTTAATAGTTAGATATTCGATTCATAGTTCGTTATTCAAGACATTCTCATGACTTGAAATGTCAAAACACTCAACATCGTGTAATCCAATTTAACATTTACATTAAATATACTTAAGTAAGAACTGTAGCTCTCGCGCAAGTTTCATTTGTGACACGAGTAATCAAAGGGACAGCTCACTGATCCAATCTCAAGTCTTCGAAGAAATATTACACGCTTGGGTAAACAAATTCTCAGAAAATATTGCTGTCTTGTATCGTTTTAATCTCCCTACGAGCTACACGTTCACGAACTGCCTCGCCTCATAACAATAAAAGGTTAAGTCCTTCATGGAACGGTTCAACTTGACCGAAGAGATGACGTTGCTCTTTGCAGGCTTCACTGAATTCTCCGCTGGGTTTCCCAGCAGCACGAGGAAAGATTTATTCAAAAGATCAATTTCATTTTATGCGGAAGTTAACTTAAAAATTCGTTAATTATCTCCCCACAATGTGGTGTCATACACTTTTTTTGGTTTGAAGATGATACTTCTAGCCCGTCAAATCACATGTAGATTTCATACCATTACTATCGGTATCACGGTAACATCGGTATCTGTATATGTATATATGTGCATGTTTACTAGGTGTAACTAAATATATGTTCTTCATTTAAATGTAGGCATGTATAAGATGTAGGGCAAGTGTGTGTGTGTGTGTGTTCGTGTTATGTGTGAACGTGAGAGTGAGCATTGATGTATAGGAATGTGTATGTATGTATGTATGTGTGTGTTTGTATGTATGCATGTGTATGTATATATATATATATATATATATATATATATATATATATATATATATGTATGTGTGTGTGTGTGTGTGGGTGGGTGGGTGGGTGTATATATGTGCCATAGATGTATACAGGTCTGTGTATGTTTATATATTGAGTGTATATGCTCGAAGGAGTGTATTGTAAATTGGTTTTATATGGTAAATTGTTTTTGAATTATAAATGTTCATATATTGTAAAACTGTAGGGTTATGGCTACCACCTGGCAATCAGCCAATTGTAGCCAAATAAATATTATATATAAGTATTGTATTACATACATAGAGTATTAATTTTAATATATTAATGTCAGAAAGTAGTATAATTGTAAAATTAAAATAAATCAGTAAATGAAGTTCATTTGATAACGTTTATGCTAAAAATTAAGAGACATAATAGAGCTTCAACGATGTTGTGAGAACAGCTATTTCGTTAGTATAGTTCAGATATTTCAGCAGTTTTGTATGAATACTAAATTTGCATGTTAAATAATTATGCTGAAAGAAACTGATATTGATAACATTAACACTATACAAATTCTTAAATTGTACATTTGAAGTACTAGTAATCATATTAATACATCAATAAACATGCTTCATAAAACATTTATAATATCATAGTAATATATTTTCTAATTCTCTTAGAGGAAGCTCCTTTGAAGACTGATAGGTTGGTGATAATATGTAATACATTCTTTTTCTGATCTAAACTCAAGAACCATCAGATAATATTTAGCCAGAAGCCAATAGAAATAAAACCTCGATCTTATTGGAAATAACTATTTTCTGAAAGATCCGTATCACTCGCGGTAGTCGTGAATGTTGCTATTTAAGCGTCCAAATCGCGCAGATGTATTCCTCTGGTCGCCTCTTCAGGGTGGCAGGCACGATTGCGGACATTTCAAGGAGCCTGACGCCGTGCCAGTCACGACTGTCAGGTCACACACATCGCATGCGAATTCGGGGAGGAAAGAAACAGTGTTCTTGGATGGGCCTGTGGACCCACTGTTCCCTGAGTGCCATTGGTGGAAACTGACCAGAGAGCATTTACAGTAACCCGTCTTAAGCTATTTATGTTTCGCTTTTTAACACATTTTAATTACAGTAAAACTACAAAATACCGATTTTTTTAGCAAGTGCGGAATAAAGCACATGTTAAACAACTCGTATATAAAACTCATCAACTCCATGTTTCTGATTTTTCTTTTTCACATACACTTAATCTGTTCCTATTTCTGAACTCGATTCCTTCTTTGTATGTGCAATTCGCACCCTCACGAAACTTCAGGCAGTGCATGAAAATCAAGTATTGTTATGTGAAACTGAAATTAATTCTTCCACGATACTCACTAGATATCACTGTTGGGCGATACGGAGGCGGAGTAGACAGGAAGCTGGTAAGAAACGCTGAGAGTGGAGAGCGGGCACATTGCAGGCGGAGGGGAGACGGTGTGGAGACAGTGCAGTGATGATGCGCATGCGGATAGCGGTCGGAGAGCGGTTGGAGAGCGGGCGGAGAGCGGGCGGAGAGCGGGCGGAGAGCTGTCGGAGAACGGGCGGAAAGCGGGTGGAAAGCGGGCGGAGAGCGGTCTGAGAGCGGTTGGAGTGCGGGCGGAGAGCGGTCGGAGAGCGGTTGGAGAGCGGTTGAAGAACGGGCGGAGAGCGAGCGGAGAGCGGGCGGAATGCGGTTGCTTCCGCCGCCCGCATGGCACCTGTCACATGCGCCAGGCGAGTGGCACGGGGGGGGGGGGGTGGCGGGGTGTACGCGGGGGCGTGGCGGGGCGCGGGCGATGAATCGTGGCCGCCTGCATGCGCCGAGTGACAGATTGCGTCCGCCTGAGCCGCGCCGCGCCGCGTCTCACTGCTTCCCTCACCTCTGGCATTGCGCGCCGGATAGGCACGGCGGTGCGCGAGGCCGCCCGCTAGCCGGGGCTCCCTGAGCGGCTGCGAATGTTGAGTTAATAGAGAGCACATTGCGAGCGAATCCGGAGTTCATCACATCCCAAACTCCTGCGGCTCGAAAAGGCCCGATTCAACAAAATATTCCCGATGTTTTTTCTTACCGGTTTTATATGTTTCTGTAGAGCTGAACTCGAATTTGGGGGTTACCACTCTGAGACATCAAGGCTTCACAAGGACAATTGCAAAAAAACAGTTTTTAGTTTCTCGATAAACATGCTTTTTGGGGGCCTCAAACGCAAACCGGATTAACGCTCTCTCCCGCCATACTAGCTTGCGGGGGCGCACTGTCTTTACTGAATGAAAACGTCTAAGACGGAAGAATTATTTCCATTGTTAAATGTGATAAATGACTCTGTAACTCGCCTAAACAGTAACAGGCTTACTCGTCCGGGGTATTTGTTTTCTCCAGATTTATATAACTAAAATACGACGGAAAGGAGAAAAAGGATAAAATACTATGTGCAATATGTTCATATCGAATTTTTACCATAACAATGTTCTGTGTTGTGCCAAATTACGATGAAAAAAAAAATAACACTGAAGAGAAAATTTTAAAAACGAAAAAAAATAAATACGAAACAAAAACATATCAGATAAGTTCATAATGGTAAGAGAACCATGAATCAATCGTGAACGAATCACGAGTTAGGTGAGTGAAAATAGGCATTTAGTCGTGAGTTCGTCTGATTTCAGAGGTTCCGCTCCCCTTCCCCCGTTGTGGCTACCGTCCATGAGGAATCCTTGACAGGCAACGCGGCTTGACGGCACAGTTTTAGCGATCCTCTCCCGGGTTCCTTGCCTTTTCATAGCACCACTGATAGACTTTATTAATCAGAATTTCATAATGTGAGGTAGTAGCACGATCTGGGTGACTTTGTGCATTCCTGATTATGAGAAGCTGATAATAGATTTGCAAGAGATTATGATTGATGATATAATAAATTATTTAATAATTACTCCAACTGTGAAACATTGGATCGGAATTTGGAACATTTAATTGGAAATCAATAACAAATAACGACGGAATCGTACACGCAGTGAGTAAATCGAAGAACTGCAAACAAGTATCTGCGCAGAGTTCTCAACCCATTAACCATTCATCGATTTCAACAGCCTAGGGGGATGGTGAAGTCGGGGAGAGGACGTTGTTAAGAGGTTGAAAGTTATCATTCATAAAATATGACTATTACCGTCAATATGCTTTCAGAAAAGATCAAAAGCTTTCATCCATTTTTGTTCAATTTCATTCAAATAATTCCCATATCATTTCAGATTACAAACCACTTGCCGTTTTCCCTTTTCTCCCAGAGCCAAAAGCCATATTACCAATCATAATTACCCACAAGAACACTCAGAGGGAACTACTGAGCCATAATTATTTGGAAAGTGCACAGAAGACCAATAATTGGATTGGAATACGTGCACGGAGAAACGCTTAAATTAAAGCCGGCATGGATGACAATAAGTATGAATTGATAGAGAAAGCGGGATTTGTAGATCAATACAGTTGGCCGGCGAATGGCGGTAATCAATGTAATCCCAAATAATGCAATGGCATGGAATGAAATGAGATGCAACGGCATAGAATGAGACGCGTTGGAGGGGAGCCGAGTAACCGCGCGTAATAGAGTAAATCGCAGTCGAACGGAGCAGCGAAGATTTGGTTGGGCGAAAGTTCCGCGGTGGCCGGCGCGAGGCCGAGCGCAGTTAGTCGGCGTCGAGCGGGGTCGAGCGGGGTCGAGCGGAGTCGAGGGGCGTTAGAGGCCGGGGACTGGCTTCGGGGTGCAGTCGGATGTGATCAGTGCAGATAAGCAGGCGCCGCTCGGAACGGCGGGAGGAAGGGAATCCACAGAAATTGGGCAATAACGGCGAGCGAAGCGAGTTGCGAGAAGGCGCCAAAAGACCGTCGTTGGTCAGAAACGTGACCTCAAGAAGACGGCATATTACGTCACTAGATGGATATAGATAAAACAAAGAGGAAAGAGAGAAAAAAGAGAAGGGGAGAGCGCACAGGAGAGAAAGAGAGAGAGAGAGAGAGAGACAAGAGAAAAGGACAGAAAGGAAAGACAAGTCAGAAAAGAGAGAGAGAACAAAGAGGAAAGAGAGACGAAAGAGCAAAGAGAAGAAAGGGGGAGAGCGCACAGGGGAGAGAGGGAGAGAGAGACAGACAGACAGAGAGAGACAGAGACGAAGGAAAGAGAAGTCAGAAAAGAAAGGAAGAAAGTAATAGAGAGTGAGATAGAGAGGAAGAGATAGGGAGAGAGAAAAAATACACATTTTTAAGGTAAAGTCAGTGTTTTTACAGTCTGAAGTACAAAATATAAAATAATTCCTTTCAAATAACATTTAAAAATGTTTTCAATTGATTTACGTATTACATTTCTCATGTATGTAAATTATTAAAACATTTAAGCTGTCATAAAATGAAATCTTTACAGAGAAGAAGTTAATGAGAAATGGATTTTACTTGGAAAAAAATTGTAAAAAAAAAAAAGGATCTCTATATTTGGATGACTCTTCTCTCTTCCTCGTATCACAAATTAGTTTTGCAAAAATTCCGGGTACTCCCCTCGCACACAAATTAAAGATTCCTCCGTTTAGAGGCGAAGGGGGTAGCGCGGCCGAGTGGCCGGGGGGGGGGGGGGACGGGCGGCGAATGCCAGTGGAGCGGAAGCGACAGGGGTCGTGTTGGCGACAGCGGTGACCGCCGCGCCGGCCGGCCGCTCGGTCGGAGGGTGCGTGGAGCACGCAGGAGGGAGGGCAGTGCAGTGGACGTGACAGCGTAACACGCAACAGAAGCCAGAGGACAGGCGAGAGGGGGCGATGGCCCCGGGAACGGTGGAAGCGATATTCTCAGTTCTGACCGGAGGCCTCGATTGTGTTTGTGGCAAAGTCTAACGCAGCTAAGCGTAAACGACCGTGACATGATTTTCCACACCAGCTGCATCGCTAGGTCCAATTCAGCCGCTGACTGGAAAAGGATTCTAGTGGCCGGCTGCTCTGATAGGTAGATTTCCGTGGTCGCTCCGATCAGTACCAAGAGGTGGTGGTCACAGCACCCTAACAAACGGGACAGAGATCGCGCGCGATCTATCCTTCCTCTTCCTACTCCTATGTGCACTCCTTACTTACACACACTTACGTGCACTACACAACCACATTTGTGGGGAGACCAGATGGAAACTTAGAGATAGACCCGAAAGGGCGGTGCCGCACTTGCGGAAGATTTCTGATTGGATAAAACTCCGCAAGCTGAAGTGTATGTCGGCGCGGGATTGGAATGTCTAGCGGAGGAAAATAACCGCCACATCACGTGATAAAACACACACTTTACTTACAGGATTAATGAACAGTGTAGTTGACGCTCTCGGAAACGCGAAGTAATTAATCTGAGCATTACTGAAGATTTGGATCTCACAGGTAACCTGAAGTAGGGATCATTGACAATATTACGTTAATGTTATAATTCTATTAAACTAAAAAAATGCAATTGTAAGGACGGGAGAGTCAGCTGATAATGCCTCGGAAATGCCAATGCAGTAAGAGGTTAGCGACAGTTTTCACGAGTGATTTATTAAGTTGTGTCTCTAAGACGAATATTGTAATTATTGATGCAAATCATGTCAAAACCAAGTGAAAAAAATTAAAATTAATTCTTTGTTAATGGAGAAATTTAAAGTGAGTGTTCGTCTAGATCCATCTGGGAATATCAATTTTGGAACGGTTTTAGTCTGAACGATTTAGGTGGTAGCGTTGACCACAAAGAGACAGACGTCTACCCGCCAATCATTTTTTCAGAATCAAGGACTCACGGAATCTGACAACATAATGTGATATAGGAAGTGATATACTACATATAGGATTTTTTTCATTTTTTTCGTTACCAGGGCCCCACAGTTTTCTGTCGATAATTCGCGGATTTCTTCCGCAGATTGGCAACACAGTCTCTTTACTACGTACGTGTGCAGTAAGGCGTGAAATTGAAAATATTTGGTCAAGATAAGATGAAATACTAAAAATATGCATCAGACGCTAAAATAGACAAAAATAAATGACTATCTTCTAAAACAACTCCAGAAACACAGGCAAGTGATTCCTACCATCAAAAGGCTTTAAGAAAGCGAAAGAAATTGAAAAATCGTAAGACTAAAAATAAAAAGGCATTTTACCAATCTTCTGTGGCTCCCATAATGAGATAAGGTTAAGTGAAGTGATTTTGTGCAAATAGTCATTTATGATAAAGAGAGTGGAACCCTGTCGTCGAGCTAGAGTGGTCGGCGGGCGTCGGGCTCCAGCTGGGGCCACCACCGTGACGTGCGCTGCGGCGGCGGCGGGGCCTTTGGGAGGCGGCCGCTGTCACCACCACCCGGCTGCCGGCGCCCTTGCGGCGCGCGCTCGCTCTAATGGCCTCTCAGGGGAACCCCCTCGCTCGCTGCCTGGCTCGGCCCTTCCGCGCCTGCGCGCAGAGAGCGGAGCGACCGGCCGGCCGGCCGGCAGGCCACCCGGCGACCGGCGGCGAGGACAGCCGCTCGGGACGGGGCGGGACGGAATGGGACGCAATGGGACGGCATGCCCGTCGCTAACGAAGGCGCCCAAGGGACGGACCATCACTCGCTGCGCGGCTCACAGGCACTGCAGAAATGGCGATGGGACTTTGTTCAGTTACGAGAGCGATTACATGGACGCTCCATTTCTGCCAACTGGTATTGGGCGCGGGGGCGGGGAGTAACATGAAGAAACGATTCGCATTCATTTCATAAAAGTTGGCTAGCTTGTGCCGGGTCTTTGATATTGTTTTTGTCATTCCGGCAATGAAGAACTCGCATGAAACCCATGTGTTTGTGTAGCTAGAGGCCGGCGGACAACTCGGCTGTGGGCGACGGCAGCCGGACGGGGTGGGACGGGACGGGACGGGACGGGACGGAAGAGAACGGGGGGGGGCAGCATGCCTGTCTCTAACGAAGGCACCCACAGGAGGGATCATACCCCGCTGCACTGTTGAGGAGCTCTACAGAAATGAAGGATAAGCCTACACTGTTCAGTTTACAAGAGACATTCTATTGATGCTCATTTCTGCCAACTCGTATTGGGGCTGTGGTCGGTGAGTACTTGTAGAAACGATTCGCATTCAGTTCACTAAAGCAGACCAACTTGTGCTGGGTCTGTGGTATAGATTTTGAAATCCCACCTACGCTGAGCTCGAATGAGTCCCATGTATTTTCGAAGCAACAATGTAAGAAAAGTACACTTCAAAACCTTATATTTAAAGAAACATTACTTATATGGATTATTCTTTAATTAATACTCGGTATAGGCCCTATTACGAATTTTATTAAAAGCCTGTTTAAAGTGAATATTGTGGTTTCATTGATATTCGATGATTGAAGGGTTCTTCTTTACCTTCTGAACTGAAGTAAACCCGTTCTATCCAGACACCATTTTATTACTGTTCGCTTCAAACAAATATTTGTAACAAAACAAATTATTTCGCAAGAGTTCTAAGAGTTATCCAAGACAACTTACTATGTTCCCGTCCAGCAATGGGAGTGCGACTAACGTTCAGATTCACCAGCAGTTCCAAGGGACGCTTACCTGGAACAAAAAAATAATGTTAATAAAGTAATAGTATACGAGATCACATTTCAGCCGTACATAAGAAAAGTGTCATCTGAAAATTCGTCGTCTTTAGTTTAAATGAATAAATACGTTTAGAAAATAATAAGTAAATTTTCATTAGTACAAATGCCATGAATTTACACACAACTCATCCCAATCACAACTCATTCTAAATAGAGAGCAAATAGTAATTTACGTAACAAGGGCGCGAAACAGGTAATTCACGCACGAGTCGAGTTTGTCGTCCGAGCATAGCGAGAACGACAAAGAGGCCTTGAGGATCACCTCGCGTCCGAGTTGCGTAAACTATATTTTAACTCGCTGTGAGCGATACGCATGTAAAATAATATAAATTAAATCAAGTAAAGGAATATAAATTAAAAATCAAATAATTAGAAATGCCTTACTTGCACAAAAGTAAATGGACGGTAGTCGGTGTCCTAACCCTATTGTTTGTAAATAATAAACAAAGACGTCGTCAAGACGAAAGACAATTGAGAATTGTTACAGATGTTTCGCACACGACGCGTTAGAAATACTTTTCTTACAGCCGCGAATTAGACGACCCCGCTCAGATTAAATTAGGAATTCTTTATTACTGATAAATTGTATTATTTCTACGGAATGAGGGCTCAAGAAAACGTGCGTGAGGGCTCAAGAAAACTACCACCAGTGCTGGTGCTAGGCATGAGCAGACCGGGCGATCGCCTGAGGCCCCGCAAGTCAATGGGACTGATGGGAAAAAATTGTAAAAAATTGAAAAAGGAATTAGAACTCGAGATGATGATTATTCATAAAATTTCAATTAAGTTTTTTACTTTAAATAGTTCATTATAGTCATTAGTTATAGAACGAAGGACTCTATGCAATGAATCAAATGACGCTAACATTAAAATTGGTTCTACTGAAATTCATGTTTACTATTTCATTATTTAACAAGTAATTTTATTAACTACTAACTAAACACAAGCGTTTTAAACTCAGAATGAAATAATATTCTTTTATCACTAAATACGTACACTTAAAACTCTTAAAATATCTTTCCAAAACGTTTTCTAGCTTAAACGTAATATTTGTTATTTGATGAAATAAAATAACTCGTATAGTTTCTTTTAAAACTCTCTCATTTTTAATTTTTTCGTAGGGGCTACAGTTCAGCTTCGACGGGGCCCAAAATTGTCCTAGGGTTCGAGTCCCGTTGTAGGGGAAGTATGTCGGTTTTGTACATACGGTACGTCTCAAATTCCATACGTTTCTATTTAAAAAAGGTCCTGCAACAATCGTGCGTGTAATGAATGATGTTTTTGATAATCAGTTATCAAATTTCCGATATTCTTTAATTTATCGCTTGCTCGAGATAGAAATAGAATTTGAATTTGAAAAGCGAGAAAAAAAAGGCTCTGATAGAAAAAAAAATGATATTGTGGGGACATTCGTTATCTACCAAACTTTTAGTTTACACATGTACTGACAGTTTAGAAATGAGAAAAGCAACAAAGGTACTTCGATGAAAGTTGGTTAAACATTGGTCATAGTGTATCGTTTATTGTAAATAATAATTAATGAATATTTGATGGCACAATCAACAATTTACGAAAATATTTTTTTCATTTTATAAGAGTACATGTAAAGGGTTCAATGTATTCCATACTTAGGGTAATAAAATACGGCTGTAATAATAATAATAATAATAATAATAATAATAATAAGTATGCGAATAAACGCTTTTTGTTAGTAGATGCATATATTGAGAAAAGCAGCCGTGATTTTGACAGTTCTGGCGCGAGTACGCAAGAGAACGTGACGTGACGGCAACAAAGCGTGGATTCTCCGTATGACATGCCTTCACAACGTGAAAGCAGTATAGGTCAAATTGTAGAAAGAGAATTCTAACGGCTGGCTGCCCTGATCGATTGATTTTCGATCAATACCATGCGAATGCCAGAGCAGAACCTTAAAATCGTTCCTCTGTAGAGTGACTATTTTCTGTTGAACACATCTTTCGCAGCCACGATTCCAAAAATGAAAAGATATAATAATAACAACAGTTTCACCTCGCACATTCCGTGTATTACTTCTGAACCTCGTTTACATTCACACAAAAATACTAACATCGTAAAATCAATCATTTTCCTCAAGAACATATACGTACCAATATGTAATTTTAAATGAGCGCGAATCTAGCACAAAACACTTGTGACACTTAAATTTAAAGAGTTAAAGTGTTCGCTGTATTGTAGAACGCTCTTCGAACGATCTTAGAGACACAATGTTATATTTATTCTGTGAATCTGAGTTTGCGTCTGAAGAAAGAACAGGAAATGTGCTTGTGTACGCCTGCTCAAAGCAGTTCGTGGTAAAGTACAATGGATGTGACGCGCAAGTCATGAGAAAATAATGCAAGTACAATGACCTAGGCTTATTTCTTGAAAGAAAGATGAGAAAACTACAATGCTCAAGAGATGGTCTTACGATGTAAATGCAGCAAAATGTGCAAGTACGAAAACATTTTTCACTAAACGTATCTTTTTCAGTTTCTTAAGAGCAACGGGTAAACCAAGTGAAACCAAGGCTACCGTTTGTTCTTTTCTAGTCTTTCGTCTCGCTATGGTTTTGCTCTCAGAATACCTTTTAGAGGTCTACGTGCTGTTCCAGCCATTGTTCTTAAATCTGTTGCGCAATTCAATGCCCGGTAATGCAACAAGGAAATGCGTAAAAAAATGACTCACACACTGAGACGTTAATTAACATAAAGAGAAGTTACTTAACTTCTTAGGAATCTCTCTAAGGATACAGTAAGCTTTCAACAAATACTAATTGAAATTAATTTTTTTCAGAGAAATAATCCATCATGTGCATATCATCTGTAATGAAAATGCCAAAGTCGTTTGCTTAGAACTGAAGTTACATGTCGACAATTTTAAAATGATGTGGAATATACCCGTCGTAAGTCCAACCTTGCAAACTATGGCCTAGCATACACCAGATGCTCTATCAGGTGCTACCTCGTAATACTATAACTACATTTGGACCACTCCCACAAAGGTTTGTCATAAGCTCATAATAAAATAGGGTTCATCCACTCTGGTGCTCTGCATCTAAAAACCCGTAGAAATGTATACATGCGGAAAGTGCTGGAGGAGAAGGTTCCACGCAAGTTGCGTCTCCACCTGAGATGTTGGCCTCAGCCACAACAGTCAGCGAAACGGCTAGCCTAGCCCAAACCTATGCTTCCCATGAGTCTTCAAGGCTATGAAATTGCGAGGTACAGCGCAACAGTCAGAGACGATTCGCTTCAAAATTCCGAAAATCATTCTCACGACAATGAGAGAGAGAGAGAGAGAGATGATCATCTTTTGCACGCGCTTTCCTTTAGGGGATCCACCGCTCCGTATTAACAGAAGTTGAGGCAGCTTCGCAACGCCTCATGAGATAAGCTCTGACACGGATGTTTATTTCAAGTGGAGCGGTAACACCTTTAAAAGGAACCATACACGTACAGTGCTTCTGAAAAGGAAGATTTGTACAAAAAAGAGATAACGACAAGTATACAACAACTATTCGAATTTAATAATATATAAATAAACTGTGTTCGTAACACTATCAAAAGGAACGGTCCAAGTACAGTGCTTCCGAAAAGGAAGATTTGTAGATGTAAAAAAGAGATAACGACAAGTACACAACAAGTACTCAAATTACTGCCACAACTTAATAATATATAAATACAGTGTTCACACTAGTCTTTGATTAGGGAAATATTAGAATTTTGTATACCTCAGTGTGAGTTTATATAAGAAGATATTTTCAAGACCTCACATCACACACATTGTAAAAAGTGTGTGCTATTAATATGCATGTATTCCTTCCTTGCCATAAACTTCCATTACCGTTTTTGTCCTGTTCTATCCGGCAAAGGAGGCGCGTCACTGCCATTCCAAGGCATCAATGGCACTCCAGGGAACTCGAAACCGTACTCAGTAAAATGGGAGTCTCGTGACCATTTTATCTGGAAAGCCTGTAAGCTCCGCATTTTATACTGAACTTCGCTCTTGATTTTTCCACATTTACCCCCTCTCACCACACACAGAAACATTTAACGTACAGAATAACGCTATTTCCTCTTCATCGTTTCGCACGTCATCCAATGCTGAGTTGCATCACTTGCAGGCTTTTATAAATTACGGTAATAATATTTCAGTTAAAGCTTATTTATAATAAATATTGGGTTTTGATTTGTTTAACAAAGTTGCAATCATTAAAGAAAGAAAACCACCGCAACTAACCAATCCCCCCCATTTTTGAACTGAAGACGGTCTGGGGGTGGGCGGGAGGCTAATTACTGAGGCGGCAAGGGCGGCGAGGGCAGCGAGGGCAGCGAGGGGAGCGGGGCTGTGGGGGCGGCGATGTAACGAGATCGGAAACGAAAGATGGAGGAAGGGAGCGAAGCGGTTGAAGGAAATGGAGGGAATGGGAGTGGAGGGGGCGGTGGAGGATGGTGGTTCATGGACGGGCGTCGGCGACCGGCGGGCCGCAGAGCCCACGCGCGGCGCGACAAGACGCGCCACGTCACCCGTTGACGTGAGGCGGCGACGCAACACGTGGGCAACGGTATCTCTCCGCCGCCCAACGCCCCTGCCAGCGGGAGGGGGCAGGTTGCAGTTGGCGAATTTTGGCTCACAGGATCTGATGATGATTGCGACGTCATCAAAAGCTTCCCATCGTTTAAATTACAATAAAATCTTTAGAAAAACATTACCGAGTTGCTACATTGAAGACAACATACAAGTACATCTCCTGCTGGCCAATTTTTGCAACCACGTGTACCAACGCAACTGACCGTCTATGGTAAGGATTCCCAACGCTTTTCTTGCATTTATTCGTTTTAAAACTCGTTTCACACGTTTGCTACATCGACTTCAATTGCTTTTATGACGTACCACCACGTATAACAATATCACATCAAAAATAACTGCGACAAAGAGAAGAAGCAGACAATTAAAATGTTTTGAAAAACTGGTTTATTAAATTGTGTTATACAATTATTATACCAATAACATTTTTAACTTTGCAAATATATAATGCACGTATTCCAACTGAACAAAAGTTTGATTTTCATTAATAGAAATGTTATGAAATTGCAAAAGATATTTTTAATATTCGATGGAATGTTGACCTTGTAATATATATTAGTCACTCGGTGGTATTCTGCCATTGACTCCCAGTTGATCCCTTGAGTCGACTATCATTGACTGCCTTTAAAATTCCATCGACCCCCAGGTTTGATAACAACCCCTTGGTATACGTTGTTTTGCTACAGACTGAAGATATACTTTTCCTAATTATTGTGGATGGATTATGAAAATGCATGACAAAATTCGAGCAGGCTTCCTTTTCCCAGAGGTGGCATCTTAAGCTGTTGAAGTCAGTGGACTCGTTTGCAAGAATGGATGAACAAAAGACACGAAGGAATAAAAAAGAATGGTAGGAAACAGGAAGGAAGTAAAGGACGGGAAAGGAAGATAATGATGTGAATTGAGGTTCCTCTCGAGGAGAAGTTTTCAAATGGTTGAATATATGTTTTGTGGAAAGCTAATGAAAAGGAAGTGGTCGAAAAATTATGTATCCTTGATTAGTGCATATGTAAATTTCAGTAGGAATTTATACAAATTAAAAAAGAAGAATGACGGCCTAGATAAAGGACATCGTGACGGCTGAAGGGCCGTAGCTGCCTCACCTCAAAGGGTCGCGTGTTCGAATCCCATCGCGGGCAATGATGTGTGTGTGTTTGTGTTGTCATTACGTGCTCTCCCTACAGTTCCCCCGTACTGTTTAAAAATCACAGTAGTCTCTTTATGACCAAGATGTTGAAAAGCGATCTAAAAACAGTATGTATATATGTATGCACGTATTTGACATTTTAGGTTCGTGTTTTTTAGTTACAATCTACGCCTCGAGGTAAGGGAGTCATGTGGCAAGCAAGACGTATTCCCTCGCCGTATGTACGTGGCCTAGCTGAACTTCATCTTTCGTCATACAGTAATAGAAACGGAGACGATTGTATTTCGCCCCGACCGGGAATCGAACCCGACTCCTAACCACGGAAAGCGACCATGTTGACCATGACCCACCCGAAGGACTAAAAGAGAAAAGTGAGATGGAAAGGGGGAAAAGGTCACTGCAGCCAGTTAAGTAGAAAGAAAATAGGAAAAAGAAGCACGATTAGGTTATACCTTTGCAATCAGACACAATGCGACACAGCTAAACTTTTAATAAAGGATTTTCTGAAAAAATTCTCATTGCAGCAAAAGCGAAACAAATAAATATCGAGGCAGAGGGCTTATCGGAATAGTGCGTAGTTTACAGAAAGTAACAACACTTGCTCATCTTATCTTAACTGTAGAAAGATAGCTCTTAAAATACATTCGAAATAACCGTAACGTCTAATCACACAGAGGAAATAATGATCTCCACTCCTCCCCGTATTATTTACACACAAAATCCGTACCGCCCTCAACCCAAACATCAGTGATGTCTTTCGTTTTAGCATGTCTGGAGATATCAGGACAAAAAGTGTGTTACATTAGAGAAAAACCTGATTAAAAGCTTAAAATGATCTTATGGAGCCGACGAGACGAAACTAAGTTGAAATGGGAGTAAAATGTCCATTATGTGGTTAATTTTAAATATAGCAGGGTACAAGTGATATCTCTCACATTATCAAGTTGCAGTTGGGGCTAAAGGTGTTTCATTAGAGAAGAACCTGGTTAGGAACTTAATGAACTCTGGCGGCCATCACGAAGACAAACGCTGAAATTAAGAAACAACAAAAGTGGAATTCTATAGAGGTATTCTAAATATACTGAACCATCATAAAATACTTGTAGTACACGAACTAGTCGACACGAACGACCGTCTAATTGTTACATTGATTGTTCGTCGATAACAAGTCCTCAAATTAAAAGACAAGACGCACTTCCAAACTAGGATGAATATATTCATCAAACTCACTGGCATGAGTTACAATATATTCATAAGTCTTATGTAGAAGCAAAGCTTTGAAAAAAAAAAATGATGAACCTGCTTCGCCCTTCGACGGTACTTTAAATTCAGTCCTAAATAAACACTGCAACTTCACAGACACCATGTGTCTCAATGTGCCCACAGTGATCAATCTTGAAGAACAAGCAAAAGGAAATAAGGGGGAAAAGACAAACCATCCCTTCCTACAAAGATAAATGTGTAGAATATTGAGAGTGGATTGAAAAATTATCTTCGAAATACAGTGATTCTTCCATTCACAATCTTGCCGACGTGCAACGTCTATACACTCGTTTGTCATAGGTGTCAGAATCAAGAGATCGATCAGACAAATCCTACATTAATGTCTCATTACAGTTGTACAAACATCGCTCCGCTTTGTATGAGCTTCGCAAGCCGATCAACTACGTTTACAGAGTATGGAATCCAATTACATACTAGGCTCGACTGATGTTTGACTAACTTCAGTTCATTTCCGAAACACAATGGGATAGTACATGTTGTTCCAGCCAGTATCAACACACTGCAGTTGTCTTCAATCAATATTCGCTTAGTAACAGACTGCATTCTGTTACCAACTGAAACTGCAAATACTCGGAAACAGATTGCTTCACATTTTGAATTGTAAATTAGGTTTACCATCGGTGCGAAATGATTTCCAAACCACACTCGATGTATCACAATGTTACAATGGTATGAAAACTGAAATTTGAACTGAGCATTACAGCAAAAAATTAAGGTTTCGTTTCAAATTAAAACACCGCTAAAGTAGTGAAAATTCTAAGGACAAACATTGTTTAGCTTCACATTAGTTTTCCCATTTAGCACACTTTCTTTGAATCTACAGATGGCAACTCTCAATAGAATGTCTGTTCCGAACTCTGAACCGAACCACAGGTAGCTTAGTGTTTCACAATTTGTACCAGATTCATTTTCTGTATACTTACCAGGTGTGTAAGAGTCCGTGTAAGATTCAGAAAAGTTTTTTGCTGCTCCTAAAGGATGCAACTGTGAAAATCTGGCTTCTTACTTTGCGGCACATTCTATAAAATAGGGATACGACATTAACAAAACATCCATGTTTCAAAATACTGATGTTCAAAAAATTAAACAATTGATTTTAATAATATCTCGTCCCCAAAACCATGTTTTTAAAATTGGTTTATCAACCTCTGACGTTTATGTTTGTGCGGGTGGAGGAATTTGTAAATGAAATTTTACTGACAAAATAAAGAAAAATAATGATCACAACAATTAATAAAATTTTTATTAACTAATTGAAAAATAAAAAAAATCATATGATAATTTATCGACTAAAATCAACTAATTTTTCACTATTGGTTACTTTGATGAGAAGAAGGGAAAATTTGCGGATATCTGAAAATAATTGTCCTGGTGGGTGAAGCATTTGGTGGAGTATTTCAAGCGTATTAGAAAGTGATACGTTGTTCGTACAACAGTCGGTTTCATTCCATAACCAAATTGAAGTAAAAATAAATTCTACAAACCTATTCTACAAACCTATTCTACAAACCAATTCTACAACGACGTTGCTTTTTTTAAATTCTGTAACGTGTTTGTTTCCCGAACATCCAAAAACCCGTCATGAAATTGTATTTAGTATTTCCCGACGCGTCAATTATTATGAATATTTGTCCCGGAAGATAGTGCGTGTAACATTCAGAGAGTGGCGGTGTTCCATCCCCCTGAAACGTAAATTCGGTGCTGACCTAAACGTCGGTTTGCGAGGGAGTATTTTCTGCATATCTCTCTACCACTGTGGTTTCCACCCTAACTGTGACAAGAGTACGATTCACGCGGTCCGCTCGTAGAACACGATTGACTCATTGATTTTATCGTGTTTACAGGCTCAAAAACTACTAGGATCATTACTCACGTAGTTGCAGTGCTTGTTTTATCGCTAGATGTGGCGGTGTTCTTTCCCTGCTGGGTGGTGTGATACAGCGCTGACCTACAAGTCGGTTTCCGGGGTTTTCCCCATCCAGATACCTCCCACAAGCGAGGCAACGCCCCAGCTGGAACAAGTTCTAAGCCCCCGACAAGTGTGGTGGTGTAGTGTATAGAAGGGTACATCTGTGGAAGGGCAGAGGAGCGAACACGATCGGGAAGAAAAGATCGCGCGCGCTCCGTAGCCCGTTTCCTAAGAGACTATTTTGGCATTCGCCAGGTGTTGATAGGTGAAACCACGGAAAACTTCCGATCAAAGCAGCCGACCTCTAAAATTCTCTTCCAGACAACAGCTGAACTCGATCTCGTCATCTCGCTAGTATTGAAATTCCTGCCACGTTCGGGAACTCGAACCCACGACCTCCCGGTCAGAGGCACTCCACTGATATATTTTGATGACCTGAGCCATCTTTGCCGGAATGGGGACTCGAGATAGTATTCGCGGCTCAATGAGTTCGTTACGTCACTGGTGATCATTCCACTTGCTGACGGGGTGGCGCCCGCTCGGACGGCGTTCCCCTCTGCCATCGCGCCGGTCGGGGGCAGCGGTCGCCTTCCGACTTCCGGGCGGCGAACAGCGGTGCAGCGGTGGCGCGTGCGGCGGACCGCGGAGGGGTCAACGCGGGCGTTCGCATGCGGCGGGCGTCGCCACACGACGCGACGCGACGCGCCCGTCACGGACGCGCCGGTTGCGTCGGCGCGGAGCACGAGGGCGCTTATACTAGGATTAATTTAACCGTGCTCTTGACGTAAATCAGCTGTTCACGGTTTCATCCAATAGGGAGCTTAAACTTCCCCACTATGACGTCGAAATAGCGAGCTCCCGATTGGATGAAATCGTAACAGCTGATTTACGGCAAGTGCATGACTAAATAACTGCGTGCGGCGATGGTGTAAGCGTGCGGCGATGGTGTAACGGTTAGCGTATTGGACTATTATACCCAACTAGGCGGGTTAAAACCCGATCGAAGCGGCGAAAAAATCCTTCGTACGCCTTCTTTCGGAGGGGAAGTAAAGCCGGCTGTCCCATGTTAGAAGATTTACATGTAAAAGCCTCTGAGCTAAATTCAAATCGCCTGTTTCTCGCCCAAGAATTACATCCTTCTCTGCTAGTTGGTGAAAAGAGCGTAGCGAAATTTGTGTGGTCAGACGGAAAAGCGGACCTGATGGCCCGAGTCTCGCCACGTAAAATAAGGCATTAAATCGTACTATAAGCCAGCAATGCGATTGCCACGGGTAAGGTCGGCGCCAAGGGGACCACACTCCACTCTTATACAGAGTGGTTCATCTAACATTTGCCCTTCAAATCTGTCGTGAAGCGTTGCAGATATTGGGATGTGGTATGCACTAAAAAGCGTGATGCGCACACGACGCTGCAAAAAATTGGGTGTCAGAAAGTCTCTCCGCCGTGGCATCTTGTTGGTGAGAGTGCTTGCAATTAAGAAATTATTATGGTAGCAGGAGGTGCAGCTTAAAACACAAAAATAACGTAAGTTACGTACTCATAATTATAATAAATGCTCGAAATATTGTCCCCTTCACTTGTTTCCCAATGATCGGTTTTTACGAACATCAATGCAATTTTTAATAGCTGGCCCTGATTCGGCTCGGCACCAAGAGATTTTCCTGGCGCACTGAACTATCGAATAAACTTTTTTTCAGAAATATCAACAAAACAGCGTCTTTTTAAATTCCACATTCATATTTTTATCTCGCCATAACGTGCGTGAAGCGAAATATTCATAAAAATGCGTACTGCCCTGCTTTATTTTACGCTATTGAGGTTGGATGCTTGGAACTTACAAGAGTTTAACAACCCCTGCCAGAAAAATTAACAATTTGTCCCTGAAAGATACACAGTTAATCGATGTCTACGTACCGCATACATGGCCTCCCGCCATTGATAAATTTAACTCAAGAAATCGCAATCAAGGGAACTTTTTTTTTTCTCCAAACCGCATCTTAATATATATATATATATATATATATATATATATATATATATATATATATATATACATATATATATCCAGACTGTGCTGCGTAAGCGATAACAGACTTCGTTTTCCCTGTCCAGCCGTCCCACCGGAGAACACTGCCAATCCGCAATCTGCGCGTTGCTCGCGATAAAGACTATGTATTTCTCTTCAGCGGTCAAAACAACCGATTTCAATGTTCCCCTCCCATCGCGTTCGTCTTCACTGCGCAAACGCCTTAGCTATTACCATTTCGTCACAGTAGACATTACCGTTCAGTCACAGTAAGCTCTTTTGGCTGTGTAGCGATTAGGTGCGGCCGTTATCTTCCGCGGGGTCCCACTTTCCGCATGGACACCGCTTCACTTATTCAAACTAACGCGGTGAGCGGTGTGAAGGGCTGTGGTGGTCGCGTGTGAGGCGGTGCGCGCACGGATTGAGGGTCGGTCTCTGTGTAATGCCATGCTTTAAAGTCGGCGCGCCACGGTCGAACAGCGCGGGAAACCCGCGAAATCAACGCGATCGGACGCTAGCCTGTGCGGTTAGGCCATTGCCGTTCTGCAGCGAGAACGGTTAGGGTCGTGGTGGAGGTAATACGCGATGGCGTTGGTGCAATAATTTCATGTAAGGTTGGTCAAGTAAATATGTCTTGGGTAACGGTTGTTAAAATAACTCTAGAAAGGAGGTGGAAATGGTATAATATAGAAAAATAGAGGCATAACACCTAATTAACATTGTTTATTAAGTGCTAATTGATAAGAATAAATCGGTATTTAGTGTAGAAAATAAATTTTGAAATACTTCAGATGAGTAGTGATAATGACAATGGGACTAAGAGGATATGTGTACAATATAAACGTAGATAGTAATACGGAGACGGCTAGAAAATAGTAGATAATTAATTACTATTACGTCAGCTAGAGGAACGTGATCACACCATCCAATATCCCCAAGCTCGCCAAGCGACATCTGAATGTGTACACACTTGTAGAGCTTATGACCAACATAACCAAAAGAAGTGCAGAACTGAAAGCGACACAGTACGCATTTTCGGGTTAATGCATGCTATTTGAAACCAGCAAATCTGACATCTCCAGTAAATCTGACTTCACCAGCAAATCTGAGATAAGTCAAATTTGGTGGAATAATCGGACAAGCATTAGCAGTAATGGCACATTTCCGTACAAAGAGAGACCGCGACAACCTTCATTTTGGTCAGCGCTCAGTAGCTTTCCACCAATCCGCACCAAAGCCCAGTCAATTCATGTGAAATTTGTGGAGATCAAAGCAGTTTCTCATCAGGTTTACTTGGAATTCTCCCTATCTCCCCCTTTCGTTTCAGCGAGCACTCAAATTTCCATGCCCATTACTCATCACGTCACCAGTCCTCACAACATCATCCCTCACCGCACAACCCCAGGCAGAAGCGTGGAAACCCTAAAATGGCAGGGATGGCATTGTTCCATTTCTGAAACTACGACCATTTAATCGTCTTCCTACAGAGTTACGACCATAGGCGTGCACAGCCGAAAACGAGAGGGGGCAGCCACATTTCTGAGCCCCTACGCCTCACTGGGCCCCCTTTTCCAATAAACAATTTTTTATTTACAAATGTCTTGTTTTACGAGTAATACAATACAAAATAAAATATGTAGAATGATATAACTTAAATGATACAATTAATAAATACAAACGTTTTTATTTGAACCATCTACGAGGTTATCAGACGGTTTAGAGAGTCTTTTGGACAAATGCCGTGTTCCCCACAAGGAGGCCACTGAATTTTGTGGAACAAATTTTCCCGACTTTTCCGGGTTTTCCAGAGCATTTTTTACATTTTATTCCCTGATAAGATTTGTAATTTCACATTTCTTAAAGAAAATAGTAAAGTTACCCTGATACTAATTGGTCAGCTTCCTGATTTCGCTGTGACAAAGTACAAATATTTTCCCCGAAACATAAATTGAGCAAAAAATAACGCTGAACTTAAAGAATAAACTTTAGTTTCATAATCCTCTCAAAATTTTCCACGACTCCTTACGATTTTTTTAAAATTTCCTGTCTTTTTCAGAGCAATTAAATTCCACGACTTTTTTCCGGTTTTCCAGAAAGAGGATATGCTGTCCCCAAAGTCAGCTAACAGCAAGAAGGAAAGCTAGGAATTGATCATATTTATGGAAATAAACTGTTTTATAACGTAAGACTACGGGGACACTTTCGAAATTTTCAAGGGGGGGGGGGGGGGGGGCACGGCCCTCCAGTACGCATGCCGAAGCGTACAATGAATAAGAACCGGCAACTCGTGAGTAGTGAACAGGTTATCCTTACTCCCGCAGATTCTCCCATGTGTGATTCTCGCTCCGGTTGCCGCCACTGCGCCTGTTAACCAAAGACGACGCAAAAGCAGCTCAGCTCGGCTCGGCTCGGCTCGGCGGCCGCAGGCACCGCGCTCCCCGACATCTGGTTCTCCAAGCGCAAAAGGAAGAGGCGACTCGGCAGACACGAGGCCGCTTCCTCCAGAGGGCGTGCGTATTGCCCATTTCCTCTGCGCGCAGCGTCGCGTTTCACGACTTCCCAGATTTCAACCTTGCGCCGAGAGAGGCTCCCGCCTTCCCTTTCCATGCACTTGTGGGGCGCGTCTCATTGGGGGTAACTCTATAAACACACCACTTCGCCGCTCGGGCTTCGATTGCCGTTTCAGGTTCCCCCGCTTCGAACGATCTACGGTTCTCCTCGAGACTTCCCCGCTTTAATGCGTTCTCCTCTTTCACTCGCAGCCTTGACATATTCTGAAGATCGAATGCCAATACTATTAGGAAACTTTCAACTACTTAGTCTCCTATTTTGAAATTTTGTAAAAAATAAAAGATATATCCCTACATTTTGCAAATATTGCTAGGTAAAATAAATTATACGCTCTCTCTCCCTCACTCTCTCTCACTCTTTCCCTTTCTCTCTCTTTCCCCCCTCTCTCTCTTTCCCCTCTCTCTCTTTCCCCCTCTCTCTCTTTCCCCCTCTCTCTCTTTCCCTCTCTCTCTATCCGTCTCTCTCTATCCGTCTCTCTCTATCCGTCTCTCTCTATCCGTCTCTCTCTATCCGTCTCTCTCTATCCCTCTCTCTCTATCCGTCTCTCTCTATCCGTCTCTCTCTATCCGTCTCTCTCTATCCGTCTCTCTCTCTATCCCCCTCTCTCTCTCTATCCCCCTCTCCCTCTCTCATCTATTACTTGAATTACTCTCTTAAATATATGTGCTAGGTATCAAATTTATAACTATTTTGATTATTATGCACCTGGTGCAGCACGCCGTCGCTACTTTTCTGAGATTTCGCTGTATGCAAATGCCATAGCCGCAAATCGACAGAGGTAAGAAGGAAAAGAAAAAAAGGAGAAAAATAGTACACCCAAATATTAAAGCGGAGAAAGAACAAGTTGAAAGTCGGAGGAAGAAACTAATTTTCCAGAGTAAACCCCGTCCAGACGTGAGTGCTTGCTACTCGTCGATGCGAACAGCCAGACAATGCATTCGCCACGACGCCCAAACCATCATAGGGTGATAAATGAAACATCATTTCCGATTCCCGAAGACCACGCACCATTCTCCCCTCGGAAAAACCTACCCCACACGAAACCGTCTCGCGCAGATACTTCGCACCCTCTCCCCCCCCCCCCTACGTAGCGTGCACTGCGCGCGGGTCGCACCCTCCCTCATTAATTCGCGCGTTCAGCACATAGCCGCGGCGCGGCGCGGCGCCGCACCCCTTCGACCGCGGCCAATGGCGTCGCGCGGAGGCCGCGAGGCCCGCCGGGCTCCACAGAGCGCACCCCCGCGGATCAAGTCATCGCAAGCAGCGGGCGCGGGGGCTTTCGGCCGCTGCGCTGGCGCGCGCTGCCCGTCGAGCGTGGGGCACAGTGGAGCGCGGCGGCGATGGTGTAATGGTTAGCGTACCGGACTGTTGTACCCAAGTTGGCGGGTTATACCATGTACACAAGTTGGCGGGTTCAAACCCGATCGAAGCCGTGGATTTTTAAGGGCGAGAAAATCCTTCGTACGCCTTCCTTCGGAGGGGAAGTAAAGCCGGCTGTCCCATGCTAGTAGATTTACTTGCTGTAAGTAAAAGATCCTCAAGCCTAAATGACGCCTCTGAGCAAAATTCAAATCTCCTGTTTCGTCGCCCAAAAAATACCTCCTTTCTCTGCTAGTTGGTGAAAGGAGCGTAGCGAAATTTGCGTGGTCAGACGGAAGAGCGGGCCTGATGGCCCGAGTCTCGCCACGTAAAATAAGGCATTAATTCAATAATTCAATTCACAGTGGTTCGAGATGGAACTCTCAAACGAAGCCCTCAGGAACAAGATGGAGAAAAATGACAGCAGTTGCTTGTGAACTTGAAATTGCGGTTAGTCAATTTGAAACTCGGGATAGGAAATTGAAAATACGAATAGTCAACATAAAATATGACTACGTTTGGTTTAAGTTATGTTAAATCATCTATCAATATACAAATTGAAAAATAAACTTAAGAGTATATTGTATTACAGATACAAACAAATGTTATGTTGGTATGTTTGACAAAAAACTTATACAGTAAATGAGTCATCACTATACATTTTTCCTTCATAACCTTACTATGGTTTGTTTAGATCAGTTGTTTTATGGTTGTACAAATGTACAATAGTGTACTACCACAAAGAGCGATTGATGCATAAGAGAAGCGAAATCGGAGATAGGAAATGACAAGTACTTATTAGTGTTTTGTGATATTCTGACTGTTATGTACAATGAACTTTAAGATTGGTTAGGAGAGAGATGCAGAAAGTAAAATCATATGTAATAACATTAATAATAAATTTACAGACCCCATGAAGGACCTATAAAAGGCCGAAACGTTCGGATCTAACAAGTAGATAGGTTTTCATTTAATAACTGACCTAACATGAAGACATGCACGAATAATTTACTTTTCATTGAATTTTCTCGCATCTTAGTTGGGATATCTTCAATACACTGCTAAAAATCTGAAACAAAAATCTCATTGAGACAGTAAAAAATGTTATAATTCATTTAATCTAATGAACTTTCGATTTATATATATATATATATATATATATATATATATATATATATATATATATATTAAGGCTTATTGACCGATGTTTCCGGGCATAACAACTGATATAGCCATTAGGAGCGTTAGTGATGATTTATCCCGGGAGGTGACAATGTTTCTTCCCAGCTGGATGGTGACATCTAGTGCTAACCTACATGTCGGCTTATGGGGAAACATATCTTCCCCCAACAAGGGTCCGCCTCGAAGCAAGCCCTAAAGCTCCCGACTGCTCCCATCATTCGTGGTAGAGAAGTACATGAAAGGGTAGGGCAAGGAAGAGGAAAGAAAAATCGCGCGTTCCATTGCCCCGTACAGCTCAGACATTCGGCTGGTATTGATCGGTGAAACCACGGAAAACTTGCGATGAAAGCAGCCAACCAGTAGGATCTCTACCGCACGGCAGTAAAATTCGACCTAGCTAAGTAGATAGTTTCAAAAAAATCGCGGCCAACGAAACTGCCTCTGAGCAAAACTCAGCGGGCGGAGTTTTAAAAATTCGTGTCGCTTTTTGTTCACCCTGGTGCACTGTGCGGCGCGCCGTCCTGTATCGCCGCCGGAGAAAAAAAAAAATGGGGCGCTCGAGCGCAAACGGCGAAAGTTCGCGGAAAATTGAATCCCGTTTCGGCGCCGCCCCCAGCATGTTTTCGCGCGGGCGAGAGGAACTCTCTTAGCGGGGAAGTAATTTTCAAAGCCACATGATGGGGTGCTGCCCATCGAAGTAGGAAGGGTGGATTCTGAGTTAGCACGTCTGCTCGCTTACCCACAGCCACTTTTGCCCGGTTCTCTTATACTTCCTGTTCCCTTTCTTTTTCCTATGCTTGTTCTTATTGTTTTGTTTTTTTTTCATTTTATGTCTTTTAGATATTTCCTACGTTTTATTATATTTCAATTTTCCCATTTTCGTTTTCCACTTTTCACATTTTTCGTTCACTTTCAGTTTTCTCCACTATCGTCCACTTTCAGTGCTCTCTTCTTTTCATCCTATTCTTCATTTTTCCTACTTTATACCTTTCTCGTCCAATTTATTTTTTGTCAATATTTTGTTTCATTCTTCAACAAAGATATTTCATTTATATCTTGTTTGCTTGTGCAAAACCAATTAAATGGTCTTGTTTCTTCTACTTGTTGATTCCTATTCGCCTTCTTCTGTAATGTACAGGCTCTTAACCATTCCCAGAATGCCGCATCCCTTTTTTCTGGTACAACTCATAAGTAAAACGTCTGATCGCTTCATTCCGTGTCGCTCAAGGACCACTCATGACATAACCGTTCATGAGGAAATAAATCCTCCGTTTCTCGTTTCACCAAAACTGAGGGAAGCACTCAAAGTTGTCCGTATTAATATAACTATATTAATCAAGATATTTCTCCTGTCTTTGAACCTTCTTACTGCCTCGCATTGAAGTTTAAGTCCAGATGTGCGCAGAGACGAAATCGCCGTTCGAAAATAGCACCAAAGAGGCGGCCCAACCTTCAGAAGACGCCCGCCAAAAGATACGAAAGCGATAATCCCCCTATTAAGTGGGCCTTTGAAGCGCGCGCCAGTCGCGGCACAAGCATCCAAAGTCGCCGTCGCCGCCCATGCCGCTCGCTCCGTCCGCACCATCCCCGCCGCTTTCGCCACCGCCGCCGCCGCCGCCGCCGCCGCCGCCGCCGTCGCCGTCGCCACCGCAGCCGCAGCCGCAGCCGCAGCCGCAGCCGCAGCCGCAGCCGCAGCCGCAGCCGCAGCCGCAGCCGCCGCCGTCGCCGTCGCCGTCGCCGTCGCCGTCGCCGTCGCCGTCGCCGTCGCCGTCGCCGTCGTTGTCGTTGTCGTTGTTGTCGTTGTTGTCGTTGTCGTTGTCGTTGGTCGTTGGTGTTGTCGTTGTCGCCGTCGTTGCCGTTGGTCGTTGGTGTTGTCATCGCCATCGCCGTCGCCGTCACCGTCGCTCTCGCCGCCACCGTCGCCGCCACCGTCGTCGCCACCGTCGCCGCCACCGACGACTACGACAACAGGCTGCCCGCTTCCGCCACGAAATGACAAGTGGCAGGCTGACGCGTTCCAAATTACCTCTACGACATTTTTTATACTACTCGTCCAGGCGGATATTGGCGGTGAACGTATTAAAAATTTCGCAAGGCTGCCCGAAAAGATTCTCTTGCTGAGATAAACCATCTTCGAAACTCTTCCCGCCGCATATTTTAGGAGCCTCCCAGAGCTGCGGTCCGTTTTCCTCAATTGTTCCCATGTGGACGATCAGGCCTCGCGTCAATAAAGATTATATATTTTATTTGTCTTTCATTTGATTATTACTAGTAATCGACACATTCCATTTCTCAAAAATGTATCCGAGATATCCTGGTTGTCACTAATTGGAAGCAGCAGTTTTTCGAAGCACGGTACTTTAAAGATTTTCAAACTAATTTTCACCAAGGCGTTACCAGCACTTTTTACGTATTTCATATTTGAAATTAATTAAGTAAAAGTGCCAGAGATCGTACGGAATTGAAGAATCGTCTTGTTAATCGCATCTGCTCCCATTACTCTACCGGCAGCAGATTACCGAATAATTTCTGAAGGCTGAAACATATTCGAGAGGTAATCAATCGTGATGTTTCTCTTGCAGATGTGAATTATTTGCCAGTCAAATACGGTGTACGAATGAACCTCACTAACGAACTGCGATAATCTGCTTTCGTTTCTTCTAACAAATGGATTTTGTTTTATGTTCTATGGAAACTGAAATACGACTGAATCAAATTAAAACTGCAATACTGTATTAATACATTCAGAAAAGCTTAACATACTAGCTGTATATCCCAATTTTCGTTCTCACATTATATTGAAATTCAGTTTAAATTATTTTTGACTGAAATTCAAGCAAGGCAAAGATATGTCATTTGTTTACCTAAAAAAGACGAATACACGACTTTTCGGTTTAAAACGCAAGTTTTTGTTTTTCAGTTTTACTGTTATATATATGTAATTCTTTAATTGTTGTTTAATTTGCATGGGTAATCCAACTTCAGAAGGAACTGTAATCTGTTCTCGACCATCGCTCAGATTTAATTTTCAATTTAATCCACAAACTCTTAGTCAAACATTAAATTCGCAAACAAACATGATGTTGGCTAAACGTTCATCCAATCCTCATTCAGAAAAAGTGTGATTTAAATCAACATCAACAACTGTTGCAATTGTATGATTTATGAAAGAAGTAAACTCCCGAAGTAAAAAAAAAATCATTGAATTAACGAATCGTACATGAAAATGCTAATTACTAGTACACAATTAGCATTGAAACGAGTGGATGCGAACGAAACAAAATAACATGCTTGTTCGGAAGGAATCAAAGTTTGGACAAACTTCTGAGAATCAAAAATGAAATTAAATCTTCATTCACGTGGATTATATCTTGGTCTTTAATATGATAGCTTTTCAACGTTTAACGTTGTTGAGGAATAAGATCGGAGCTGCAAACTACACACTAATTATGAATGTGTACGAAACCATGAAATTGGTGCGTATTAAAACGAATTTACTAAAATAGGAGCATTAGCTTAATGTTCCATGCAACATTACCTTTGCATGCTCCCTTTACCAAACGAAATTAAAAATATTATCGCCTTAATTTCTATACACTTTGACGCCTGCAAAAATGAAAATTACACGTCGTATCTTAGTGAGATTTCATTCAATTTTAGCAGCACATGCGGAAGGATTACGCAACGTGCGTTACGTATTGCATTGAGTATTAGAAAATAAAACAGACAGTGCAAATATGAAAAATGTCTTGATATTGCAGGTCGGAAACTGCACAACTTCATGGAAATAACACAACTTAACATTTTAATTGTATTACACGGCAATGGCTTCACAAAACGATCTCGAGAATCGTTCTAGAAACAAAAAATAATGAAATCGCAAAAGCGTTTAAAGGAAACAAAGATTGTAATGAAACAATATTTAAAAAATACAAAAAAAAAAATAGAGAGAGAAAAAATAACGGGCGGTTAGTATAATTAAATCCGACCTTCCATACACACACTTTGCTCAAATAAGAAAAATAAAGACACATGTTTTTCTATAGTTATCTATAGAGATATTGCACATCTACTACCAGGGAATAAAACGGTCACAAATAGTTGCTATCTTCCTACAGAAATGTATTTATGAATATTCACTTATAGGCTAGTTGGAATAATTGCAAAACAACAGTGTAATATATTTTCTAGATACTTGACGAAATATTCTTACAACTCGTAACTACTCGCGGAAGCTTATCAACGAAATTATCAAACCTAATAATTGTTGCTGTATTTGTTCTCATTCAGGTTACTATTGAATTTATTTGATAAATGACGATAGAAAAATCCATTAGACATTCTGTGCATCTCACAAGATACGTCTCGTGATATTTTGCCTAAAATGGTAACTGCAGTATCCAAAACTGACAGATACAACAGTTTTGATAATTCCACTAAAATATCGATTCGTTAGAGTGAGTCCACACCGATATTTCTAAGATGCAACATCAGAATGAAAAGGTTCTATCTGAAATTTTTGACAAAAAATAAGAGTTGACATGTTTGTGCTCTGTTGACATATTTACATCAAGTTTAAAGAGCTTTCAATTCAGATTTGTATATGAATAATATAACATACGTACAGTATCAGTAATTCGGAAGTCAATAATCCGGACTTTCATTGAACCAGATTCGTTTCCGGCAAAAGAAGCTTGATCTCAATGCCGTACGTAGTGTGTACCGACTCCGATTTGTATATTTGATCAAAAGCGGAAGTAATTATAACAACAAATATACACAAGCTAAGTACAGATTTGTTTAAAAATTGTCATTGAAATGTTGTTTGCATAAAAATTGTACAATGCAAACATACAAAATAAGCAATAAATAAGGTAATTTAAAATTTATGACGTTTTGACAGTTCAAATAGAAGCTTTAATTGACGATAACATAAAGATATGTAAAATGGATTTAGGAGTATTTTTTTAAAAACACCTGATTGGACATCGTTACCTCCATTCATCAGCTACACTTCTGTAACAACTAAAAGTTAACCAAAACTATTTTAGCAAGATTTTTGATATTGAGGGCCTTTTTATTGGTTCTTGTGGATAATCCGAACACATACGGTTCCAAATAAGCCGGATTATTGACGTTCAACTGTACTTCCAACACGCAAGTTTATAGACACCAGCAAATTTTCAAAAATCCTCTTTTGTAAAATGATCTCAGCCTTACAAGTAGAGAGCGGATTTTTATGTAATTAAATTTTTTTAACATATTTTGTACTACATTATATATTTTACATTTTTGCTTATATTTTACGTATTTGAATTTATTACACAAGCAATATTAAATTATTTTAAAAAAGATATTTTATTTCAAATATCGGCATTTTTCTTAGGCAAATTTGGAATTACGTGCTGACGATGCGCGTTGCGTTGCCACGCGAAGACGCAGTCAGATGCAGGCTCTCTTCGGGTTAACCTCGGTATGCATACTGTTGCGACAAATGGGCATTGAGAATATCTTAGGTGTAGAAAGAACTAGTTTCTTGATCTTTAATCCCAATTCCCGTGACGTACAGATTGTCGTAGATATGTACCACTAATTATTGTTCCAACGTTAATACGGTGGCCATACAGCACTCAAAAATAAAAATTTACTTTTAAAAATGTTTAATCTAGTGGGGCAGTTTATATTGATTTTTTTAAAAATTGTATAATATTATATTAATATGATTTCAAAATTTGTAAATTTACTTTGTTTCTTGGCAGATGTATAAATCTGATGTTGCACATATATATGTTGTACATACGTATGTTGTATGTACATACGTATGTTGTACATACGTATGTTGTACATACGTATGTTGTACATACGTATGTTGCACATACGTATGCTACATATTCTTATCGTTTTAATCACAAAGTTAGGTACATTGTTGTCGTTTAATCCTACACATTTTTTCGGACTCTACTCCTAAGAACGCAGTCGTCCCGGGGCCGCGAATACGGAGAGCGATTTATCGCCGGTGCCGAGCAGCGCCCCCAGCGGCGCGGCGCGCGGTGCAGGGCAGCGCAGGGCGAATGCGGGGTGCGCTCCCTCCGGCTGCCGACCTCGCGCGGCCGGCGAGGCGCACTGGCACCGCCAGCGCCTGCCCTGCCACGCCGCGCCGCGCCACGCCACACCACCTCACACCCCACCGCCGCCGCCGCCGCGCCGCCTCCGCCGGGGCTATTGATTCCGCGCCGGGGAGGAGCAGGCGGCGGGGGCGGCGGCGGAGAGGGCGAGGGAGGGAGGGAGGGAGGAAGGGAGAGAGAGAGGATGTCGCCATGGAAACGCGCTCAGCAGCGGCGAGGCGAGGGTGGGCGAGTGGAGGACGCGGCTCCAGTGGCGCGGGCGGGGGCGGTGAGGGCGGAGACGGTGAGGGTGAGGACGGTGAGGGCGGGGACGGTTAGGGCGGATACGGTGAGGGCGGGGACGGTGAGGGCGGGGACAATGAGAGCGGGAACAATGAGGGCGGGGGCAGTGACAGCGGGGACGGTGAGGACGGGGACGGAGAGGGCGAGGACAGTGAGGGCGGGGACGGTTAGGGCGGATACGGTGAGGGCGGGGACGGTGAGGGCGGGGACGGTGAGGGCGGGGACAATGAGAGCGGGAACAGTGAGGGCGGGGGCAGTGAGAGCGGGGACGGTGAGGACGGGGACGGAGAGGGCGAGGACAGTGAGGGCGGGGACGGTTAGGGCGGATACGGTGAGGGCGGGGACGGTGAGGGCGGGGACAATGAGAGCAGGAACAGTGAGGGCGGGGGCAGTGAGAGCGGGGACGGTGAGGACGGGGACGGAGAGGGCGTGGACAGTGAGGGCGGGGACGGTTAGGGCGGATACGGTGAGGGCAGGGACGGTGAGGGCGGGGACGGTGAGGGCGGGGACGGCGAGGGCGGGGACGGTGAGGGCGGGGACGGTGAGGGCGGGGATGGTGAGGCGGGACAATGAAGTGGGGGTGCAAGGGTGGGAAGATGGGGGTGGTGAGGGCGAGGCGGGAAGAGAAGCGGGGCGATGAGGCGAGGACTGCGAGGCGAAGGCGGGCAGGCGGCGACAGTGACGCGTGGGGGAGGCAAGACGATGAGGCGGGGAGGGGGGGAGATGTAGCAGTGGCGGGAACAGTGGCAGTAGCGGTGGGGCGAGAGCGGTCAAGCGGTTGTAGGGCGATTGCGATGAGGCGGGGCCGGAGGCAGGGCGGCGAGGCGTGGGCCGGGGCAGAGAGGTGTGTAGAAGTGCCATGAGGTGGCGGCGTTGTGGCAAAAGCGGGGGGAAGGACGGTAGACTGGCGATGGCGCGGTGGCGTTAGAGTGAGACCGGCGAGACGAATGCGACAGCAGTGGGGATGGCGGCGGGGGCGAGGGCTAGGGCGAGGGTGAAGTTCGGACGGAGGGCGCCACCCGGTATCGGGGGCGGTGGAGGAGGCTGGAAAGCGAAATATCGAAAGTGTCGAGAGAGAACGTGGAGGTGCGAAAGACCACAGCACGCGACTGCAACGGGTTGGACGGAAAAAGCGGCAACGCCCCACATGAATGTGTAAAAGGAAGAAATACCTATCCATATACCTATACCAGAATCTAAAAATAAATTAAACTGAGAAAAAAATGTCTGTATAAAAATCATTTTAATATTCACCATCTTTTCGGTCGATCAGAGATCATCAGAGCTGAAAATATGCACTAACATTATGACAAAAATATAATGTTAAGAAGTATGGCAGATGCGTAAACAAAGTGGATGGAACATATCTTTCAGTGTCCATTAATAGCGACTGCAGATTATTGCGTCTTTCGAAAAATGTCTCTGTCTCTGTCTCTGTCTCTCTCTCTCTCTCTCTCTCTCTCTCTCTCTCTCTCTCTCTCTCTCTCTCTCTCTCTCTCTCTCTCTTAAAATAAAGGCGAATCTTGAATTTAAATGTACACCTTCTATACTTTAAACACGTTTTTCTCTCTTTTGTTCTACTCTAAGTTGCCATTTATATTCGTTTCATTTAATATCCGAAATAATTACCTGATATATTATTTAAATTGGCATACGTAGCTAAAACAACGGAGACGGCTATGTAAGGTCAGAAGTAGCTAAATGATCGCCGCGAGAGACGGGGGAGCGGCGGAGAGACGAGGGTGAGTGAGAAGGTGGCGACGGGGTGTGAGAGCTAGCGGCGTTCGCAAGATAAGCGACCGAGTGAAAATATAAAAGTGAAAAAAGCACCTATCAAAAAATCGAGCCCGATTGGAAAGTAAATACAAATAAGCGAAACAAAACAGGAAGAAATATTTCCGGCGATGTGAAATACTGCGAGAAAAACCTGATATTTTAGCAGCTAATGAAGAGTGAATGATTCACAAAATGCATGTGCTGAATGGGTTGGTTTTAAATGAAAACTTTGTGCAAAAGAGTTTCCACGTTGGCAGCAGTGTTGACGTAACGATCGTGTTTTTCAACTTGACGTGACAGCGACCGTACGCGGCGCAGCCAGCGTGACGCTACCTGTGGTCGGAGGGGAAGTGGAAGAAGGTAGGACAAAGCCACGGTAGAGGAGGATCAGCGAAACGGATGGGCCGACGAAATGCAAGTCGAAAGATTATGAGAGGAAGAGATAGCGGACAGCCCCGGAAATGATAAGGAATTTACAGCATCGAATTTACGGTAAAGTACTATCGAGGTGGCAGGGATCTCCCAGTTGGGAGAAAAAATAAGTTCCGAAAAAGAAAAAAGAAAAAACAAGGAGAATCAAGCGTGACAGGTACCGCCACAGAAAAGTTAAGACGCACGCTGGGGAAATAGGAGAAGAAAGGCCAAAGAGTTAAGAAGGGAGGCAGATGCGCTCCGAACCGGAGAGCGTGCCACGTCAGCTGGAGGTCGCGCAGTGGAGAGGAGATGCGACGAGGAGCAGAAATCCGCGCATGCGCCGAGGAGACAACGGAGATTCCGACAAAGGGAGTAATCTCAGTAAAAGAAGTTGGACCTAGGGGGAGACTTCCCCGCTGTGACAAGAAACAGAACCTTGAGGATCACCGGGGAGTGCCCGCAGTTATCGAGATTGCAGGCCCATTACGAGAACATCGGCGCAGAATGAAGAATACATCAAGGGTTGTGACTGCCAAGAAGATACGCAGTTTGGTACGACTTACATGAAGACACTTAAGATCTCCGTAAAAGATTGCTTTTGAATTGTGGCTTGTTCGGACAAGGAACATGAGTTCCAAACAATGTAGTACGTCGAGATGTAACGATGATAGTAAAACTTCGATGATTCCCACAAGCGAACAAAGCGACGGAGTCAAAGATGTCTCTGACTATGGAATGAAAGAGCAAACAATACAATGATCATATGACGACGAAAGAAGTGATCAATATCTATTATATAAGGGAATAACACTGGATAGATACGATATTTCAGTAATGTAAAGTTGAAAACGTGTAACTAGAACGGACGAATAGAACACTGCGTTGGGTGTGTAAAGTACGATGCGAATATTCGAGATGACGAGGCATGCGAGGAGGAAGAGGGCGTTGAAGTCTGCGAGGGTGAGGAATGTGGGGGTCGGGGAGATCGCGGCCTCCCTAGGGGGGCGGTGACTCACTACTCGCGAAGATGACGTTGCCTGGAGGGAGGTTCTGGGGCGCACGTTGAACCTACGGCGCGAGAGAAAATGTTTACGAGACGCAAGGGAGGAAAAGACGAAAAAAAAAATCTCGTATGAAAGAAACCGCTTTCTATTACAGGAAAAATACCACAATAGAGGCAAATTTTGTTATGAATGATGATATGGACAAATAACAATAAAGAAAGACTGCATGAGACAAGATCGGAAATGATGTAGCATTTTTTATCATGGTTTTGCAAACATATCTTTTGAAAATTGTTCCAGTATTGATAAATGGCAAATTACAGCGCACAGAAATTCAATGGCAGTGGCAATTGAAATAAGTCTAAGGCAATGATTACGAGATAGAGAGATTGCATCCCTTATTTTCTTTCCCTCATTCTTTCAAACTCGCTCGAGGCCCCGTTTTAACTAGTCTGTTCAGTGATCACTACTTTTTTTAAAATCGGTTTTACAAATTCACGAGCAAACGCATTGTCCAATTTTCTGTTAATATGCCAAGAAGTCATTATAAATGACGTATTTGAGTACAATTGACGGTAGAGGGTGTATAAGTTGTGGCAGTGGCGGCAGGGTGCAGCGGCGGCGTTGAGGGCGGCGGTGAGGGCGGCGGTGAGGGCGGTGGCGGCGGTGAGGGCGGCGGCGATGAGGACGGTGGTGGCGGCGGCGGCCGTGGCCATAGCGTCGCGACGCTCCGTTCGCTTTAAAGACGTTCTGTTCTGGAGGCGCCCCGCCTTTAAAGTACCCCTTTACGCTGCTCTGCATGGAACATGCGTGTGCGCGTGGGCTTCCCTAATATGTAAGCGGATACAGAGGAACACGACGAAGAGTGACGTGTACTCTTGCAACTTTAATTATATCACTTACCGCACAACTCGTTTATTGTTGCCAGCATTAAAAATGTCTCAACAGAAAACTCTGAAATAAAATTGGGTTCAAAGTTTAATCAATGTGAAAAGACTTGAAATCGATAAAACGCCCTCTTCAAAACTATTAATGGAATATTTCCTTATAATTGCTATTTGACCGACGCAATAGTAGACACATTACGTGTGGTTATAATTGAATAATGATAAATGTGGGTAATAATTTAATGTTGATAAGAAATATTTAAGTTTGATGGACTCAGCGAAATTTGGAAAGTGTCGCACCTAGAAAGCATCCCCAGGACACGTGTAAAATATTGAAATTAAGATAATTAACATGTTGGTCGCGTAGCTTTTCAAAAAGGTTTGAAATAAATTGTGTGGCCCACTTGGCCAAGAAACATCGCAAGTATCTGGACTTTATTCATTAGTAACAAGAATTAATATAATTTCATAAAGATATTTCGTAGCATTTATAAGCGTTCAGTGTTAAACCTAGTCCACCTGGAAACTCAAGAACCCTTTTCCTCAGAAACGCGTCGGTTGATCTCTCCGTCTGGTCACAAGGAATGACTATCTCAATGCACTCCGATACGAGGTTTACATTACGTTGTCAGTGCAACATATCCACCAATTACGTCCTCCGAATATATACGGCAATTAAGTCGACAGGAAGTCCATTTGAGGCGCTTCATTCAGAGAATCGCTAACATGGGCAATGCAATGCACGCGCTCTCTATCACGGGACAACGCGTCGTGTCAACGCGCGGAGCGAGCTGTCTGTCTGTCCGTCCGTCTGTCTGTCTGTCCTTTCGCCGCGACCGGCAATTACCGTTCGGCGCACCGGCGCGCGGGAAGAAAGACGGCACGAGCGGTGGCGACAATGGCGGCTTAACGAGCGAGCGCTCTATAAATAGTGCTTTCAGGCTCGAGGGCGCGTGTATCGCATGCCGCCGCCGCCGCCGCCGCAACACTCCGCGAATCGAACGCCACCGCGCCGCCCCGTCCCATCGAGTGGTGCACTGGATGCACGATAGCCATTTCCGTCAGGGGTCGCCAGCCCCACGACGCAATCCCGAGACGGTGCGCGGCGGAGGCGTGGTTCGGAGCTGTGCAGCACTCCTTTCCGTGTGTTTCAATTCCGTTCAGTCTCTCTCGGTCAATATATTTTATGTTCTCTCTCAGGCAATCTCTCTTTCTCACTCACTAAATCTCTCGTTTTCTCTTATGTTTCTTTCTCTCTTGGTTCTTTTTCTCATTCAGTCTTCGTCTATCTCTCTCTGCCTCTCTCTCCGCTCTGTCAATCTGTCTTTTCCCCTCTGTCTGTCTCTCCCTCTGTCTGTCTCTCCCTCTGTCTGTCTCTCCCTCTGTCTGTCTCTCCCTCTGTCTGTCTCTCCCTCTGTCTGTCTCTCCCTCTGTCTGTCTCTCCCTCTGTCTGTCTCTCCCTCTGTCTGTCTCTCCCTCTGTCTGTCTCTCCCTCTGTCTGTCTCTCCCTCTGTCTGTCTCTCCCTCTGTCTGTCTCTCCCTCTGTCTGTCTCTCCCTCTGTCTGTCTCTATTTCTATTTTGTCAGTTTTTGTTTCTCTTTTCCCCCCATCAGTCTCTGTCTTTCTTTTTTCTCTCAATTTCTCTGTCTTTCTCTCTTTGTCCCTCTAATTATTATTATTATTATTATTATTATTATTATTATTATTATTATTATTATATTGTTATGTAGGATCCAAATATTATTATATTTTACTGGACCTCATATCATTCCATGGGCATTCTAAACTGGCAGGGAGGAGGCGGACCCACAGTATAGTCTCACTAAACTAAACCAATAACACGGAAACTGCATCAGAACAGAGACTGCAATTAAAATATGTACTGGTTGAAAATTTTACAAACCATTGAATCAGGGATTTGGCACTTCACATTGCAACACTTCATTTGAATGATCGAAAGATTAATTTATTCTTTGTTTTATGTACGGGATGGAAGGAAAAGTAATAGCCCCACTGGAGTTCGTCGGGAAAAAACGAAAATGTTTAAATAGTTATATAATTAATCAATAACATAATTTATCCGTAATTAAATTTCTTCTGTAAAATGTGTATATCTTACCACTATAGGAAACTGCAGCTAACAGAAAAATATTTATTATTTTTGTGAAGGTTTCGAGGGTATATTAGTATATTGATATACCGAGAAACTCCACATCATTACAACCTATTCCGGGAAGCCAGATGTGGCCCGCGTGCTACACGATGCAGATCCCTGATTTACATCTCTCCCACTGAACCGCAGTTCACGTAAAACTCGCGACCTCTGCTCTACTCATTAGCGCGCAAATGAATGAGCACCAATCGGATTTCGCTCTCGATTCGGCCCCAGCTGCATCATCGTCTCTTTATGCGGAAACTAAACCCTCTGCGGTGCATGCGTGCTAATGGTATGACAATTTAATTGCTCGACCCGCATTCGCACTTTTTTAACAGAGGCCTCGAAATATTTAAATGAGTGTTGTATCAACTGTTTATTAAACGGCAAATTCGTGTCCTAAAATTTCATTAAAACCCCAAAACAACTCATCAGCCAATATATTTGAATTACCGTTCATTGCACCTGCTTCCAAATTCGCGATCACAGGGCGAAATTCGTCCACGTCGATTAACGATGGTGAGCACGAAATTTGTTCCCGGATCACAGGGGGGCGGTCCAACGAAGCAGAGAATATCATGAAAAAGGCGTGAGCCACCAAAAGGGAGCGCAGCGAGATGGGTGGCAAAGGCTGAGGTCAAATCTCAAAGTGGTGCCGCACCGGCAGAGGTGGCTCAGGGCATTAACTGATGTCACTGCAGTGCCTCTGACCGGGAGGTCCTAGGTTTGCAGTCCCGTCAGTGGCAGAATTTTCGACACTAGCTAGAGAACTGGGTCGAATTCAGCCGTTGAGAGAATGCGAATTGTAGCGGTCGGGTGCGCTGATCGAGAGTTTTCCATGGTTTCTCCGATCAACACCACGCTAATGCCGGAGCAGTTCCCTAACAAACGAGACACGGACCGCGCGCGAACTTACTTGTCCGTATTCTCAACCCTTACACTCACATGCACTACACTGTCTCACTTGTCGGGAGCTTAGACGTTGACACGGCTTGGGCGGTGTCAAGGAGATACCTGGTTGCGGAAAATCCCGCAAAAATGTAGGTCAGTGCCGTATCTCGTAATCCAGCGGGAATCCACCCCCACCTTCCGCGATTTAACCATGGACTACACGTACGGGAATAATGACTTTAGCCGTTGACGTGCACGGAATCACTAATCAATCATTAAAAAAAATCGTAAACGCGGAATTTGTCCCTGGATCATAGAGGGCGTTCCGACGACTCAGAGAATAACATGAAAAAGGCGTTGGCCACAAAAAAGGGGGAGGGGGGGGGGCAACAGAACGGAAGGCAAAGGCTGACTGCTGAGGTCAGATCTCAAAGTGGCGCGGCGTACAGAGGGGCAGGCCCAAAGACCGCACACGATGTGGAAATGGCGGCTGACGGAGGACAGATGTAGTTGGCGCGGCGCGACGGCGAAAGAACACAAGAAAAATATAAAAAGAACTACAACTCGAGGAAAAAGTGAGAAAGGCGATGAAATGACTGCACTAAGAAATCCGGTGGTTGGCGGGAATTTGCGAAGGAGAAAGTAACGGAGACCCGGTGGCCAGTTGGTCTCCACTAGCGCGAAAGAAGTTGTCTACCCTAACTACAGTCGATGCTGAACAGAAAGAAGAAAGAAGTCCCCAGCATAGTTTATCACTGGAGAGGAAAAGTGCTTTGAGTTACTAATAACGGTGTAAAAGACTGAACAGACACTAGAAGTAAAAGAACGTGAAAAATAGTTTCAAACCGATCAACAAAAAAAAGGGGGACTTACTAAATGTAATGATGGTGTTAGTGGCGGAGTTAAGTTTTGGTTGAAGTTTTTCATTGATTATTTGGGGTTTCCGGGCGCGTCAACGGCCACAGCAATTAGTCCCGTAAGTGTATTCCAAGTTTTATCGCGGGAGGTGGTAGTGATCATCCCCTGATGGATGACGAGATCCGGCGGCGCGACGGCAACCGCCACGCGTTGATCGAAGAAACCACGGAAAACTGCCGACAGGAGCAGCCGCGGCTAGAATTCATCTCCAGACAGCGAATAAATTCGATCTCGCTATCTAGCTGGTATCGAAAATCATGCCACTGCAGGACTCGCGTGGGAGAAGTAGAAATGCTTGAAACGGTGGTAGCGGTGCTCGTGGTATGTGCGCAGGACCGACGTTAAACCTTCGCCGCGGCTAACGAGGGGGGTGAATGACCAACCAGGACTTTGCCGCGTCTGACGAGGGGGGGTGGGGTGAAAGACCAGCCAGTAGATCCTTCAAGTGACATCGCGTCCCCCTCGTAAGGGCCGCGTCGTTGCTGTCCGTGGCCCAGCGCGTGGCCGCGGGGGCGGCGGCGAGAGCGTGACGGGGCCGCCGCCTCATTTCGCACGCAAGAGGAGTCAAAGGCGCCGCGTGGCCGCGTCCGCGGGCGGGGAAAGCGAGGCGGGCGCTTTCCGGTCGGGCGGAGATAACAGCGCGGACTCCCGCGGCTCTTGGCGCCGCGCCCTCCCACACGCCGCCCGCTCCGCGAAGCCTCGCCTCGCCTCCGCGTTCTCCCCTCCTGCCCCGCGCTCCGCCGCCCTCTCGAGTCTTCCCGCGCTCCACCGTCCTCTTCCTCCTCCCCGCGTCCCCGTACATCACCGTCCTCTCCCTCCTCGCACTTCACTGTCCTCTCCCTCCTCGCACTTCACTGTCCTCTCCCTCCTCCCCTTACATCACCGTCCTTTCCCTCCTCCCCATACATTATCCTCTCCCTCCTCCCCGTACATCACCGTCCTTACACTCCTCCCCATACATCACCATCCTCTCCCTTCCCCGAACATCCCCGACTTCTCCCTCCCCCGTACATCACTGTCCTCTCCCTCCTCTTCGCACTTCACCGTCCTCTTCCTCATTCTTCACCCTCCTCTTTTTCATCTCCGTATATCACCGTCGTCTCCCGCCTCTTCGCACTTCACCGTCCTCTTCCCTCTCCCCCCTCCCCGTACATCACCATCCTCCCTTCTCCCTGCACTTCACCGTCCTCTTCCTCCTCACACTTCCCCGAACCGTAGCTAGCGCGTAAGCTCTCTAACTCTCCGTTCTCATATACTGGTCAGAGTTAGTGAAATGTATGGTGGACGAAGCGTGTTTGTAGTAACTTGCTTCAGGATTCGGTCCATTCACTTTCTCACGTTTCCCATTATTTAAACCACTTTACATCATTTCAACTTTCGATCAAACGTTTGATCACAGGGAAAGCACAGTACACGTTATTTCTCCAAGGATTAAGCTTTGGTTTGATCCAATGACTCACAGCCCCTGAGTCAGGGCCGGAGTGTCTGGGTAATTTCAAATTAGTTAATTTTGTCCCGATTGAACACTTCATGACAATTCTCTATCTTCTTGAACACACAAAATGTGTTTTAAAACACTCTTTTTTTTAAATTAAATGCAATACTATAAGCAGGTTTAACACATTTGGTGTTTTTGGAACATAAATAATTTGTTAATATCCATTTTTAATCCATTAAAATGGAATTAAATTGATGCTTTTGTTAAATTGCGAGTTAAATTTCCTGTTTATCGAAAATCATTTAAATCGGGCGTTTGTGCCCGCCTTAGCGTCAGCAATATTAATATTCTGCGCATGCGCAGATGGACTAAGATGGTGCGAAACTTGAACTGCGCATGAGCAGAAGATCGATAGTGCTTTAAAATTCGAGGTGGCACAAACACCCTCATGTCAGCCAATCGAATGTGACAACTTCGATCTGTTCAGCTTGAAAACGTCCTTGGGATCAAGCAACTTATTTTCAAGTCCTTCAGGTCAGAGAGAATATTCGTAACTTTCTTTGTTTTATCTGGGACTGTGGGAAAACCGTACATTAACAGTGCTGGAGAATAATTTATTCTGAATTCCGTGGTGGTAGCAGATATCTTGTGGTAATCCATGGTATTGTAAAGGAAATAATCTCCACAAAAGTTTTGTGGAGATTATTTCCTTTACAATACCAATTTATTCTGAGTTGACGCACTTGACTACGCATGGGGACGTAGCGGTGCCGCGGCGGAAGTATGGACGTCGGCACCGTTGCAGGCCGCGACGTCTCTGTTTCAGCCCGACGTTTCTGCTGAGGGGCGGTGCCCGTATCTGTCCTAAATAGAGACTGAAGTGGACGGCGCGAAGACAGATAGCGTGGGCGACAAGACGAGGGTGTGGGAACGAAACGGACGACACACATTTCGGGCGGACAGACGAGGCTGCTGGCGTGTGCAAAAAAATAAAAAGGGTGGTTTCATATGAAGTCAAAAGAATCAGAGGCTGGTGGAGTCTAGTGTTTGACGATTTCGCATTTAAATTTTGTATTGTAAGTCTCTTATGAACCGACATAAGGGCATGTCAAAACAGTCGTTTAAAACAATCAACACTACGAATCATTAGTGGAGATAAATAACACAAATATCGAAGGGCTGAATCTCTGAATTAGATATATTATGATATTTCTAAACTAAAGTAACAAATCGTAAGTTTCATTACATATTTTTAATTAATTATAATGAATATTTTATTCATATAAAAACTGTTCAACTGCGCATCGTAGGATCAAAAGAGTTGTTCAATGAGTGTACAATCTTGTCAACAAAATGTATTACCTTTCTTTCTTTGTGTTTTTTTAAGGTCCGAACAACTATTAGGTCATTAGCGACCACTATTGCGTGTAACGGTATGATAACTGTGAGGATGACACGATATGATGATGATAGGGGTGTGAAAGGACGAACACAATATAACCATGCCCGAGGCGGGACTCGAACCCGCGATCCTTCAGTCCGAGATCGCTATGGCACTACTGCCTTAGCGATCTCGGCCATCCGGACCTGCTTTCCTTAACTTCGTTTTTAGCTAATCGTTAATTATAATGTGATAAACACGGCCACTATCAATTTTTTGGTGCGCAAATTAATTGCTAGAGATTACGAAAGCAGTTTTAAAACACCGATGTTCAAAATCGTCGATGGTTTTTGGTTAATGTGCTATTATTAACATCTAGGTTTTCAGTGTGAACATCGATGCTCGGTAACATCGACGTTTCGTTATCGTTGTCGCTGCATTACCGTGGTTTGGTGAGTGTGCCGAGTTCCCCGTGCACTTCAGCTTCTCCGCTTGCCATCGTTCTCGCCAGCGCACCCTTTCCGCTGTCGCAACCATCCTGCTGTCTCGCCTGCATGTCTCCACTCCGGCCTGTCATCGCACGTGCTCGCTTCTTACAGTGTGGACTCCAGCTCCAAATACTACTACTTTCGTTTCCGTTGATCGGCCGTTTCTCTTTGCACATTTCCCTCTGCGGTCTTTACTCGACTCATGTCGCAAATATCGGCATTTCATGAATATTTCGTAAGAGTTTCTGCTGTTAAAGAGTGTTTTATTTGTACCACTAAATAAGAAGCGGTCAAGCAAAAAAAAAAAAAAAACGAATTAAATCTGTAAATTTAAATGTGTAGATAAGTTCCCAGAATCAAGTACGTATGAGAAGATTTATTTTGTGAATCACATAAGACTTTCGTTCATAGTTATTATATAATTTGTTTCAAATTTGTCTTTTACAGTGGATTATTTTTTTCGGCGTTTCTGCAACAAGTAAAATGTGTTCGTGATATTCAAATGTACCTTTATATGTTCAAAGTATAATTCATTATGTGATTAATTGGATCGCTGGTGAGGTAGATACCTTTTTATTATGATAAATAAATAAAGATATTGTCTGGTATCAATACTTTTTATTCAGCTTATGATCGTTTCGATCGCGTAGCGATCATCCTCATAGCTTGCAGCTTCTGTGCCGAAAACAAAGTTCTGTCATTATATGACATTACTTGGTATCAAATCACAGTACTTTTTATGCTGTTTGTTGCGCTTTGAGGTCACGCCTTCGTTGAAGGCAGCCGAGAAGGAGACTACTACCAGCCTATTTGCAGCAATGGCAACTTGTTCCGTCTAACGTAACCTGAATGGTGACGGCCTGCACGCACGGGGACCGGGTGAAAATTCGCGAACTTCGGATCCTTATATCACAGCGAGCCCACCTGCTGCCCAAATGAGTTTTCCTTGGATTTTCACTGTTTTCTCGTTTTCTCTGCCATAAAATTTAGTTGCTAAATTTAGTACTTGGGTATGAATCGACAAAGTTTTTCATTATAAACGTTTTTGTAAAATTGAAAGAACACACCACAAATTCATCTTGGACCATAAATTGTCAGGGAAATTCGAAAATAAGTAAGGTCAATTCCTAACTGATAGTTGGAACCTCAGTATTGTGTTTTTATAATACTGGCTGAGACATTTCAAAAGGTAAGTCATTACGATGACTTACAACTACTTGCCTATAACCTGCGTCACAATACACATCAATCTTTCCTGCCACCCATGTATTATCTCACGTTGAATGCTTATTTTTTTAATGTGACAAGCCATTTCTTTGTGTTTTTCACGCTCTTTGACTTTTCCTTTGTTTTACAGGTTCCCGTTTTTTTTCTTCAGAAATCGGTTCCATCTTCTGGTGATTCCCAGACGGTCCCATCTTCCAGCAAACAACGCCGTCTCGGAGGCTTTTCGCAGCCTCCGTCGAGTCACCAGGCCGCCGCCACCGCCGCCGCCGCCGTTGCTTTCCTCGCGGAGCTCCTTTCAGCCGACCGGAAGCACTGCGGTGCGGGGGGAGGGGGGGAGGCGGGGGGAAGTGGGATGGGGCGGGGGCGGGATGAGAGGAGGCTGCATTGGGAGACGTCTTGCATCCGTTCCCTGCCGCGCACGCGAAAAGAATACATGCGACGCGGCGCGGCGAACTTCGATATCTGGCAGCAGAAACGCAACAACTATGTGGCCGCCAAGAACCGCGAACTATCTGGCAGCAGAAATTTAATGCAATACTATAAGCAGGTTTTAGAGGTTTGGTGTTTTTGGAATATAAATAATTGGTGAATACCAATTTTTAATTAAATTAATGCTTTTGTTAAATTGCGAGTTAAATTTCATGTTTATCGACGTTAGCCGCGTTCGCGGTTCTCGGCGGAAAGGCAGAGGCAGATATTACGTCAGTGCGTTACTTATATTAACAGGACGGAACGAATTGAATAATTTTGCTCTCAACAGTACTACGCCACTTCGTGTTCTTTCGAAGAAATGAGATAAAAAATTTGGAACGAGGACCCCACAGAGTGAAGAACACAAATGGTTTCAGCGACATCCGCTGCACCCGCGACTCAATATTTACACAGAATGTAATTATCAATGTGACGAGTACATTCAAAATATTATCTTAATTTAGAGGGAAATATGGCTTAGAACTATCTGGAACTGAGTCCCTCAATCATTTCACTCCTTTCATTTCCTCATAAATAAGATGAGCGCGTAGTAACGACAGGGTTCGTTTCGTTAAAGTTTCTCTAACAATTGATACACTAAAATGGTCTCCACAGAAGGGTTAAATTATTTTTTCATGTTTACGGGCGCGTCAATGGTCATTTATTCCGTAAGTGTAAGTTTCATAATCCCGTCTAACACGGCACCAGATCCCACCATCCAGCATGGGAAGAAAAACCCCACCTCCCGCGATAAAATAATGTGCACAACACTTGCAGGATTAATGACCATTGACGCGTCCGGAAAAAAATAATATAATACTTATGTGGAGACACACGGCGACTTACGGGATTTTCCCCAAACATCCACCAGTGGGGCACCGTCTCACCGCCCCTGGTGGCGTAAGAGTAAATGTGTATAAGTAAGGAGTGAAGAGAGAGGAAAGATATCTCGCAAGGGCTGTGGCCCGTTTGTTACGGTATTGCTCCGGCATTCGCCAGGTGCGATCGAAGGAACCACGGAAAACTTCTGACCACAGCAGTCGACCGGTAGAATTCTCCTCCAGATTGCGGTTTATTTCGATCTACCTTTCTGGCTAGTGTCGAAAATCCTGTCTCTGATAGCACTCGAACCCTAGACCTACACGGTCAGGGTCACAGTAGTGACATCAGTTGATGTCCTGAGCCACCTTATCCAATCCATAAAAGGAGTAATTATTTGTAAATAATATAAAATCTATATACAGATATGAGTGTTGTTTTAACAGAAAATTTTATATGAAGTTTTCATGCATGTAATGGAAGAGTGTTGAATACAGACAATCCAAAAGGACGTGTCCTAATTAAGGTAGCCGAGAGCTCCATGAGTTTCACGTTTCTATTGTGCACAACGCTGGCTTCACACACGAGCGTATTAGGAGCGTAATAGTTCCAGAAGTGCAGTTGCAGCCTTGGAAAGCAAAGTTGTATAAGCAGCTTCATTACCGTCTCCCGGGGCTTCTCTTCATAGGGAAACCTTCGGGCTGATGCATTCCTTCCCAGTCACTTCCGAGGCTATTGCACATAATGATTCTCAAAGTAACTGCACACGACAGTCTGACATAAAGGCTGAAATCATTATTATATCATTTGAGCTTTAATCTATTTGCTTACAAAACATGTTAATGCAGTTGATTCTACTTCATTCGACATTGGATGACTCGAGATTCAGTTTGTTTCCCCACTCGAAATCCGTGTGGGAGCGAATTTACCGCTGTATATTTTTGGAAACAAACTCCAGCGATGAACGGAACATCAGTTGAGTTCACAGGCGAATAAAAAAATGAACATAAGTGGTAATGAGGATATATTTTTGAATATGTATGCAGTGTATAACTAGAAATTTGTATATTTTGGATTTAAGTCTTCCTTGGACATGGAATTTAAAGAGGTTCCCAATATTGTTCGTGGGGTCGAAAGATTTACATTCGGATTTGAGGAAATTTGAAATACCCATCCATACGATGATCGGAATATCAGTTGTGTCCGCAGACGAAAAAATGAACATCGGTAATGTGAAAGATATATTTTTTGATGTGTATGTAATGTATAACTCGAAATTTGGATAATTCGAGTTATAAATATTCCTTGGACACGGAATTTGAAGAGGTTCTCAATATTGGTCGTGGAGTCGCAAGATTCACACTCGGATTCGAGGAAATTTAAGATGCCCACCCATCCGACGATCGGCACATATGTTGTGCCCGCAGACGCAAACACAAAGGTCAGCAGCGGGCGAGGCGGAGGCAGCGGCGGACACGTAACTGTGGCACGAGGGGAAGCGCTGTTAGAGAAAGGTGGAGGCCGCGGCTCGGGCCGGCCCGGCGTGGGCGCGACCGCGAGGTCGAGGCTGGGCGCATTACGCCTGTCATTTTTCTTTCTGCGTCTCCCCCCCCCCCCGGCGCCTCCACGCACGTGAGAAACAATGCCGTCTGCAACCACGCGAATTCGCCGCTGACGCAGTCGTTAAATTAAGAAACGTTGCGGGTAGAAATGAAACGAATTGTGGCACCGAGGATGACGGGCCATGGTCGTCGTCTACATTTAACCAACGCCAGGTCAAGGTAATGCATTCGTTGATGTTGATTGATGTTAGTGTTTGATTCCGCGAATCAGGGAGTGGCCGACTACATAAATAATAATTTTATCACCGCTGTTTTAACCTAAGAATTGTGAACTGTATACACCTTTAAAAGTGACGTCAATTTTTCGTTTTTCCCTCTGAACAATTGCTGGATGTCAAAGGAGTTAGTGGAAGTCATCGATTGCTTGTGATCAATTCTTACCCGACGTGTTCTATAGCAACGTCTTGCGCATTAATTCAGTGGATTGCATCACTAACAAATTTCTTAAATGCAATTTCTCTTATTAGTTTTGAACTATTCGCAAAGAAGACGTCTACATTGTTCTAGCTCTCCACATAGTTCTCCTACATTGTAGCACTAAACCACATGATGACCTTACTAGCTACTAACCCGCTTATAAATATAATCAATATAAGTATTTCATAGAAATGTTTATCACAGAGAGGATACCAGCCTATGTCTCTCTGCTACTGGGAAAACTAAACTCCATAAGCCTTTACAATGCAAAGTATTTTTTTTTTTATTTTGCAACCAACGATCTCGTAAAACAAAACTCCATGCGATAAAAATATAGTTTGATAGACAAGTACTTGTAAGACATTGTCGTACTCCATGCAAACCACCATCTCCGTGCCCCAACAGGCTTCAAATCTATAGTTCAACTTTGCAATTGATTACTTAGTATTAATCAAAAGCCTATTTTAACTCTAGCACAATTTTAAATTAGTTCCACCTTTGTATCCGCTACAAAATGCGCCCATAAATCCCTTCTATTCGCCGAGGCAAAAATACCCGAATCAACATTTACATCGCACACGCAGCGTGGATTCCGTAATAGCCATGGAGCAACGTAGATAAAGCGAGGCTGTAAACGCCGCAGCAGTCGCATGCAACAGCTGCAAGCTGGGCGCGCCGTAAGGAAGAAATACAACGCGCGCGCGACAGGAAGTTGCAGGGATGCGGCGCTCTGTTCTTTTATTTACGCTTCCGTGTTTAGCTCGTAAAACTACGCTGTGGAACATACCGGTACCTGTTTTGTCATTGTTCACTGGACGCGCAAAGCGCTGCACCCAAACACCAATCATTCACGCAGGCATTAACGGCGTACCCTGTTTACGCTGAAACGTTTAAAAAAGAAAAGAGGAAATCTTGATAAAGCGTTGAGTTCATGTTTTTTTAGAAAGATACAAGCGGCAATTGTCGCCCATTTGCAGATTGAGAGTGGAGGCGAGAGATGCAAGTACACATCCGCCTTTCTAAAATGTCACTCATGATTATTTTGAGTCTTTTGTCAGGCTAGCATACGTCACTCGTAACAAGTAAACATATGCGAAGCCAACTCTCTCTCCAGTCATTCTCACATGCAGGTTCCTACCAAAGGTAAAGAGGCTGTTAGGTTGTCCAGTTAGGTCTAGCGTGCAACCAAGTTTAGAAAAGTTCAGTTTTACTACTTTATTCAGGCTATTAGGAATAAGTACTTTGTCTTGTTACGGCTTCCGTACCCGTGATTCTTTTCGATTAGGTGGTCTGCCAACTGCATACTTCGTATTCCTTTGAAAACCCAGTGAATTGATAAATATATAGTTGTTCAATATATCAACATGTTAGATGCTTTGTTATTTTCACACTGTAAGCAACAGTGAAAACTACATGAAAATTAGGTTTCTGAATATTACACGGCAAAACCGGTTATATTTGTATATCACACCAAGAACCTCTAGTTAATAGTTTATTCACGACACTGCACAACTCTGAGGACGACATCTAATGACATTTCACAGAAGGACATCAGTCATGGAATAGCACGTCCCAATCTGCTTTGTTCAACTATTTTCGAAGAGGGTCACGTCAAATACACATTTCTGGCGAGCCGCACTTAAATACATTTAAATTAAAGTTACCTTGTTTCTATTTTAAAAGTACACGTCAAAAATTAGTCAATAAAAAGATACAAAACAGTATGTAATAAATTTTTAAAATAAATTACTATTAGTATTTTCTATGTTCTAAAATTAGCTTGGCTCCATATAAAATAAACACAGAGGAATGGTGAGGCCGTTCCAAAGCAGGCTGAGTTGTTTTCAACAGCCTGTAATTTCAAAACTGCACGCCTTACGACAATGGAAGCGCCCATGCAGTATATATATACACTGCCTCCACACACAAACACGCCTCCTCCCACCGCCGATCTCCACCGTAAGTACCCGCCTCGTGCCCGGGTCCCTCGCATCACAGCGCCGATAATCGCCAGGTTCCAAAACACGAATCGTCCAACCTTGTCCCGCCGTATACAGCGCCCTCCGCGGAAGAAACCACATCCGAGGGCGATGCTCAACCAACCACTTGACAGCATTCCGGCGCGCCGGCCACGCCCACTTCCACCCAGTGCCACACTTATCTCCGCCACCGCGCCTCTCCGTATATATGATACGCCGGGGTGAGCAGCGCACGGTGGGGCAAAATCTCAAAAAGCTGGCAAAAGGTAAAAACAAAATAATAATAATAATAATAATAATAATAATAATAGTAACAATAATAATAATAATAATAATAATAATAATAATAATAATAATGTCGGCCCCGTGGCGCAGACGGTTGCGGCAGCCGTCGTCTGTGCCGAGGAGGCTGCAGGTTCGAGTCCTGCGTAGACATGGTCATATTTGTGATTGTCCCTTCACCTATCATCATCATCCTTTCATCTCATAATTCACACTTCAAGGCGTAACAACCTTGTTGTAATCCAAGGATACAGCTGAAAAGCTGATCCTGGAAGAATTACAAACGTTAATCGTGTAGCGTGGTCAGTAATGGCCTATACAATAATAATAATAATAATAATAATAATAATAATAATAATAATAATAAAGATTTTATTTGGGGAATTTTAAGTAAGCAGTGTGGTAGACTGGTTTCCGAAGTGTCTAATTATACGTTTACAAAAGGTGCGAGGCGTCTCAGTGTCGTACTGCATCATTGGAGACGAGACCGCTGTCCGAGCAGCTGTTTTCGGCTGTGACCAATTTTCATCATTCAAAATGGATTAAAATCGTGATGGTGAGTACAATGTTTACATATATTACAAATACTTTTTTTTTTAAATGTTAAAATTACTTAATTAATAATTAACGTTTAAACAAAATTATACAATTAATTTGTTGCTTTTAAATGGAAAACTGTTGTAAGTTCCACAGATTTCTAGAAAGAAATTTGTAAAAACTTCATTCTCTATTATTTAGCTATTGAAATGTCAAACAAAAAGGTTTTATTAGCTGCTATCTGCATTTCGTGCAGAAACTTGTTTAGACTTTTTTAATTGTCAATTCATCACATTGGATCCGCCCTTTCTTCTTCTTTTATCTTTTTCTTTTCTTCTTTTTTTTTAATTTGTACATTGGAATCGTAATTAACGTGCTCAATAACCATTGAATACAAAATTTCATTAAATCTGAACAACGTTTTCACATTTTGGCCAGCTTTTTGAGATCTTGCCTCAATGTGCGCGCAGCGGGCGCCGTGCCATACGCATATGTCGATGCGGCGCGATTAGCATCGGTGTAATAGGCGGCCGAGGCGCCGAGCGCGCTTCATTGTTTCGTGCGCTGATCTTCATCGGAGCCCCCCCCCCCCCTCCCCCGCCCATTGTTTGCACTGGGGAAGGGGGACGTGTGAGGTCGGCGCGTGTGTGGACCAAGGGCGAATCTATCTATGGACCCCGCCTTGAAAGTGAAGGGTTAATATTTTGTTAACAATTGCAAAAAAGCTTCAATATCTTATATTATTAGTGAATATATTTTGGCACATTAACAATTAAAATGTTTTTAACTTAAAGTGAGTTTAAATTCGCACCACTTTAAGAAGAAAAAGGAGACCTAGAAGAAAGATTTATAATCCCATTTATACATTTTTATAACATAAAATATAAAAATTGAAAGTAACGTATAAATTAAATAATTATTACTATTATTATAAATTCAATTAAAACATTGCTTTCTTGAGGGATTTTAACCCCATCCTTAAAATAATAATTTTGAAGCTTCTGCATTGGTCCACATTTTCGTAGAAATGTTCAAATACTTGAATCGAAACGATATTTGGTGGCGATAGCGACATTAAAAATACGTCAAATCTGTGACGCCTTAAGCTTCAATACTTTGACTATGGATTGAAAGAATAATTTTAAATTGAATATCCAATTTGACCTGCCTCATGGTTATTCAAAATGAAATTAAATGAGAATAATATGAATCTTACGAAAAAAAATAGGATTCTCCTTTTTTCTTAAAAATAAAATGTCTATGCATGTTATAAACATTCCTTATTGTATTATGTATTTTTTTTTTAAATAAAACAAAATAATCATATGTGGATAAAACCCTAACTGCAAAACGAGAACATTAAACAAATGCTAAACAGGATAACAGCAATTAATAACAGAAATTATCTTCCTGAGCGCAATTACATAAAATTCACAAATTCACACTCGAGTTAAATTATGACAAGATTTCACCCCCTCTTTTTACGAGAGAAACCTTGCAGTAAATTTGAGCGTTATCAGATAAATGCTTTTATTAATGGGTTGCTCGGTTCCACGAATGCATTTCATAAGTAGCGCTCCTCCGTCAACATCCAAGACCAGGAAATAAAACATCACGCACGTGAGCACTATGATTTTATGCGCTCGCTAGGAGGAAATATATTTTGACAAACGCATTTGACTTTCAGAAGCTACATGCAAGTAATACCCGCATAATAAAAGTAAGAACAAACATTTTTGCAATGTAAAATAAAAAATAAGAAATTAGGTACATTTCGGCTCAAAGAAAACATATGTGGAAAAATGTTTTTTAAGAACCTGCTAATGTTTCATTCATTCCAGCTTGGGGCAAATTAAAACTGTCGTATTTCATTCATTTATCCAGTTCATACAGCTTGTTCATAATGTGAAAGCTTATTGCTGGAACAGAATGTCAATACATAGCGTTAGGTGTCGCTACCTACTTACCACAGATCTCCCAAGCTCACTTACGTCAGGCTGCGACACCATGGCATGTTTACACCGCGAACGTTGGAAGTTGGATTCCAGAATGCAGCTATTTTCACTTAGAAAACTTTTAACGAAGTGCCAAATGTTCGCGTGGGTCCAACTAGTCGTTGTACCATTTTGTATACGTCTTGGTGAAGTAAATGATTGATAGACGGCCGTCGTCTCGCACACTAGCTAGAGGAGAAATTCCGTTTACACGAGTGGAGATAAACTACAGCAAGCTTGATAGTTACAAAACCAGGACACGCAGGGCGTGATACGTGAGCTACGAGCTCAGAGAAACCACTATTCGTCGCCGAAGTCTCGCCGAGCCGACTGCGGCTCCTCCGAGCAAGAGGTATGCATGTTGGGCATTCGCTCAACATGTTCAACTCACTCACCGCACACAGTCGGCATGCTCCGTTAGCAAACATCTTAACATGTCTAATGTGGGTACTTTCAACGGCGATATGTCTGATATTCGCGGGCGTTTTACAAGCCATAAACACGGCCGCTACTTCAGAGTAAACAGCCCGGCGATGAAAGCAAGATAAACAGGCGCCGCGGAGCACGGAGGGAAGGCTCAAGCGAGGAGCTGGCGGATGGAATAATTGGCGGCTTGACGGATGGCGTGCCGAAGGACGACACCGAGTTAATTCGCAAAAATAAGCCTCTGGAGAGCAGGCGAGTCCGAAATACACTGCACGGTTTAAATTCAAACTTCAAAGCGGAACTCGAAAAAAGTAGCTGGATTACGCGAAATTCAAATTAATCCACATGAATATTTTACACCATTCAGATTCATATACAACTAAAGAGCTAAAAATGACAGCCTTTCAACAGAAGAACTGCATTACCCTGTATACAGATGTATCGACTTCGTTCCTCTGCATGATTACTACATAGGGACCTGATTTCAATGCAAATACGTATATTTCCCCAATAGTCGGAAAGAATGCTAACTTGATATGCACATGATACACAAAATTTAGCCGCTAGCGTTCTTAAAAGACGTTTTTTCATCAATTGATTTTTCGGTATCAAGAATACACAAAACATGGATTCTGGATTCATGGATTCTCGCTAGACACTGTGTTAGAGGATTTTTGTTTCTAAATTTAGCAACTGGAAGGCCCTTTAATGACAGTTTTTCTGTCGGAAATTCGTCGTTTTTTCGTGCAATATTACATAACTTTCTCTATACTCTATAGTGAGAAAGTAAAAATGAATGACATACTGAATGTACTTATAAATTACTGCGCATTCTTCAGTCTTAGACCCTGTCTAAAACAAAGACTTTGCAAAAGAGCTAGCAGCGATCAACATAGAAGTTTCTCATGTAGGATAAAAATGATAAAGATAGATTTGAATAAACGATATTCATAGCACGAAAATATAACGAAAGCGTGAGAATTAACCAGCGAGCTAATCCCCGCAAATCCTGTTTCCTTGTGCATAAACGTCACAACATTATTTAAAAATGACGATAAAATATGTAACATAACCAGTTTCCGTTCACACATTTAAAATAGTACACCATTGTGGTTCTCTATCCAAAACCATCTTGTTAACACGTCAGAATTCCGCTATTGGACACGCAACGCCACACGAGTTACAGATCAAATTCAGAAGATCGTGCGAAAATCTGGGCAAAACGGCAAGGTGCCTGCATATTTTCTCACAGACAATACTACAACGGTCTCAGGACCTCGGCATCAACGCTAATGAGAGTAGCGTTATCCCATCGAACGGTGGTGGCTTGCGAGAACGTGCTAATGCTTCCGGAGCTCCAGTACAAATACTTTTATTTTCAATACCACAAAAATACAGATTTTTTTCACATGTAGCTTTGTTGCTTATTATATGTCCATCTGACTGTCCGCCAACTGCTCCAACCATTTCGGAGAAATACTTTTTCTGGTTGATCGGGAAAATGTCTACCGCCCTTTCCAATGCGCCGTCTAGGTTTTGATCTTCGAAGCAACGTACTGTACAATACAGATATTCGTAGCTACTGAGAGCAAACGCTCTACATTGAAAAATATAAACAACCGCCTGTTCTTCAGTTTCGAAAATAATTAGGCAATTATATTTCTATTTGAAATCATTGGGGGCTCCAGGCATTAATTTTACTCAAAATTATTAAACTATTTTGCAGTTCATGGAAACTTTAATATACTGACATCCACACAATATTCATGGATCTGAGAACTTTCTAGTTCCAGCTTACTCGACCTCTCAAAGTGTTCTGATTGTTTATTCAGTCTTCTAACAAATATAGCACGTTGATAAATAGGACACAGATGACTGCGAAACACACAGCGTGAAACACTACATCCTATACGACACAGATCCACATTTGCAGAGTTACGCATGCCCGAACTCACCCATTACGACACAGTTCCATCAGAAAATGATACTCCGCAGAATTATAGAAAGTAAACTTGAAGTACACATTGCAAGTTATACAAGCCTCGTGAGACGAACCAAATATAGATTGTTTTCCATGAAGGGACGTTTTCCATGAAGGGTCGAGAGTCACATCTACAATTAAATTTTGAGATTTCTGCTTTCCAGTACCAACAACAGTGAGTATAGATCGGCAGCGCCTTGCGTACGGCTGAGTATGCTGCCGGGGAGAAGTGGATCTCCTGTCCCATTGTTTGATAAACGAGTCACGAGGCCTCACTGATCGAAAACGAATATCGTATTTAGGATAAATATCGGTAGCGGCCGGCTTCTCTTATCGGTAGATTTTCAATCGGTGGTTTCCTTGATCAATACCAGGAGAATTATGGATCAGTACCTTAGCAAACGTGCCACGAACCGTCCGCGATATTCCCCTCTTCTTTTCTAACACACACACAAACACACTTGCATTCACTGCACACCCACATCTGCCGGATGATCAGACAGAAGCACAAACCATAGTCCGACAGGGACGGCGCTCCACTGGCGGACATACCTGCAGGAGAGGAAAATCCGCAAGCTGAAGTATGGTTCGGGGCCGGAATCCACGTTCTAGTAAGGAATTGGTTGGTTGTTAATGATTCCGGGCATGCCAACTACCCAAGTCATTAGTCCCGTAAGTGTAGTGCATGTTAGTGAAAGAGTGAGTGAGTGAGTGAGTGAGTGAGTGTGTGTGTGTGTGTGAGTGTGAGAAAGAGAGAGAGAGAGAGAGAGAGAGAGAGAGAGAGAGAGAGAGAGAGTGTAAGGGGTGAAGATAGAAAAAGAACGAGGAAGGAAAGATCACGCGCGGTCCGTTGCCCGTTTGTTAAGGTACTGCTTCCAGTGGTGGCAAAACCAATGACCTTAGCAGTTGACCCACTCGGAAAGAAAATAATCAATCAATCTTAAATATCGCACTGGGTCGCGTATTGCAAGAGCAGCAGTAACAGAGGAGCCGTTAGCGGTCGCGAGCGGTTTGCATAACCGCCGCAGCCGCCGCGGCACTCAGGGGGCATATTGAATTGAATTGAATTGATTTAATGCCTTATTTTACGTGGCGAGACTCAGGCCATGAGGCCTGCTCTTCCGTCTGACCACGCTAATTTCGCTACGCTCCTTTCACCAACTAGCAGAGAAAGGAGGTATTTCTTGGGCGAGAAACAGGCGATTTTGAATTTAGCTCGGAGGCGTCATTTAGGCTTGAGGATCTTTTACATGCAAGAAAACCTACTAACATGGGGCAGCCGGCTTTACTTCCCCTTCGAAGAAAGGCGTACGAAGGATCGACCTTAAAAATCCACGGCTTCGATCGGGTTTGAACCCGCCAACTTCGGTATACCAGTCCAATACGCTAACCGTTACACCATCGCCGCCGATTTGTAGCTAGCGGTCCCTGTGAGTCAGCGCCGCCCCGCGGAAAGTGAAACGCAGCAACGCGGCGGGAAAATAGCGGCGCGGGATGAATGGAACGGCACGGAGGAGCACCAGTGATGGGAGAGATAAAAGGGATAAAAGGGGAGGGATAAAAGGGCTGGGGGCGGGCGGACGAAAATACAGCAAGGCGCGTTTACAAATATTTACTTAGCTGTCCGGGTGACGCCGCGTCCATGGCGAAGGTCCCGACTTCGGTCGCCATTCGGTGACTTTCCTCAGAAGGTCGCAAAATGGCGACCGAAACGTCGGCACATTCGCCATGGACGAGGCGTCACCCGGACAGCCAAGTAAATACTGACTCCGGCCGCGGAAGCCTACGTTCTCGCGTTTATACATCATTAGTAATGTTCTTTTTTTGTATTCCAGCGTTACAAAAGAACCCTTTCTGTTGCAAGAAATCGTTCATAATCGGGCATTTTACGGCACAAATGATGACGTATTAGATTTATGTCACGAATGGGGTAAACACACATTCGGCCAGTCATAGCGAGAGAATTGGGGGGCGGTAGAGCTAAACGGAACAGCCGACCACCGTTTACTCGCACGATTTCAAATACCCGAGTCGTCACAGGGAAGTTGTTTCGCAAAATTAAGTTTGATTCTCTTATAAATGTATAATGCTGTTATAAAGGCAAGAAAGGAGGGAAGGGGAAGTTGCTAGTCTGGTTGTCTCTTTACTGTTCTAGGCATTAGATTTCCCTCGGGATTCGCGGCTATTATGAACTTTACCGCCAGATCAACACGAGAGATTTTCACAATTCAGGTTGATGCCGGAGTTCTCTCTGAAATATCAGAATGCCATGTAAATTAGAAGTGGGACCCAGACTCGCCGTTGCTTCTCAGGGAAGATTCTTCTCAAAATTACCAACGGTGGAACATCACAGAAGCGATATAGCCGTATCTATTGAACAATCGGCGAGGCGTGGCACTACGAAACCGCATCCTTTAATGTTCCAGCCGGATCTACACACTCCATTTCATACATGCACAAGGCTGATGGAATGACAAGATGATATGATGGAATAACAAGACTTGGCAGTCTTCGACGGACATTGTGCACGAACAAACTTTCATATAACCAAAGCGACGAAGAGATGTACGAAATAAAAGTTACGGAAACGTTTTTCTCACGTGACTCTTGTTCAGCCGAAGCGGTACATTTGCTTTGCTTCTTTTCCTCTTCAATTAGAAAAAGCTAAAATTATACTGATAAAGATAGGCTCTTGCGTCTGGAACCCCCGGTATCATTTTCCTCCTACTTTGCATCCGTGATTCCTTCCCTGTCGTAAAATCTTATCTTTCTTTTACGATTACCATAAACCAGATAACACCCACTTTTTTCATATCAAAATGAGCTACGTAGAATAGCTGCGCAGAACTCGCGTGTGTAAAAACAGGGAACATCTACAGCAGTGAAAACTCTTCTGTACGCATCATGATTTGTCTCAGATGACAGACACTTCGAAGTTACTGCCAGTGATTAAATCGCCGAATGATTTATTCGTTGGGATCTCCAGCTAGTTAAGAACATTAAAGTGTAAGTGGTTACTTAAATTCACCCTAAACAAATTCTGATTTCCAGAACATATTCAGGCCAGCTTATATGAACAGAATGAAGCAAAATTAAAGTGATACTTGGACGAAACCTTCAGAAACAAACGCTTTAGAAACTGGCACACTGGGACACAGGACGCTTCTGCACAACTTCTTGAAGCGTATCGTCATGCACCGTATGTCATGCGCACAACTCTCGGTGTTTGAATGACAAATAATTAGGTGAATTTATAATATCCCGTATAAACATTTCATTCGACAGGTACATAACTATTTGCATTGTACGGTAATTCTCAAAACCGAAAGCGATTTGATCATATCATGAAAATCAAAAAGAAAAACAATGTGAGACATAAACACTTTGTAGATAAGAGTTACGCCAGGAAGTTGATTAGTTCGCAATGTTCTTTGGTGACATGTATCTTTCATGTAATGCAATAAAACTGCATTATCCTTTTGGCAAACTGTTTGTGAGTTTAACCAAAAAAAATACGTTTCTCAATTTTATATAAAACATAATTAAATTATCGCCATTCCTTCTCTCTAAACGTCGATAAAAAAACACATTAAAATACGTCTAGATGTGCGCAGACGTCGTCGCTAGATCGGTTTGGTTTAGAAGAAAGCAAAGGAAATGCATATCAGAAATCAAAGAGAAAGATGTGACGGCGGAAGATTTACTGAGAAAAACATGGGTCTTGTTCCTTCGAAAACTTTTGGGAAGTTACTTGGCAGTTACACGAATTTTCAGAAACATTTACTTAAATGCAAGAAGTTTATTATGTAGGGTAGCATTTATAAAGAGCGTTTTCATTAAAGTTACGGTTGATTCATGAAGATTCTGAAATCTGTTCCTCGCAAATTTCGAACTAATTCCTTCCGTCTTCTCCGGACTTAACAGATCAAAGAGAATAAAAGCACTAGACGTCGACAGAAGATTACATTCCCCGCATTGAGAAAGACTTAAATATAGATTAATGTTGATAACGCAGTGGAAAATCAGAGGTTGGCAAAAATATTTCAAACGAAAAGTTCAGAAAGTTCTGACGTTCATTACATCACTAACTTGTCAGTGTTTTTTGATCACCAATGGAAGGATACTAGACATGATCTGACAAGTTTGTAATATAGGTTAATTAAAACAAAATAAAACTGTATATTAGACAAGCGGAAAGCCATTTCGAAGTATTACTCGTACATTTTTGAATGATTAGAGAACAGATGAATCTGATTCAATACATAATAGAGGACGTACTTTTCTATTCATTTAATCTAAAGCTGATAACAACTCATTTGGTTTTGAACGTTAATTACTGGAACATTTACTACAACAAATGTGTGCCTAGTTACAAGATCAATTGAGATTCAGATATATTTTGCTGACGTTCCGCTCTAAATCTCTAATTTGTCACGAAGATTCTGAAAATTATTTACCTCTCAAAACGTATAAATTGAGAAATGATTTTCACAAATGTCCTTATTTTCCATCTCGTACTTTCTTCAATTGTCATCCTTCCTTACACGATTTCAAATTTTTCGCCAAAAAATCACCTTGATAGCACATGTCGTGTAAGTCTACGGTCGTGTTAGTCAAAGTCTACAAGTCGTATATGTCCAAATACTGCAGCAATTTTACCAAATACATAGCCTTTCAGAAAAAAACAACTTTCTTTTGTAATAAAATTGTATTATTACAATATGTACCGTAAATTTATTCTTTGCAAACACGTCCGTTCTCACACATTGCCCTATCTATCTTTGCATTTTCGTCGATGTGCGGAAACAAGACAGACGCCAGTACATCCGCCCTTTCTAAAGATAGTTTTCTTTTACGGTCGATAACACACAAGTCTAGGGATATTTTTACTACGAAAGTCTGTAATGCGCACAGTCAGGAAGCACCTCCCGCATCACACACGGCCGTTTACGATTTAAGGCGCATCCTTTTTTTGAAGGTTGCAAATGTAGATACCCTTCACACGAAAGACAAGATCCGTGAAAATACTCGCACTCGTACATATTCGGCAGGCTGCGTTAGTTGAAAACTGTTTGTTTAGTTTTTTTGGGCGAAACTCTAGTTTTGTTTTTATACTATATTATCAAGACACCACGATCCTGTATGATTACTCGATTTCACAAACAGATATATGAAAGGCGTTCGGATTATAAAATATGTTGGCTATTCGATATCCAAACCAACAATAAATAAACCCAAATAGTTCAGTAGTGTATTAAACAAGGTACGTTAGCAAATGGAACTGCGTATCCGGAACTGACGTTTTGAAGACCAACATTAGAGTCCCGAAGGCCGCGGAAATTTAACACCAGCTGAAAAGAGGAGTCGAAGTCGGCTAGATGAGAGAGCTTGCGACAAGACGTTATAATCGGCATTCATCAGTTTCCTTGTTCGTCCTGTAGGTATGGTCAGGCTATAAATTCATCACACACCCTCATTACCCAAGGTTAAGAAAGTCTTAGGCAGTTCTGGGAGATCGTGGTGTTCAGGTCAAATGTCGAAAAATGCAGCAGCGCTATAGGGAGAAAAGGGGCCCAAAAAATAACAAGTAATTCACTAAACAACATGAGCACGTATTATTCAAATTACCCATTATAGACTACCCATAGAATTCACGCTGCTAATGCAATTTGTTGCTAAACTTCGACTTGGATATCTCTCAGAAAACCCAATACGTAGTTCGAAAGTGACGAATAAACTTTTAAAGGCAAAGTAGGCGACATTCATTCAACTTAATATTCATGCCACAAAATATTGTTACCCTAATACTGTCAACACTCCTTCAGAGGAAGCTCTGCCAAACCACAACAACACTTCCTAACGAGGTCACGGTCTAAGCAAGCAGGCTCGACGGGAACTCGACTTGTCATCACGCTAACTATCCTAAATATTTTGCCGGGGCGACTGGGCTATATCACTGGCCCCGCTCTCATGAATGTAAATACTGTCTTAGTACACACGAGCCTATCAGGGCGCCAAATGTCTTGCTACAACACATACGCGATAAATATCTACAACATTACAGTTAAATAGAAGACGAGCACGGAAAAGAATAACGTTACACAAAGTCGTTAGCGAATGCGGTATGTGTATACGTATAACTGATATAAAATAATATATTGTTATTACATAATTTTTTTCATTTAGTGAAAACTCTCGAGCTTTCGAAAACTTCCTAACAAATCCACTAGTAACACTGTAAATTACTACTAAATTTCCTGTGGCTATTGAAATTTTAGAGCACGTACCTTTCTATCGGAGATGCACGGGTAACAAAGTAGAAATGTTGAAGCTGTAGGTTACGAATCAGGAAATCAAATTCCAATCCGAATACAATTACTTGTGATAAGAGCAAATTTGAAAGTGCGTATACAGAGGTAAAGTGACTCACTTTCGGTGAATCAATCACAATGCCACTTCACGATCAATGGTCACCCCAAGAGTCAGTGGATTCTGATGACCCGTTCAGTCGTTGTTGTGACGGCACATTCGGATTGAAACGAGCTCAAAGCCGCGGCGATGAACCGGGCAACTTGCCTTGGACGCATGGGGGAGACAGCGGGAATTCCTAAATCCACTCGAGAAGTAAAGTAATTTACGGAGCCGTTTTGGCCGTCCCGGAAACACTCGAGTTGAGGGGAGTAAGGTTACGAGACCACCCATTGTGCTGTGGCGGTAATAACACGTGATATAGTGGCTACGTTCCAACAACCATCGGAAGATTGCGCGCGACCCTCAGCGTCGTATATTTCTAATCCCATTGTGACCTTGAATCAATATGACGGCCCTTCAACGCTCTAACTCTCCGAGCCACGCTCCGCTTTGCGCGCTCTCGCCACTTTTCCGTTTGGAGAGGAGATACCCCCAAACGCTGAGGGTCGCTGTTAAAGAGCTTTAAACAGAAGCGGATTCGAGAAGGGGAGGTTGCGGTCTTTTTGGACCTGAAAAGAATGTTGGAACACTACGGAACGTTTTTTGTTTCGAGGGTGAAATTATAAAATGTTACTTTCGGAAAATTGTTCGCCAGGAAGTAAAACGGAGAGGGTGGAAATTTCTAAACGATTTTGTTCGAAGCAAATGAAAAATGAGGGAAAAACAATGCACCGGAGAGACAATGTGGGTATATGTATGTTGTATAACGGTTTTGTAAGTCTAGAAATTAAGGGGAAAATTTTTCCATCAAATATACGGTTCAAATGAAATGCAACTCTACTTTATCCTCGTTACATTTCATATCCCTTAATTAATCCTAGTATAAAAAACGACTATTCCTACATTTTACAGATGAATGAATGAATGAATGAATGAAGGGAATAGATCATTAATATAATAATTATATTATTAATTAATCTATTCTATCATCTATTAATAATTAATTAACAGATAGATGAATAAAAGTCAACCAGATCAACAAGGAAAGAAAAGGTTACATCGAAAATTTCCAGCAAATCCACATATCTGGATATTTCACCATATTCTAACTTGATACCTATTCATCTAATAATGAGTAATCTAGTAGTACCTATTCATCTAATAATGAGTATTATCCATTATTTAGGACGTCTTTGAATCTCAGAGTATAGAGACTAACGCACTCTGCAATATATAAAATATTCAAGATATAAAATAATAATTACACAGATTTTAAGACAAACTAAAATTTATCAATGTTCTGATATATCTTCACGGTAAAAAATATTGTCAATTTCCTTATAATCTCAGCATTGTTCATGAGTTTCAAAGTTTATTTAAATTTATTACCAATTTTTCAAAATGTTCATTTATACTTTTCTAACTTCCGTTCGGTTCCACTTCCTTTTAGATTCGGTTCTCTGCATCATCGTGTAGATTTGTATGCGCAATGTGTGATTTGATCTATAAGTAACTGAATGACTTAATAACGCCACTGAACCGTCTCCATTTTTTCGAAGTCGACACAACACATATGCCAATGACTGATGGCACTTGCACACGACGGTTAGAAGTCCATTAAGCGCAGACAAACGAGGCTCCAAATTTGCATACTACCACAAAAACCAGCATTAATCTTGTACTACACGAGTCAATACCCCACCAGCTTCCCCCTCCCAAAAACAGCCGTCAGCGTGATTTTGACAGCCAGACCCGCAAATCGAAACGCGTCATTATCGACGGGACGTGAATCCGTCAGAGAAGCCCTTTTATGTGCAAATTAACTCCCTCGACAGGGATTATACACTTATTCCGCTCTGCGAGGTTCCCTAGCGCCACGCGCTGGGGGGAGACAGCTGTCAAGGCCACGTGTCAGCGGACGGAGGGTTAGAGATGGGACCAACCGCGTTTTCTCCAATACGGTCTTGTTGGAAAACCAACCGAATTTCAAAAGGTTTTGCTTAATTGGCGAATCCCTAATCTCTCGTTCAGACAAGTACGTCATCATTTATTTTTATCCGTAACATGCTCTGTATAGGGATGAAAGTATTTTCCGTCATCTGCCAGGCAAACTTATCTATTACATTAAACGATTATATTAGGTACACAAATTCCAGAATCATGTAAAATCTTTTCTTGGGAATAACTGTTTCTATACAATTAAAGTCTAAATTGTAAATAAAAAAGTACATATATTGATTATAATGATGCTTTTTAAATATTAGTTACCAACTGTACAGCAAACTTTAAAATATGCATGTAATTAGTATTGTACATCAGCCTCTGGGTCAATGATCCCAATCTTGATTAGGTATTTTATTCACTTTCCCTGACCCAGAAAATCCTGAGATGGTCTCTTGTTTTACTTCTGGATGACTACTAAATGTCGCTGCAATAACTGTGCGCATTCTCTTGGACTAAGTGGGGAAGATAGTAGTTACTAAAATAATTATTTTCCACATTCTCGTGGCAGCAAGTCCATTCCGTCACAAAGGGTACAGTTAAAAGATAAATATAAAATCAATAACTCTCTACAAATTATTTTTATAACACGCGAGTGAATATTCTGTATTCGTAATTGAATTAATACGTATGAGTTCGCGTGCAGAACCCAGACTTCAAAAAACCTTGCACAGACTGAATTTCTCTATAGTTCACAGTTATATCTGCTTTTATGTTAAATAAATATATAAATATATCAGTACTGTGTCTATTTTCCCAGCAGGCGCTACGCCCAACAGTACGTTAGTATTAGGTGGCGTCTCTGGAAGAAATTTTCATGTTATCTTAATGTTTTAAAAAAAATATTTGTGCGGTGCAAGTTCATAATAAAAATAAATTTGAAACAAAATTGAGTTGCCCGGTCCGTTCACCCTCTAGGACAAAAAGTTACATGAAAAGTACCAACAAAATGTTTCGTTTTAAATCTTTAAATTTCATTACATCAGGATGAATTACTGTGAATCTGACGAGTCCATTCTTAACGATTCATGTTGTTTCAGAAAGGCAGTATAATAATTCACCATCGTTCACCACTGTAGATACCTTGAAACCCTTCACCCCCTCCCTCAAAAATAGATTTATCTAGAATTCTCTTGGAACAGGGTGGACACTCGTTTATTGAAACAAACTTGCCAAACTTTACCCTAGAGCATCTTTTACATTTTACAATGTTAGGATTTGTAGAGTATTTCACTATATTTAAAGAAACATTTAAGCAAGCCTCAAACTAATTTATCAGCCCTAAATTCGCATACAAACTAAAGAAACTCAACAAATAAAAATTGAGCTAATATCAATTCTGCACTATTTTTTTAGGAATAATATCTAGTTATATGACCATCTCAAAGAGTGGCCCGACGTCTAACGCTTCGTCCAGAAATTCCCTGATTTTTTCAGGCTTTCCAGAAATTGGCCCCCTTGCTGAATATCCTGGAAGAATCAGGAAAATTGGCGGTTCCCCACACGGAGGTCAAGACTCAATAATGCGTTTTCTTACTTGTCCCTACTACATGTACTTCTGCATCATAGTACCGTGATACTTCCCTTTAATGAACGGCAGTGTCCGCTAACGAAAAGTCTGACACAAAATAAATCTGGGGAAAACAATCACGATTGATGGGCTGCTAATTGTCTGGAAGTACACATTAATAAGGTTAAAGTCACAAAAATTCGCCACTTCGCTATGTAAAATGCAAGCAATCACGATCACAGGCCTATTCAAATTTGAGACTGTTAATTTGTTAACTTTCTTGAACACTAGTAAACAAGTAATGGTCTTGTAAACGAATGTAAAGAAAACTGTAACCCTAAGATTTACAACTTCGCCAAACTAAGATTTACAACGAGGGGTCAACGGTCACCATGCCAGATCAGTTAGTAAAGACAAACAAGAATCACATTGCAAAATGTGTTAAGAAATTTATTTGGAATAGATTTCGTATCATTCTTGTATATGTTCTGTGAAAACAATGAATATCACACACAAAAGTTTTGTTAGTGACAATGGGCAGCCGTCAACTTCTCCGACTGCTATTCCAGAATGTCGTGGAAAATTTACTAGAGATAATACAATTGTTGGCTTGAATCTGTTCTTTTATTTCCATTTCACGTGTTTTTCGAACTTTACGCACTGTTTTGTTGAAAATCTAAGTGTTTATTACTCAGAATTTATCGAAATAAAGTAATCACTTTATAACCTGTGAATATTAAAAGTTATATCGCTTCCAGGAGCCACAAAATTAAATCGACCAAAGCGCACGCTTCGCTCCGTCGTTGCCATCGACATTGCTCGAGAAACTTCGCGAGTCGGGGCTGCCAACGTGCTCGAGAGCGACGCGGGAGAAGTTGGCAGCGCGGGCGCCGGAGCTTTCGCCCGTCAGCGGTCGGGGAGCGCGCTCCCCTCGACGTCGCCATGGTGACAGGCTGCTGGGGCGCCGCCCCCCACCACCGCCCCCGCCGCCACGGCGGCTTCGACGCGGCCGTCACCGCGCCCGTGCCGCGCCGCGCCGAGACCGGGGGAGTCGCCTCACGCGTTAGGTTACTTGGTATCGACGTCAACAACGAAGCTAATTATCGATACCCTTTTTCCAGCTGAGGTGACTCAGGGCGTCAACTGATACCTTCGCAATCGAACCCTTGGACCGGGAGGTGCTAGGGTTCGAGTCCCGTTGATGTCAAGATTTTCAACACAAGCTGGATAATTAAGAGGAATTCAGCTGTCGGAGGAGAATTGTAGCGCCAGGTTGCCCTGATACCTAATAACATCAATCCGATCAACATCAGGCAATAGTTGGGGCAGTATCCCAATACTTGGGTCACGGACCGCACGCGATCTTTTCATGCGTTTTATGTCTTTGGTTGTTGGCGACTGTAAGCTAAAAAATCCCGATTAATAATAAGACAGAGGTTGTCAAACGGAACAACTGTATTTATAAACCTGCCCCGACGTGTTTCTCTGTGTATTGCCATGTTTTCGGATTTAACTTAATACATATCATTTTTACTATCTAAATTCTATAAAATTAAAAAATTCGAAAATATTCGAAAAAAAATTATCTACATAAAAAATTCACAAACAAGTCTGCTAGTAATATTTTTCAGGCTATCGGGAACACAATACATCACCAGTATACTGGTGCACCAATACACCATTGTATCAGTACAACAGTACCCAAAGTACCAGCATACCATGGAATTCAATGCTGAGGAGAGGTACGACATACACTGTTCTTGTTATGTGACGAAAACATAATTCTGCTCGTTTCATAAAGTTTTTCAGAACTGCTTGTATATAGTATGTAGAAAAATATTGTTCAAAGTCCAACTGAAATTTTAATACGTGCAATACGCCAATTATTTAACAAAACTCCTTTCTTCCAATTAGATCTTCCCAGAGAAAACAAGTGGTCTAAAACAGTAGATCCACAGGAGCCTCTATTTCGAACAAAATTTGCACCCTTCTCAATGTATAAAAATAATTAATTTCTGTATGCCACAAAAGTAAAATACAGCGGTATATTAGAATTAAAAATTAACACAATTTACATAATACACACAATAAAACAAATTTTTTTTTTTTTTTTTTTTTTTTTTTTAAATTGGGGCTTCAATTATGTGGAGGCCTGGGGCAAGTTGTCCCAGCTGCCCCCCCCCCCCTCACACGAAGCGCCACAACTTTGGACAGCGTCAAGTAACAACTCTGAGGGCCGTTTTATAACAGCAAGATTGACACGACCCCACAAGTTTCGCCATCCAAGAAAACGACAAACGTACCCAACCCAACCCAACCCAACCCAACCAATCGCCGCCTGCCTGTCGCTCGCAGGTGCCCACCCGCGCGACCGTTTGCCCGCCACTCCTTTCCTCCCCCTCCCCCTTCCCCCTCTCCGTCCCCGCCCCGCCCCCGCCGCGCCGAGATGAAGATAACCGAGGGCCGGGCTGGGCCCGCCCGCCCGCCCGCCCGCCCCACGCGACTGCCGCTCGCCCGCGGCGCCCGCCGGCGTCGTAAGGTCGCGCGCAAACCGGGTCGCCCCCTTCCGGGTTGCCGTAACCCAGGGGTGCACACGCTTCCGGATCGTTCTACAAGCAGCCTGCGAATGTGAGCGGGAGGTTTTCCGAGCACGGCAACACCCGGGGGGGGGGGGGTTGTCCCGTAAGTGTAGTGCGTGTTAAGTCCAGGTAGAGGGTGTGGTGTTACTCTCGAGCTGGAGCGAGAGATCCGGCGCCGACCTACACGTCGGTTTGCTGTGTTTTCTCCTTTAGGGATCTCCCCAGTGGACAACCGTCTCAGCAGGGACAAGTACAAACATTCTGGATGAGCTCCCGACATGTGTGGTAATATATGTAAACATATATTACCACACATGTATTATGTGTATGCATTATGTGAAAATAAAATATATGTAAGTGAAAGTGTGTGTATGTGAGTCAAGGGACACGAAGGGACAATGATGAGTATAGAAAGATCACGCGCGTACCATTGTCCTTTTGTTTAGGGTACTGCTCAGCATTCGTCTGGTTTTGATCAGAGACCACATACGACATCACAATGAATCAGAGAGAGACGGCTCTTGAATTCTCCTCCGGTGGCTGGATACGAGCTAAGATGAATTGATGATCCGCCATAGTTGGATCTCGAACCCTAAAATCTCCGTCAGTAACGTTGAAGGCTTAATAAGCCCCTGCGCCACCTCAGCCTGTCAGATTATTCTTGCACAACACTAAACACAAAGAAATAGAACACAAGCATTGAAAGTTAATAGACAATCATAACAAATTAATATTTGAAGACACCATACGTACAACACGCATAGAAACACGCACAAACATTATTTATGATAGGCCGTTTTTGAGGCAGCTGATGCCATTAACGAAAACTATTATTTTATGCACAAGAAACATTTTATGAATTATAATAAAGATAGAATAATTAATTCCAATAATTTGTTCACAGTAATTTAAATCATTTTGTCAAAAAATAATATTGATTTACAACCTTCAATTACATTAAAGATTTCGTAAAGAATATATGTATTAGTTTGCGTTACCTACGATTCTCTCGCTGCAATTGGCTGAAAGTCTGATGACGCAATTATTCGTGCCATAAATGTCAAATATGTCGTATTCTGTGCAATAATATGTCATTTTATGAACGGTTTCTAGCAATGAAGAAAGCCAATTTAGTGTGCAGGACTAAAAAAAATCCTGCAGTGCACGTGGCAAATACCAGTAATAAGGCGCGGCAACGCTGACTACTGAGGCCTAAGAAGAATGGTACAACATATAGTTTAGAAGTTGAGGGTGCGAAAACACAAAGACTATGGTGAGTCATCAACGCCCTCGTACGCGGGAAAAAAATGTCAATAAGCAGAATCACGTTTTCATTTGCAACTCTACTAAAGCTTGGCCGAAAATTCAATGTTATTTTTGTACCTTTTGACTGCTTTTCTTTTTCACACGGTAGCAACGAATCTCTTGTAGGATATGTTGAATAACTAAACAGTGCTAGTTTTCAGAGATCTTGCTCATCATAACAACAGCACGATTTAATTCTTGGAAAAACGTTCCACTAATCCTTTGTACAACAGGCTCTGCTATGTAACACGTAAAACCACTCTACAGAAACGTAAACATGGCCACGTAGGATGAAATGAATCACTACTCTGCAAATGATTCATGGGAAGGAAATATGGTCTTCAAAGGATCTTCACGCACAGGGAGTAAAGAAACTTCTCGTGTGAATTGCTGTACCTACAAAGGCAGCGTTGTGCGGGATGACGTCATTTTGGAATACTGATTTAACTAGCAATTTTAAAACAAAAAGTACATGATGTTTGTTTTGAGCAACATTGCGAATCTCTTTCAGCGTAGGAGAGAACAGTGCTGTCGTATAGCCAATATATGAAAGGATCAGCAGTGCACTACGGTGATTTATAATTATTACCTCATTCGTATTAGATATAATCAAAGAAACTCACACGTAATTCAGATATTCAAATGGAAGTATCAATTATTTCAAGAAGTATTGATAGTTTATATAAACAATGTTTTTTGTTTTACACATCAAATATTACGCAATATTGTCATTAGTCAAACATTTCAAGATTTAGGTTTATTTTATAGTATCGCCTGTATTCGGAATATAAAATTATTAGCAGTATAAGTTATATAAAATCAATTACGTGTTATTTCCAAAACTTTTTTGGGAGTTCTAAAATAAAATGAACAAACGAGAATATATTTATTTTAAATACGATTGATAAATGTACAAATGGGATATTTCAGATCTGCAAAAGCCCGAAAATAAAAATTTCGTTTCCATCTGTGATTAAGCACTCACATGGGTGGCAATGGCAATTATACATTCATTTTAACGCTTCATAAATGGCCAGCAATGTTGGTCCAGGCAGATTCACAATGAGATTTAAAAAAATGCCTGTCTCATGTTTTTGGCCAATTATTGCCACATTTTTAGGTTCATGTTCGTAGGTTAAGTTCCGTCGTGTAACACCGCACAACTACTTTCTCCCGATATATTTTCAAGCAATGTCATTACAGTAATAAAACATATTTTGGAAAACGAATGCTCACTAATAACATCTAAAATGTAAATATTAAGCAAGTTATGGTTTATGCTTTTCAGTCTGTATTTCGTGAATTTCTTCTCACGCTCTCAACATATGAAGAGAGAAAGGAATTTTGATGAAGAAAGAATCCAACTAAGAGAGGCTGTTCCTAAATAATTACATTATGTATTATACACATTATCAATCACTGACAACGTAAAACATTCAATATTCAAAATCCAACTGACTTATTGTCCAATCCGTTTCTATGCAGATTGCCAAATCACAAGTATATTTCACACTAGAACCAAAAAAATGTTATTGTGAATGGCTTAAGCATATCTTTTCTATTATAATGTTTACAATAATTTCTAGAATAGTTGTTTAGGAGTACAACGAAGACAGTAACAATGTTTCAGTATTTCCTTTATTTTGTAAAAGAAAAGGAAAATGCTTAATAATCCTTATTCGCAAGAATACCTCAAGTTGTTTTCGCACTATTATTAGAGACGTCATTTAGAGCAATCGAATTTTCGTCGAATTGAACTAACATTTTGTGCGGAAAAACTGCGATGACTCCGTTTTCCGAGGAGTTTCTTTAGAAGTTCGGAATAGCCGCACCCCTGGGTCAAGTCGATTGCCTTTGGTTCCGTTCCAGCAAGCCGGAGCGAGATTCCGTTTTTACACGCTCTTCCTCCCTTCCCCCTTCTTCCCCTCCGCCGACTCTCACATCGCCTCACCCCTCCGACTGCCCACACAACCCGGCACGCCCGCCTGGATTTCGTTTGGGCTGATTCAATTTACGCACGCCGCCTGAGACGAAGCAATTTTTCAGCGGGCTTCTTCATATAAGCTTTTCCGTTTTTTTCAACCAGCAGGGAGGGTGCAAAATGAATTCTCTGTGAAAAAGATTAATCATTTAGGGACGCAGAAGAACGCTTTCATGAAATTAAGATTCATTCGAAATACTTTCTTCTTTTAATCCGTGATACAAATAAACCCCGGAAGATATTACGCAATGGCTAACAGAAGAGCAACTGATGGAACGAATTCAATCCTCACGGAAATTATTCAGTAAAAAACGCTCAAATATTGAGTAATGGGTTTGCAGAAATTCATACACCAATTTCCTGGTAAAACTTCGCAAAAAAGGGGACAAGGTTGTTCATGAAAACGCGTTATCTGTTACGCTTGGAAAACTGCAATATGTTCAAAAGCAACGCAGAAACTCCGCGGATAGTCCGTTTTACGTAATAAACAGCATTTCCGTGACGATTTAAAGCGTGAATTGAAAACATGAAATGAAACAAACATACATACTTCACTGTGATTGCGGAATGGTTTGCATGCATAGCAAAATGAATAGGTAAGCATATTAGGCATACAAACGTTCATAGGTGCTGAGCAATATCAACTTCAGCCACTAAATAAAGTAAATTTTAGACAATTCTTTGTATTTTAATTTTTGTAATATAACACAGGTTGATGCGCTTTGATATAAGCGTATGGCTGTACGGCGATTTGCGAATAAACACAGGCATTGCGTTTTAGCCCTAATTTCGATGGTAAATTTAATTAAAAATATATTCATGTGTGAAAATTACCAATCGTAGTCCAAGGTGACCTGCTCTATAATTCACATGTAAAATAATTTCTATGACATGACACAAATACTCAAAAACGAACTGTTCGAATGCCCGTAGCGTTGCAGCCAATGTGCTCGTTATCTCCCTTCGCGTCCAGGTATTCAAACCCCGGACGATCCACGGGGAATTTGGGGGCCACAATGCCGGTTCGAGACAGGTTTTCTCACGGATCTTCCAATTCCCTTGGCTATGATTCTACAATTTCTTCATTATCATTAATTCCCTTTCCATCCACAGATCATTCCTCTGATCGTAGTTCTGAAAGGTCCATATGTACAGTGAATTACAATTGCATACTATAATTTAAGTATTTTATTTTACTGGACCGGTAGACATGGCTCAGGGCATCAACTGATGTCGCTGCAGGGCCTCTGATCAGAAGGTCCTCAGTTACATGCCGACGGTGGTTTTCGACATGAGCTAGATAGCTAGGTCGAATTCAGTCGCTGACTAGTGGAGAATTCTAGCAGGCGACTGCTCTGATCGGTAGTTTTTCCGTGGTTTCTCCGATCAACACCAGGCCAATACCGGAGCAGTACCTAACAAACGGGTCACGGACCGCACGTAAGATTTCCTTCCCTTTCCCTCTCGTGTCTTCGCCCCATACTTTCACACACTTGCACTTACATGCACAACAGTACCACACATGCTGTGCGAAAGAAGCTTAGAGCTTACAAAAATTAAAATACAAAGAATTGTCTAAAATTTACTTTATTTAGTGGCTCAAGTTGATATTGCTCAGCACCTATGAACGTTTGTATGCCTAATATGCTTACCTATTCATTTTGCTATGCATGCAAACCATTCCGCAATCACAGTGAAGTATGTAGGTTTGCTTCATTTCATGTCTTCAATTAACGCTTTACATCGCCACGGAAATTGTGTTTATTAAGTAAAACGTCCGGGCTAGGACGGTGCGCCACTGGTGGGAGTTGTCTGGTTGAGGAAAACCCCACTGGCAGACAGGTAGGTCGACCCCGGATCTCACCATCCAGCTAGGGAAGATCACCACACGTACGAGAGTAATGTCCCCAGCAGTTGACGCGCCCGGAATCATTAATAAATCAAGCCACAGCTACAGAGTCTTCATTAGGATCTGCGGACGGTCATTCCTAATATCCTGCAAGGATGGAGGAACGGACAGCTGTAGAACGAAGGCAACGACAACGTCGCCTGCGCGGGAGATTTCTGCAGCACAGCCTGCTCAGGTCATCAGCCTGCGCCATTGCGTCACACTCCACGCAAACTGGACTGTGAGAAGTTCGCACAACTCAGCGGACACAAACACGACGCACGGCGTCCTACTAATTTAGAATATTTAGATTACTTTTCCCGTCGCAACGTTCGCACAGTTTAAGAGTCGCTTTCATGCTGGGATACGGATCGCAGATTGTATCGGTCAACTACCCATATACGTAGAGAATGGTGCGTGACAGACGGAACTTACAATATGGATGAAAGGTTTACAGGCAAACGCTGACACACCATGAAAATTGTATACTATGGATGGTATGGCATTAAATGTTAACGACGTGAAATACTTGGCCTACAAAAGTTAAATCCCGTATTATAGAATAATAAAACTATAATTTAAATATATATATATATATATATATATATTTCAATTAAAGCGAAGTTGTCATCGAAACTTCAAAAATTAGTTTTAGAAGGTGGTTATAGAACAATTTTTAATGTTTGAAATACATTAAAATAAAAATGGACAACAGTTTTCACAGATTTGTATTACATAATTTCAACAGAAACGGCAAATTTCTCTGAAAATATTCTGGTTTAAATCAAACTATTCGTAAATTAAATAAACTCGTTGCCAATATATCCCTATTAAAATAGCAAGAGTCACTAAATGATCTTACGTGTGCGATACAGTAATGTTTCACAAGGCAGAAACTAACGACTATGACACTCGTTCTTTAATGTCACTGACATTTACTTTCTTGTAAAATTGAAGAGGATGCAGTGTCTTCGAGTTCGCTCATCTCCTTTTCTACCAAGCGTGCATAAAATATGACTGGTTAATAAAAGCTTAATAGGCAATTTAAAGCGCACGCTGCATTTCAATGGATTCTGCCTAGGCACTAGAAACGCCAAGGAGTTCAAAGGCCACCACATACACGAACGCGTTTCTCAACTTCTACAAGTTCCTTGTTTCAGAGACCTACTATACCATGCAGTTTTATTTAAAATACTTTGTCAATAGTTTTGTATTCATCACTCAAGTCAATAGTCACCGCGTATTCATAATAAACAGTAACAATATTTTCTCAATCAAATTTTACTTAGATACTTCATTTTTAACGTATTTCCGCATTATACATTTATAAGTTGTTTGGAATTGAAGTTGAAGTTAAATAAGTTAATGTTAATTTGATATTTATTTCACCAATTTACATTTTTACTCTTCACTATCTCTTTAAAATTAAAATTATTTTTTAATATTGTTCTCCATGTCATCACAGGAGTAACGAATGTTGAAGAGCACAAGAAGGGATAAAGTCAAATTTTGTAGCTGATTTGTCTGTGTGAATAGGTTTTATTGTGTGGGTGGGAATATTTTCCCATACGTCCTTGCCAAAAACGTTCGTTGGTGCCTACATTAATAATTGAAGTTAATACGTATATGAGTTGGGGTAGGCTATCCAGAGCTGAAGAAAAGATGCATAGATTGCACTTATTTCCACAGTACAACGAGTATTTAACTGTTTTTTGGCGTTAAATTTTGAGTAGTCGTGAACGCCTCGCGATCGAAAAGATCTTTCACTAAACAAAAAATGATTTACAGGAATATCTGCCTCGCATTATGTAATTACAACAAATTCAAATTCCTTGACACTAAAAGAAAATTGATTCGTTCAACAATTTTCGTACCACTAAAAAATAAAACTTGTTCAGAAACCAATTTAAAATTTTGCAAGGTAATTTCTACACTCACTTTTATGTAGAGAATTGAAAATTAGATCAGAACTAAAGCAAATAAACAAGTTTCAGAAATTCGACAATAATTGAGTTCAACACAACAAAATACATCAAAACAAGGAACTATAGTCACGGCTTCATCAATGAAGTCTACAAATCCCACTTTTATTCCACTTTTTGTGCTAGGCACTCGAAATACGAGGAGAGTAAAAATACGCACATTAAATTACCTAAACCCCAAAAAAATGGAGAATGAGATTTTCAAGGAACAAGAAATTAAAGATGAAATGGAGGAAGAGAAGACGGATAAAAGAGGAATATTAGGCGAAGGAGGAAGAGGAAAAATAGAAGTAGTTCTCCCGGCATGTGTGATTGTGTAATGCGTCTTAGAGTACGTGTGTGTGTAAGGGGAGATGATAGGACAAGGAAGAGGTAGGAATGATCGCGCGCGGTCCGTGGCCATTTTGGTAGGGTTACTACTCCGGCTTTCGCTGGTGTTGATCGGTGAAACCACGAAAAACTACCGATTAGAGCAACCGGCCGCTACAATTCTCCTCCAGACAGCAACTGAATTCAATCTAGTTGACAAGCTAGTGTCGAAAATCTTGCCACTATCGGGACTCGAAACTAGAACCTACCGCTCAGGGGAACAAAAGTGACAGAAGTTGATGCACTAAGCCATCTCCCCCGGTACGAAGAAGAAGACGAAAATGAAGGCAAAGGAGAAGAAGGAGAAGACGTAGAAGAAGAAGAAGAAGAAGAAGACGTAGAAGAAGAAGACGTAGAAGAAGAAGAAGAAGAAGAAGAAGAAGAAGAAGAAGAAGAAGAAGAAGAAGACGTAGAAGAAGAAGAAGAAGAAGACGTAGAAGAAGAAGAAGAAGAAGACGTAGAAGAAGAAGAAGACGTAGAAGAAGAAGAAGACGTAGAAGAAGAAGAAGAAGAAGAAGAAGAAGAAGAAGAAGAAGAAGAAGAAGAAAAGAGCATGCGCTGGGCATTGGCGAAGCGAAGAGTGGCAGCGCGTAGAAAAACCCGCCGCCTCCAGGCGCGCCGGCGAAAGCTGCGAATCCCCCTCTCCGCTCCCCTTCCCCGTACAGCTCATGCAAATCCGCGACGCGTGAACGCGCGGCGCGAGGAGCGCTCTGGCACGAGACGCGGCGGGCGGGCCGGCCGGCCGGCCGGGCGCTCACTCACGGCGCGTGACGTCATCGAGATGCCCCGAGCTGACGTCACCGTCGGTCAGCAACGCGCCGCGACGGCCCCGGAACCGCTGCGCCGCCGGCGCTGCACCTGGCCGACTGCTGCGCAACTCCGCCCCGAAGGGTCGGCGGAATGCATGTCGACTCTATCGTTAAAAAACACCGGAGGTCCCTTTGCTCGGGTTTTATTCCACAAAAAGGCATCCTTAAAAAACCTCCGAGGATTTTGAATTTAAAGAAGGTCATCAGATTGGCAACAATCTCTGAGCTTCTGCAGTGCAATTTAGGAAACTCGTGTGACCGAAAAAGTTTATAAAAATTATATTATAAAAACTTTGCGTTTATTTACGCTAAATATCTCACCGCAATGTGTAAAAACATTAAAAATAATAATAACAATAACAATAATAATATCAAGCGAAGTGGCTCAGTGCGTAGCGCGCTGGATTCGCCATCGGGAGGTCCGGGTTCGAATCCTGACCCGGGTTGTCGTGGTTTCCCTCGGTCACAAGTCAAATGCAGGGATGATTCCAAAAAGCCCGCGAACACTTCCCACCTCCCACTACCCCACCAAACACCTCCTACCATCATCCTACTCCTTTCACCCTTCATCATCACCCAAAAATAATAATAATAATAATAATAATAATAATAATAATAATAATAATATTCCCACCCCCTAACTGATATTCAAGGCTAACAACCTTGCATTAACTAAGGGCTGCAGCCGAAGGGCTGATCCCCATAATTCCACACCTCTCTCTTCTTTTGGTCTTCTTTACATTTTGAAGGCAGATTGACCTTTGGAAGAATTTCGAGTACTATGTATCTGATATTTGTTTTCGATTTGGAGTTTCGACGGGGTGGAGCCGGTTGATGTAGAACGAAGGAGGCGAGGCGGGGCGGGGCTGGACAGAGCTGCGTTTAGTGAAGCCAAGCAGGACGGAGTGGCCGATGCGGGGCTAGGCGGGGTGGGGTGGGGTGGAGTGGGGGGGGGGCGGAGTGGGCGGAGTGGGTGGGTTGGGAGGAGGGAAGCAGGGTCGGGGGTTGGTGAGGACGGAAATAAAATCTATCTTACACTATTCATTCCTTTTCTGTCTAATGCTTGTGATATAAAAATGCCAGGGCAATGCGGAGTTACATGCATTAATTATTTTAAAACAATGTCGGTGAAAAGAAAACTGTTACCCTATAAACTGCTTTTGATATTTTTAGGTTTGTTGCGTTTCACTCTTCCTATATTCGTCAAAGTCGTTCTACGAAGCTTCAAACCTCAACACTCAAACCTTCTACCCTCAGCAGTGTACCTGTATTTATGTTTTAGATACATTGCATATTGTGCATTTGCATAAACTTGGAGGAAGAAGTAATGTATTTGAGAGTACATTTATCTTTCAGCACAAAACATTAGAATCCGAGTCCAATCTCAGGAATGGTAATCATAATATTATTTTTCTAATCAGAGCTTTTCTTTTCAAAAACACCTCGCGATTTATAACCGCGTAGTATTTTCGTTCTTGAAGTTTATGCTTGAGTATAATATTAGTACTATTGTTTGTAGAGCAAATTGTTTGCCTTTTCAATGCGTTTGTAAGTTTCAATAAAAAAAACAATGCGGTGGTAAAGTAACTCAGTCCAAAACAAAGCATTCCGTGCCAAGGGAGATGAAAAAGCACGCGGCCCGATGTTCATGCAACAACTTTTCCTTTACGTCACGCTCGCGTGAGCACCGCTTTACATGAGCACAGATGTATCGTGACAACGAAGCAATCCCTTACAAAGCAACAACGAACTACTGAGATTCTGTTGAACTATACCAAAACGTTGAAGTGTTTTTTATAAAGAAAGTAAATAAGAAATAAAATAATATCGTTGATAAATCTTTCCAAGAAGTTAAATAATGCCAATGGAAAACAACGAATTTCAGAAACCCTACAACTGCAAGTCAAGATTTTATATTAAAATATTGTTTGGAGAACCCCCCATTAACACAAAAATATATAAAATGTTGTGCAAAAAAATTGAGGCAAAAATTCCATATTCGTTAAAGTTTCCATTTGTGCTAATAATAAGATTAAACAATGTACTAGTTATGTAATGGAACAGCAGGGTGCAATCTGTTTCTAAATTTCTAATCGAAATCCTTAAAAGATGTGCCATCTTTGCGAAGAACAATATTTACGCAATATTTACTCATAATGCTGTTTTACGATGTCGCGTTATTTACTATTCCTTCACAACGTATGGGCTTACGAGACCCGCACAAAAAGCAGTGGAAGCATAGAATTTGCGATGATCGATGAATTCATACGCTGCGTAGCGTAGCATTGCAATTTTTCATCGTTGTTTGCGAGGGAACAATTTTTCTTTCTACAGAGAACACGCAATATACTCGCTCCACGTCATACGTGATCGTTAGTCACTCTGGTTTCAAAAATTCTGTCGCCGAAATTCAGCTCTGTAAAACAGCGTGGCAACGCTAGTTTACATACTGCATTTGTGAGAACAAATCCATGCCGCAATATATACAAGATGCTCAGAAAACAAATAAACATCTCTTAAATGTAATTAATTTAAGCATATCTATTCATAACATGATAAATGCCTCTCATAGATTCTTGAACGAAAAAAAAACACGATACATTGTGATTCACAGTAAATAGTAGGAAACATAATATTTGAAGATACTAAAGAGGTATGCTAGATATTATGGAAGTGTTACGACAAATATTTCCTTCAATGATGTTACTGACAAGTGATAATACTGAAAATAATAATAGTATTAATAATGGTGATAATAATAATAATAATAATAATAACAACAACAACGAATCGGCTACTCATTGATTTCACATTAAAAGCGAAGCAGGCTAAAATAAATACAGTGGTTTTCAATTCACTTTATCAAAAATAACAGCAGATTATAAATGCTCTCTTTACACATCACCACAGAGCAAGAAATTGTATCATAACACAAGAATAGTGAAGGACATTTGAAACGAACAAACTAGGAAGTGCAGTTTTTGCTTCTTCAGTTGGGGAGCCGCAGCCAACAGAGGCATATTCCTCGCAGTGCACATTTGTTGGCTCGCTCTCCCATTCCCTTTGGCCCGCGCAGCTCGTCCGGCACAGGGCACCGACCTCCGTCGACCACCAGAGAAGTTGCGATATTTCGTTCATTTCGATATTTGGCATCGGTGCATTAGCAAAAGGTATCAATACACAGTCACTTCAATTATTTGTACTTCCAATCAATTAGTGTCAATACGTTATTTAAATCTATCTATCTATTTAGCGGTTTTTTACAGCCTTGGCCGTTTTCCGCATCCCAATTTCCATGCCTCTTTATCCCATACATCGTTTTCTTCCATTTCTCTTTTTTCCATGGCTTCAATTATTGCCATGTTCCATGTTCTTCTCGGTCTTCCCCTGTATCTTCTTCGATTTGGTATCCACTCCCAAACTTTTTGAGGAAGTCTATCCGATTCCAACCTTCTCATATGTCCATACCATTTTAGTTGTCTCATTTCGATTGTATCGTTCAAGGTTGTTTGCACTTTTATTTTATTTCTTATTTCATCATTTCTTATTTTATCTAACAGAGAAAGTTTACAACATCTTCGCCAGAACATCATTTCTGTTGATTGAAATTTGTCTTTCAATTTTTTTGATAGTGTCCAGACTTCTGCCCCATAGAGTGTGGTACTCTCTATGAACGATCTATATATGCGTTTCTTTGTTTTCATTGAAATAATTGAGTTCCATAGCACTGGGTTCAACTGCCTCGTGGCTATTTTTCCTCTTATATTTTTATTTTTCACATCCTGTTCGTCTCTACCATCTGCTGTTAGTGTGACTCCCAAATACTTATATTGTGTTTTACCTTTAATTATTCCTATACTAGTCTCTAAATCATGGGGCATACCTCCCACCACCATGTATTCAGTTTTGTGTAAATTTATTTCCATCCCCCATTTTTCATACTCTTCTACTAATTTTCTGAACATATAAGTTACATCGTCTTCATCTTCAGCCATTATCACCTGGTCATCTGCAAATAGTAGACTAAACAATGTTTCATCACCTATTTTCACACCCATGCTTCTGCACTTTCTTTTCCATTCTTTTAGGGCTTTATCAATGTATATCTTAAACAGGGTTGGAGATATACAGCAGCCTTGCCGTAATCCTTTATTTACTGGGAAGTTGTCTGATAGACATTTTCCCACTTTTACTTGACTTTTGTTATCTTTATAAAGTTGTTTGACTGCATTTATGTATGTTGTTGATATTCCTTTTTCTTCCATTGCCCCCCATACTTCTTTTACTGGTACATTATCATAAGCCTTTTTGAGGTCAATGAAAATTATGTGAATGAAAATTATGTATTCCTCGCTCAATTGTTTTTTCCATCAGTTGTTTGAGACAGAAAATATTGTCAATACACGATCTTCCTGGTCTAAAACCACTTTGCTCTTCAGAGTCTGATGTTTGAATTTCAATTCTATTCTTTAGCACTCGTCCATACAGTCTAACCAAAGATGAAGTCACACTTATCCCTCTATAATTATTACAATCTTTTTTACAACCTTTTTTGTAAATTGAAATTATGTAGGCTAATTTCCATATTTCAGGTATTTTACCTCCTTTTAAAATGCCATTGAATATTTCAGTAATTAATTCCAAACCAACGATAGGATAATGTTTAACCAGTTCTATGGATATACCTCCAGGCCCAGGTGCTTTATTATTTTTCATGTTTCTTAACGCTTTTTTTAACTCTTCCAAAGTCACATCTGGTATAATGGAATTTACGTGCAGTGGTTCATAATTTATTTCCTGAAATTTAGCTCTATTTTCTGTCAAAAGATTTTCATAGTATTTTTGCCATTTTTCAATACCAATTGGGTCTACTAAATGCCATTCTTGGGTTGTATTCAATTTCATGGAATGTAACATTTTCCATGCCTCTCTGGATTTGGTGTTACCAATGCACTTGTCTAATCTGTCACATTTTTGTTCCCAGAATAAATTTTTTGCCTTCTTCACTTCTTTCTTGACCAAATATTTCATTCTGTTGTATTCACTTCTGTCTTCTAAATCCTTTGTGGAAAGCCATCTCAAATATAACTTTTTCTTTTCTTCGACCAGGTTCTTTATATATTCTGTCCACCACAAGTCTTTTTGTTTATATTCACATTTTCCCTCCTCTCCCAAAGCTTCTTTAGCGGCTTCATGAGTGCATTTTTCTAAAAATTGGTATTTTTCTTCAGTACTTCCTATTGGGATGTACTTTAATTTTTCTGCCATGCGCAATTTGTACAAAAATGCAATAGAATCATCTTGAAGGCTCTCAATATTGTATTTCGGCCACATCTGACTCTATTTTTCCACCTTTTGTACTTGGTTTTGTGTTTCCGTAACTTTTGAAGTACGGTTTATACATAAGGTAAGCTTTTCCTTTTAGTAGGTAGTGATCTGATCCACAGGAAGCACCTCTTTGAACCCGAACATCGCTCCACTTTATTGATGACTGTTGTTTAGTAATTATGTAGTCAATTATTGATTGCAATTTTCTAGTGGGTTGGGTCCACGTGAATTTATGTATTTCTTTATGTGGAAAATAGCCATTCAATATTTTAAGGTCATACAGTTCACATGTCTCTGTAAGTCTTTCTTCGTTGTCATTTAATACATTTTCACCATATCGACCCACAACATTATGCGCCATTCGTTTTCCAACTCTTCCATTAAAATCACCTAGAAGCACCACTTCTTTGCGATTTCCAATAGAATCCAGCAGCATAGTCAGTTTCTCTAAAAATATATCTTTTTCTGCAACACTTGCATCGTCTGTTGGAGCATAAATTCCTATAATAAAAACATTGCGTCCTCTTAGTACAAGTTCGAGACATGCTATTCTCTCATCAATTGCTACCCAGCTTTGAATATTTTTCTCCAATCTTTTATGTACAGCTATGGACACTCCTGCTCTTGCTCGCTTTTCTTTTCCCACTCCGCTAAAAAAGTGAACATAATTTCCTTTCCTTTCATTTCCATTTCCCTTCTTTTTTGTTTCACTCAACACTATTATATCTATGTTAAACTCCTCTATTGCGTTAAAAACTTCATTTACTTTAGTGCTTAAACCTTGAACATTCCAGCATCCAAAATTCATAGACCATTTTCTTTGCCTTTGTGGACGTAGTGAGTTAATCCGAGGCTCATTTCCATTGAGAGTTTGAGCGGCTTTTTTTATTTTCCGAGTATGGGGGTGCTGGCCCCATGCCTCAACCCCCTTCCAGGAGGACCGGGTAATTTTCTTTTAGGGTTTTCTTCCCTTAGATTGAGTGTCTTCCAAGACTCCGGAGCTCAATCTACCCCTATTTGAAGCACTTCTGCTTCTGAACAGGAAAAAGGGAATGGTAAGGATAGACCTAAGGTTAGAAAACGGAAGCCTCCGAGCTACTCAATCCACCCATTGTCTCCCGGGGTTCGGGAAAGGATTTTAGGTAAGAAGGATATCTTACAGTTATGGACAGCGGTCAGCCACTCCTTTGTAGGTAGGAGAAACCAGGCTAATTGCTGCATTCCCCACCCACCGGTAAGGGCGCGCAGGGCGATGGGGTCGCTACATCCCTACGCCTCCGTTATTTAAATCTCAGGAAATTACTAGTTGACTCCGGTTAGAGTGAACTGCTGGGGACTAACATTGTTGGTTCACTATATCCGATGATGTTAAAATTAAATAGAATATCTCCACGATGATTGATTTCATATTCATACGAAGATACAGTAAAATACATTTACACACAAACTGAATACCTTTCATTGTTCAGTATCTTTATTTGACCTTAAAAAATCATTTATATTCAATTGTTTGCTTCGTTTGTCATCAGTAATTTCTCTAGATTTTTCTCCAGAGTTCGTGCTCTCTCTGACTCTTGACTCTGCATGGTCCACTGTCTGTAAGTATAGTACTGCAGTCTTGATACCATTCAATGTCTCTCGCAACTTCCCACTCTCCGACGGCCCTTTTACTCGTCTTATAAAATACGAGATTCTTTCGATAGCGGCATGACGCAAGCGGCTAATGAAACTAATCGCAGAATGAAACATTCAGGGTCCGCTACCTTCACCTCAGGGGGATTTCTTCGATTATGACCTTTCGCAGACGATATTTTCTTTACAGCTGCCTAGTGTTAGAATTTGTAGCACTTTCCAGGGCGTATTTTATTTAATTAAGGAATTAATTTCCAGGACGTATTTCCTACGTTGACTATATTTGTAGAGTCCACTATAACAGGATCTTCTTGTGCTTATTTGTAATGTAAGTGAAACGGAACCAGAGTCTTAGGTTTGCTATAACTGATAGTTCACTACATCCGAGTTCATTATAACCGTTGGCGACTATATATGCTATTAAGACCTTATTACACATATTATGTACTACACATATCTGCCTCACGGTTCTGTCACTGCAGTTAACATTTAACTTTCTGTTCTTATGTAACTTATCTCAAAGAGATGCCGGCTTCACCAACATGAGGTAGCTTTACCGGTAACTTCCTTCCACACGTCTTTCGTTTTAGCGTCCCTTGACCAAGTGTTCTGAGCTCTGTCTTGATGTTATTGTGCGTGGCTTTGCTTTATTGTTCCAATCGCAACCTACCTTGGTGTCCCACGTAACTATGGATTCTTATGGTATGTTCGCAAACATGTCCACTTCAATGCATTGTCATGCATGGATCGCTGCATGCAAAATGCCAGTTCTATTTCTAATGCCTGATTTTCTTAGTCTGAAACGCAGGCTCATTTGAAAAAAAATCAATCCCCATCTATATTCGTATATCTCTCAAATCCGGTAATTTGTGATTTCGTTGGTGATCATATTTGTGATTTATACACAAGGACGAAGGAATACATTAGTTTCAATTTTTAATTTTAGTTTTAGTTTTAATAATTAATTTTAGTACGTTTTTACCCGAATTTCGCCTACTCGTCCAGGATACTTTCCCCACCAATCTGAATCCTGAAGAAAATCAGGACACAGGTTTCGTTTCTGCCATTTCTACCCGCTGGATTATGGGCACAGACGTTCGTGTCTACCCTAAACGGGCAAAACCGCGCGGTTATATCAAGCACGTACACCAAACGTGGGACCAGAACGTTGGAGAGTCCAGAGCGAGGAAGATGGGTGGGAAAGGGGCTGGGGGCGGCTGAGGAAACAAGCGTAAAACCGCCTTTGCGCCCGCAGCTGAAGCCTGGGATGAACAGCCCCCAAAAACCGGGGCACCACTTTAGGGCGCTTTTTATTCGATATAAAAGAAATTTAACGCGTTTATGATGCACGGGCGAATGAGGTAGTCGGACACGCCGCGCTAAAAATTTCACCACTACCAACGGCTGGAACGAACACGGCAAATAGCCTCTACCCGCTGGGTTTTTTTTTTTTCCTTCCTTCTTTCCTTCTCAGCCTGAAATATTCATTGCCCCAGCCGGGACCTGCGTCTACGAGGGGAATGTTTAAATTTTCATGTCATTTAGTGCCCACGCCCTTCTGGCCAGGATTACGAAAGAGGAAACAGACGTAGGCGCTAATAACTGCAAATTAAATATACACAAACAGACCTTAATGCAATATTTATGGGCTCTTTACCGCACGGGGTGCGGATGCATTGTCTGACATCTTTATCGTCCCAATTCGGGTCACCTGCGAGTCGGAGCGACTCTGCTGGAGGAAATGCGAATGAAGACGTGCGTAGGCCTGTGTCTGGCTGCGAGCGCGAGGGTGACACGGGACGTGGGTGACGCACGGACGTAGTAGGTGCTGTTTGATTTGCCTTCCTAATCATGTAACCCACGTTAATCTACGAATCTGTGTTTGTTGAATACGTATTCTACGTAAAGGATTAAAGACACGGTAATGCCAAGAAGACGTGAGAGCAAGATTTTAAATTGCATGTCATACGAAAAACGTCGCCGGTTCTTGTTGGTATTAGATGAGATACTGAGGGGTGAACTTCATTCTTTATTATGTCAGTACCAAAGCCTAATGGATATACCTGAAAATAGGTGAATGATTGTGATGGATTTGAGGTTATGTAGATGTATCGCTCGCGGGCTGTGACATAACAAAAAAATCGAATTTTGAGTAAATGCACTCTCCAAAATTGCAGATTTGTCTACCTTCCAGCAGCAACAGCAACATACCTTAAAGTACAGTATTCTACCAAAAAATGACAAAAGGGTGAATTGTCATTATTTACAATTGTAATTATAATTTATGTTATTATGTTGTAATATAAGTGACACATTTGTAATTATATTACAAATGTGTCACTTCAATACAAGATTGAAACTCGAAGTCATTTATCTCAACACCTAATTTTTTGAGTAGTGCTACTACTGAAGCTCATAAACGATATGCTGGAGTAAATGCAGAGTGAAAGGGCTGGAGAAGTCTGAGTAAACACACCCGGAGACTATTTGGTCCCCAATAAGTTCACATGGAGTGATCGGAGTTCGAACCCTGGTCCCAGCGGCGAAAGGCGTGCAGGGAGTTCCTCATTCAGTGATGAATTGACAAATTTAGTTTAGAAATATTGTTTACATTGTAGTCAACTGGAATCAAGCACGAGAAACCACAAAGTTTAAAAAACGTTAGAAAATCAAAATACGTATCATTGTCCATGCTGTTTAATTTTAAAACTATATGGTATGTTTTGTTTCGATAGAAGAGATAGAAATTTCATCAAATTCCATTTTTCATTTACATTGTTTTTTTTATTGCCCTCCATTAAGTTGAACCTCTAGTTTTCTAGTCTTCGTGGTTAATAAAGATAAAAAGATTTCATGATCACACTCCAAGAGAGGCGGTGCAGGTTTTGCGCTGTCGGTATTCTGTTTTGATGTTTTGAGCTGATATTCACAAAATCCTTTTATATTACAAAGACATTTTATGCTGCAGTATATTCAGTGTTGAGGGTGTGCAAAGTGTTTTATTCTCACAATTTTCTTTTTAAAGAAGATACTGGAATTATCAAGAAAAAAAATATATACTTTCAAAATACTTTCAAAGAAAAACACTTGTACTTGTATGGCTTATCAACCTTAGTTTATTAAAAATAGTTAATGTGTCGTTTATTTAAAATGCACCTACGCACGAGAAAATTGCGAATTAGAAAACATTTTATTTCGGAAGCAAAAGTTTTCGGAAAATGTACGAAGAATAAAGTCCCATTTAATATTAAAAACAGGATTTACTGACATTCCTAATAATTTCATGGTTGCAAGGCAAAATGATACGGTTACAAACGTTTGCTGTTAAAAGTAAGCAAATAAGCATGAACATAGAAAGCATGATTCAGTTGTCCGTCAAAAGCAATCTTTTTTGTGAGCACTCTTCATTGCAATATTTTATTTCAACAAGATTTGATATGAACTCCTGAAGGGATATTTTTCAGCATCTATATTCAGCGCATATAGTCTAACCATACATTTCTTCTATTGACACAGAAATTATCGGAAAATGAGCCTAAACCGTTCGTTAATGATGTTCACCTCACGTATTATTTGTAAATCGAACACGGTTTTACTATATATTTCACGATTTTATTACTCATTCAGCAGTCATAATAATTTACAATTATACGATTTCTTACATCAATTGATATTTAATAAACAAGACACTTTAACACTACTGCGTTAAAAATAATGACATTACAGAATCTGTGCAATATCACCTGTTTTCAAAAGTTGTCGTTTCTCGTTCACGAATGCGTTAACTGATCACCCTCTGTACCCCCCTCTGTCTTTACCTGTGGGTAGGGTAGAATCCAATATGGCGTGGTGATTAAGAGACCCGATAGCTTCACCATTCCTCACTTCCGAAAGTGGCACCTTACCTGCAACAAGAATACAACAGTGTTATACAAAATTCTTCACGGAAGTAGTCAACGAGTTTTCCCTGTTCTTTCTTTAGGTGTGAAGGCGAACCCTAGTCACAACGGTTTCACGAAAACAACACGCTCCTTTAAGCCGAATGAACAGTGTTTTGCCTCGTCGTCAATTAGTGCATCTTGTGAACAACGTGTTAACGAAGGTTATTTTTAACATGGCTGAACACGAACACTTCGTGATGTAACAAAGAAAAATCGTTTAAGCATTATGTACAGGAGTTTTTTGGAGCAAACCTACATATGCTTTACAACAGCAGTAACAGATTGAATGATTTCAATATGTACTACTCAAACAAGTCTTATGAGAACTTCATTGTAAAACTATTACGATAGATATTCCTTAAACAAACGTCGAAAGTAGAAGCAAGCGTCGTTCATCAGTTTATCGCATTAAGGCAGAAATAATAAGCATTTCAAAGATAATTAAGGTCCCTACAGATAACGAAAAAATAACTGTTCAATCATGTCACCACGTAGATAATTGGTGTTTCATATGCTTTAGAAAAAAATATCCATTTTGTTCCCGCTTCAGAAATTAACTAAGTATGTGGTACTGTAATTTTCGCTAGTAAAATTTGTAAATATTTACTTTACTCTACTCTATATTTCTGTCTAATACAACATTTCTCATCCAAACCAAGTTATTCTACAGAATGGTGCGAAAAAGTACGAAATTTCGTCAATATACTTAAATTGAATGAATAACGAATAATGAATGATAACGAATAATGAATGATAACGAATAATGAATAACGAATTGAATGAACAATTGAAATATTACGGAACTAGGATTTTAAAACTTGAGAGGCAGTGAATGTCCAAGAGGCTGAGGATGATGGGAGCGGTATCCGAGCATTCAAGGGTGATTACAGTGAGTGAGTGGCAATGAGGCCAGAAGATGAGAGATGATCAAGCTGTAAGCACAAGCGAGTGCGTTCATTGCCTCGCTGAATGGTGCGGGGTAGTTAGGGGCGATTGTGGAAGCGAGGCACAGTGCGCGGTCGCCAATGGGATGAAGGTTGGCTTGCGGTATGGGGCTGCACTATAACGTTTAGCTTGTGGTTCCAGCGAAAGAGAACAAGGGTTTTGCGATCACAGAAAGGTCGATACTCAACTTTTGTTTATTTTTGGTTGGATACATATTGCAGAAATTAAACATTAATACGAATCTGTGTGGCTAGGTCGTAAAAGATCGTGTCCGTTGCAAATATACAATCGATATATTATCGTCCTTTGGTATTCGTCTCAGTGCTTCTCTCCAATACTTCAAAACGGAGATGGGAAATGGAAAAATATTCGAAAGAGCGAACTATTATGTCAAGATAATTCAGTTTAACTATAATCTGATCGATAATAATTAATAATCCAACGCATTGCCTGCGCCTTGCTTTGAGACAATTTGACTAATCTCAAACCGCTTTAGCCACAACAGTAAAGCACGCTCAATTCAGAATTTCAAGGGTCCAGTATTTTTTTCCGTATTACACAAGATTTCGCATGATGCAATGTAATGCCTTATAATAAATGGTTGGCAAGACCGCGATTCATGCGCTCATTAGACAGATATCCGCATTATACACATTCCGTATTGAGCAAGTTTTACTGTAAAAGTCTCTGGTTAGGTTGGAGGAATAGGCCGGTGTAAAGCAAACGGTAGTTGGTCCGCACCGAAGTTGACGGGGCGTAGCAGCTAAGATCTAACCATTTTGCTACTGTTTTTAGAACACAAATGCTCATATAACCAGCAGTGGGCGCCTTGGAGCGGAGTAGTATATGCAACATAACACTTAGCACTTTACGTTGCTTAAACATGCTACCAGAGAGGCCCAACAATGACTCTACGGCTACGTGCGCGATGACTACGCCCGATCGCTGTTTGTGCAAAATCATGTTGGGCGTTATTGGGTTAACCTACAATCTGCTCGATAATAATTAATACCACGCATTGCCTTTGAGTCCTATTTTCCACCCCGGACCTTTCCCCCTCCCGTCCTAGGTCCTTTCACCCGCAGTCTCGTGCCCGCCCAACAACTGGCCCACCTCATTCATCCGCCAACTGTGCAGCTCTCCCGTGGAGCTGTTTCGCCCGCACGCTGCACATCCGCTTCCCTTCAGAGGCAATGGGCCTCTTTTTGTCGCTGGCTGCTCACCCGGCAGTTCATCGGCGCGCCGTCCGCCCCGCCCCGCCCCGCGCCGCCCCGCCCCGCGCTGCCGTTGTCCGTGCGAGGCAATTGGCGCGGGCGACTGGCGCCGATAATTGCACCGGCCGGAAACGTCGCCCCTCGTTTGTTTGCCAATCGATTGCGACGACGCACCTCGATGGCGCCGGCGGGCGGCGGCGGCGGCTGGCGGCTGCCGGCTGGCGGCTGGCGGCTGGGCGGAGCTCGCCCCGCGCCCGCCCAGCGCCGACGTCTCGCTCACTCGTGAGCACCCATCTATGTATTCGAACTTTCACCGACATATGCACTCATCCACCAACGTGATAATCCCCCGATTTATATGCCTATCCGTCCATCCATCTGTACTCCATCCATTGCTATTTTGCTCCGCCCTTCCATCCGGCCACTCGTCCATCGATCCATCCAACTCGATCACCCATTTTCCCTTCCAACCACCCGCCCGACACGTCCATCTGGTCATCGATCGATCCATCCCCTATTCACCCAATCATCCACGTATCCATCCTATCAGTCTGTCCACTCATTCGTCGATTCGTTTGCTCAACTGCTCATCTAATCCTTCCATCAATCGACCCAACTTCCTACATATCCATCCATCTATCCTTTAGCTCATTTTACCAATCTCCTTCCTATTCCTTCTGCTGCTCATCTTTCCACCCATCCTTCCACCCGTTCACCTTTGAAAGTGTTTACCTGCGCACCCAAATGTGTTTAACGCGCTCAGTCTGCTAGCAGCGAAACCGTCGTAAGTTATGTGCAGTGTGGAGGGAAGCACAGATGGCAGAGGCAGGTGCTGTCAGGGTGGGGCAACAAAACACGTGTCGCTCTAGCGTCTCTCCGTCCATCGCGCCGCGTCCGCCGGATGGACGGAGGTAGACGGAGCTGCAGGTTACGAGTGGGACTAAAAGTCAGAGAAAGCAGTGCAATGCTGCTGGTGAAAAAATGAATTAATTAATTTTCTGAAATGTGTATCCAACCGAAAATAACAAATGTTGAGTGATCGAGCGGTCTGTGATCTCAAATCCCTTGTTCTCTTTCTAAGGTACCACAAGATAAACGATCTAGTGCAGTGCCCCACCACACGCCAACCTTCATCACATTGGCGACCGCGCACTGTGCCTCGCTTCCACAATCGCCCCTAACTACCCCGCACCATTCAGCCAGGCAATGACCGCACTAGCTTGTGCTTACAGCTTCATCATCTCTCATCTTTTGGCTTGATTGCCTACCACTCACTGTAATCACCCTTGAATGCTCGGATACAGCTCCCATCGTCCTCAGACTCTTGGACATTCCCTGCCTCTGTAGTTTTAAAATCCTAGTTCCGTAATATTTTCATGCATCAACGCAAGTACCTTGATGAAATTTTACACTTTTTCACACCATTCCGTGGAATTATTTAATTTGGTTGAGAAAGTTTGCATTACGAATAGGATATTTAAGGTTCACCGCATTCAACGTTCAAATCCATTTTTATCTTTTGTTTCTGTGTCACGTAAACCATATTTTCCAATGGAGAACAGCAACAAAGATTTCTTGGATAAGGCACCACAATAAAATAATTTAATTCCTCTCTGACCTCTCTAGGCAATACCCGATTTCCAGGCTTGTCTGTGACTGCTTGCTGGCCCTGAATATCATCGCTCTTTAATGGTCATTGAGTTCATGGATAACTCCTGCGAACTCTCATTGTTCCCAGAAATACCAGTTTCGCTATCAATACTAGTGAATCGTGAGTATTATAATATAGAACGCAAAATTGGTAGATTGAATACACTAGAATAGCGAGGAACAACTCAACGAATATTAGAATTTATAAGACTTCTTTGACACGTTGTTTTTTCTTTTTGATATTTTTATCGTTTCTCTCTCTACTATTGTCACTGGAGAAAGAAATGTGCTTTGCCTTTATTTCCGTGCTTACAAGTCATGAAGATGTAAAAAAAAAAAACAGAATCGGCACAAAACACAATGGATTTAAAAATCAGAAAGAATTTTTAAATGGAGAAATAAACGCACATCATTTTCCTAATTTTAAATCATATCAATAATGATAAATATGTAACAATATCGATAACGTATAGGTTCTTAGAGTTCTCTTTCGTATGTATGTATTCATATTATAATTTTTTGCACTTTGCCTCGAGGTGGCCTCAGTAGATCCAGCGTCGACCTACACACTGGCATGCAGTACATTTCCGCCTTCTAGATATCTCTTACGACTCCGCCCAGTCGGCCAGTCCGCACAAGCTGTGAACTCCAGTCATGTGCTGTAGTACAGAGCACGTAAGTGTAAATGTGGCTGCGGAAAAGGACGGGACTAGGAAAACGAAAGAAAGATCGCGCTTTGTCCGTGACCCTTTTTTAGGGTACTGACCCGGGATTCGCCTGCTATTGATCGGAGAAACACAGGAAAATCTACCGATTAGACCAAGGGGCCGTTAGAATTCCCCTCCAGACAGCGGGTGAATTGAATCCAGTTTGTGTCGCAAATCCGCTACCGTCGGGGGCCTAGGACTTCCCGAACAGATCCACAGCAGAGACAGCACCAACGCCCTTAACTCCGCCGGTGTTTCGGATCAAGCGCCGCAGGCAGGCATACGGCGCGTGGCGAGGCGGAAGGGCGGACGGGCGCGCCGCAGGTGTCGGGTAGAGCGCGCTCCGCGCTCCCTCCTCCCTCCTCCCACAGGACCCGATTAGATCGATCCTCCGGCCGCCCGCCCGACACGGCCTCCCGGCCACCCAATTAGTGTTTCGCCACCTTCGACGCCCCGCTAATCCCTCCGGACGGCTAGTTAATTTTACGGAATCTGCCGGCGAAATTGGCTCATACATTTAAAGTAGAGAGATTAGTTCCCGACGTACTGATAGTGGTGAAGTCGCTTCATCACGATGACTTTAATTTTGAATTCTTGAAAAGAAAATTAGAGGAAAAAGTGGCCTTTATAAGAGAAAATCTAAAATATATTAAAAACTTGTGGCCAAAAAAGTAAAGGAAAAGTGATTAAATAATAAGCCTATCTTCCTACTCGAAAATTGGCTTCTCATTGTATGGGGAGAGATTGAAGTTGATAATAGATACATATTATATTTCTTCGCTTAAATGCAATTTTTGAAGTAAAATGGTTACAGTATTTGATTAAGAGCATGTTTAACTATTTAGTTGACAGCGCGTTTATAGTATTAGTTGACAGCTGCAAACGTTTATAGATAGCTCTTTACAACAATTAGAGAAAATATAATTCAGATATGAAGATGAGAAACAGATAAATAAATTTGAAAAACGGAGAATATAGAGAGTACTGGAATACACGTCAGAGACTGAAATGTCGAATTATATACGTTCTTCTGGTTGTTTTTGCAATTCAAATACAGCTTCTGGAATTACAAGAATAAAAATCAGACATAAAAGCCATGAAAGAAAACTACTTAAGAATAAGATTATCGAAATGTAGCTTCAAAATCTTTTGAAACGGGAAGTACATTGATTTTGAAAGACAGTAACAAAACCACTCCTCTCTAGAAGTATATCGCTGCAACTTTTTGCGTTTATATAAGTTATGCCGAGTTCAATGCACTCCATAATATTGAATGTGTTATGATATTCCTCACATGTATTATTGTTACAAGGTGGTATTAATTTTATTTAAAAAACAAAATAAAACAACAAAAAATTGGCTATAAGTTCACAAAACTTGTTAAAAAATGTAGCCATGAAGTAATTTCGTTTTAAAGAAGTAAATGAAAAAGTTATGTATGTGGGGAGATAGTGTTAAATGCAGAGCGTTAAATGCAATTACGAGATACCGTCGACGTCGAGACATCAATGAATTTTAGATTCAAACAACTTCGAATATCGACATATTTGAAAGATCCAATAATCTTAATTGATTAATGATTACGGGAGCGTGAAGTGTTAAGGTAACTAGCCCTGTAAGTGTAGTGCAAGTGTTTTCCTCCTAAGGCGGGGTGATTTTCCACTCAGGATGGTGAGATTTGGTACCGACTTACACGCCGGTTAGCGGGGTTTTCTCCAATCAGGTTTCTCCCATCCGCGGGGTGAACTCTAAGCTCCCGAGTTGTCTCCCGGCATATATGGTAGTGTAGTGCATGGAAGTGCAGGTGTGTGTACGTAAGGAGTGAGGATAAGGCAAGGGAAGAGGAATGAAAGACCGCGCGCGGTCCGTGACCCGTTTGCGAAGGTACTGCCCCGGCATTCGCCTGATGTTGATCGGAAAAAACACGGAAAACTACCGATCAGAGCAGCAGGCCGCTAGAATTTTCCTTCACACAGCAACTGAATACCACTTAGCTATCTAGCTAGTGTAGAAAATCCTGCCTCCGCCAAGATTCGAACCCTATTACCTCCCGGTCAAAGACATCACAGCGACATCAGTTGATATCCTGGCCACCAAAGCCGGTGACTCGCATAATCCAAGTAATCGAACCGTAAGTGCGTAAGCGCTAACTGTACCCCCGGCAATGGCATGGCGAGGGAGTGGCGAGGCGAGGCGAGGCGAGGCGCTATCTGCGCGTGGGTGGCGGGCGAGGCGGAGACGATGCTCGCTCGGGGCGTGGGCGGCGCAGGCGCAGGCGCGGCCTTTGAAGGCGGCGTGGGCGGCGTGCACACGCGGATGCGGCGCACGTGAGTAGCGCGGGACACGCCCACCATCCGGCTCCGCGCGCGGCGAAACGACTCGCAGTTGCGACCAGGGCCCTGCAACTCTCCATCAAATACGGGGACAAAGCTCCAGGGTGCTACTACAGGAGGTGCTAGCGTCGCCGGGTGCAGCTGCAAGTTAGGCTCGCCAACTTTCCCACATACAAGTTGGCTAATTTGTGAGAAATACGAAAGTGTCTTCTAAACGGTAAATTATTCATAATCTATACTTATACGAAACGTCTGAAGAAAGCGCGATCATAAACGTTATCTTTTGTAACTTCATGGGCTTGCTTGCGACCCGCGAACTCACGCAGCAGCCACGCACGTTTAAAGTATCGCTGGCAGCAGTTCGTGTTTTAGTTCCTGGAAAGAGGCACGCAGCGGAGCGCGCCACTGTAATGGTTTCCACCACGTTGTATGGGAGTTATAGGGCCCCGGTTGCGACACGATTCTCTGTGGCGATGCGAACCGAACTAACGGACAACTGCAGATTGAGGTATTTAAGCACGGCGTCGCTTACAGCGATAGACTGAATCTTTATCTACGCATGCGCAGATTCTCAAAAGTAGTGCGAAACTCGATCTGTGCTTGCCCAGAAGATCGGTTTTGCTATCGATTACTGTAACGCTTCACCTTGCTTAAACGCCCTAATTTTGAACAGCACCTTGCGTATACCACTTTTGAACTTCAACACATACGCCAATCTCGAACTCCCAAGTAATAGCGGAGTCCGCAAATTCGCTGGATTTAGCGTGCGACTTGTATCGCATTCTTATGCATCATTCGATCATGCTATAATGAATTTGTTCTCAGCGATGTCGGTATAGAGTGCAGCGAACTCTATAATCCCATGTTGGGCATTAATTTGTAATTTACCTTTATATACGATATTAGTTACGTTTATGTAATACTGTAATTATGAGCGGATGACGGAGTGTTCTAGTTAAACAAATGCGAATCAAGATAAAGTATATTTATAATAATTTACCTCACACACCGCCGCCACAGTTCGGAAATTTTTTCCATTTTGGCCTAAATGTCATGCAAAAACTCTTTCTCGACTCGCTGTTGGTTCGAGATTGCAGTAGAGTATTGTAAAAAAAGACACTTATTAGAACCCCTGATCAAGGATGCTACAGAGGCAACGGGGTTGTCACTGAACAATGCGACCTGTCGACTCGTTGATAGTACCGATTCATTACCGATCAAAATATTCTCACAATATCGAAAACAGCATTACCGATATGTCAACTTCCTATCGATCACGCGATTTGTATACTTTGATTTTTCTAGGTTTTCTTTTTAAATATATATTTATTAGTGAACGAATGTCCATATTCAGTATTACATATATAATAATACATTCAGTATTATTTTTCTAGCGGCCGCTGACATTAGGACATTGTTACACCTCCTGTCTTACAAAATGAATCTTTTTAACAGTCGTAAGCACATTTCTAAGGATACGAGCCCCGTTGAGAAGGACGCTCGCGAATTAATTTAAACGAATCACTTTATAAGGTGAAGGTGTAACAATGACCTAATGACATCGACCACTATAGAAAAATCGAAGTACAGTGATGCGATGCAGGGCCGCCACGACGCCCCCCCTCCCCTCCCCCACCTTCGCCTCGGGAGGCACGCGCGCCGCGTTGGGAAACCAACCACGCGTCACCCACTTGGCGCCACGTCCCTTGGCACAGCGCGCGAGCGGGTGATGGGAGAGGCGGGCGGCTCGACGCGTTCCTGAGCAGGCGCTGAAGGAAGAGAGATTACGATACCGATGATTCGGTATGGATGTTCTTGTCTAGATATTAGAAGATCGGCGATGTTATGACGATAACGGTACAAAATGCTGTATTGGTTATTTTCTCGAATTAGTGTTGTAGTTAGCTATTGCTATTGGTTGGCTACATTATTTTGCCCGGAATAAACTATTGGGTTAACTGAATATTCATTTTCTCTTGTCTGGGAATATTAAATAATAAGATATTTGAAGAAAATACAAGACAAGATTGGGTATATATATATAAATTCCTCTCCCACAATGAAATACTTAGCGAATCCGCCCCTGTAAAAGACTATTCTGAGGTCAGATAAAATTAAAGCCTTATTGTGTCTTACAATTAGTAAAGAAAACTGTCATATCGGTGAAGTATCGCCTCATCCCAACACACTAGAGACGTTTTAAGTGTAACATAAAGCAATAACGTGAATAATAACGGGTTATTTCGAGAAAGACATTTTGCACAACGTTTAGCTTGAAGTGAAGGAAGAATCAAAATGGGGGGACAGAGTACCTTAAGTTCCCATAATGCCACATCCTCTTGATTCACATTTCTTCAACTAGATGTGCCCATCAGCAACTGATGTGTGTGTGTGTATACTTGAACGTATATAATTATTAATGAACATTCTTAATGAAATTAACAAAAATAACGAATTTCGTACATCAATGTTAATTATTTGGTTAATAATTAAGATCCCTGGAGAGCTTTATCCATATTCGCACATTCCTTAATTACGAATATAACGATAATTACATTTTATTTACATATTAATGCATCAACATTATGTTTCATCATGGAAATACATAGCAGAACACACCGCCGCCACAAGGAAAACATTCCATTCAGTGATCGATGAGCATGCGATATAAGCCGCCCGCTAAATTCGGCGGATGAGCAGGGCTCCGACTGCTATCACTTCAAGCTCAAGCGGTAAGATTTTTCTCGCTGTGCAAGAAGTCTCTACTGTCCCCCAGGGTCCGTGCACGGGCGGGGAGCGTGGGCGTAGGCGTGGTCGGGGGCGGAGCGGGGGCGGGAGGGGCTGCCGGGGGGCAGGCAGGCAGACAGGCAGGCGCTTCGGCAACACGCCCGCATAGCTGGCGACCGCTGCCAAAACAGAGGGCGACTGTTGGTTGTGCTGCCTTGCGTAACGGTCCCTAAGCAGACATCATGACCTATCGACACAATCGAAACGTCAACAACCACGCGTGAGGCGTTATCCGTGTAGTTCCTGGTAATGAGGCAATAATTATGAGAATTACGCTACTAAAGTAGTATTTCACTGATAACCGTACCGAAGCCATGGTACCTTTTAATGCAATAACACGGTCATGTGATCTCTAGCAAATTCTCACTACAGGACAATATTACCGCCCAATTTCAACGTTATCCGTTTCCGCACTTCCCCATGGAAGTTACCACAAGTAAACAAGAATAAAATTACCATCGCCTTAATTAGTAATTAATTAATTGGTAATTGAAAATGAGGTGTGCACTTCAAATCTGCGATAATTTATTACACCCCTCGAGTGCTATTCAAGTATATAAAAATACAAATTAAAAAAAATAGCCGAATGATAATACGGACTATCTAACAATAATTCTACTGCTTGATTGCACATTACCGTGCATGCCCAAATGATTCATAAAATAATATTATCATATCACTGAGTTTACTCAAAATTAATATCATTAAGGTTCGGACTTCCCAATTTGTTGCGTGTAGAATGTCGATAACTGATCAAAATTATATATAATATTCGAGGATAACTACAATTCAAGGACCAAAGGAAGACAGTTTTCACTCACCAATCAGAGTGCCAAACTTGGTCATCACTTTCAAATGTTAGCCTTTCCAAAGCGAGAGATCAAACAGCGTGGAATACAAAAGAACAGAAAGAAAGAAGACAATCGAGTCTTGTGGACACATTTCGCAGGAAGTGGACGCTCTGTTTAATTTTCGGCGAAGCGACGAAGGCGCGCCGGCTGTCTCATCGCCCGCGAACAAAGCCCGAGTAGGATTTTGACAAACAGCTCAAGCAAATGGATAAATGGAACACCTGTGAAATGTGCTTTGCAATGGTTGATTGTACAAAAGGTTTAACGTGTTGAGGTAGATGAGTGAAGTTAGCATAGCAAAAAAAAAAAAAAGATAGCTAAGATGAAATGGCTAACTTCGGGTGCGTCTATAAAATACGTAACGCAAATTTTGAATACGAGATTTTGAATAACTTCACCACTCCCTGTAACGCACATATAACATGCCTTTGAATCTCCCTCAATAATTACGTACCGCCTGCGACACCGCCTCTCCACATTACAAAAAGTAAAAATTACTTTTATCAAACTATTAATTTTTTGTGACGAATACGTAAATGTACCATAGAAATAGTCATAACATTTTACACATAATTTTACACTCATTTTTTCATTTAATTAGTTAACATTTTAATGTGGTAGTGTAAGTCTGAAAAAAAATAATTATTTCAAAAATGTTGAAAATGTTTGGAAAAATTATATCAGCGTTACATAACACAAAACTACACACCCCAACCCCTATGATACGCACTGTAACACTACCTCAATCCCCCACTCTTTAACGTTACGTAATTTATGTACGCCCTTTAAAATAAATATATATATATATATATATATATATATATATATATATATATATATATATTGTGACGTACCTGGTGATGCCGGGTATTTCACTGCAATATAACACTAAAGGAGGGTATCTTTTCCGTGAATGGGTCCCTGGATAAGTTGGTATAACATTGGGAAAGTTGATTAGAAATGGAGATACAATCATGAACAAGATTTATTTGCAAATCAAATAGGTTAATTACATGATCTGACAACGTTTATACACTCTGCCTTGGTACCAAGATTAGGTGTAATATGCATTTATCATACCTTCGGGGCCCCGACCAAATACCTTCGATGCTCGTAGAACAGCTCGTATCGACAGGGTTGCCGACCTCTGCAGCAACTGTGGGCCGTCGGCGGCTGATGGCGTGGCGGTCGTCCTGGGCTGGTGACCTTGCGACTCCTCCCCGACTCGGATCTTGATACCACGGCGTTGCACCTCTCTCGAATCACCTTCCGCCGATGGATTTAAGTACTCAACCCGCACCTACCACGCGTACTGGTCTCAGTTCCGTACCACACAGTTTCGATAAGGTTTCCACTACACTAATTAATACCAGCGCGATCGATTGTTCTATCAACACGAATCTTTTATTCTAATGATACTCTCATTATCTACTTCACGTATTTACTGCTTCACAGTTACTAGTACTTTACGAACACATTGCATGTTCCCTTTTGTCCATGCGCTAACGGCGAGCTTTTCGCCACACGTCTGAACTCTTCGGCGCTGCGCTAACGTCTGTCCTCTTCGCAATTCTCCTAACGACTGCCTGCACGTGCTCGCTGCCCAGTTTGTAACCGACATTCTCACGCTGGCCTCCCGGCGGTGGCACCGGTGGCGGTAGCAACCGTTGCTAGCTCCCGTCGTTGTTCGCAGCGCTTGGCGTACGTACCGCGCAGTCCAAAATATATATTGATTACTTACACTAATGTTTTAATTAGTGTAAGGGAACACATTATGTGTTTCAATATATATATATATATATATATATATATATATATATATATATATATATATATATTGTAACACCCCCCGGTCGCCTCGTGAGAGAACACCCGGTAAGCGGCCCGGAAATAGCTCAGTCGGTGATGGAAGGAATCGTTAAACAGATACTGGTAACATGAAACAAACACTTGGGTCACTGGTAAAAATTACTTTTATTCCTGGGCAATCAAATCTAATGCCCCAGGGAAGTTACATTAACAAATTGAATAGAAAGAAATGGGAAAATTGGGTGAAAAGAAAAGAATAGGAAAAGTTAGTATTCAGAGTAAAGCTTAAAAATTAGGAAGAAATATGACTAACGTTACAATGGCAAAATACAAAAGTTACAAATCTCTGCGCCATAGCGCGGCGCCGCATTACAAAATTTACACAGGGGCGAATGCCCTGAATGATATTGCCTGGAAAATGGTCTTTGCGCGCCCGGGAGGGCGGGCGCGGTCGAGGAGGCGGCGGGCGTCCTTCAAAAAAAATTCAGCGGAGGTCGACGGCCTCCCGTGCCATCAGCTGAACGGTCGGGTCGTGACGTCACCAAAGGGGCGGCGGCGCGTGGCTGCGTTGACGACGTCTGGTAGTCTGGTTGAACTCGAAGCGGAACTGGTAGTAACTGGTAGACTTGGAGCGGCCGGGCGATCTCAATCTCAGGAACGTAGTAATTAACTATGCGTACCTCTGATTCTCATTATAATAATTGTCGAACACAACTTCGGACAGTTTAGCAATCCTTCGGAGAAACGTTCGCCTCTCTTCACGGCGAATTCCCACCCCAGAGAATTTTCTCTGTTTCCTGCAGTCGGCTCAATGCTCAAAACTCGCAGTAAAATAATATAAGTCCCACATAGGCACATTCGCCCGAATAATTCCCACCCCAGATAAGTTTCTCTCCCAACTGCCCTCAGCCTAGAACTCAGGCTCCTTCCGACAAAAATTACAAGTCTTTCAGAGACACACTGGTCTCTCCCCGACGAATAGTTACCCCCCCAGAGAAGATTCTCTCCCGACTGCCCTGCCTTGAAACCTTCGGCCCCGTCTGATGCTCTGGCCCTTCTGGTCTTCTATCAGTCGAAATCGCATCAAGTTAACTTTTGCCCCCACCCAATTTTCTCGTATGCTCCAGCTCCTTATAATAGTCGCGTCGCTATTGGCCAAAGGAAATGGCGCATTACGCTATTTCAACCAATCGTGACGGGAGTAGTGGAAGAAGTTGCAACTCTTTGTGCCACTGTGAGTGTACAGAATTTTCTTATTCCTTCTAGAACATCAGCCATGCTTGCACAAGGCAGGCGTTGTCCGGTGAAAGAATTTATCACTCTGGGTTTCCCTGGATGTAAGCGGGCGTTCTAGAAATTTCGCAGCCATTCTTGCGACAACATGCCTCTCGCAGTGAACCTTTCGACAACTGACCCTTATAACGACTTTCTTAATGGGCCGGGGGCGCAAATGGCTGTCCGATAAGCGAGGTTGCACGTGCAACGCCGTATGTTTATTCTCCCAACTGCCCTCAGCCTTATGAAATTTTGTATGAGGAAATCGGTATCGCTACTATATATATATATATATATATATATATATATATATATATATATATATATATATATATATTAAAAAAGCACTTTCTGCTAAAATATTTCACTGGAGAACACACGATTAAAAACTTGTTATTCGAGAGTATTCTATTTATTGTTTATGAACAGCGTGCGCGCTACGTTCTAAACAACCATTTAGTGTGATTTGTTCAGCAACATTTCTGCTGCTGCAGGCCACTACTTTCAACATAATTAAATAAGCGCGTTCTTCACGTGTTCCATTGTTCCAACTGCTTTCGCCCGAAAGAATACGCTCGCAGCCCGCGCACATTCTTACATTCTACATTAAAGCTATCGCTCTTCGAAGAGCACTTTAAAAAATTTAGCTAGTTATTTCATCTCTAAAATTAATCCGTCAAACAATGACATTATCAAAAATTTATCTTTGTACGAGCCGGATCCCACGGCCACGTACAAGCGCCCAAGAGATACTCGTATGCTGCAGTAGGCGAGACGCCAACACTTGCATGAAAAAATTGCGGTAAACAACGCCTAAAGCGCGCCGAACGGCTATTGTCTTTCCTGCCCTTGCTCTTTTTTTTCTATTTCACAGATCAGCCATAGATGTCGGAAAGGATAGGAATGGCCACATAGCAGGGAAGCGCGGCGGCATTGCACACCGCGGCCACACTAAACTGCGCTGCAACGCTGCGGGTGCAGCCCGCGCGGGTTCGCGGAAACTGAGGTTGCCGGAGCCGCGCGCCCACGTGCTTTCAAGGCCCTCCCCCGCGAATTTCCCCCGGGCGCCAGGCGGAGCGCGCGTGTGCGGACTGCGAACTCCCAGCCCCGAGCGCTGCCACGCCCCCCTCCGATCGGAGGGTCCTTCGCCTGTTCTTTTCCGTCGGATCCAGGGGCTTTCGAGTTGCGGGCTGTGGCGTCCCACTGAATGGAGAATAAGGCCGGGAGGGGCTAATAAGCCTGGAGAGGAAGTACCGCCAGGAAATGGAAATTCAATTATAACGCAAATTATAATTTCTTCAACGTTCTTTAAAAAGTGTGAGGAAAATAAATAACTTATAAATTAATAAATTACAAGGTACAAATTAAGACTAGATTACACTGTGATATATTCCCCGAATTCAATTACATTTATGGCTTAACTTCATATTCTGAAAATTATTAACATTTTCAATTTTGAGAAGAATGTGCAAGATCATGTGAGTACACCACGATATTTTAATATACCTTTCCTGCACTAGCCATTTTCCTGTTTTCGTGTGGCATTTTCCTGTTTCCTCAAGTAAACACATTTACTTGGAATTAACCTATGATATCAGGAATTACATTAAACCTGAATAAGCAAGTATAAATGAAATTCGTATTGAAACAACACAACATTTAATATGGTTGCGGACATATTTTCATTACCCGGGAGATCCACGTCTGTTTTCCCCGTATTGTTCATCTCAGAAATTTGTATTAAGTCGTACCATGCGTACACGATGATTTTGAAATTTACAATGAGATGGGAAATCAGCACGTTTACAACATACTGGGATGCTTTTGAATTGCTGCATTTATTATACAAAATCTTTAAATCTAAACTTGACCAATTTTTACAATTAGGAATGTGGACATCGATAGGGTTCCTGGGATAGGGGCTCAATGTTCTCGATCGAAAAGGAGGAAAGGGGTTACGCTTCGACTAAAAACATTTCCCGAGCCTCAATAAATCGCACCGCGGGCCGACAGTTGGACAGCCCTGTTCTACGGTATTCCAAAAGTAGATAATTCCCAGATTTTTTCACGTAACATCGAATATCCTCCACTATTCTCTGGCCGTTAGCAAACCTGCCTGAGCGTTCGCCTCCTTCCTCATCCGAAGGGAAGGATTTCTTCCAGCATCACGACCCAACGCGACGCGGGAAGCGAAGTCATAGGGTAGGGATGGGGCGTGGCGGTGCGGAGCTGGACGGTGCAGGCTTGAGCAAGGCGGGGCGGGAAGGGGAGGGGCAAGGAGGGGCAGGGCGGGGCAGGGCAGGGCGGGGCAGGGCAGGGCAGGGCAGGGCAGGGCAGGGCAGGGCAGGGCAGGGCAGGGCAGGTCGGGGCGGGGCAGGTCGGGGCGGGGCAGGTCAGGGCGGGGCAGGTCGGGGCGGGGAAGGGCGGGGCGGGGCGGGGCGGGGTAGCGCACTGCGGGGCGGGGCATAGGTCTTGGCCGGGAGGACGGATGAGTCACGCGTGCGTATGAGAATGTGTGCCACCGCGGGAGAACGTGCTCATTGATCAAGCCGACCTACCTACCTGGGCGCGGGCGGGCGGCGGCGGCGGCAGCGTCGATAACTCATGACTCAGCACGTGGCCTCACCGGCCGCCGCCTCGCTCCAGCTCAGCCACACTCACCGCCGCCGCCGCCATTGTACGCTCAAGGGAAGCATTCTCCGGGAAGAGGCGTGCCACCCACGCACGAGTCCACATGCAGTCACTCTCAGACGAACTCGATAGGTTCGCTCGCCGACAAATGAGGTCAACCAGTACGTAACTCTCCACACGTCAATAGAACAATGCTTTATATTACGGTGTCTTAATTATATTACATGATTTTATAAAGTCTATTATTGAACGTATTAAAATCATTCAAATTTCCATGCGATGATGTACAGTTCGTGGCCAACAGTGCTTGGGTCAACTGCTTTCCTTCTGATGGCACAACCAAATTTCGACACCCAAAGATCATTTTTCGGCGTCCCAGCTTTCCGACCGTAATGTTACTAGCTCGTCATGAATTATTACAAAAGACGTATTCTAATTTTGAAAAATCAGACAAAATAAATCTTCCCTCTTCGAGTTTGTTTTAGATCGCTTTCTATCAATAACTGTCTACGAAGGGTTTCCGTAATTCTGAGGTCCTTCCACGAATTTGAAATGTGTCACATTCCATTTACAAATGCAAAATGTTCTTCATTGCCACAAATTAATAACAGTTGCTAAATGCTTCTCTTTTTACCTATTCATTTCAAAAACAAGTTTTGGGAAACAGAAAAATGCTATGCGTGTAGAACTTGCGAATAATAATTACAATCACTTGAATGATTCCGACACATTGTATCTGCGTTTTCCTTCTCAGCGCCATAATCAGAATTTTATTTCGGAGGAACTCTACACGACATTTGCTTTAACATTAAAGAGTAAACTAACGACGATCTTTCTACGTAAAACTTCGCTAAATCCGGTCACGAAATTTCGACATAATTTGATCTGAATGCACACAACATTTGCGTCTGCCGAAAGACATAACTAAGGGGCGCATTTTAATGATATGTAATTTTTTTTAAATTATAATAATGCCGTTTAGTATAGAAATTTATTTTATGTTAAAACAAAACGAAATGAGCCACTTTTATAGGTCATTGTTTCTGCATTTTTCTTCGATTTCGACTAATAAGTCATTTTTTTACCTTTTTACGATATTTTTAATGCTTTTTTTTCTGCTGGTTAATCGATTTTAATATTTTAATGGTACTTGCTTCAAACAATATTTACGAGGTGCAACAAATGTTCACCACAGAATTCCTTTTAGTAGCCTATTCGATTTCTTCGCTCATATATTGTAATGTTAGCCGTTGTAAGTATTATGTAATCTAAGATTCCTATGACACCTATCAGCGCTATTGTCAGTTCGGCCGATTTCGCCATAAATAAAGGCAGAGATTTTCTTTTAAAGAACAGTCCAATCCAAAAGTTTGCAAGCTGAGCTCACTTGAACCAAAGTCAGAGGCCTCGATTACAGCAGTAACATATCCAACAGCTTGAGTTGTTCATCTAAAGTGGTTTTGATCAAATTGTTTACGTCATTTCTTCTTCTTCTTCTTCTTCTTCTTCTTCTTCTTCTTCTTCTTCTTCTTCTTCTTCTTTTGTGGCATTTTGAAAGTATTTTAAGAGCGTTATATTGATCACTTTTGGCTATGTTTTACATCATCAAAATCCGTCCCCTAGACATAACCATGAACAAATGACACAACAATGAGCATTAACAATTATTTCTTTTATTTCGGAAGAGACTTTGGCTACCTATGCCTCCCCCAGTAACACTCCTGCCAGCCCAGTTTGAATTTCAGAAAGGTGTCTGTCTGCAGCTCTAATGAATACAGGAGATCGGGCGGCATTCAGCCAACGTGTTGCTCTCTTTGCCTCTGTGATCTACAGCGGCGGCGGCGGCGGCGGCCCGTGTTGGAAAGGAATCGGCCTCTCTCGCAACCTGGCTGGCGCCGCGCTCTCAGCTACATTCTCCCTGGCGCCGGCTGAGATGTCCGAGCACCCGTATGTGGGTCACATGTCACCTCCAACAAGAAACATATGATTCTTTGTTCGCGTCCCACATCTAACTTCTCTGTTTGGTTTGTTTTCGAAAGCGTTTGAAAGCTTTTTTTCAAGACAAACTTTAACAGAAGTTAACAAAGAATTAACTGTTTTTCGGGAGATACACCTCTGTTGATACTGATGGAAAAGACGTGCTTCGTACAGAAACGCATCTTTACCTAAAATGTCCTTTCAACGTAACCGCTTCTGGGAGGTGATCATACGCATAAAATATTGAGACATTCTCTTTCAATGCCTCACTACTTCAAATTAGCTATGTTTCTACGTACGCAATCACACATTTCGGAATCATCTCCGCTGATGTCTACCGTAGAGTCTCAGTCCCTAGTAATGAAGTTAAACTCTAAAGCCTCTGAATAATTCTGTTTTCATTTTTCGAAGCTCATCACAACAAACTCTGTGAAAAACATTTCTCCTGGCTATATTCATAACATTTCTGCACTTACGGATTTTTTTTTCATTTTCATCATCTTTATTTACGTTGCTCTGCTTCTATATTTACATTTGTATCCTCACCAACAATACTTTTAGTAATGGTAGTCAACACACATTCTGCCACTTAGTAAACTTTCTAAAATAAGTACCCAGGCTTCACTTCTCAATGGCATTACTCGGGAAACTTATAAAAAGAGCAAGACGTAATGATGCGCTTGAAATAAGAAAGTTAACATCAACGCAACAATCAATTCATTATAGACTGATACTCCAAAATTTTCTGTAACCGTCTCTATACTTTGCATATTAATGTCTCGATATCAACTGACTAATATCGACATTTAAAGAGTTAGAAAATTCACGACATTCCGGCGTGTGTGATGTTGGAAGGAGAATGGCTCAATTTGAGACATCTTTCATCAGTGCAAACACATTCACGGAGCCCATGTCACGTGAGGAATTCATTGTTTTTAAATAGGCCACAATACACAGTCATTGCTGACTCACTGACTTAATAATAGTATATTCTGCAAATTAAAGTTTTCTAAATTAAGTATCTAAGAAAATAAGTACTTCTGCGAATATGTTCTGTTCGTACAAGCATAGCCCTTTCTGGTTCAAGCCTATATTTCAGAGACTGATGATATATGTGGTTTTGTGTACCAAGCAAATATTTTCCCACCGTATCAATAATTAGTAATCTAGCAATCGCGAACCAATCACATGTTTGGTATTGATATCGTTTCGTTTGGTATTTATATTGTTTCACAAATCAATGTCAACACTGCAAATACTGAAAATGAAAATACTAGTAACAGTACTTCAAGTATCAGAGGAATGACATCTTTGAATGTTTGACGGGGGCGGCGATACAGGTTCGGAATTTTTCAAAGATATTCATTCACACATATCGATATCATTGCAATTATTAAGCGAAAACTATCATTACCTCCATTGTTGCGCAATTCCTGAACATATTTCACTTTGAATATTCGTATGATGAATACCTGTATTTTATGTGAATTATTTTTTTTAATGTGTCTTTGTATTTGACAATTTAGAGTCGGATTTTTTCAGCTATCAGTATCTTGCAAGCTAGTGGTGTACCCAGGCATGCACCCTATTTTTATTTATTACGCACCCCTTGATAAGGGATACATGAGGCAAGCATGACGTATTCCTGACACCGTACCTAGCATACTTGGCCTGTCTGAGCATTTCTTTCGCCATACAACTATAAAAACCTATAAAAACCTAAAAAAACCTACATTCCCTAATAAAACCAAAATAAATCCAAACAAACTGGTTCGTTTTTTTAAAACTGTTTTTTCAATCCTGGTATAAAGGAATTACTCTAAGAAGGGACCACTTTGACAGGTCGGGAATCAATGACCCTCATTCTGGGCGATTACATTGCAAGAGATAGTGATAAAGCCATTTACAAATGATATTATTGTAAACGAACACACCGACAAAATGAGCACATGGACGTAACTGGCAGTTATGTTGCCAGCAATGGGCAAGCAGTGGCTGTCGAAAGCGGTCCTTTCTAATAGAGTATGTATGTACAAGGTCTGTCCCAAAAGTAAGTTGAATGACCTTACGCCCCCGAAGCAAGCCACTAGGAAGGCGCGCCAAGTGACGTGAATGGTTGTGTGGGGTTTAGGGAAGCTAAGGACAAACACGTCAGTTGTCTGCAGGCTCTTTCACAGTGCGCATCGCTGCTAGTTTGAACCCTTGTATTTGTGACGCGTCGGAATTTTAAGATGCCACGTTTCAAGGACCAGCGTACGCAATAAAATTTTGTGTTGCGCTCAAGAAAACGGGCGCTGAGACCGTTGCCATGCTAAGGGAAGCTTATGGCGATAGCACCATGTCCAACAATATGATTTACCGCTGGCACAAGATGTTTCGAGAAGGCAGAGAGGACGCCGAGGATGAAGACCGCTCTGGACGCCCGTCAACGTCACATTCCGATCAAAACGTGAAGAAAGTGAGGGACATGCTGAACTCAAATCGACGCCTGAGTATTAGAATGCTGGCAGATGAGTGTAATATTCCTAAAAGTACTGTGCAACGCATTGTTACCGCAGATTTGGGCATGCGGAAGATCTGTGCGAAGATGGTCCCCAAGGTGCTTTCCGATAAACAGAAGGCTGCTCGTGCAAGGATTTCGCGTGACCTCTTGGAGCAGTGTGAAAATGATCCGAATTTTTGGGATAATGTGATTACGGGTGAAGAAACATGGGTTTTCGAGTATGACCCGGAGACCAAAAGACAAAGTGCTGAGTGGCACACGCCAGCTTCCCCGCGCCCGAAAAAGGCGAGAATGAGCAAGTCCCGTGTAAAGGCCATGCTCATCGTGTTTTTCGACAAAAGAGGCATTGTCCACTCAGAGTTTGTGCCACACGGACAAACAGTGAACAGTCATTTTACTTGCAAGTCCTGAAAAGGCTCCAAAGCAGAGTCAAACGCGTCAGGAAGGAGATCGCCAGCACTTGGCGTCTTCACCATGACAACGCGCCGTCGCACACCTCCTTCATTATTTGAGAGTACTGAGCCAAACGCGGTGTGGCAACATTGCCCCAGCCGCCGTACAGCCCCGACTTGGCACCACTGGACTTCTTTTTGTTCCCGAGGATCAAGAAGGACACAAGGGCCACTATTTCGCGACTTTGGAAGCCGTCAAAGAAGCAACGACAAGGTGCTTGAAGGAGGTCTCAGTCGACGCCTTCCAGGGTGCGTTCAGCGACTGGGAAAAACGCTGGCGAAGGTGTTCCGACGCGGAAGGAAGCTACTTTGAAGAATTTTAGTTACTTGTATATTTATCTGCAATAAATCTTTTTTCTTGGACTTATTCAACTTACTTTTGGGACAGACCTTGTACATTGGCGCAACAACTTTTTACGAGCTAAGGCCTACCCACAGCGGCCCGGCCTTGCGGCCATGAGCTAAGATGTACATAGCCATCCCTAGGCCGTATTCTGGTCTTCTCAAACTGAGAAGTGAGATTTCTCATCGTCATACAGCAACAGATACAGGGACATTGCAAGGAAAGCGCGCAGTTATAATTTGCCCCGCCCTGGAATCGAACCAGAGGGTTGCGCCGTGGAAAGTGAGCACGCTAACCAACGAGCCACCGAGGGTTATGCCCTTATACTCCTGCTTCTTCTTCTTCTTCTTCTTCTTCTTCTTCTTCTGCTTCTTCTTCTTCTTCTGCTTCTTCTTCTTCTTCTTCTGCTTCTTCTTCTTCTTCTGCTTCTTCTTCTTCTTCTGCTTCTTCTTCTTCTTCTTCTTCTGCTTCTTCTTCTTCTGCTTCTTCTTCTTCTGCTTCTTCTTCTTCTTCTGCTTCTTCTTGTGCTTCTTCTTGTGCTTCTTCTGCTTGTTCTTCATCTGCTTCTTCTTCATCTGCTTCTTCTTCATCTGCTTCTTCTTCATCTGCTTCTTCTTCATCTGCTTCTTCTTCTGCTTCTTCTTCTTCTGCTTCTTCTTCTTCTTCTGCTGCTGCTTCTGCTTCTTCTTTTTCATCTTCTTCTGTCGCACTACTACCCTTCGAGTGTAGCCTTGGCGTCTCGAGCTCCTTATAGTAATCTCTCTATAAAAACATCAATACTTCGAGTGTCCGGAGAATGGCGACGTCCCTGCCGGTGTGATCGGGGCGCGGGCGGATCTGCGATCATCCGACGCGGCGACGAGCGGGGAGCGGCGTGCGCGGTATTCCACGGCACGTCGGCGGAAAACGCCGCAACGGGCGCGGGAGGCGCGGTCGCCATCGGCTGCGCTCCCACGCTCGCCGGCCAGCGCGTTACGATGAGGCGCTCGGCGACGCAGGCGCCCGCGGTTTAATCACCGCCCGCCAGGAGCGAGGCGGACACGCTGGGACAAACGACGCAAACAGGAATGTTGGGATACGCAACTTCATAGTTGCAGGTAGTGACACGACTGGGTGATATACGGCACCACCGTCGTCTATGCGTCATCGTTGGCTGGGAGGTCCTAGGGTTCGAAACTCAAATGTGATGAATTTACATGAATCGTCGATATCATTACACACGAACTTACGGCGAATCGGCACGAGATACACAGCTAGGTCGAATTTAACCCTGTCTGGAGAATTCCAGCTGCAGTCTGCTGCGATCAATAGTTTTCATCTGCCTCTCCGAGCAATTCCAGACGAATGCCAGGGCAGGATGCTTATATAAGGGCCACGGACCGAGCGCGATATTTCTTTCCTTGCTCGAGATCCTTCTTCTCCCCCACACGTACACATTCACTTACACCCGTTACACTACCACACGTGTCAGAGGCTAAGAGCTGATCCACGCGGAGGCGGTGCCCCGCTGGGAATGGTTTTTGGAAGAGGAAAACATCGATAGCCAATATCGTGCCGAATCTGATGTGCCAAAATGAAAGAACACCGCCACCATCCAGGATATAACACGCACATGTTTGGGACTAATGACCTCGGTAGTTGACAGGCTCGTAAGACACACACACACTCACTTCATACTCGATAATTGTATTGATATTCGTTACGATAGTACTAATAAATGCACCACGACCAAGTTGAAAATTTAAAGTGAATAATTGCGTGATGACAGCTGAAGATAATGCGGTAGGACATTACAGTTAGACAAATTGAATAAAGTATTTCCATTACCTAAATTTAATGTGAACAAACTAAAGTTTGGTGAAATTTCTCAATATTTAACACAATTTATTAACCGCATTTCTGTACTTGGCCTCGACTGCCCGGGTGCTAGTGCATCGAACTGGTTTGCTGAGACTTCGCCCAACCTATCGTGGCTTTCTTCCGGATTGAAATGCGAATGTGGCTAAAATACTAATTCGGCCTACGAGGTGGCGTCACCTGGCACAATCACTATGATATTGAAGTTTCTCATTAACTCAGACGACTAAATACTGGAAAATGGAAAGAAATTTAAGAATGTTATTCTGAGAACCGCAACTACTCATTTCTACGAAATATTTCAATTAGAAGGTAGGGCAACCTCAAGCATACATTTCCAGTATATTTTGCAGAAATATGCCGTACTGATTATAAAGCGAGACTCGACCAAAGCATGTCTATGCCTTTCACATTACCAGAGTTCGAGGCTGCGAGCAAGACTTAAGTCACCTACTCAAGGCCTGTTGTCTCTTATTGTCAGCATTCTCTAACTAGCGAAAACGGCCAAAGAGAATTTAGTAGCAAAGCTCCGTACAATAACGAGTTAAACTCTGTGTTTTCTGATATTTTATGAATTTTCTTTCTAGTCTCTAAAAAACTGAAAAAATATCGGATGAATGTTTCGTAAGAAGCGACTAACTCGAATAATTTGAATGTTGAACTACAAAACTTGCATATTTGTCCGAAAATTACTCGTTTGATTTTATTTGCATAGACAGAAAACTACTTGTTTGATTTCCTTCCACAACTTGCTAACAAAAGTATTCATTTAAAAATCATTGATGTTCAAAGTTATTTAAAAAAGGAAAAGATAAATTTTGGAAAGTTTATGAATAAAGTGTTTCATGTAATAGAAACTGTTGTCATGTGGAGCAGATACTGCAAGTCTTTCTTGCCCAACACTCCACTACAACCGCAACCTCTCAAGACCTTGGAGAGTGTGTTAAATTACTTGTTATGAAACAAATATCCAAACTCCGCGACATTTCCGCGTTAATAATTACAATGAACGAAAGTACAAACCTGTGACTATGCAACTTCCCGCAGTTTTCTCTTCTCAATGTATGCGACATAATCTTCTGCAAGGAAACAACCATTTTAGGTTTCAAAATGAGGAAACGTCACTTTTCGTACTCCAAAACACGTCATTACAAAAAAGAACACAACATGTCTACAAAGGTTTTCCCACACCACATGTGGATAACTATTTAACGAGAATGCCGAAGAACAATTGATACATTTTTTTAAAAATCTGTACATGTACAACCATTTAGATTCCGGGATATCACTTTCATAATTGCACACCTTTTCGCCGAGGAGCTGTCTCGTTGAAAAACTGGAGCTTCTTGCAAAAGAGCCCGTGGGAAGAGTTTGTTCCCTGCATGCAAAGCGCGCTGCAGAATGGGAAAAGGCATTTCGTAACTCCTTCCAGGGAATTATCCCATGCAACGGTACATCGACGTCAGAGGACAACGGAACGGAACGAACTGTGCTGAGCTGCAAGCACGCGGTAGTTGGTGCTACCGGAAAGCTTCCAGCAATCAACCAAAGACTAGGGACTAGCAATGGAAAAGAGTTTCAAAATTCAGGGAAGTGGGCAGAGCAATTCAGCGCGGGATTATGCAACAAACGGAAGCAAAGTTTAACTGAGGCGATCAGCGTAAATACTCCACTTCGGGCACGGGAATATTTGGTTAATAAAAGAAGCTTAGGTTTGTCGAACCCAATGAAATGATTATTCTTCAGATTTCTAAAGCACTTCAGCAAATGAAATCAAAAAATACTAGAAAAGAATAAACACATTTTTTTCATAAACATTAAAACGACACCTTTCAGAAAATAGAATATAGACTAAATACGAAAAAATAATACAACACACGTGAAAAAGTCAATCGCCTCCTTTTGACGAAGCGACCTCTTCTTATTTATTATTACTTATTTTTCATGCAATTGGCTCCTTCGAATCAGTAAGACACGCTACTGCCTACAACGCCCTCTCCATATTTCTTAGAATCCGGGGAAGGAAACTCCGATATCCTTGGTTAATCCTCTGTTGATGAAACGGTTAATAGAATTATCAGTCATTTCACCATTATTCCATATTGAAGTTTTACTGAAAAAAAAAATAATTCAAGCCTTCTGGCGCCCCCTGCCACCCGTTTCCACGCCACTTAGCAGACGGCGCGGTGGGAAGTGGCAGTCTGTTGGCGCCTGGCTGCAAATGAAGCGGCCGTACCCTACGCAAGAAGGCGTCCGCTCCGGCACAACGTAATGCGTTCATGAATGAAAGGCCCCCTTCAGCGAACAGAAATCTGAGTTTCTGCTACTGCTTTCTTTTTGGACTTTTTCGCCTGGAGAAACTCCGTGGACTGGTTATTTCCATGAAGGATAATTCGATTTATTGGAGAACTGCAAAAACCTGTGTTTGTACCACATGGAAATGTTATTCAACCTTCTTTAACATGTGTGTCTTAAGGCGAATTTTCAATAATGAAATCGAGATAAATCTTAGTCCGCTTTTTTAGATCTGAAAGATTTGAAAAAGAATTCACTTCATAATTAAACAAGTTCTGAACTCTTATGGTTAGGAAAGCATTTTCCAGGAAAGAAATTGATGTTCTCCGACTTAGGGAAGTTTCTCTGTTTTACAAATGTTAGCGACAGTAGGTATTTCGGAAGGTTTGTAATTACGATGGCGAAGCTTAAGTTAACGGTTTTTGAAGTGGAATGTTTTTTCTGTAATTTGTATGAGATTTCACGCCTCTAATTAAGATATTTTCATGAATACATCAGCATTAAACTACTTAATTTGTTAATGTATATGGACTACCTAATTGTTTTCTTACTGAAAAAAGAAAAAAAATTTGAAGCGTTGTCCATTAATATACTCTATGGTAAAATAAAGAAATATCAGATCCTGGTCCATGATGTGAACGTGTGAAATCAAACTTCAGTTTTCGTCACTCACTTTGCAACAGTATTCAACAAAAAAAAGACAATCATGATGCAAAATTACAACCGTACCACATACGCGAAGAAACTACGAAGCAAAAGAAAACATTCCCTAACAATTCCACGAGACTCTCATGATTCCCATACTTTCCCTGATTGTTGGCCACGATCTTATGAAACAAGAGTACTGAAACTCGAAATCTCCACCGACACATTAATAATAGCCCTACAGAAAACGTCCTCGAGTAATCGTAAATGCTGAATTTTCAATATATAATTGTAGAGTAATTCGTATCAAACATACACGTCCGTGCATGTCGGGTTCCAAGCACGGCAAGGCAGCACAGTTTGATCAGTAGTATATGCTTTAATATGCATGCGCCCTATCGATTCTGCACATATGATATAGCGCAACGAAATGATCCATCGTGTGAATGCATCTAAACATAAGGACAAGCAGATAACACCTCTCCCATATTTAACTACTGCCCACAGTCACAAAAATGAATAAGCTGCCAAAACACGTGAATAAGCATTTTCCCAGCACCAGACACGCGGTACAGACGAAAAAAGAACAAACATAAGCACAATTTTCTCACTGCATACAACCAATTACAACCGTCCTTCAACACATAAAAACACGCAGATGCCCGTTTTACCTCCAAGTAACACGCCAAGTCGTTACTTCACTTCGTCATACCCATCAGCAAACCCAACTTTTTTTTGAAAAATAATTAACTAACGCTTCTTCGATCCGTTCCAGTCGCAGGAGATACGGCGGGCGAGTGAATGAAGCAGACGAGGCCGGCGGTGCTCGCCGCGCCCGCGTGCAGCTATAAGGGCTTGTCGTCTAATTAGGGCCATCGGTCACATATGGTGATCTCGCACGTGCAGCCAGGCCTTATACGGAAGTAGGCCAACGCAGCGTGAACATGCCCGCCCGCCCGCCCGCCCGCCAGCCTCGGCGCCGCGCCGCGCCGCGCCGGTGCCACCCAGACGCACCGCAGGCGCACAGGCGAGGCGCGGCGGGGCGCCGGTGGGGGCGGGGGCGGAGATAGAGGTGGTAGTTGAAGCCGCGGTTACGGTGCTGATGGTGGCGGAGGGCTTGATGATTGAAGCTGTTGCTGCGGAGGCGGGGGGGGGGGTCAGGCGGCGGTAGTGACGGAGGAGGCAGCGGTAGCGGCTTTGGCAGCGGCGCGGCGGTAACGGTGACGGAACCGATAAAGGTGATGGGTGTTGGTGGCGGAGCCGATGGCGCGGCGGCGGCGATGGCTGTTGCGGTGGCGGTGGCGGTGGCGGTGGCGGTGGCGGTGGCGGTGGCGGTGGTGGTGGCGGTGGCGGTGGTGGTGGTAGTGGCGGTGGTGGCGGCGGCGGCGGTGATGGTGGCGGCGGTGATGGCAATGGAGGCTGCGGTAGTGATGGTGACGCAGGTGGCGGTTGTGGCGAAAGAGTGGAAGAGGAAGTGGCTGAAGAGAGCTGTGTCGATGAAGGCGGAGAGGAAGGCAGGTGGAGCTGTAGAGACATTTTCGTTCGGAGGAAGGTGCCAAAGGTAAGAAACAGTGATAAAGAATATGGAGATATTTTCTGAACTTTAAACCGATTACCTTTGTTTTGAAACAAGCAATGTGATTGCACTAGTGAAAGAAGGGTTCACTATTATAGATAAAATTGCAATATCAATTTCGACACCCAAAAATTATTAGTGATGAAGAAATTTCCAAATATTTTAGAATTGGACCCTGGTATCTTTAAGATCAGAGCCATATTAATCCCAAACCGTGACGTCACGAACTTCATTTCCCTCGCCTTCCCGAGTCCACTGGTCAGTAGGCGCCGCCGGCAGCCCATTCACCTCCAACGCCACCCGCCCGCCACTTGCCTGCTTCGCGGAAAAGGCGGAGCGCGGCGGCACCTTTTCGACGCCCGATTCACGCGGGGCTCTTTGTTGGTCCTCCTGCATGCGCGGCAGCCGCAGACTCCAAACAACGGCCGGGCGCCATTGTGCGGCGCGTCAGTGTCAAAGCGATTCCCACGCGCTGCCCGGCGCCGCCGCAGCCGCCGCCGGCCGAGGGCTGGCGCCCACTCGCGCCCGCCGCTCTCTGCCGCCCGCGGGTGCTTCGCCCCCCCCCCCCACGCGTCAGGGAGACGCGACGTGAATTTCTGACAACAGCCCTCGTACCATATATGATTTACTTTCTCTCCTTACTATGGACGTTGTATGAAGAAGGGATCGTATTGCTGCGGCAAAAATCGTTGAATTTTCGACAGTAAAACTCGTATTTCTATGAAAAATATGGATAAACCTTTTTCCTTCATGTAGTAAATTACTGCCTGCAAAACTTTATGTAGTCAGAATCCACGTTTTGAGCGTCCTTGAAATCGAAACTTTTGGCAGTTAATTCGTCAGCGGACAATGCAAGCACCTAAACCGTTCAGCCTTCAACAGATATTTAGAATTTGGGCGGGTTTGTAAGAAGCTTTAACATTTTTAAAATATACTTAAAACTGGCTTCTTCTTTGATTAAACTTTTTCGTCCGAAAGAGCAAAGTACCCTTAAAAAATGGCACAGGTGACATTTTCGTTGAATTCTGAATTTTCGAAGACTGCAAAAGTTAGAAATAATGCGAGGAAGTGGGTATTGTTGTAGCACCACTAGTTTCTAATAAATATTACACATTATTTTTGGATGTCTGCTGGAAGTGGTAAAGATGAATATAAACGTAATATCTAATCTAATACTTCATCTGAATTGAAATCATCATCATCATCAATTGATCAAATCATCATCAATTGAAAATGTAATATTTCATTTGAGAATAACTTTAATACGTTATTTTCAATAATTTAATAAATGTAATGTACAAATAAACAAAGCTGGCTGCATCGGAAGTTGATGCGTGAGCTACACAACTCTCAAGTTCACTGATTTTACCAAAGTATGCCGGAAGTGAGCACAGAGTTGTGGTAATTCTCATCACTACCCCCTCCTCACACACGTGCACGCAGACAGACACAAATAAAGTCAGGACTGTTGTCTGAATTACTGCAATCGTCCCCTCCAATAGGTCTCCTCAATACTTACGCCTCGTTGCCTGTGAATCTAGGCAGCCCGCTTCCCCTGCTAGAAAATAACAGCATAAAGATCGATTGTAAACTTAGGTCCGAAACGTCACCCGAAAGAACCAAGGGTTCCTGTCTATCTGCTCATTGCTCTCACCCCCTTTCGAACTAACGATGTGGGTAGAAATTGGCTACCCTGAAGGCCTGCGAACTACTACGCATAGTTGCCAACGTTTCCACTGCCATACTGTGACCTTCCGCAGGGCGAAATGCTCCTTATGCTTTCGTTTAACGACTTCGGTACCACCGAGAAAAACGACTCGAAAAATTGGATGTTCGCTTGCAATCCTCCACCAGGATTTCTAATCGGAATGTAGGCGTGCAACGGCAAAACCTCCGCTATAGAGCGGCTCAGTGTCAAAACTTTCCCGAACGGCATCAACTGCACTTCGTCAAATGTCAAACCCCTTGAGAAAGCAGTGCGCAGCTCCGCCGCGCGGCGCGGCCCACCGCCTCGGAAACAACGGCCACCCGTCTGGAGGAGGCTGCGTATCAATGTGGCGTGCGTGGTCGGTCGCCTGCTGCGCCCACGCGTCCGGGCGTCAATGGGCGGTGGGCGAGGAACAAACGGGATGGCGAATGAAACCCGCGCGGACCTGCAGAGGCTGGCGCAGCCCACGGCTGCGCGCTCGCCGGGCGCTGGCAGGTGGGCCCGGGGGTCGCACGGTCTCCTCACCCTCACTGCTGCTTCGTCTATATTTCCTTCCTCACCTCCTCCTTCCGCGTCGTCGTCTTCGTCACCTTCATCGTCTTTCTCGCCGTCTGCATCATCGTCATCATGCTGGCAGGCACGAAGGTCACATGGTCACGTCCTGATTCATTCTGATTCTCGGTTGGTTGATTGATTGATCAATTAGTGATTCCGAGCGCGTCATCAGCCAAGGTCATTAGTCCCGTAAGTGCAGTGCATGCTTTATCGCGAGAGGTGGGGGTGATCTTCCCCCTAGATGGCGAGATCCGTCGTCTAGCGACCTATCCGTCGGCTTGCGGGGAAAGTTCTCAGCTCCCGACTGATATCCTGGCATGAGCAGCAGCATAGAGCATGTAAATGTGTAAGTAAGGGGTGAGGATTTACCAAGGAAGTGGAAGGAAAGATCGCACGCGAACCCGTATGTTAGGGTACTGGTCCGGCATTCGCCTGGGGTTATTCGGAAAAAACACGGAAAACTACAGCCGCTAGAATTCCCCTCCGGAGACCGGACGAATTCGTACTGTGTGGCTAGTGTCGAGAACCCTGCCACGCCCCCTAAAGACTCCAAAGCTAGGGTCTCCCAGTCAGAGGCACTGCAGTAACATCAATTGATACCCTGAGCCACCTAAGCCGGTCTGCCCCTACTTCTTACACATTATTATTATTATTATTATTATTATTATTATTATTATTATTATTATTATTATTATTATTATTCCCATCCCCATCTCCTCCTTCCGCATCATTCTTCGCTCTTCATTAACGTATGCACTTCATCATTTCCATCTTCTTGATCTTGATATACTTCTTCCCCTTAGAGGCATACAAGCAGGAAATTCATCTTTCCGTGTTTTTCTTGGCATACCTAGGTTTCATCTTCCTACTCATGTTGACTCCTTCCGATCTCCCCAGTTTTCCTCCTTAATACACATTTGTTCCACTCTAGTGGCTGCTTCATTCTGTCTATCCAATGTCATCAGATCAATAGAATTTCATTTCAATATTCTATCCATATTATGCATTTTACACTAGTATCTTATTTCGCATATTATTTTGCCCCGTTTGGTCTTTCCCGTAATTTTCATTAACATGTATCTAAAATATTCTACACGTAGATATTACAGTACAGACAGTAAAAATATCTGAAGTAACATTTTTATTAGGTCATATAGCCTTCATTGAATTGATGCAAACGGTTCTGACGGGCACTAAACTTGTTAACGACCAAAGCCGTGAACTTTCTGACACATTTTTTAATAAGATTCTGTCGTTGCAAGCAGCAGTATAGGAAAGGCTATGCAAAATCCCTCAGCTTTGGTTCACATGTTGAGGTGTGCCCTGAATCTCAGGGTAGAGTAATATTTTGGCATATTTCCTAGTGACCGACGTGTGCAAGTGATAGGGCCATCGGGGTTCCAAAGGATTACAAAGGAATCATACAAAAGTAACAGAAAAAATGAGGGAAAGAATGATGAAAGAAGTCAGTCGTCATTCGCTAAGGAGGAATTTGTGACATCTAAAATACGGAAGTAGAATGAATGCATGGGCGTATTTAAGGGGTAAAGTTTTGGGAGAGGTCAAGACAAAATTAATTCAATCCAATAAAAATGAAAAAAAGGTTCAAAATTAATACATTTTAAAACAGTTTACATACAATTGTGAAAAGTCAATAAAGCTCAAAATGTTGAAAGCGGACGACACTACCACCAGAAGCTCTAATGTTACAGCTGTGGTAGGTTACATGTAGTACAAGAAATGAAATGAAATAATCATTGTTTAAGAATTACTTATGCGTGCCGTTCAGGCAGTGTCCTGCCGCTTTAAAACTCACGGGGTCGCTGGTTCGTGCCCCTCCGAACGTCTCCCCATGTAATAGTTTCCTTCGAGATATTGATCCCAAAAAAGAGGTCGCGCTTAGTCAGCGGGCTATTTCGATGTTTATGAACTTCACCTTGAAGAGTCGGCATTCAAATGAAATTCTGTTGGTCTGGTGATACCGAAGTAAAATAAAATCTGAAGCGTTTCCAACTCTAAAGCATCACCTGCGTCAGGTAGTGATTTTTGTACTGCAAACAATAATATAAGGGAGCAACAATTTTAAGCCTCCGTGAATAAACAATATGAAGCATTTTTTTAGAAATTCTTTCATCCATATCCGTCCGTTTTTATCAATCTTCATAGTGGTTAACAAAAATAAATTTCAAGCGAAAATTTGAATTAACGATACAATAAACTGTACTTCTGGTGGAGGGGCGATTCATCACCTTAAGTCCACGATGTTTCTTGTTATGATCCTATTGTGACACTATCTTGCTAAGAAACATTGATCTCACATATAAAATATGTCTTATACAAGACATAACGTATTATACTTTTCTACGAAATTTGCCCTATTTGAAAGATTCGTAAATTTTAATTTTGATAATTCTATGTAATAATATAAAACTATAGTTGAATGCATAGTTTTAATGGTCACCATCACTTGCTACAATAATCAAGATATTTCTTTCTATTCACGTGAATATACATTAACACATTACCGTTTATATTAGCAGTACGTGAATGACTTAGTGTCAATGAATTGGGATCACTTCAGGCATTGAAATTTGTTTCCAATTGATTTAGATTCTTAATATTAACTATAGGTTGAAAAATTAATATCCCCATCCACATAACCTAAATGTCTGTTTTCTTTTGGCAAGTTCACGGAAAACTCGTCATAAGGATGTTCTGCGGCATGTTCTGCACTCAGCTGTTTGCGCCATTTGAACTACCATGGTAGTTATCGACGAAGAGCTAGAATTTTGCAGCTGACTGGAAGAGAATTCTAGCAGTCGGCAGCTCAAATCGTTTAGTTTTTCGGGGTTTCTCCGATCAACACCCAACGAATTCTGGAGCAGAGTTGTAACGAACGGAGTTCACTGACCGCGGGCGATCTTTCCTTCTTCCTTGTTTTAGCCTTTCCCCTTCCACCAACACACACACACACACACACTTCATGTACTACCTTTCAACACAACGGATGACGAGACACCAACCGGGAGCTTAGAGCTTGTCAGGGCAGGACGGTGCACCTCCGGGAAATATAGTTGGAGGAAAACAGTGCGCGCAGACGTGGAGGTCGGCGTAGGTTCTCGCGTTTCAGCGGAGGAAGAACACCACCACCTCCCGGGTAATCGCATGCACTACACCTTCGGGACTAATGGCCCAATTGGCATTCACGGATTTCATTTACTTACTGGACGCACTGGCAAGGCATTCACTTTTATTTAACAGCAAGAGCGAATTAACATGAAGCACTTCGAGAGCGAGCGCACTCGACAGGTTGAATCAGTGGATCGTATGCGTACCAGAAAAGCTTACAATACACTGTTATTTAGATCTAGATTAATTAGGTTAATTAACTCTAAAGTGTAATCAAGAGCTTTATTCGGAAACCACCCAACGGTTTCGTAACTTCCAGGGCTTGTGAGGTGACGAATCGAGTAAACGTAGCGCAGGGGCCAGAAGAGACTGACCGTCTCTAATGCGCAGCCGCCAGAGGACGTCTGTGCTGGCCCCGTCACGAAGCCTTTTCGCCAGTCACGAGCGCAACACAACCTTCGGCGGCGTCTCGCCTCGGGCTCTCCACACATACACACACACACCGCCCGCCCACGCACGGCACGCTCTTGCGCAAACTACTTTGCTGCGCCTCCACACTCATCGCCTTCAGCGTAGCCCACACCTCCATCCCCCTTCCCATCTCTGCCCCGCCACCGTCCTCCCCCGGAACGCCTTCATCCTCTTCTCCCCTATTCCCCGCCCCCGCCCTTCATCCGTCATGCCGTTACTGGCGCCCTCTCTTCTGCCCTGCCTCCTCTCAGGCGCCATGCCTTCACCCTCATTTGCCACTCCACCCCGCGACTGCCCCTCATACTCCGAGTCTTTATCCCCGTTCTCCCCTCTGCCCAGCAGCCTCCTCTCATCCGCCGCGCCTTCATCCTCATTACCCCCTCTGCCCCTCATCCGTCATGCACCCCGCTGTCTCGACACTTCCATCAGTCCCTTTTCAGCTTCGCCAAAACCTTCAACTCTACCTTCATCCCCGTTCCGCCTCTGGCGGCACTCATTCGTCACGCCTTCATCCTCGTTCTCCCATCTGCCCCTTCTTCGTCCCTCATTCGCAACATCTTCATCCCCCTTCCGCCATTATCTTCACGTCACTAACGCTTGCACCCCACTAACCTCTGCACTACTATCTGTCCTTTTGCAGCTTCGCCACAACATTCATCCCCGCCTTCAATCCCGCCTCTCTCCCTGACCCGCCCACCCGCATCCCGGCTCCGTAGCCAACTTCATCCACGTGCACGCTCCAGCCCTTTATCTCTGCGCCACCGTCGTACCGTCGACAGCTTCGCCTGCAGCATCTCCGTTAGTGCCTCGCATTCGTAAATGCTGCCATGACTTCATTCTCATCCCTTCTAACTTGTCCGCCCCATAGTCACTCCTCAACCCCGCCTTAACCCCCTCCCCGAGCCTATCAGCATCCTCGAACCCGCCTCCTCATCGTCATCTGTCACGCTCCCTCGTCCACCCGCCATAGTTCATGGTCTTTCCCCGCGACGCTAGCTATATATTTATTAAGAATGTTCATTACTTTACGCTCGGACGTTTATATTTTATGCTAATTTTTAACTCATCTCTCCACTCAATATCGGAAAGAAAAATAAATTAACTGAATGGAGAGAATGTCCGCCTGTCATCAAGACTGGAAAGTATGGTTACGCGATGAAAAGCAAGGCTTTGGGAGTTAAAATTAACCGACATTTTTTCATTCTAAAAAAGTAGAATTTAATTAGTGATTACAGTAGATTTCTCTAATTCAGGCTCTATCACAGAATATTTACCTTTTCTTCAATATTACACAAGCAATTATTTGGTCAAAAACATCGCTAAGTGATTCTTGATGTTTACACTCAGGTTGTCAGAGAGCGTACATATTTAGAAGTACTTACAAAAAATTGTAAATACTTCTACCAATTTGTCCAGTAATAGAAGATTTTTCTCTTGAAACGTACTTTTTAGTAGGAAGGGAAAAACTGCCTAATAATGGCTCAGAAGTCATATATTAAAACTGCCACAACTGATAACAATTTAAAAACATAGGAAATGGCCACAACACTGAGAATATTACGAAATATATTTAGAGTCAATTACTGAAATTGATAAATGAATGAAAATTTCTTCCAATCGTAAGTTAAAAACTTCATATGTGACCTTTGATCTCACAGAAAGTCTTCACGCACCTCCTCACACATCCTATGTTTCCCTGACAACCTTCCTTTCTCACACAAACCATCACTGTCGTTTTCACCTCCGCTTACTTAATGCCCGTCATCACGCCTGCATTAACGTCCACGTCCTCACAACCGCTTGGGCTGTCAGTTTCAAGTAAAGGGTGGTTTCTTTCTGCATATACAAGTGGAAGTTAAATACATAAAGCCACTGCAAAACTAATTTTTACGCCATATTTTGCAAGTATTAAGAATTACAATCGTCAGACATTCTGGCACATCCAATTGAACTTCTAGGAGGGTCATAAAGGACCTCCAATTTTTTTGGGGAGGGAGGAGGGTTGGTGATATTCATTCACATTTAGTCTCTCTGTGGTGGTAAATTAAATATTGAATTTTCTGCAAACGCTACTATTTTTTAAAACTAAATTCTTCCCATGTCAACCTTTGCGGTCAAAAAGAATCTGTATCAGCATCAGATAACGGATTCAGAAGCACGGTGGGTACTCTACCAAACTTCTCACGAGCTACACGCCCGCCTCCCAGCCTGGCCAATCACGGTCCCTTTCACCACTTCTCATTTCACACGCGTCATCACGGCCGAGTCGTGGCCGCTGCAGCCGTCTGCCGCTCCTCACCGATGCGAGGCAGCAACGCGCCGCGCGACTCAGGTAAATGTCGACCCGCGTGAGTCACGCGCGTGGCCGCGGGACTTCCGTGTCGCCACGCCGCGCCCACTCACGCACACCTTCCTCTCACCACGCCCCGCCCCGCTTCCCCGCACCAGTCCCCCTCGGCTCCACCGTCCCGTCATTTCCCACCCATCCCTGCCCCGCCACGCTTCGCCCCGTCCCTCTCGCCTTTTCCCGACCCGCCTTTTCCCACCCATTCCAGCCCCGCTCCACTTCGCCCCGCCCCACCTTGCTTCGCGCCACCTCGCTTCGCACCCGCCTTGCTTCGCCCTGCCCCGCCTCTCTTCACCCCGCCTCGCCCCATCGACCTTTTCCCACCCATCCCTACCCGCCTCCTTTTTCATGCCACCTTCGTCTCTCTTCGCTTCACCTTCGCCTCACTTCGCCCCGCCTCGCTTCCACTTGCCTCCCTTCTCATCCTACCTGTATGTCCCGCCCTTCCCCAACATGGCCCGTTCTATTCAAAGCCGCCTCGCCCCATCGCGCCCCGTCCCATTCCATTGCTTCGGTTCACACCGACCTGCCTTCATTCGCCCATGCCGTTCCGCCAATGCATGCATTCGCCACTTCTCCCGTCGCACGCTTGCCGTTGCCCCCGTAGCATCGCCAACTGGATGGTTCTAGTATCTGAGTCCCGATGGTGACAGATTTTAGACATCCTACAAAACAAAGTAGGTCGATATTAGCCGCTGCCTGGAGGAAAATTCTAGCGGTCAGCTGCTCGTAGTTTTTCATGGTTTCTTTAAAATATCAATATCAGGTGAATGCCTGAGCAGTACCCTAACAAATGGGCGGAGGAAAACGCGCCATCGTTCCTCCCTCTTTCTTGTCCTATCCTCTCCTCACTCACACACTTACACACGCACACAATTACACAACACACACACACGCACACACTTACACAACAACACACACACACGCACACACTTACACAATACACACACGCACACACACAACACACACACACACACGCTCACTCACACACACACACACGCACATACATACACACGCGCACACACAGCTGCATTACACTACTACTGTTGGCGGGGCACCAGAAGGGGGCTTTTTTGCTTGTTGCATCTGGCGCGGAGCACTTCTGAGATACCAGGAGGGGAAATCCCGTAAATCGAGTTGTAGGGCGGGGTCGGATCTCGGGTTCCTGCGGGATAGGATCGCTGTCAACTCCTGGAATATAACATGCACGACACTTACGGAAGTAAGCTGTTGACGCGTGCGAAAAAAAAAATAAATCAAATAATCGAATCCAGCGTCTGTCATCATACTCTTTTCCCCGCCCACTCTCATGCTCCGCCTCGCCTCATCGTGCCTCAACTACATCAATCCGGATACTCTGTAAATTTTTCCCTTGGTTTTAAACAAATAAAAAAATAATATGATCGTATGTTGTTAAGGATGAGGTAGACGAAAAAACGATCTAAAGAATAAGACAAAACTGGAGTAGACTGAATACTTTTCATTTTATTAGTAGAAGTGAATATTCACTTCGAATCAACTGGATATCTTGCGACTCCCGACATCAAATCATCATCAATATTGACCAAAACTTGCTTGGTTACTTCGTTAAACCACTAGAGCACTATACATAAAAATGGCATGAATTGTGTTCTCAAACAATCCGGGAGTTATGAGATATGATTTGTAATGCATGGCTAATACAAAATGTGTAGTAACGACACTGAAGATGGAGAATGCATCCGGTTGTAATAGAAATGAAAACCAAATTGGATCTAGACAGGTAACTACAAATCACGAACACATACTTCGAACTTCCATGATTTAATTTTGCTGTCCCCCCATGTTTCATCTTCACTTCAAGTTATATGGTTCGAAGTGCTCTGATCAATGCTGTTCTGATTAGAAAATATAAAAATGTTAAAAAACTGCAAATGAGAATTTTAAAGGATATCTTCACTATCATAAGTACGAAAAATGTCCACAATCATTTTAAAATAAACCCCCAAAACTTCATTGATGTCTAATTTTTTTTTTTTTGATCTTTTACACCTTTAGAGGTAAGTGAATTTTCGTCGCCACAAAAATACGTATGTGACGTTCTGTGATAGAACCTGGAAATTCGTCTACTCGCACAGACTTTTTCCATTTTTTTTCATACACTCACGCACCACAGAAGTTAATTCACGCCGGATATTCGCAATCAATTTCACAAATTGGCGACTCAATATTCTGTGACGTAAACGCAAAGGTTAATGATCACGTGGCCGGTCTCCTCGCCCGTAGCAAGAGGGTTGGTGCATATTCAGCGGCTGAAAGCTCTCGACTGAATGGCTCTGGGCTTCAAATATTGACGCGTAATGACCTGTTAATGAGCAACACGCCGACGCAAACACAGACATTTAGCGATTCGGAAATGGCTTCTAAATACTTTGGACTATTTGGGAAATTTCAACAGTCGGTTCTCGTCGGATTTACTTCATTGACCAAGTGAGGGTGTACCTTATCTCCACAAAAAACATTTTTAACATATAATGAAAATAAGAATAGTTTTTACTTAGTAGGCATGTAACCTGATATTAAACGAGACAAAATTATGTAGTTAACATGTATTGATTAATGCATAAATAAAAACGTTCTGTGAATGTTTAGCCCTTATCTTACTTTTCCTTCTGTAAATAAAAAATCACGAGGTGATTACACTTGCCTCCACCCTTCATATTTTACAAGAGATTCTTTAAGTCCATTCCTCGAACCATTTTCATCCTTGCAATTAGGCATTTTGGAATCTTCCTCTGTTAACAGTGACAGAGTGAACGCTAATGACTGAAGAATATGCTGAGTATTGTTGCGTATCAATTCAATATGATTCGACATTCGCTTTCATTCAAATACTTTAAACCATAATTGTCTTATTTAAATATTTCATATTTAACGCCAACATCAATTCCATCGAAAAAACACCGTTACTACCCGCAGAAAGACGAATTTCTCTGCTTAAACTCGAGATATTTCCTTCCACCTTCATCCAACCATTGCGTAATGAGGAATTAACTAAATATATATATATATAGAGAGAGAGAGCTGACAGTAATCCTCGCAGAGCGTATAAACGGGTTCTCTGCAACCGAACCTGTCGCCGTGCGAATGCGGGCGGAGAATCTGCCCGCTTTAATAGCGATCCCAGGATACCTCGCGTTCCGCACAGCCCTTACATTCACCGCTGGCTAATGAGTGGCTCGCAACGCACGCGCCGGAGATCAACAGTTCTCCCAAACGAGGAAAATCATTAAAGAAATACATTTAACCTTAACTGTTTTATTGTAATAAGTTCATATTCGTAAGGCCATTTTAAGGTCTAACACCACTTTCTGATGACAATCAAAATCGGACGCAAAACATCATCCAAATGAAACACTGGGTAGCAATCCAAATGTATAATTTAACACTTTTCATTAACATTGATTTTATGAGCGATATATATATATATATATATATATATATATATATATATATATATAATAGACTAAAACTAGGTACTATATACAAATGAATTGCAAACATATTTTGTTTGGTGTGGCCGGACGTTGAAGTCGGTACCCGGAAAAATAGCAAGCTGGCGGCTATTGAAAGGGTTTCCCCGCCAACGCAGGCAAGCCGAGGCTCCGCTGACACCGGGGGTCGCTGGCAAGGCGTCGGGGAGGGCGGGGCCGCCTAAACACCTGCGCGGGCGGCAAGGCGTCGCCCGGGGCACCGACCCGCGCGCGCGCAAATATTTGGGCTGGAGGCGCTCTCCGCCCCCGCCCCCGCTTCCAGCCGCGTTTCCCGCCTCGCTGCCACCGCGCGCCGGTCCCTCGCTCTCGCCGCTTACACCGGCCCCGCCCGCTCTTCCCCCGGCAGGCCCCAAACCTCAGCTGCATCCGCAGCCCCGGCCCTGCATCTGACCTCAGAACTCGTCCCCGCCACCGCCCCTCGTCTTCCGGCCCCGCCTCCGTCATGGGACCCGCTCCTCCCCGACCCTCAGACCCCCACATCCTCGGGTCTGCCACGCCTCTGCCCCGGTCCCGCCCTGTCCTTTAACCCATTCATCCTCCTAACCCGCCCCCGCCTCGATGCCGGCCCCGCCTCTTCCCACCTTCAGCTCTTCCCTGGCCTCTGCCTCGCCCCCGCTTTCAAACCCGCTCTTCTCGTTCCCCTGGTCCCGCAGGCAATCGCATCGCTCCCCCCCCCCAGCCACGGGGCCCTCCCGCCCACCACCTCAGGCACGTCCCCGCGGTCCCGCCATCAGATCCCTCCTCCCACAGCCTGACTCTCCTACATCATACTCAGACCTGCTTCTCCCCCAGCCCCACCTCCAAACTCAGACCTGCCCCCCACCCCCTTCCCCGGACTCCGTCCCCGCTCCTCTCAGCCTGGCCCCCGCCTTCAGCGCTAGGCCCGGCCCCGCCCCGCCCCGCCCCGCCCCCTCCGCGGCGCGTCTAAAACTGTTCACGCTGAGCGCGGATGGCTCCGGTGCACGTCTACCGGGGAGGAAGAAAACCGGGAAGATCCACACCGTCCATTAGCACGATGCGAGAGACGCGCGAGGAAGGAACGCGTCGCTGTGCAAGCAACTGTTACTCGGAAGGCTCCGTGCACACACGCGTGTGAAATGTCAGAAGCGGCCGACATCCACGTCCAGAATGAAATCGACCTTCTCCGGAAAAAAATACGAAACAAAATAAGATAACAAGAGATTTAACGTTGTCATCACCCATCGCTCTAAACGAGGCCTACTTATCTAATGAAACTTCCATTAATTATTCTGCCATTTTCGGAAACGCACGCCCAAGTAACGTCAAAATTTCCTAGCCACACACTCTAGTTGAAGCCAGAAGCATCATTGTTGCATCCATAGTTTTGGTAAATAATTATTCCGAACTGTACATTAAAAGCAAACACTTTGGGCTGTTAATTTAACGTAATATAAAAGTCACTAAGTACATAAAGTTTGTGCACATACTTGTAATGAAAATTTTAACAATATATTGAAAAAATGTAAGACATACATTTAATAATATCAGAATACATTCAAGAGAGTTAACTATCCTCAACATTTTCGATATAAACATTGGCTTGAGCTTCATTGTGAAGCTGGTATGGAAACTTTCTTCGGGGAAGATAACAGACACGGATGCTAAAGTGGTAGAAAAGTTAGAAAGATAACACTAAAGCAAAAGAAAACGGCACATCAGTATCATACGCAGACCAATCGCTGTATCTCTTTGATTGGTATAAAATTTTACAGCGACAAGAGATATCCTCGACGTCGAAGGAATTTATGATTAAGTGTATTGTTGCTGCGATTTAGCTTTCAACTTATCATGAAAATATAAAAGTCCAAAATACGAGTATAAACATATTCAGGATATGAAGAGTAGGACAATTAAATCCTTCAATACTCAAAAGAAATAAATACAATTATGGAGAAAAAAGAAAAGATCATGAGTAAAACATTGTCGAACAATTAATTAATTATTCTCAGAATGCAAAAGAATAATCAGATTTTATAGATTCATTATTTTGCCTTAAAAAAAATACGCAAGAAATGTTTCAAAATTGTTTCTTCTCGTTCCACGCTTGTTTCTTTCGAGGACTTTAGGGCATAGCTTCTAATTACACGTAAGAGAGTTGAACAAACTTCGAAATCATTTTGTAGTATCACTAATGGAGAAAGTTTCTCAGGCGAACACTGAACGTTTCTCAGTCCCTTCTCTTCTCTGTGCACCTTACCTTAATCATTACAAATTGCATTGTCTCAGTAATATAAGTTTGATAATTCAATGACTAGTTAGAAAGTTAAGAATTTCCGTGCGTACACAATGTTTTAGTATTTAGGAAATATTAATTATTTCGTTCCGGAGAATAATTTGTAATGAAGGAATAAGGATTTATGCGTTCTTAGGGACACACCGAGTCAAATGTTAGGTACAAATTTGGGAATACAAATATGCGGCTTTACACAATACACCTTATACATTCTACAATATTGGCATACATAAATTCCGTGGTGGTAGCAGATATCTTGTGGTAATCCATGGTATTGTAAATGAAATAATCTCCACAATAGTAAATTGTTAATAAAACTATTAAAAACTATTGTGGAGATTATTTCATTTACAATACCAATAATTTTGGCATACATCACGTCTTAGAGACCAACACAATCAAGATCTATTGCACAGAACGCTTCGGTTGCTCCCTGCCAACGCACACACCAGCGACATACAAAGAAAGTTACGTTGTACTTCTCTTGAGCGTCGATAGTACGAACGACAGGCATTGAAGAGCTTTCTTCTTTTTATTTGCTTCGGGGTATTTCCATTTTGTGCGAAGACTGGTAAGTCTCACGCGAAAGAAAAGTTAAAGAACTACCTACGAACACGCTTCCGTCACAACCGTAACACTCCTAGCAAGTAATCCTAAGGATTCATTAGCTAAGTCCAATTTAAAATTCGAAACTCCCTTCGGCGTATCGAATAAAAAGGGAGACTGGAAATAACTGCAACTCACAGTTCTATTCAAACAAGCGAACCACTACGAACACTCAACTTTAGATCCATTCTGTTGAGGATTTTAACGAGCACGTATTGCTGGGTAATCCCTCTATGAAAATCACCATGACACGGAGCTCAGCTCGTAATATCCATTTACCAACGTAACTGGATCGTGCACGTGCGGCGGACCAACACTTTCTCTCCGCGCCAGCGCGACGCAGCGCACAGTGGCAGACGTGCGGTTCACGCGGTCCGTTCGCAGCGTATTATTCAATGATTGATTTTATCGCGTTTCCAGGCGCGTCAACAGGTATGAGTATTACGCCCGTAAGTATAGTTCTTATCACGGGAGGAGCAGTGTTCTTTCTCAGCTGGATGGTGAGATGCGGCGTCAACCTACATGTCGGCGGGTGGGAGTTTACCTCATCCAGAAACCTCCCACCAGCGGACACAGTCCCAGCCGGAGGACAAGTTGAAAGCTTCCGACATGTGTGGTAGTGTCAAGCATGTACGTGTAAGGGTGTGAAAGTAAGGGGTGAAGATGCGAGAAGGATGAAGAAGGAATGCTCGCGTTCGGTCCGTGGCCCGTTTGTTAAGTACTACACTGGGATTGGCCTGGTGTTGATCGAAGAAACCACGGAAAACTACCGTTCAGAACAGACGGCCGCTAGAATATCTCCTCTACATAGCGGCTGAATTCGAGCTAGATATCTAGTTAGAGTCGAACATCATGCTACCGTTGGGGCATGCTACATTTTCGTGTTATTTATTATGGGAAACGTTATGTCTAATTAGGCTTTTAACTCCTAGTTACTCCTCTCCTGTTATTGGTGTTCCAAAGTTAATTAGACATATGGGGTCGATCATTTCAAGATGGAATTATAATCATTACGTCCGTCATTCTACAAAATAGTAAACCTAAAAATCATGTGTGCTCTCCCTCCGTTGGACCGCCGGCCGCCCTTCCTCCCTCCGCGCGCCCTTCGCCCGCCCTCAGCCCCACTCGTCATCCATCCGCTCGCTTTCCGCCCTCCGCCCGCCCTCCGCCTGCCCTCCGCCCGCCCACCGCCCGCCCACCGCCCGCCCACCGCCCGCCCACCGCCCGCCCTCCGCCCGCCCTCCCCCGCGTCATCCGTCCGCCCCACTATAGCATTTCGCTTCCCACTCCCTGCTTGCCACCCTCCCCCGCTCCCAGCGCCCACCGCGATCCGCCAGCCCGCCCGCCCTCTTTTCACCCTCCGCTCTTCGTCTTCCCGCCCGCCCGCCCGCCCTCCGCGCCGCTGGAAATTCCCGAGGCGCCGGCCGTCCATCGCGCCTCTAATTAAGTGGCGCCGCGCGCGGCGCGGCATCGTTTGTCACGCGCCGCTCAGCCGCCTTCGGAGACGATGACTGCGCGGAAAATTGTTTACGCCGAGACGCCCGGGCGAAGCCCGAGCCCCGCAGCTCGCCCGTGATGCATGGGGCGCCGTGCGACGCGAGCGCCACGCGCTCAGCAGAGGCGACGCGAACACAGGCAGATCCAGGAGAAGGGGCGTGAGTACAGCTAGGATACAGCTTTTTCTATTTCATTTAAATATATGCATATTGTTAAATGCCCGCCGAACAAGGTTCACGCATTATAAAAATCAAAATTTGTTTTTTACATATTTTGGTAGTCTTTATAATTGCATAATATTTAGAGCATATTGTTAGAATGATACATATTTTGCTATTTTCACAGGAAAATTTCTAAAACATGTAATTATTAATTACTTTATTAATGTAGTTTTACTTTTTACTAGTAATAATAATAATAATAATAAAAATAATAAATAGTTAATAACAGGAGTTACTTTACATTAGGAACTGATTGTAATTTTTGGAAGATATTGAAATTTCGGCCTGGATATTTTCCCAAGATAAAAAGCCTCTTCATACAGACTGATCGGCAAGACCTTGATGGTCAGACATTGAAGAAACATTGCCGCTGGAAGAAATAGCAAACTTTCAATAAGCACCAATAACATCTGCGTAGGTAGGAACGTTGCTTTCCCCGTACAAATCAATTTTGAAAAGCAACAGAGAATTTTTTTCTGTTTTCAAACCTTAAAATGACTGTTATGATATACATAAAATTAAATGACTTTCAGAAGCAGTTCCAGTCCACAATTCAGGTGAATTGTGTCATAATTTGCATTGTTTTGATAGACTATATGTTACGTATATCTGCAGTGATAAATATAACGGATGAAAATAACATATGATTATTTAGTAATTTTTATTAGAATTTTTACAGTACATATTTTCTGCATCGTTAATCTAACTGTTTTAAATCTCATAATTACATACATATTTTACATTTTTGAATGCACAACTATCCGAGCCCTAGGTTTGACCCTCGCGGAAGACCAACATTCTTTTGTACATTAATTTAAATAGTGGCCTGCACCAGCAAAAATGGCGTTGGGTCCCGAAGCATGAGGGCAAACGCCGCCCCCAAAACCGACATTTTTTAAAAACAAATTATCTTGTGATCAGCGCCAGCTAAAATGATACAGAACATAATCACACACAAGAGCTTTCCACAAAGTGACTCGCACACTGCTCCAGAGTAAATAATCGTATAACTCTGCCCCAAATTAAATATTTCAATAAAACTCGTCTTCACGAATACTGCAATAGCATACCATGAACATAAAGGATGTTGCTTTATCTTAATGCTAAACGAGAAATGAAAATATTTAATGCGAGTGGCCTCTTCCGTAGAGCCTTTTAGGAGTAATATGTGACATAAGCAGTAACGCACCGAGAATGAGAATTCAATCGGTACATGTAATACGGCAACAAGCGGAATATCACAATCAATGTTTTTGCATTTTTGTAATCAAAATCGAAACTGTTTCGGTGTATTTAAATTTTTTCCGAGTTTCTGGGTATCTAACCAATTTTGGGTGCAATTTTCTTTCCATTTACGCGCGCATAATTAGCAACACAGATTTATTCAAAAGCAATTATCACATTTAAATATCTCACCACATTCAACACAATGGTCCCCTTATGATTATACTCTTACTTTTTTTATTTCGTGTGCCAACACTGAATTACTTTCCGGTTCCACCACCATGGCAGTGTAAAATAAGAAACTTCAATGGACTTCGAATTGCATCAGTTCGTCTCCTTGGGGAAGACAAACTTAATTGATGAGGTTATAGTCGCCAACTATCGTTTGTGTTTGTGTTTGTAACGATCAAACGCTATACATAGTGGTGTAATAAGTAACAAAAAGGCGACTGATGGTAATTCAGGATACCTGTGAGTAGCACAAATTTTCATCACGAGTCCAGAACCATTGAAAATTTCAATAGAATAATATTTTCGAATGACGACAGTTACGATTTTGGAGGGAGTTTCTCCTTCACACCCTTAACATTTTGGGTATATTATTTTTAAATGTGTTCTATCCTTCCCAGAAACTAAAAGTCTGTCACTAAATTTGATAAAACATATTCAAGGTCCCGCCGTTTGCACTGTAACTATACATTGACAGATTATGAAGCCATTATATTGGCACGCACTGTAGAGGCTACAAGTCATTCCAGTTGTAATCAGTAAATATGAACACAATCTTCCAAACTTTGTGTATGATTCCTCAAAACCTCGATAGAAAAACTGGATAGTTTTATTTCATAACATTCAGTATGTCAATTGACATTAAACACAGTGATCTGTACAGGGAAGGAAGAAAGTGAGGTATCAACACAATGCATAAAAAAACACTTAGGAAAGGGAAGACTTAATAGTGTGGGTTTTGAGTACTGAAAGATATATCTTTTCGCTTGGTAGAAAATAACGTAAGTGGAATATGCACATGACCTACACCAGAGGTTAACTCAAGCTGCCTACGTTCTACTTACTCATCGTCTTCCTAAAGGCACATAATTACACTGCGTTTCACTTTAACAGCTTGCTTCTTCACCGCGAAAGCCTACATGCATTCTGCATACGATTACCTCACATTCTTGACATCCTTAAGTCTACGCATTGGGTCTTGAGTCACTTTCTTTGCCTACGTTTTATAGCGAACTTTAGAAATTACTAGATGAATAATAATAAGTTTCTACTTTAATCTTCCCTATCCGAAATTTTTAAAAAAGCAACATAAATTTAAAAATATTTCGGACAACAAAAACTTCGTGATTTGTTATTTAATTTACAATGGAAAATAATTTTTTGTTTGGAGGGAAGCGTTTACCAAACAACAACGAATACGAATGGGCAAAAATTACGTACCAACTTATCAATCAACTTGAGAGGTTGATTGTGCTTTTCGGCAGATATACATCAACTCAACAACAGTCCAAAACACAGGAAACATCCTTAACTCGCGAAGAACCCTCTTCAAACAACCGTGTGGCAATATTGTAACCATATGCTGCAACCGCAAAAAGTTTACGACTTTAAAACATGTTACTCGCACACTCCATGTCCGCGAAAGTAAAAATTCCTGTTCTCGCGGACAATCATTAATTTCTTCCGCAAGTGTGGCGAGCTGTACGTAAAGCGCCTGCGACGCCCCGGCGCGAGCTCCCCAATTCACAGAAACAAATGGCTGCCTCCGCGAAGAGAACGCTCCTCGAGTCGCGGGGGTGGGGGTGGCGGCGACGGAGGCGGCGGCGACGGGGGCGGAGGCGACAGCCATGGCAATGAGCATAGTATACAAAGAGCGGCCAAGCGGCGGGGCTACGTAGGGGATGAGAGCGGAGGCGGGAGTGGCGGGTTTTTGGAAAAGCGGGGACGGGGGAGATAGTGGAAGGGGAGGTGGGGAGGAGAGGATGACAAGGTGGAGATGGCGATACGATGGCGAGGAGGGGATGACGCGGAGATGATGAGGCGCGGGTTATGTAGAGAAGGCAAAGAAGCGGGGTTTAAGGTGGGCCAGGTTTGAATTAGGAGGGGTGTGAAGTGAGCGGGGTTTAAGGTGTGCGGAGTTTGAGGGAGGCGGGTTTTGAAGGGGCAGGTTTTGAGGTGGATGGGGTTGGGGGTGTGCGGGATGGTAGGTGGGCAGGGGTTGCAGATGGGCGAGGTTAGAAGTGGGCGTACTTGGAGGTGAGCGGGGTTGGAGGTGGGCGGGGTTGGGGTGGCCGGGGTCGGAAGTTGCGGGGTGGAGGGGGCGGGGTTGGAGGGGGCGGGGTTGGAGGGGGCGGGGTTTGAGGGAGAGGGGATGAGGGGCGGGGTGTGAGGAGGTGGTTTGAGGGAGTGGGGTTGGAGGGAGCGGAGTTGAGGGAGGTTGAGGGAGAGGATGAGAGTAAAGAGGTTTGAATGGGGCGGCGGAGTCTGAAGAGCACGGCGGAAACGGAAAGTGTGGAGAGGGCGATGGGGCGGTGAGAAAAGGAGGGGGGATGGCGGTGGGGGAGGCGGTGGAGAGGGGCCGAGGCAGCTGTTTCGCTGGAAGAGAAGCGGCGGCGCTTAGAGGCTCTGGGGCGGAAAAAGATGTCTGCAGTAGCGCCCTCATTTGTACTACCTCTTCTGCAGAGAGGAAGAGGAAATTGTTTTCCTGTGTCGCATCCTCCGGACTTGCACGTGCCACAGACAAAAAGGGTTCAAGGCGGTACAAGATCCCGTTTCCAAGGACAGACTTGAGACTTTCAAATAGTGAATTTCTCGCTGGGGAAAATCCAATTTAATTCTAAATCCACTAGTGACTTTACTATTTTTTCAACTAGTTATGGGTCCCCTTTGGCATTTGGCTAACCATTATAATAGGAGAATAAAATTAATAGCTAGAACAATTTCTAACGAACTGTTCTGTTTAAATACATTTATCATACGATTTCCCTTTTCTATAATTTCATGTAATTTTCATGTGTACCAGCGGAAATATTATACCATGATTAACTAAAATTCAGCTATATAAAGTGAAGTGCCGTGTAATGTCGAGGATCACAAAGTAAATGGATTCCACTCACTAGATGACCACTTTCATCTGAATTTCACGGCACAAGAGGTAATAGGAATGTGGGAATGTGCGGTAAAATGTTATGTATGCTATCAGTATAAATTACATTGCATGCGCTACGAGATACGCGTTAAAAAAAGAAGCCGCAAGCTGCGGAGTCAGCAACTTCGAATCCTGGACATGAATTTTTGCTTCAGTGTTGGGAAATGGGGGGGGGGGGGGGGGAACCCAAACTACAATTTATCACCTTCAATTCTTTCCCGACCCCTCCCTGCCCGATGGTATATGCATGTGTCTGCCTCCGTTCCAGGGGCAAAGAAGCTCCATAATGAGCTTTTGGGCCGCAAGGTGAGCGCCACCCCGCACCAAACCTCCCTACCTGTACTAGGGTTCAAAAGCCGCCATGGGCTTACGAGCCACCAGCGGCAGAAGTAACCATAGGCCTACGGCCTATTGCCCACGCCGCGGCAGAAGCGCGCGCACGCCAATCATCAGGGCTCTTCGCCGACGACGGACAAAGGGACCGAAGCAGGTACCTGCTGCGGTCCCTTTGTCCATCGTCGCCGGAGGGTCGGCGAAGAGCCCTGATGATTGACGTGCGCGCGCTTCTGCCGCGGCGTGGGCAATAGGCCTAAGTGCTCGGTCGCAAAGCGCTTACGACTCACTGGAACGTAGGAAGTGGAGACTAGAGTCAAGGGACTCTAGGATGCCAAAACTGCACGGCTATTGCCTAAATGTAGGGAACGTCAGCTGGGAACCGTAAGGTTAGTTGACGTAAAAACCCGACAATGACGTTACGACAATCCACATTAAAAAAAGTCTGCACTACAATTAGAAATACATCGCATGCCGTTACCACAACGCCACGATTCATTTTGCAACTGACGCCGCCATAACACGTCCTTGTGTCGTTGGAGCCGCACGGTTACACGCGAGTGTCTCCGGTGTCGGGTCCTCGAGGGAGTCGTTAGCAAACACGGGACTGGTCGTGTCGCCGTCACTTTCGGTCAACCCGATATGCCAGCGGGCGAGGCGCCGATCACCCGATACAGTGCCGCGCCGCCCCGCTCCGCTCCAATAAGCGCAGACGCCGCGCCGCAACGGCTTCGGAGCGACCTTTCACAAGGACCACCACGCCGCCGGACCTACGACGGCGGTGGATGGGCGAGGAGACGAAAATTCAGGGATGATACAGGGGTTGGCTGATGAACAAACTGATGGAAGGTCGGAAAACCGGAAGGCCATTTGCTCGTTTGTCTGTACGTTCGTACGCACGTCCCTCCAATTGTTCGCTCGTCTCTCCATTCCCTTGACTGGCCGTCCATTCCCTCGGCTGGCCGTCCATTCCCTCGCTCGTCCGTCCATTCCCTAGCTCGTCCGTCCATTCCCTCGCTCGTCCGTCCATTCACTCGCTCGTCCGTCCATTCACTCGCTCGTCCGTCCATTCACTCGCTCGTCCGCCCATTCACTCGCTCGTCCGTCCATTCCCTCGCTCGTTCGTCCATTCACTCGCTCGTCCGTCCATTCACTCGCTCGTCCGTCCATTCACTCGCTCGTCCGTCCATTCACTCGCTCGTCCGTCCATTCACTCGCTCGTCCGTCCATTCACTCGCTCGTCCGCCCATTCGCTCGCTTGTCCATCCATTCGCTCGCCTACAAGAAGTTATTGATACATTCCGAATGTAAGTGAATGATTTGACAAATCGAAACTGATCGGGACATGTAATTTATTGAGTGAACTCATTGTACATAATCATGCAGAAATCAATCGCGTTCTGGGCCCATTACCCCATAGATTTCGAGTGCAGATGAATGATTGGACAAACAGAAACTCTTTGGAACTTGCATGGTGCGATGTGCAATGAGCTCCGGCATTAGATGCAACATGTTCGTTACCAACAATTTCTTTTTGATAAAAAATTCATCTGCACTCGAAATCTATCGTTTATTTTCCCCAAATTTCTAGTAATTACAAATGTTTAAGGGTACACGCTTTACCCTATTCTCGCAATGATAACTCTTTAAGTCTAAATATATTGAAGTTGGCTTATGAAGTTTCCTATTACAAAAGTAAATTCAAAAAAGATAATTTAGATTTAATCGTCCGAACACGGTATCTCGATAACGTGGCCCATCAAAATAAACAATTTCCATTAACTACTTCCTTATGAGACTTTGTGTTGGTTAGCTTCTCAACAAGTTCTCAATTTACTTTCGGGATTGCAAAGTCTTTCGGTATTTATGCGCGGCATTGTGTAACAATAAATGAAAGTATCGCAGCCAGCACATCGCTCAATGAGAGGAGGACTTCATTTAAAATGAAAAAAATTCTTATAGGAGTGATATCAGCAAAATGTAAACGCCAATTTGAAGAGAAAAATTATAAAGATTTATAAAAAATAAAATACCAAAACGATGTTTGACTGCAAAATTATTTCCGCGTCGCCTTCGAACAGACCCGTATAAACATTCACGGCCAGACAGCGGATTGCCCTTGACTGCCCGCATCGCCCGCACCTCCCCGCTGCCCCACCCCCCTGGCCCCGCCCACCCGCCGACGGCGCCGGCACAGTCATCGCTCGGGTATCGAGGCGCCCCCGCGCCCATCGCCGCCCCGCGCTCTGGTTCCCTCCTCCACCGGCCGCCGCCGCCGCCGCCGCCGCCAGAAATGACTTTTCCCAGTTTCACAGTATCAACTTAATTGCCTTACAGCCTAGGTCGACAACCTATAAACGTCACCTATACTCAACACGATAGCTACAGAAGATCCACTGCGAAATAGTATACATCACAGTAAAAAGGGATCATACGTATATTTTCATATCGTAATTAATATAATGAAAATACTTTTTTTTGACATTTAAAGAAACATTAAACCTGTTCAAATACTAGTAGTTTTATCACAATAACGACGTATCATGAATCACTGCTATGATTTAGGAGGAATAGTATTGTAAAATATATTATTCACCTTCTGTGCACTTGAAGACAAAATAATTCAAGTTGTGTTAATCTTCATGTGTGGATGTAACATATGTACGAAACGTTCTTATTAAACCTCAATTTATTACAAATATTACGCAGTTTTGATTTGCGTTAAGCAATATTACTGTAAAATGGATAGTTTTACAGCTTGGTGCAGACACGGGTAGTAGGTAGGGTAAGAGTATAGTAGTATTCAAAAAAATATTAAAGAAGCTATCGGCCGTCAATACGTCTCGTAAAAAGTTTTCAAACACAAACGTCATTAAAAAGGAGAGAGAAAAAGAGATAAAGTGAGAGAGAGAGAGAGGGGGGGGAATGAGAGAGAGAGAATGAGAGAGAGAGAATGAGAGAGAGAATGAGAGAGAGAGACAGAATGAGAGAGAAAGAGAGAGAATGAGAGAGAGCGAGAGAATGAGAGAGAGAGAGAGAGAGAGTGAGAGTGAGTGAGTGAGAAATAGAGAAAGAGTTTTTACAATCACAAGTTTCCGACAAAATTAAAAATTGAAATGTTCAAACTAGAATTCGTTTTTCAATCATGCGATATTTTACATTTTCTAGATCACCTCCTAATTACTGCACGTATTCAACAGAGACAATTGAAATGACATCGTCGAGCCTGACTAGAGGTATTTTTTAAAACTCTCTGATAAAAACGCAGAATATCGAAATAAAAGAAAAAATATTAATTGAGAATCTTTCGTAAGTTATTTGATTTAATTTTTTATCCCGGCACATGGTCTCTTCCATATACTAATCCTTTCTTTTGTTAGAAAATACTTTTTCTTCGAGGGTCTTCAATGGTGTTTTTATTCTTCCGTAATTTAATTATTTAAACTTTCTCCTTTCACACTGCTGGAAGTCAATGTCTCTCTTTCGTCTTAATGTCTCGTAATTTCTACTCTCTCTCTATTATTATTATTTTACACGTGTTTCCTGATTCGCCAATCTCTTCGCTTATTTCCAACCCAACTTTCCAAGTCAACAAAACATTTCACAAACCATAGGCTTCCATTAAACTTTCAATTACAATGAAAGACTACACTGTAATTACAAAATTACATCCCAAGTGCTATAAAACATAATACGAAACCACTCTACGGGAAAATCAACAAAAAACTCTTTTCCGGGCAAATGTCCGTAATAAAGCTGAAACACCGTCCAAATTCATAAAAACGGAATCGAAATGATTTCATTTAGTGCATACAGAACACCAGAAACAGACTACGTCAAATAAAGGAAATGAAGACGGCATTACACGCCCACAGAACGGCATTTGTGCTCCCAAAATGAAAACTTTAGCGGAGTTTATTCAGAACTGTAATTAAAATTCGGATCGACTTTTTGTGGGCCACAGGCAGTCTCGTGGTTCTGGCTCGACGTCAATCAAACTACGAAGAGGAGAAGGAGGAACACATTTCCCAGCCCCTGGATGCGGGATAAAAAAAAAAGCAAAACAGCAGTCAATCCATCAGAGCACGCCACCCTGTATCGACATGTGTGTACAGCTGCAATGGTTGACTGCGCTTGAAGAGAAATAACAGACCGTGGAAAGAAAAGCCAACGCGTACGAGGCCCGTAAAAATGTAATTGACAGCACCTACTACATGATTTGCCCCCTGGCACAAAACGAAGGTTTTGTTCGTATTACAAGGCATTTAGACAACACGAGCCCACGAATTCGGCACCCTAGCGTTCAACTGTTGAATGAATATCTGGCACGCCTCGTTCTGAATACAATAGTTTTCAACTTTTCACTATTAGCAATACTTCGACACTTCGTGGAACTGTGAAATGCGACATACTAAAGCATTAATGCTATAAACCAACTGTAATCATGCTAAGTGCGTAATTACAATTTCTCCTGACTTTAGGGGTTGTTCAATTGAAGTTTTCTTTTCGAGAAGGGAACACCAATTCGAATGGGGAAAAAATGAACTAATATTTAATAAATCTGCAAATTTGGTAACAAATAAAACTGGTAATATTTAGTAAACTTGTATAAGAAATAAAATGGGAATTATTAGACCACTTTTGTTACATTCATCTAATTATTTTATTACCTACAGAGACAGTCCTACTTACTTTTATTTTCATTTCATTTTTAAAATGAAATGCATTTCCAAACTCCTATTCGTCAATTAAAATTAACATTTTGATTATACCACTGGACGTTTGTATGGCATTACCATCTCTTATACGTCAAATACGCACATTTTTGTCGGGCCAGTTCATAGTGAAACTTAACAATCAATCGCAAGTCTGAACATAAATAATGGAAAGTAGTCAATCAAGAAATGCACACAAGAGACACAAGCAATATAATATGGTAGGTTGCAATGGATTTAGTAAGTTCACTACAATATCTAATTATAATAATTAGATTAATTTCAATAATTCACCTTTAGGTTAATTATTGTACCTGGATTTATTTAGAGCTGCCTAACGTAAATCAGCTGTTACGGTGTCATGCAATCCGAAGGTAGGTCACCAGAGTAACGTGGAAGCTCCCGATTGGTTGACACTGCAACAGCTAATGACCTGTCAGAGGCAGCTGTAAATAAATCACAGAATATATCACAAGAGCTTTCCGTGGTAACGTTGAAGTAGAGTAAATGCTCACCTGCATTATATGCACACGTCACTTCAATATAAATACATACAAACTTCAGAGGATAAACAATATTCTCCACAGAATCTCTTTAGTTAATAAACGTTGGCATCAACTTCTTCCATTAGTTAAGTATTCATATTTCCTTAACGTCAATACCTAAATGTGAATACGTCTAACAATGGTCCGTTCCATTCTGACTTATGCCTGCTCAATCTGAGGTTCTGCTTCAAAATCATTGATTAACAAAGTTCAAATATTCCAAAATTCTTGCCTTAGTACTTTTTAAAAGCTCAAGTTTATTCCCAAAGACGAAATTCATAATGAATTAGGTACTCCACCCATCAAAAATTATTTTCTACAACTTTATACAAAGTTGTATTCTCATATAAACTATACTGCACTGCACTTCTGCACTGCATTTCTTGCTAGGAAAACAGGAACCTCACCAAAATAGAATCAAACGAAAACTTCCAAAACATTTCCTCGTCTTTCTTAACTTTTTCATTATCAATAAACGTGACCTACAGCATATCAATTGCATTTATTCCATGATTCCCATTTATTCCATAATTATTTTATTCATTTATTCCATTCATAACTTTTGTATTTCTTAACTATCTGGTAAAAGCCTTATAGGCTCACGCATTGCAAATATTCATTTTAAAAAATGCACACTTCTGGCGGAACACCAAACAGCTAGTCTTCAGAACGACGCAAAAGTAGGTGATTTTCCTACCCAACGTGTTATTTTTTCTTCCTCTTCCAAAATGCTCACAGCGGAGTACATCTTTAGAACGACGGGAAAGTGAACATTTTATAAGCTTTTTTTTTCTTTCGAAAAGCATCCAGCACTTTACGGAAGGAAGAAGAAATCATGAAAGGGTCACGAAGTATAAGAGCACCAGCAGATGGGCTATAATGGATTAAAATGAGACTGTGGTTCGGACATCTACCATATTTCAAATCCACCACATTTCAAATCTAGGCATTATGGTTGCAATCACAATGCTTGAAGTTTAAATGACACGGAGTTTTGCATGTCAACTCCATTGGGAACATCATCAACAATCCACAGATATCCACTTGTATTTTGCATCTGACCACCAAGCAGTGAATCCCCAGAACGACGCAAAAGAGAGCTTTTCCTGTCTAAGTTCTTTCTTCTTTTCTTTTCTCTCTCTCTCTCTCGAAAAGCACCCAGCACTCAACGGAAGGAAGAAGTTAATCGGGAAAGGGGACACAAAAGACGCGCGTCGTCTCGGAGCGCCGAGCGCCTGGCTTGGCGCGTCGCCCACCAGGCAGGCAGCTCCGGCGGAACCGCTCCGCTCCGCCACGCGGCACACGACTGTCTCTTCTTGTCGCTTCCTGCCTGGCTCTCGTTGTGCACTCGCGCCCTTTCCGCGCCGCCCGCTCCACGCCGGCGACGCGTACGTGTTCGGCGGCTCTGCGCTCCGGTAAAACCGCTTTGTGCACGAGGACTCGCCCGGTAGCGATGACTCAGTGTTAACCCGTAGTGGCATCGGTAGCGGGTTTTCCACACTGCACTGTGATTTATGCAATTCTGCCCCCTTGGCGGGAATCAGCTGTTGACAGTTTCACCCAATCGTCAGCTTGAACGTGACCATAGTGACATCAGTAATGGTAATGTTTACGTTCCCGAATGGATGAAACCGTCAACAGCTGATTCCTGCCAGGGGGGCAGAATTGCATAAATCGCAGTATAGCTACATACCCGAGTCGGTTTCCACCACTGTCCCAAGTGCTCTGAGGATTCCAGGTGAATGCTGGAGCAGAATATTAACCAACCGGTCACGGACCACGAGCGACCTTTCGTTTCTCTACCTTGTCTCCTTATATACACTCACGCATACTACTACATACAACGGGAGACATATTGGGAGCTTACAGCGTCTTGCTTGACACGGCGACCTGCTGCCGGGGGGGGGGGGAGGAACACCGCAATCTGACGTGTAGGTCGACGCCGTTCTCATCATCTACCAAGGGAGGAACACCGCCAACTCCAAGCTTAAATCGCTTTCACTACAGTAACGGGACTACTAAAGGGCGTAGTAGTTACCGTGCCCGGAGCCATCAGCCAACGCACGCACTTGCCGCTCGCCTCGGAAGTGACGTCAGCGCGCCGGAGCAGCGACCGGGCGCGCGGGCGGGCCGGCGCGAGCCATACGCGCGGCGCGGAACGCAACGCCCCCTCCGCCACCTGCGTCGCGCGTCGCCCGCCCTCTCGCACGCGCGTGCGTGCGTGCCCGCCCGCGTCCACCGCGCAGCCCGCATGCCGGCGCGAACCGACGCACGCGGCGCCGCGCCCGCGTCGCTTCCGGTACGCCTCGCCGGCCAGCGCCCGCCCGCCCGCTTCCGGCGACGTCCAGGGCCTACGCCCGCCGCTCCTCGCCACGCGACGCCACGAAACGCTCGGCGACCGATCGACCAGACGGTCATGTGATCCTGCAGTTCACGAGTGGTGACTGGTCCTTAAGGGCACAAGGGCGGCGCCCTCCCCAAACAAACAACCTCAGGATAAATTGCAGAAACTATTAAACTTTCAAAAAGTCGACTCGCTTAATTGGTGCATACCACCAACGGATTTTTTGAGAACGAATTTAGTTTTATGTATCCGCTTACGCAAAAATAAATGTTTTTAGACTGGGACGTATCGTGGACTACCGCGAGTCTGTCCGTAGGACAGACCTCAGAACATTTCCATCCTCAGAACATTTCGGAGCATGCATACAAATCTATAGTAATCTGAAACAGAATTTAATATTCTCATAAGAAATGCCACTTCTTATATCACTGACTATTCTACCTACCTAGCAATACATCTCAAGGTAGGAAGGTACTGAATGAAAAGTAATCTCCACGAGCATTCCACTCCTTATATTGTTAAGGTGCAAAATCGTAAAATCAAAGTTATGGCCATCTTATACATGTTAATGTGCGTGGGGGATGATAGTGGATCCAGGAGACAGCTGAAATGTGGGAAACAAAGTGTTCACATGTTCCGATCTTTCATCTGTTACTGCTAAATTCAGCTGTATTCATTTACGAGTATTATCATAAGAAGAATTCAAAAGATTCCTGAAATCTCGGGATTTCGGACTATTTCAGCATAAGAATTCGAGAAAATTCAGGATACATCACACTTTTACATTTAATATATTCAATTCTTAATACATATCATCAATCCGAGAACTCTGAATTCCAAGTGTAATAGAGCTGACATCCAATTCAAACGAGCACGCAATAGCATTCCATGTGCAACGCAGCTCGCAGAAGAAAAGGATTCTTGAGCCGTAATTACCAACGCAACCAACGCGAAGCCATTTCTTCACAGCGAGCAACATTCACAGAGAGGTGGACAAGCGTGGAAGATTAGGAGATATGTTCAACATTCACTATAATTTGCCGCTGTTCGTGTTACGCGCGAATACATAACAAAAAAAAAGGGCTTTGACGTCTCAGCTTCATTTTGAAAAGAATTACTCCTTCCATTTCATTTTGTGAAGCATACAACGACTAAGAAACGACCGTCTCGTAACTCGCGGAGTGTCCAAAAGGAAGAAGAAAAACAACGAGCCAGGGGATCTTACCTACATTTCGCGAGGAATTATCCATTCCACTCCGGTTTATGAAGCACGGAATGTTGAGACGCCGGTGTCCCATTAGTCGTCAAAACCCACAGGCTTCTCCCTTCAGATTTCAGTCGTAATACTTTTCAACCACCCCTGGGTGCCGTCACGCTTATTTATAAAGTGCAGTGGAAGGGAAGGGGGCGGGGTGAAAGCGAAGGCTCACCGCCGCGGCCGGATGTCCTGATTTAAAGTTTCTCTAATTCGCCCCAGCATCTCATAAGGAACACGCCGTAAACACGCTCCACGTTTGAACCGCTGCCAACGCACGGAGGAGTGAGGAGACGAGAGGTGCGGTGCGGTGCGGTGCGGTGCGGAGAGGTGTGGTAGAAGGTCGCGACGATGGGGAACCTGGCGGGCTTCCTTCCGAACGCTTGCACCATGTCATATACTTCCTGCTGCCAAAACAAATCTCTGTGTGTATGTGTGTGTGTGGGGGGGGGGATGAGTGAGTTAGTGTTTATGGGTGTATGAGAAAGAGACAGAATTGAAGTTCTGACATTAAGAGAGAACGTATATTGTTCTGTTGATAAACCAAAACTGAAAGGCAGCACACAATGAAAAACATTGATTTACTGAAGATAATTCTACACATAGGTTCGTACCAGGATCTACTGGAAGAAGGGAAACAAATTATTTTTTGACTGGTTATCTTTGAACATCCAAATTATATGCCGCCATACCGTGTCTCACACAGGAGTCTAGCTTCCAAAGAAGTGTAGGACCTCGCGAGAACCCCACTTGAGCTGAAATTTATTTCTTCTTATATTTAATAGTAATATTATTTACAGGTAACGGATATTATTTAATTATTTTCTCTAAACTCATGTCATCAAAAAAAGTTTCATGAATATAGGCACAGCCCCGACTTCACGAGAAGAAAAAGCTTATGTGGAAGCACTATAATGATTGCTGATTTGACTCTTGGATATCAGTGGTATGAGATTCTACCTTGGGTATGAGTAGTTGTTTATACTGCATAATCCCAGTTTAACGAATATGTATTTTTGTATTTCAACCAATAAGGGAGCCCCGGGCATTTAGGTTGTCCATTAGCTAGCCGCATCATGTAAAAAAAACATCTTATTAAGGGTAAAGCGATTATGTGCATCTAGGACACACAAAAACTGCAGATATTGTAACAATAATACTTATTTTCCGAAGATCATATATCCATTCTCCTCAAAACTGGCAATCGGGTATGAACAATCTACTGTTGCAATGAGATCAACTGCGCGAGCACCCCAACCAATGGCCCATTTATCTCCGCCTCGGGGCCCGGGCTCTCCTGTCCGTCCAATTGGGCAATTCCCTTCGAGGCGAGCTGCGTGGGAGGCGGCGCAGGAGCCGATAAACCACGAGCTCCATTTAAGGCCAACGAGCGAGCGATTGCAAAGGCTCGCCCGGCGGGAGAGGGCGTCGCCGGAATGCAATGAACTCCCACGCGCCACATCTGCTGAGCAGGTCGAGTGGGTGGGTCGGAGGCAGACCGGAAGTAAAAACAAGACCGCACACACTTTTGGTGGGAAGACACTTTTAAAAAAATATTTATTTTTCTAAATTTGCTCTTCAAGGTGTTTACTTGTAGCTATTTACACGTATAGCGTTTTTACGCAATGGCCGGACATAAGCTGTGATTTTTTAGGTCTATAACTTAAGTAGTTACGACTGTATTAAAAATTTAGAATTTCGGTAAATGAAGCAAATTTAAGTTTGCTATAGAGGTTACAAAATCAATATCACTGACCCAATTTTCAAGATTAGAGGTTTCCTTGTATTCGAATGTCTCATCCTCAATTTTGACTTATTGCGCCTATTCGAAAAAAATTAACTTTCACTGAAAATCTAAATTTTTAGCAAAATAATATGATGCTGGTTAGAAAAGTATCAGCACTGAAACATTCTACTTCGTAATGAATAGACATTTGTTTTGAAATTACAAGAAAATTGCATGTGAAAGTTCATGCCAAGGTAAATATCGCTTAACGTTCTCGTATTATGCTCTCCGGCCCCTACATTTAGTGTGCGAAATTAATAAGCAAAGAATATTTTCAGAACATTTCAATAGTTTTACAATATTTTATTTTGAGCACAAAATTGCGAGAGATTTACAGATAATGTGGGAAATGCCAAAATGAAATTGAGATACGTATTAGGCAAACGGAAATACAAGAAAGCCAAGTGACGATTATTAATGATATAAGGAAAATAAGAAATATTGATGGATAATAAAAACCATTTCATTATGAGAACCTCGAGAACAATCAACTCCTTTTGTCCCAAAACCAGGTGAGATTTCGGTGCAGAGTGTAATAGTAAGTGTAATGGTAGAAGTAGGCAATACGACCACAGTTCTCGATCACCTTTGCATCCATAAATATTATTTAACGAATTTTGTGGTGTTCGCATTTGAAAAATTCTTTCCGCTTTCTTTTTTAAAAAAAATAATTCACAACTTCCATTCGCAATTAACATAGTAAGAACGCATGTTATGTGGTGAAGTTTAAGCTCAATGCACTCAGAAATAATTTTCATAATCCGCGCTTGACTGTGCGATATCTTTTGTGCGCCCACAGCAAGCGAGGTTAGCGCAAACTAAAATATGAGACGCGAATGCCTTGTAAACGTTCTATCACAAGGTATAATGTTCGGCCATTACATTCCATTTAAGTCCGCAGCGACCGCGTGTGCACACAGTCCAGTTAAGTAGTGCTTACTTGCAGCACGCCACTCTGGCCGTCATTGCCTCGTGCATAAAGCACGCGGGCAGCAAATCGACCAGCACGAAATCCTGTTATTCTATCACTGGCGGGCGGCCATTGAAATGCAGCCCTGCGTGGCGGATACGGCGGTCGAAGAAATAAAACGAGTAATGGCGGAGGGACGGAAAAAACGCTTCTGAAAGACTGACGGGCAGTGGGCAGAGAATCGGCGCGGGCGCGGATACGGGCTCTTCGCGGACTGCTACTACCCTTCGGAGTACGACACCGACAACGGAGACCTTGTGAAATCCTATAGCACCGGATGCGCGCAGTAAAATCTCTGTCTGATGTTCTGCCGTAACGACCTGAGGCAGCGCGTTTCGAAGACGCCGGCGGAGGTGATGGGCGTGGAAGAGAGACAGCGGACGGCCGCGGAGAGACTTCTGCTCAAGGCGAGTCTCCTTCTCTACGCGATCATGTGATTCTCTTTCCTAAACACTAGCTACGGCGTCTGAAATAGCAGGGACATCAACGGTTTGAATACGGCCAATAATTCAATTTTGGAATGCGGATATCCATGGGCTGACTTCCTGAAGATGGCAACCGGAAGACGCATGAAGTTCTTGAACGTTCGTAAAATAAGTCTCGTGTAAAACAAATATCATCCCTCGTGGTAGGCACAAGGTCCATTAACATCATCTTTAGCTTTATCCACATCCTCTGTCCAGTTAATGATAGCGTAACGCCAACCAAAAGCCCCTCGGTGTTTCCTCTCAGAGTAGCTGACGTGAGTGGCAGAATAATCCTTCGGGTAGGCTCTTAATCGCTGATACAATTAATGGGTCCGAACATCTCTAGAAAATATATACGTTTTCCATACCAATGAAGACATTCTCGTGTATACATCAATCTAACTTTTGACATGAGACTGTCCATTATCTTGACCTTAATATAGAAAATTTCAATCATCAGTAAACGTTCCAACAACATCTTCATTTCTGAACGACTTTTCACACCTAATAAATGTTACTACAAAATATAATCATTTAATAATTTCACAGAGAAAGAATGAAAATTGTACAATAGCAAGAAGAGACCATTTTTCTAATTCTTTTAACTCAACTCACCAAAATCGTACTCCAAGGAAGACATACTAAAGGATCAGCGACTCACCTGAAAAAAGGAAACGAGTCATTAATAATTCTGAATATAAACTTATCAAAGAATGAAACACTTTAAGGACAAATGGAGGATTAAATATTTCTCTTCTCACCTCTATAATGAAAGACTGAACTCTAGGGGAAAATAAGTTCAGCTTTGACGAAATTTTAGATACTGCAGGGATCGGGTACTACACTCTAGCACTCTGAACAATAAAATAATAATACAGACAACTAGTAATTGCGTGAGAGGGGAAAAAACAATTTGTGGTTCAATATAAAATTGAGCTTCGATTACTTTCCCCCTGCACCTCACACCAATGAAAAACAATGGCAAGCCACATATGCATCAACTTAAACATTTTCTAATTCTAAAGGAATATTTCTAAGGGGTTATTATTCACTTCTAAGGGAATATTTAAAATAAGGAAACCCCTCATTTTGCACCTAGAGTCAAAAGGATCGAATACGAACTCTAAATATTGTATGCCTCCCCGAAATCGCGATGAAATTGTGTTCGAAAAATAAATAAAAACACACAAAGCGCGAATCATCGGATTGGTGGAAGCTGCTTTCTAGGAGACTGGGGCTTCCCCAGCTCTTCGCGCCAGGGTGCACTGCGACTACTTCCTCTCCCCCCCCCCCTCCTGTCTTCTCGTAGCGCCAGAGCGCTTAATGGCTGCGCGGGCGCCGGTGCGGCGAGACGGACACCCCACCGCGCCCGCCGCCCCCGCCCCCGCCCACGCCCACGCCGCGCCATCGGAGACGCCTCGCAGGTGGCGCCGGCGGCGGCAGCGATGAAGCGCACAGCGACACACACACGCCCGCGCGCACCCGCCGCCTCACCTCCCCCCCACACACACACACTAGCGACAGAGGGAGGGAAAGAGAGAAGGAGATAGTGAGAAGAGGGAGAAAATGGAAAAGAAAACGAACAAGAGGGCGGAAAGGAAAAGGAGGAAAACCGAAAGAGAAAAAGTGTGTGTGTGTGAGAGAGAGAGAGAGAGAGAGAGAGTGAGTGTGTGAGTGCGTGTGTGAGAGAGAGAGGCAGAGACAGAGACAGAGACAGAGAGAGAGAGGAGAGTCGGAAACAAAGGACTGACGTATTCTTGGCACTCCCTTACACATCGAATGTTTTGGAAATTAAACTTAAATATCTTAAACAATTAGTTAATATGCCATTTTGTTAGGTAAGTTCTCTGTTTCACAATATCGACCGTATTAAAATGCGTTCTACATATTCTAAAAATATTCTTATTCTCGTAGGAGGAAACAAAAATAGCGGATGTATCCTAAAAATGCAGTGAAAAGAAAGATGCCTGGCAATTTCGATCCTTTTTCATGCCAGTTGTAATTCTTAATTTGATGATGTTCTGATTGCCGGATGTAGAGATAATGAAAAGAACAATAATAATATCACAAGACCAGTGAATACATTACACAAATGGTTTCAAGAAATAATCCACATAAAGAGAATCTCAGAGAAATATTATTTTAAAAGGGAGAGAAATAGAACATACAGATGTGCGACTTGTAGTATCTTCGCTTTCCCGAGTAAACGATTACGTGTGAGAAATGATTCAATGATTAGGAAAATTATAAGTCATTAACTTGCACTCAAACTCCGGGCATAACCGAAGCCATTAAGGCAATATACGTATACATGAAGGAACATCTTTATGGACTCGGAATGTAAGAGGCAGCCAGGGTTATTCCACGTGCGGAGCATCGCTTCAGCAGAGCAGAGCAAGGGCGAAGGCAACGAAGGCCACAAAAACATGGACAGAGGTAAAAGAGGCGAAATGGACAGAGAAGAAGACGAAGCGAGGTCGGAGGCAAAGTGGACGGAGGAAACAGAAGAGGAGGGAGATGAAGCAAAAGAGGCGAGGAGGCGAAGGGGACGGAGGAAACCGAAGAGGAGGAGGAGGAAGCAAGAGGCGAAGAGGGCGGAGTCAAAGGCGGCGAAGACGGCGGCGGCAAAGGAAGCGAAGCGGGGGCGGAGGTTTAGGAGGCGAAGTGGGCGGAATAAACAGAAGAGGAGGAGGAGGAGGAGGAGGAGGAGGAGAAGGAGGAAGCGAAAGAGGCGAAGTGGACGGGGGAAACGGAAGCGGGGGCGGAGGAGCCGGCGGCGCGCTGCACCGGCTGTGACGCCTTCCGGCCCGCTGAGCCGGAGGCGTCGCGACGCCCGGGATGGTACGGGGGCGGGGGCGGGCGCGGGGGCGAGGAGATGGAAGAGGCGGTGGAGTGCAGCATCCACGCGCTTCCCCTTCCGAGACGATCTATTTCCGGGCCCCAGAGCAATGACTTGGGCGCCGCCGCCACTTCGGCTGCTCCTTCCGCCCCGCCCCTTTTTCCCTTTCCTCCACACCCGTCCCCTCCCCCTCCTCCTGCGCCTAGGCCTTCGTGACCTCTCTTCGTGAATGTCCTACACCGCACTGGCATTCAATTATTACACGAACATGCGATGCCTTCACTGACCATGTCTGCGGCGCGCGTCTGACGGCCAAGCAACACATCTCCGACTGCGAATATCTGTCACTACATCTCAATAAACGTTTACAATCGTAAGCGCTTACAAGCAACATTAAGTGACATTCATGAACACCTGAACAATGTAAATACAATGAATTCCTAAGCAGTTAGTAAGAATGTCATAAAAAATCCAAATAAAAACACCATTTTAAATAAAACTCAGCAACAAAGGAAGGTTTTGCTTTCTACGATTTGGAAGCGTTTAGCATGCCAATACAACAGTTTGCAGTGGTTTTAATGAAAAATTACAGACCATTACAAATTAAAATAATTTTGGTTGAACATTGAAATATTTTTTTGTGTTCATAATACTAGAGTACGTCGAAACACTGCTAACCTAGAATAGTCGAATATGATCGTAAATCCTCTTAATTTACCACAAAAGGAAATTACATTTCATTAGTACCAGTAACGATCAATTACAATAATTATTTCAACTCGTAGGAATGATAAATATGCGTAAAATGAAATTCCGGACACATTAATTCGGTGAAAATCTTGTAACTCATAAAATGCAGTATTGTCGACACACGTGACACCACGAATTCCCCACGACAAAAACACTACACCATTCCCGTTATCATTTCACTTTATCAAATTAATTGGTGCACAATTTGTATTGCTAAAAGAGCCCGTACCACAAACAAAATTTCACCAAAGCAAATAGTGTCATTATTTTCGACAATATTCCCAACATACAGCCATTATTGCCACATTCACGTACAGTGGTCAGGCGGAAGACATGATGCAATGGCCTGACCCTCGCAACAAATAATGGTAGTTATTTACTACTAACACTATCACATCTACATCGTCTTTACAGCCACATTCACAAATTGCAGTGGCAGTTTGTAAATATTTATGCAGTGTCATCATACGCTTTCACAATGCAAGAAAAATACCGCTTCGCTTATGTATTTCAAAATCACTATTTCATCTATAAATCGTGAGTCCACAATCTTGTACAGGAACAATATTGATTGTCACATAGTCTCGCTTAACGATTCACAAAATTACATCTAAAAGGATTTTCACTGCTGATAACTACGTGAGCTTTAATGTGAGGATAATTAATGTTAAGGTGTAGTATTAATGTGATTTCTTCACGTCACACAATTAATGCTGGGGCTGAATTAAAGGCTGAATTCCTCTCTTTTTTATTTATTTTTCTTGTGGCAGGTGTATGAAGAGTGATTTGGGATCGGAGCAAATCCGGAGATTCAAAGAGAATTTGAAATCTGGGAAGGCGGAAAGCTAGAATCTTTATTAGCAACTAGATAGAAAGAGTCGGGAGCTCCTGGTGTAGAAAGGGTTTATTCGCTTTCTACGACTCAGCTCGCCCAATATACCAGTTTCTTCGTAGACGTCCATATATCATCGTTTCTAACCCTTATACATCTCCTCTACCGAGAGCTTCGGCTAACTATCCGCCAACTTATATTTCCCCCTATGCGAATAGCCTATTCTTCTACGGCCATCAAGTACTCAGAGTTATCCCGTTTCTATCCCTAGGCCAAATTTTCTGGCACTTCAGAGAGCTGGTCTTGAAATCCCCTTCATCGAACATTCATCTGTCGATCTAGCAGGTTCACGGAATCAATGTGAAAAGTGTTGAGCACGGTGAACAAATACGACATACGATAAGCTTGATCCGCGGTAATGAGATTACAAGATGTTCTAATACAGGTGGCGAATTTTTACCTGACATTCGCACCTCCAGAGACAGCCACAAGCCTAAAATATCTGGTTGGGACGAATGAAACAATTTCTGTGAACAATAATTCTGCGAGTGAATCTGAAACGCGGTAAAATAATATTCACAAACAAAGCAACGAAACTTATGTTTTCGATCTCTTTCTATCCCCCCCTCAATTTTGTAACATTTATTCTTCAACTCTTATGGATTTATACAACATACTCATTTTGTACATTTTTGATTTACACAGAAAGTGGTTTGCGCTTTCAATTTAACAAAATTTCGCATCTTTTTCTATAAATGGAAAAAAAGAAGACCTAGATGTGTTATAGCACTCGCTCTTATTAACCGGTTTGATAGAATAGAGGAATAGACAATAAATATTTCTACTAATATTTTAAATAAATAAATGAACGCCCATTTGCTTTTATTTATATATTACTTAGTTTCGTTGTGCGAGAGGCAATCGTTCCATCGAAAGCGACCGTCATTTTCTCGTCTGGTTGTGAGTAACCATCCGAATGAGAAGTGTTTCGAATATAAACGAATGTCACTTCTGGAGTTTTCTTTTCAGTCGGTTACCATAAAATATAATGAGTTACCACTAGTTGTATTTAATATTTTAACATTAATTCTTAAAAAATTGAATTTTTTGTTTTATTTTCATATCATCTTGATTAGTTATGTTCAATATTTCAAAAAACCACGAATTGTTGCCCATTGTTTGGTCGTGCCTAGGGCTCTTTGAGATATTAATCCTGCCTTGTACAGGGGCGCCCTGAGAGCTTCTTGGCGCCACACCCGAGGATGTGGCACCCTCCGAGTAGCATCATGGCGCCAGCAGCGCTGGCCTGGCGAAGAGCGATGTCTCCGCTCAAAAGAAGCGCCGCCACCGACAAATACGGCGACTTCCCCCTGCGACTCGCGAATTAGTTACTCCGTGCTGCGCCGGAGACGCACGCCCCCTCCCCATGACGCACTCCCACGCGCCGCTCGCCCCCCCCCCCCAACCTTACGGGTTGAGTTATGGGAAGAGGGGGAGCAAGTGGTTCAAAGGGGAAGTCGTTCAACGTCGTACGAGCGGGAACTTTTCACTCGCTGACAAAAGTGGGCGGTTCCCTCCCCCTCCTTCTCCCTCTCTCAAATATATTATCTGTTCTTCCGAGTGGAAGTGTAGTTTTAGGCTGTGTTCGAGCGACGCCGATGCTTTGTTCGTGGAAAAATGGGTCCAGAATGGAAGGCTGGGTGGGGCGGGGAAGGAGGCGTCGTCGCCTGTAAGTTGCTCTAGAACAACTTCCAAGAAAGTGTCGTTAGGAAGTTAAAACGTATACAACTGGACATTTAAGAAATATCTTTCCTACCTCTCTCGTTTCACAATTACGAAATACATTTTTATCTGTGCAAACTTTCGAAGAAATGTATCACTGTTGTTCATCAAAGGAAAGTTTTCTGGAGGTTCATAAAGCTATTGTCGCAGTAGAACATTAAAAATAAATCTTGTCACCTCTACTTAATGGATATGATTATTTGTCAACAAAGCAAGAGGTCCAGTTTCCGATGAAATTAGCAATTTTCCAAAGTTCCATTGCCATAAGCGCCCACAACACCTCTTCAAATTTCGAAGTTCAATAAGTTACGGAACTTTTCAGATGTTAAAAGGTTTGATACATGACGCGTGGGCGTATCATCTGATTATAGTAGCTTATAGTGAACAGGGCTTGGACGTACCATTATGCTCACAAGCAATTATTCTCTGTACGCTCTGTGATAATTTTCTTAATCTCTCCACTTTTCAATGTGATTACAATGATAAGATAACAGGGTTGGAAACAAGAGGATGAGAGTTTATCTAATTTAAAGTGTATTTTCCAATTTAATAAGCATCAAATATCCGAAAATATTTTTTACAATACAACGGTTATGCTTACTACGAAACCTTCACTTCTTCCTTGACACAATGTCGCAATGAACAGTTTACGATTGTCAGTATGTCTCAAACGTACCTTTCAATCCCAAATTGACGGTCTTACGAAAACCAACGCAAACACATTTTGCAACAAGAACTAAAAATTAACATAATGCATGTCACCATGTTGTGTCAACATTCTGCAAAAAACAATAGCGTTATAACGCAGCTTCCGTCACCGCTTCATCTTCTGGTCTGGTGACGTCGCCCTCTGTAATAACCAAGAGGCGCCCAGCAAGCCCAGGCAGCTGTCACCACAAGCTAGAGACAATGCAGTCCATTAATCTTCTGTAATGTCGCTGATCTGCCAGATAGCCGTACTAGACACAAGTAGTGTTTGTATTACACGGCCCGTTACTTACAATAATGAAATCGCAGGTTCTCGAGATAGAAATGAACTAAAGGTATTTCAAGATTGAAAAACAGGCCAGCCAGCCCAATAAATTCAAAGAAGTGAAGGTAGGATATACATAAAATATTCTTAAATCCAAATCCGAATTCCAAAAGGCTCTAAAAAATCTCGAATCGTTCAAATCCTACATACAACAATATTAAAGGATAAGAATTTGCGCGTATACTAAACCTTTCAAAAGTATTGGGTTGTGCAAATTCTTATCTTATTGTGAACATTTAGAATTCAAAATTACTTTGAACTTAATTTTATAAGCGATGCATTATATATTGAAATTATTTTAAAATCAACTAATTTAACTGAATTTCAGAAAGCTATTACTTTCATAAAAGAATGACAAATTAAAACAGTTATCATAATCATAATATAATAATATTTATGGCAACACGATGTCCTGAGAATGGTTAGAAATAACATTAATACATAGCTGGAAACTTCCACGAACCTTCAATATAAACCGTTTACAAGCTTTCGTGCAGTGTGAACTGCCTAGAAAAGATGAAAACCGGCTCGAGACACATGAGGAAAACTAATGGTATAGATCTATAAACCGGTCCCGGTGAAGAAATATAAGGAACAAGGTGCAATAAGGAACTATTCTTATTACACAGAATATGGTATCGTCTTCTTATGGCTGCTTAATGCAACTGAATGAATCGACTTGGACATATTTTAATTCCAAAAGTCACTAATCAAATAGTCATACACGTAATTGTATCATGATATCCAAGAGAAAAACTTTCAAAACAAGGAATACCTGATAAAATCGAGGAACAAGAATCAATCTCCACCGTTCATGATCTCCCAATGATGCAGGAATGGAGAGAAGGAATGTGACGTTGCAGATACTTGAAGTATCTATACCTTTACTTTCGATAACAGTAGTACTGGCTACATTAATCAATGAAATCGAGGTATTTATAACACAGTTTTAGAACAACACTATGTAAATGAATCAAGTAGATTTTTACAGACATGTTAATATTTTCATTCTTACCCACTTCCGCATCTCTGTTATGCAAAAGAAGTGCAGCATGGTACTGTCTATAAACAGAGGAAAGCAATATGTTACTTTCCTTTCAATAGAGTAAAACCCATTCTTGAGAATTGATACTGACTTTTTGCGTATCCTGGCTGGAAACACTGGACTACCCAACGAAGGTCGTGGTAAGGAGAGGAAGAGGAATCGCGTGTATCTTCCCGAGCATCATGTGATACTTGCGCCGTGGCCGCAGCGTCCGCCTCCCCGCCCGCCGATTTAGTTTTGGAAGTTCCGACTTGTTTCAGTATTATTCGCAGTGACCAGCTCTTTACGCCTGTAAGGCCATCGTGCGGAAATTCGCCCATATCTCCACAACTATCGTGACCATGAAAACCTTTATTCGCTAATGCAAGGTATTGGAGTGTCTTCAAAATCAAGCCATAAAGCTAGTCTGCCTTGAACTGTCAGCATCAATAAGCAGCGCTCGGTTTTGTAGCATTCTTTGAATTAAAGCTGAACTATTTGCTGACCACTCCCGTTTCTTTTTCTTTGATTGCTGTCACTGGGCTTTGCAGCTACCCAAATTACACACCACTGATATTAAGCATTGATACCAACACACAGCTGTTTTCGGTTTTTTTTGCTCGCGAATAGGCCGACTTCGACTACGCGTACATACACCCTGCATTTACCTGGGCTCCGTAACATTATCTCGGTGGCAGGTGCATGTAATTGACCATGCGATCTGCATTTAGCTAGATCCGGTTTTTATCCCTCAGGGTTGTTAGCCTGGGGGTATGAAAGATGAAATGATGATATTGATGCTGATAGTGAGGGGTGAAAGGACGACACACAATTACACAGACATACACAACACAACCGTGTCCGAGGCGTAACTCGAACCTGCGATCTTCTGGACCGAAATCACTACGGTATTACTGCCATGGCGATCTCGGCCAATTGATCGGCCCAACATACAGTTTTATTGTTAATACGACACCATATTTATCGAACCAAGAATTTCAAAATCCCCAGTCCAAACGTCACACACCGGAGACAGCCCACCTTTCCGGTGGGCGACCGCCAGCGCCAAAGGCATTCCGCGCATGCCAGGGGGGAGACGGTGGGGGGGGGGGGGGTCTCGCGGAGAGGGCCTGCCGAATCCGGACGTGCGGTGGCGGCCGGTGCGGCGCGCTCTTCCGCCGCGCGAGCGGGCAGCGGCAACAGCGCGGGGGGGGGGGGGGGGCGGGGTGCGCCAGCGGGAGCGCCTCGCCTCCACGCGGAGGCCGTGGGAACCACGCGCCGCAGAGCGAGTGGTGGGCGGGGGCGGGGAGGTTGAGGATGGGGCAGGACTAGGTGGGACAAGAGATGGGAACCAGCGGGTTGCATTTCGGGGTTATATTTTTCCGTCACACCCACCGGCCAGTTCATCCCCCTTTCGCTTTTTGGCTGCCTAGATGTGGAGATTTAGGCGAATTTTCGCAGGCCCAACCCGATTGCATCACCGGTCAGTGTTTTGAGACGGGCAAAGGAGTAAATAACGTACTATACAGTTTAGTTTCTACTCATGAGAGAAAACCTCGAACACGGGTGGACGTGGCAGAATCCTTGAGACAGTCTACGTTTTCTGACCAAAATATAATTATTTTATATTTTGGGGAAAGAACATCGCCTCCTTTTCTCTCTTCCTTGGAGCTGCGCGAAATACACGTGAAAATCAGTTTCTATAAATTAAGAACATTCGATACAGTTGTACTTCAAAAACAAGCTCTCCTTACTCTCTGACAAGTACATAAGAGAGTTCAAGTAGAAAAAAGTACACAAAATGAAGTAAAATCAATTAAAGCGAAAGAGGTATCTTAGAAGCACTAATACCTGAGCGAGCTGTTCCTTGCACTCGAAAATCGAACGTGATGCAATCGTGCTGCAACTTCGAGTGGAGGTAGGGAAAACGCTTAGGGAATGTAGATCCAGGGAAGAGGAGCGGGGCCGGTCGGGTCGTGATGAGACAGGACAGTGTGAGGCGGAGCGATGTGGGACGGTGTGGAGCGATGTGTTAAGGGGACGGGGAGATGAGGGGCGAGTTGGAACGGGATAGGATTGGGGGGGGGGGGGTGAAGGAGGTCGGGGCGCAATGGGAAAGGGCGAGGCAAGCTGTGACCAGGCACAACGAGGAGAGTCAGAACGCGGCGAGGAAAGACGGGCCAAGGTAGGACGGGACGAGGTAGGACGGGACGAGGAAAGACGGGCCAAGGTAGGACGGGACGAGGTAGGACGGGGCGAGGTAGGACGGGACGAGGTAGGACGGGACGAGGTAGGACGGGACGAGGTAGCACGGGACGAGGTAGGACGGGACGAGGTAGGACGGGACGAGGTAGGACGCGGCGACGCAGGACGGGCTAGGTAGGACACAGAGGCAGGACAATGCGCCCAAGAGGGGGCGAGGCACGATGGGGCAAGGCGGTTCTAGACGTAATACGATAAACAGGGAGAGACGAGACAGAACGCGGGAGGGCGGAACGAAATGGGGCTGACCGGACGACACAGGTGAAGCAGTCTGGAGAGGGGCGAAAGCAGTTTCGGGCACCAACGGGGCGGCATTGAATGACCGTGCCGCAGAGCAGAGCACGTGACACGGCGAGCCAAACGGGAGAATGGGCGGATGTGGCGAAGGGCCAGCGCGAGATGCAAGGAGGAAGCAAAGCGAACGCCCCGGGCTGAAGACCCGCGAACGCAGGGCCCCGCTCCGGAAGACACGCTCCATCCGACTGACGGTCACGACTCCAACGTCAGCAACTGCCGTGCGCGCCAGGGGGCAGGTGGCACCCGGGGGCGGATGAATCTTTTCAAGGTTTTCAAACATTTTCGCTAATTTCAGCAATTACACAGGCACACAAAATAAAATAAAAAAGTCGTCAGACCCAAAGGCTTGACACATGTTTCTCTATGTATGTCGACGCCCTCAACACGAATCAGAAGCCAAAATTGCGCCACAACCTTCAGGTGTTTTTAACCGCGAAAAAACACCGTAAAATTGTATTTTTTTTTGTTTTCGGGGATTGTTGTCAGGCCCAAAGACTTGACACATGTTTTTCTACGTATGTAGACGTGCTGAATCAGAATCCAGAATTGCGCCAGTACATATTTGTGGCATATATTAAGAAGGGGCACTAGAGGGTTAAAAATCCGGAGGGTGATGGCGCAATTCTGGCTTCAGATTCGGATTTAACGCGTCGACATACATCGAGAATCATGAGTCAAGTCTCTGACTTCTTTATTTTTGTGTGCATATGTTATTTTTTACACTGCCCCACACGACGGCTATGCCAGAAGGTACAGACGAACGGGCAGGGTGACGACTGCAAATATCAGAAGTATCACGCTTTGGGATGAGTGAGATAATTGATGAACAGCGTGATGGAGTGAATAATGAAACAGAGATTCAGATAAAGAGAAAGGTAAGGGTTACGAAAAAGGTGAGAGAGAAGTTCACTTATCCGTTTCATGTAAATATATCACATGAATTCACATTGGAAAGGTGGTCCCTTAATAGATGTTAAACAATTTAGTAACTACGCATGGGATAATTTTTCGATAATTTTTCGACAATTTTCACAGAGATTACCAAACATCGTTTCGCTTCGTGCATACTCTTAACAATGATCAAAGTACCTGGTAAACAGTGACTAACTTTTTTTAATTTATTATCCATGTGCAGGAACCAAACTGACCGATTTCTTTAATTACTAGACTTTTCCTCACTCCTCATAACGTGCTTTCGTACACTCTGGATATTTCAGGTATAAGTTTTCCTCCGTAATTCAACCCCTGGTCGATACGCTATGAGGTGTACAAAATAGTTCACATCAGCTTCTCTCACCAGATATCCGAAGGCGATAACCCAAAATAAATATTACGCCAGCTCTTCAATACCAAGTACAGCCCGAATGAAAATTTCGCTTCGACGCCCCCTTGCGCACTCATTAATCAAGGTAGGTTCATCGGCCCCCACTTCCAATGACACGCATCAATGAACTCTGCTTGTCAAAGGAACGTGCGATGTTCCAGCGAATGAATAATCAACCGATTCGACTACCACAATGCAAACTGTTCGACCGAACGGAATGACGTCACGCAATAATCGCGGAAGCAGTGATGAACAGAGTTTCGAACCACTCAGAGCAGACTCTGTATCACATTGGGTCCTTTTTACTATTGTTTTCAACTTAACATACAGTTCGGGGCTGTAGAAAAAGAGAATACTTCAAAAGGTATTTAGACGGTGATCCCAAAATTAACGAGAGTCTTTTCCGATTGTCAGATAGCCCATAAAGATAATGAAGGCATTTCATTTTGACAAGTTTGAAACTTCCTACGCAAGATTTCAGAAGGTATACTGGTTTGTACGGTGTATTCGTGTGGGAGATTTCAAAAAACTACATCGTTTTGCTATTAATTTCAAACGTAAATGAGACCCAAACTAAATAATTACGAGTATTTTAGATTAAACGCGACAATCAGCCTTAACATAAAAAATTATTCAACAACATTTACTTCTGAACATTATCAATAGAAATATATAAAATTAGTTCACTCAAATGTGGAGCAAATGAAACTTTGATCATTAGTGGAATATAATAGATTTTGAAATCTTGTTAGTTTTTATTTCAGAACATCTTGAATTTGTGCAGTGAGGGTGCCTCATGAACTTTTTAGGATCATATTTATTGTAGGATCAACATTGATTTATAACGTTCTAGAAAAACACTCCTTAGAGATTTTAAAATCGTCTGAAACAACACAGAAATTTAAAAAATTCATAAATCCTAAGAGTTCCTTCCTTCCTAGATTTTTTTTATCATACACTACTCACTTACACAAGAAGTTCCTTTCGATTTCCCGCCAGCTCAATGCGAGACAGAACACATACGAGAGGTAAGTACCATCATTTATGCTCACGTCAGAAGTCGAACCTGCACCCCTTCGCACGGAGAAGCTGCACCGGCACGTTTTCTTCCAGTGCCGGCCATCCCGATCGGCGCTTCATTAAAGTGTGAACCAGCAATAAACCAATACCAAAATGAAAGGACGGGCACAATCACAGGATTTGAAACGTGGCCAGTTACCCCCCTAACGTTCCGCACACCACGCACTTTCTCAGAGGCGTCTCTGAGCGCCGCTGCGGGCGGGCCCGTGGGCGGCGGCGGCGGCGGCGGCGCTGACGGTAGGCGCGCGAGAGAGAAAGACGGAAACCGGTCCGGGAAATATGCCGTGACTTTGCGGCGCTGTTAAACGGCGCCGGAGCGAGGTCAGGGCTAGGCCTCGGTGAACTTGCCTCCCGGGGGAGCGGAGGCGGCGCGGTGCGGCGCGGATGTGAAAGAGGCGAGATGCCGGGAGAACGGCGCTCGCGGAGCCTGCGCGCGCGGATCCAGGCCCTCCGAGGAGGTATGAGATTGGAGCTGCCCCCCCCTCCGCTCCCCGCGTGCCTCCAGGAGCAGCTCGCGGAGCCAGGGAGGAACCAGATTTGAGGGAACGCGCGCCCTGAGCGAAGCGGTGTGCCGCAGGGGCTACGGGCGGAACCACGAACACTAAAGAGGTGTGATTTGAGAGAACACGTGCCCCAGAATTCCTTAATAAAAAATATAATAAAAATAATTTCGGGAAGCCTTAAAAAATAATGATTGATTAAACATTAGTGGTCACTTACGGTTCCGTATTTCATGCACATTATAATCCGGATCTCAATAGCACGGAGTATGCGCTTCTTTAAGGCTAAATGTACCGACAGTAGTACAATTTGTGGCCACCACGTGGCAGCACCAAAATAAGTAAAATTTACTTCATAGATAACGTCTGAACCAATGGTCCGATTTTCGATCTGTAAACGGCATTTGACGCCTTTTTAATATAGAATTGACGCTACGATGCCCTTATTCCAAAAATTTAGCAAAAATTCGAATTTGAAATTAGTTCTCGAACTTCCGAGAAAAAATTCAAAAATGTGGGCTTATAGCGCGATGGCGACATGCTTGCTGAATCCAACGCCGTGACAATCACGCAAATCGAACGAATAGGAGCGTCGTAAAGTGAAATTTACGAAAACGCCTCGCCCCCCTTCCCCTTCTGCGCCATTGCGTCACCCGCCCGTTTGTTGTTGGCCCTCTGTCAGCGCGGCGGCGCGGCCAGGCCCGACGGAGGAGGCGAGACTTGCGGGACACGCAAGCCACACACTCAGTTTATGCGTTCGTCACTTTGCATCTCAATCCATTTTTCCACGGATATCAATCTAGAGATTTTAGACTATCTTTTTCACATATTTCTGTCTTCCTTCGAATACCATCTTAAAATTGTTTGAGGCATTACTCAAAATATCGATTCCGAATTGGAACTATTTTTTTTAAAAAAAGGAACTAGTCGTGTATATATCAGAATTATTTCATCTCCTCACATCTTATTTTAGATATATTTTACTTCTAAAGTCTTCTGTTATCACACAACCTTGCTCTAAGATATTCCGTTGTCAAATACAAAAAAAATGAGCGGAGCACGAGCTCTTTTATCCTACAACTCGATTTTTGATCTTAAAACGACGTTTATCTGCTTTAAAGAGTTCATCTGGTGAATCTCTTTTCCCAAGTAAAATAGCCGAAGCTAATTTTAAAAATGTTTTCGTACTTTTGGACAGATTTTAAAAAATGCATGATCTTGGCTGTCCGGGTGACGTCGCGTCGAAGGCTGCCTTGCCGACGTTTCGACCATTTTGTCGTGGTGTTCCTCAGGGCTGGTATGCCCATGCATACCATGGCTGGTATGCCCATGGCTGCGGAAGCCCACGACTTCCAAATTTAAAAAAGGTGGTAAAATAGCAGTCTGGCGAGCTGTATCCTGACTCCAACGCCGTAACAAGCATTGAAATAAAATAGTATGAATCATGACTTATCCCAGCTTACTTGGTAAGTTATTTTGATATAAAATACATATGTTATATTTGTATAATTTTGAAGGGAATAAATAATTCCGGTGAGTCATTTCATACAGACTACGTAAGTGAATAAAGGGTAATGATGCAATTGGATAACTCCTAGATGTTTGCTTACATTTGGAGCGTGTTTTCCCTTCCATTTTCTTTGTTTTATAAAATGTGGATTTTCTAGAAAACGTTATCTGTAGAAATTGCAGCATGCAAAACCAGTTAGACGTGACTCTTTCGTGACATATCGGACACAATGATATAAATAATATGGAACATTCAAACGAGTTTAAAAACGAAGGAAATCTTTTTCTGTGAGTATGATCTTAGAATATGCTTTACACTAACGTTTACGTGACGTAATGTAATCTACATAACTTTCCAGAGGAGATAGAAAATGAGGTTTCTTTCAATGTGAATTGTTTTTGAAAATCTTAAGAAAGTATATGCTTACATCAACAACATTTTTAAAATCTTATTTTTTTCCTTTTCCGAAGGATGACTTTTTGCCGATTGACTAAATCACTCGGTATTCATGCAATTGTGTTTTTTTTTCTTTTTTTTCTTCTTTTTTTTCTTTTGAACAATCTCGACTGTCTCCTTTCTTCTGTAATAGAAAAAGTATAGTGCCTTGCAGATCTGTTGGTCACTCTTCTCTTTTCCAGATCACATTGCATAATTGTGTCAGTTTCGCCAAGATTTCTTCTCCTGTATCTTTGAATAGTTCGATTGGAATATTATCTACAGCCGGGGACTTCCCATTTTTCAGTTGTTTTGTCGCCCAATTCATTTCTTCCATCTCAGGTTCTTATTCGTAATCGTCTATATTTATACACTAATCTAATTGTAAGTCCTTATCATATAACTTCTTCGTATTCTTCCCATCTTTTCGTGATCTCTTCTTTTGTTGTATTTATTTTGTCGTTCTCGTTCTTAACATTCGCCATTGTTGGTTTAAACTCCGTGGTCATATTTCGGATGACCTGGAAAATACCTTAAGATCTCTATTTGTTGTTATTTTCTTCCACTTCTTCGCTTTTTTCTTGAATAAACTTTTCTTTATCTTGTCTTGGTCTGGGCTGGAATCCCCTTAGAGTTTTCTGACTTTCGTCTGGTCATTTGCTTCCTTTGCAGAGAAATATAATGTTTGAAAAGAAAGAAATATAAGGACTCCGTTGCTTATATTTTACTATAATCCATCGAATCTTCACTTCAATGTCTGTGTTTCCAAGATTTTGTGGAACTTCTTTATATTTCACGGAGAAAATCTTGAATTTTCTCTGAGGGTCTGATTCACTCTGTCGATTGTCGAATGCATCGGGCGGTTGGTCTTTAATCGCCACCTGCCGCAGAGGACTAGGGCACGAACGAGCCTGGACTCGGGTAAAGTGGCCGTGGGGGAGGGGGCCAGGGATTTCCAAGTCCGATATTGCACTGGGACAGTGGTTCGCAAACAGACAACGTGGTGAATGCTCACACCAAGTTCACAGATTGGCTCGCTTACTTGGTGCCCTTCTCCGCTCTACACTTCCTCGTGTCTCCACGTCCACGTGTCTACTGCGTTCATTCACGAGCCACCTCATTCTTATAGTCGGGAGCTGGCTTGATTGCGAAGCTGAGGAATGCGCTCTGTGTTCTTGGAATCTGCCCTCCCTCCCCCCGCCTAATCTGCAACTGCTAGCTGTCCCAAATATATTACGCCAAGTATCCATAGACAAAAATGAAAACTTCATACGAAAATAAGGAAAACAAATAAGCAATACCATCAATGTGGAATTTTTTTATCTTCACAATATGGCCTTTTCTTACGGGAGTACTCAAGGCTGCCCCGCCTGCTTCAAATCCTTTTTTAATAAATATCACAGTTCGAAAAGACACTTCAGTATAGTTTACTACCCGAAAATTGCTGTTATGCAGCGTGTGATGAAGAACGCCCGAATTATTTTCTTCGTCACATTTCTTAATAACTAGACTATAATTTCCCCAGCTTAACTGTGTATTGTTTGGCCTTCACTACGAACATAAGCTATACCGTCTCACCAAAAGTCAGAAACCAAATTAAAATGAATACGCTATACACTTGTGTTACGAACAAGAAGCAAACAACATGTCACTCATTGAGTTCATGTCTTCTCAGAACAAGAAACATTCTATATCAGATGAAGTGATATTGAACCTCATACAATGTTGTCAAAGCAGATATACTATTTCCTCGACTGCTCGCATAGGCGGCAAATTGCAAAACACGTCAATATGCCGAATACTTACACTGTAGGTCTTCGCGAATTCTTTAGTTCAACCTCTTATGTACGACAGATGAGACTAATATTTATATATGTCGTTTATTAAAGTTTTGGAACCATATTTATTTGTGCAATGTAATTGAATTTCCCTCACTATTCAAGAGAGATTGTCAAATTGCCAACTTGCGAAAGATAAGGCGTCAAAAATCGTTACACTAGTGGGAACACTTTTCAGGTTTTCAACGTCAGAAGTAATTTGTTGAGATCGCAAAGTGTGAAAGTGACTTTTAGATTGTACTATCTCAGGTACTAAAAACTTCGATTTATAGAGGAGTATACTCCACTATAATTCATGTACAAAATGGCTAATAAATTGAGTGTTTGTAAACATTTTTTTCAATAATATTTTAGATCCTCCAATAATAACTACGAAAATCAGAATTCGAACGTTGCTTTTGCATCAGAATCCCTTACAAAACCACCAACAAAAAAATCTCTGCCGTCATCTCGAAAAACGAAAAGGAGATTGTTGCCTTTTAATCTCATGACTTGGAAAATGGAAAACAAGAGACGGTGAGTGATCCATCAAAAACAAAATTCGAAAACTGCAGAAGACGTCAGTGCAGTAAGTCGCAGAGACAACCACTCATTTTTCATAATTTACTTTTATCATGTTACAAACATAAGATGTACAAACTTTTAGAATTTCGTTGGTCAGTCACAAAAGTTTTGTGTTCTCTCTCTTGTATCTGCCTGTTAATATGTACAACAGAGATTGTGAAAGTATTGCATGTCTGTCCTACCGACTCCGATCTCACAGGTCTACCCTTGCTTTCGGTACTTTTGAATAAATGTAAATAGAAATAATAATAATTATTATTATAATAATAATTACACTGTAGATAACTGCGGCTACATGCTTAAAAAGTGCCAAGAAAGTCAAAATTATAATTTACTTTTAGTTAACGAGATAAAACTTTCCCCAATGTTACCAGTAATTGTACCTCGCGGCATGAAATTTCGTCTCCCTCTCATCGTTTCGCGTCTCTCCCTGAATCGTTACCGTGGGAGACGCCAGAAGTGTGCTGGATCTGCGGTCGCTTCCGATGACTTACGTGGGTCTATGTTATTGCCTTCCGCTTACGGAGTTAGGAGAAGTGTCACAGCAGGAGCGGATCCAGCCGATTATTTTTCGGGAGGTGGGGGTATTTTTTGTATACATGTACTTTTGTAAATAATAAATGAATTTGTTATTATATTGTATATTATTTAGAGATTCACCAAATGAACCCTTTAAAGCAGGTAAACGTCGTTTTGAGATCAAAAATCGAGTAGTAGGATAAAAGAGCTCGTGCTCCGCTCATTTTTTCGGTATTCGACAACGGAAGATCTTAGAGCAAGGTTGTGTGATAACAGAAGACTTTAGAAGTAAAATATATCTAAAATAAGATGTGCGGAGATGAAATAATGCTGATATTTACACAATTAGTTCCTTTTTTTAAAAAAAATGGTTCCAAATCGGAATCGATATTTTGAGTAATGCCTCAAACAATTTTAAGATGGTATTCGAAGGAAGACAGAAATATGTGAAAAAGATAGCCTAAAATCTCTAGTTTGATATCCGTGGAAAAATAGATTGAGATGCAAAGTGACGAACGCATAAACCGAGTGTGTGGCTTGCGTGTCCCGCACGTCTCGCCTCCTCCGTCGGGCCTGGCCGCGCCGCCGCGCTGACAGAGGGCCAACAACAAACGGGCGGGTGACGCAATGGCGCAGAAGGGGAAGGGGGGCGAGGCGTTTTCGTAAATTTCACTTTACGACGCTCCTATTCGTTCGATTTGCGTGATTGTCACGGCGTTGGATTCAGCAAGCATGTCGCCATCGCGCTATAAGCCCACATTTTTGAATTTTTTCTCGGAAGTTCGAGAACTAATTTCAAATTCGAATTTTTGCTAAATTTTTGGAAAAAGGGCATCGTAGCGTCAATTCTGTATTAAAAAGGCGTCAAATGCCGTTTACAGATCGAAAATCGGACCATTGGTTCAGACGTTATCTATGAAGTAAATTCGCCTGTGATAGTGCTGCGATCTATTGAATTTTCCTACAAGTATTTTTCGGTGCATTTAGCCTTAAGAGATCGGTATCGTGCCGACATGTCTTTGGCACCAGCGCGCTTACATATTTGAAGGGTCACAAGTTTTCTTTCAAAGGGCGTCCAATTTGAATTATGCTCTTCCAAAGGAATGCCCGTGTTTCTGATGTACCTTTTTGTAGCTCACATAATGTGTTGTGTATAGAACTTAGAGGAGAACGCACGATGAACACTTAAGAGAACGGGGCACCTCCCTTTCACAAATGAGTGCTCACTCATTGTTCACTCAGTGGAAAAGATTATATTTGCGCATAAGAATCGGTAACTTATAATACACTCATTTGAATTAATTTCCTCTACAATGTCTTATTCTGGAAACCATTCGGGCACACTGATTATGCAGTACATTGCCCCACCTCATTTTCCTACCTGACACTGCAATTTTCCAGCACCATGAAAATAGACCTGTCTCCCAGAAGTACAGACACTTCTTCGCCCGCTACAGCACCTCATTTCTTTCGGATTGGGAAAGTGCTACAAGAAGGGAGGATCTATGGACACTAAAAATATAGCACGAAACATGTGGGAAGTGTGAGCATGAATTCAGGCTGCGTAATGTGAACTTTCTACGGACCTCAAATACTCTTATGATATCGTATCGAGACACTTGGGTCGCTAAGAGGAGAAGTGATTAAGTAACGCCTCCAAATGGCTGGTACAGCTACTGATGTAGCACGAAATGGATAATGTTTGATGGACACGGATTTTGCAATCATTAATTGTCACTGGTTACCTATTTCTTTCGCCTCAAAATCCAATCAGAAGTGCCCGGATGCTACTCTTTCTGTGCAGTGTACACTTATATCAGGAGTGAGGTTGTGTTACTTGGGATTCCGGGAACGGAGGCTGAGGCTACGGTACCGAAGAATTACGCGGCGAGTGACGATTCTGGGAGTTACTGGGCGTAACGAGAGAACGGGACATTTCTGTCAAGTCGCCGCGCCGGAACAGGAGACACTGGCGATAACAGCTCGGAGGATCCGAGAATGACGGGGATAGTCACGCTGCCGGTGGCAGAGATGCGAACAGTAACGGTGACGATGGATATGCCAGATGGTAGAGACGACGGTGTTGGTGACGCTGGTGGTAGTTTAGTCAAACGCGACGATGGCGATAGTAATGATGTCAAGGATGGTGACAGAACAGTTAGTGATACGGCGGTGGCATTGGCGGCGTCGGTGGTAGTGGAGGTGGCGGTGGCAGTGGAGGTGACCATGGTGGTGACATCGTCGGAGTCCGGGACGACGTAGCGTTGTCACGGTTGGTGTTGGTGTCGGCGTTGGTGTCGGCGTTGGTGTCGGCGTTGGTGTCGGCGTTGGTGTCGGCGTTGGTGTCGGCGTTGGTGTCGGCGTTGGTGTCGGCGTTGGTGTCGGCGTTGGTGTCGGCGTTGGTGTCGGCGTTGGTGTCGGCGTTGGTGTCGGCGTTGGTGTCGGCGTCGGTGTAGGCGTCGGTGTCGGCGTCGGTGTCGGCGTCGGCGTTGGTGTCGGCGTTGGTGTCGGCGTTGGTGTTGGCGTCGGTGTCGGCGTCGGTGTCGGCGTCGGTGTCGGCGTCGGTGTCGGCGTCGGTGTCGGCGTCGGTGTCGGCGTCAGCGTCGGCGTCTCCGCATCGGAGTCTCCGCATGGGGTCAGTGTCGAAGTCGGTGTTGACGATGGTGGTGGTGGTGGTGGTGGTGGTGGTGGTGCGGTGGTGGTGGTGCGGTGGTGGTGGTGCGGTGGTGGTGGTGCGGTGGTGGTGGTGCGGTGGTGGTGGTGCGGTGGTGGTGGTGCGGTGGTGGTGGTGCGGTGGTGGTGGTGCGGTGGTGGTGCGGTGGTGGTGCGGTGGTGGTGGTGCGGTGGTGGTGCGGTGGTGGTGGTGCGGTGGTGGTGGTGCGGTGGTGGTGTGGTGGTGTGGTGTGGTGATGGTGGTGTGGTGGTGGTGGTGTGGTGATGGTGGTGTGGTGGTGGTGGTGTGGTGGTGGTGGTGTGGTGGTGGTGGTGTGGTGTAGTGTAGTGTGGTGTGGTGTGTGTGTGGTGTGGTGTGGTGTGGTGTGGTGTGGTGTAGTGTGGTGTGGTGTGGTGTGGTGTGGTGTGGTGTGGTGTGGTGTGGTGTGGTGTGGTGTGGTGTGGTTGTGGCGGCGGCGGCGGCGGCGACATCAGTCCTCGGCGCAAGAGGATTCCGGCGGGCGCCCCGCATTCCTGCGCGCGGAGGCGCTGGGGCGGAGGGGCCGTAAACGCCGCGCCTGAAATTCGGGACGCGGCGCCGCGGCGCGTCGCGCGCACGTCGACAATGAATGGAGGGCCGCGTCAAGGGCGCCGACACGGGTTGTCGACCGCGCCGCGCCGCGCCGCCACTCGGCTAATACTGGACCTCCCGCCTTCCAGGTAGCCTACCAGCCACAAATACACCGCTTCACAGCAAGCGCTGCCTGCGTTCCGAAAGTGGATGCTCATCACTTCGCTACCATTTCGTCGCACGAATTTTCAATTTTGTCATTTTCCTTTTAAAATGGTTTTAGAAAAATTTTTCAAGCATATTGTTTGTGGTCTGCTGGCAGGCCTCAAAAAATATGATGTTGAGATAAATGGGTTTGAGCTTTTGGCCTTGTATTGAAATGCATCAGTCTAGCATTCATATTTCTGTCATTTGTTGGTCTAGTACTGTACTGTAAGATATGCCAAAGGTGGAGTAATCTCATTGTGCATTAACTAAGAATTCCTAATTTTTGACTCGAGCCACTATTGCAGTCTACGAGCGATATTATTAGGGATTTTGTAACATGTGAATATAAAATAAAACTTACATATAAATGTTTTTTGTTGATAGAGGCATTAACATTATCTAAATCTCAGGAAATTGGAAAGAGTGGAACCATCCGATGGCTGATTTAGTTGGATAGAACTTAACCTGAGGTTCCGAGTACTTTTTCCTGAAACGTTGTAAATGTGCCTTGGATGTGAAAGTTTCCCTAAGAGGTCGTTTGGAATAAGACAGTTTAATAAAAAAAGATATGTGTATCTCTCGGGAAATCTACTATTAATATGAGATATAAAAAAATATTCACTAACCACTACACTGAGAACTTACAAAGCCCCTAGAAGAAATAACGGAAAAGTGTATCAAAGACCTCTTGCTCGACGGGGTTTGTTTAGTATGCATTATTGTTTTAGCAATTGTTTTAAATTTACCGTGCAGAAGGCAAATAAGTTCAGAAATTTCGAACAAAGTGAGTAGACATTCCAGTAGAAATCCACCTGGGTACGTTGAACAATATTTACATCACTGAACTAAATTTAATGAGTCAGAAGCAAACTTCGAAAAGAATGACAATCCTGAAAACTTAATAACAAATCGAGAAGTGACATGCACTCGAAATCGCCTCGTGCACAATTTTCGAAGCGGAGAAAGATGCGAGATACGCTGGTAAATGGCGTTATTCCGTTGCTCGAAATGAAGCTCGAGATGTCTCTTCCATCCGCGCATATCTGATACCCGCCGACGATGAGAAAAACACAATTCCGCGAAATACGTTCGAGTGGAAGGAAATCACTTCGCAAGCGGAAATGTCCTGTGATAAAAAAAACTACCTCATTCGCTGAGTGCGCGTTCTAGAAGAACCTTTGAGAGCTGAAAGAATGGAAATTCGGTTACAAGGCAGTAGACTTGGCGGCACTTGAAGAAAAGACATACGTATTTCACATGGAGATGTTTTACAGATACTCTGCTCTTGAGAAGGGGTGGGCTGAGGAAGCTTTTCTGAGAGCAAATTGCACTCTAAAATCTTGGCAGCGTTTAAAAATGGACTGCTTTTAATCTCTGCATGGACGCCTTGTAGTACTCGTAGAGGAATGTATAATAACCACGCTGGAAATAATTTTGGATTTTAGAGAAATTAATTCTTTAAACCATTTTCGAAAACTCTTAAGATACTAACATGTGTTAGAAATATTTATGAATGCAATGAAAGGGAAAAACAGAGACATCAGTTCGTTGTAATAAGAGATGTGTGCGCTTTACCTAACGCCAGAAACGTACCAAATGATAGAGATAATAACGGTGGCATCAACTTAATGCGCCAAAATCCCATCGTGCCAAGAACTTTGAAGCCTCGATTTATCCGAAATGTTCCAAGCACAAAAAATTAAGATGCAACTCTATGAGATTCCACACAATTTAAGCACAGTAAGCGCTTATTTTTATTTTGGATTTTTCTTAGTATTATATTACTATAGATAATATAAAAGTATTGCAAAAAGTCAAATATATTAGATTAACATTTTGTCACTGAATAGACGGTTTAATGTCAAAAACATGTACATTGTATCTCCATACATGCTATATAACGCAATACATACACAACGGCCCGAGAACTTGTATATGTACACGAAAGCAAATAACACCAAAACCAAAAAAGTTAATACAGAAGAAAGTAAAAAAAATAGATATAAATTCTTACAAATCATACATACAGCAATTAACCAGTAAAAATATACTTCTTTTTTTTCACATTACATATTCTGAGTTACTTAATTTTAATAATAATGAGTAATATCTTTTCTTCAGAACTTGATTACGGAAAATATATAAAGAAGTAAAGCAGAAATGTTGCTCTGCGTGAATTAAACACGAATTTATCACCACAGAAATATCAATTAAAAGTGAAGCAACAAATGAGAAAAGTGTAAGATTATTGAATAACAGAGTAGCAATTCTTAGGTGTACTAACGATCCGAATCAAATAATCCATTTTCTATATACATTTTACACATACTACCACGTACGAGCGAAAGAGGTAAAAATATTTAAAATTCAAAGTAAAGAATGTAACAATGGACGACCCAATATGATTATAATAACAACGAAATAAGCAACTGTATCCCGTAGAGCTACAGAAATCTGGATTTTCTTTTTACCTGAGGCAAATGCTACAAAAACATGTTTACGTTTTCAGCCGGAAAGGAAAACACATTTCAAACTTTCATTCCCATTCATTTAACCTTCACAGCGACACCGTGTTTCACCTGGCTAATAGACACTTTCCTTCGCTACCAATCGCACTCATAGCTACTTTCATCGCCTACTGGCGATTACCAGAGTATGGAGAGCGGCCGCTACACAGAATAAAGCAATTGTGACATCACCCCAGAACCTACACCCACTGCAACGAAACGTTTAACAGCCAACGAGCAAGATCGACACATTAACAACGTTTCTGAAGTACAAATTACCTCCCCCTTCTCGCGTTTATAGTACGGTCTGTTCGACACATTTATAGTCTGTATCGTTCTCCGCGTCCTAGCTGCTAATAAAACGAGGCGTCTTCGCAGCTTTTCACTTCAATGTTGCGGCGAGCTCGAGAGGTTCGCGCGGTGCGGCGCGGGCCCCGTGGATTCGCCTCGCCTGCGCAGCGCCAGGGCCAAAGTGGTGTAATGCGCGCCCTCGCGATTCCCCGCGTCACGGCCCGGCGGATCGTTCAGTCGTGACGAAAGCCAACGAGCCTCTGATCGCTGCCCGCCGGCGCGAAAAGCCCAAACGCCAGGATAGGGTGGTGCAATGTAATTCGCGTGTACGTTGCATTGAGCGAGTGCCGAGTCCAACCACGTCCGACCTTTAGAAGCGATGGGGGCGAATGCTCTCGAATGGGAATTCTACCGCAAGGTACTTAAATCTCTTGAATCTTCTCATGTGTACATTCTTACTTTTATTATAAACAACTTTTGAGTTGCTATCTCCTTCGTCGTAACACCTGCGTTAGAGAATCAAGAAGAAACTTTAGAAATAAAAGTGTGTGAAATGATTAACAGTAATTATCAATTAAGAAAAGCTTTTTTTTTTAAATTTTACATTGAAAAAACAACGATTATGAAGAAAAACAACGTAGAAGAAATCTTTTCCAGTATTCAAATGTGCCTGAAGAAGCGGATCACTTGTCTCGAAATTGTAGTCTCCGCCAATAATTTGGCGTATGTAATCCACGCTCCTCAATAACAACCGTGCCAAATCATATTTCCCTCGGGTGATGGCGAGCGTTGTTCATAATTCAACAAGGCTCGAAGCTGCCTGGCAGGGATTAGCTCGCCCAATCCCCTAAGCTCCATACCGAAGATTTCCCAAACCAGAGATAACCGTTCTACACGATTACCTCAAACAAGGAAATTATTGAAATCGATTTACCGATCTCAAGCTCGCACCAATCATAACCTGTAGCAGACCGCTGCAATAGAGCGGAGTCGAACGCTTTCTGCACACAGTGACGTAAAACTTCGCCAACCGCGCCACACCCCGCTCCGCATTGCTCCGCATTGCTCCCCCGGCGCGGCACGACCTGGCAGACCACAGCCCTCTCGTCCCGCCCAAGAATGACACTCCGCCCTGCGACGGCGAGCCAAGCCACCTCTGCCACGCCCCTCTCCGCCAGCCGAAGCCTCCCTTCACACACACACACACACACACACACACACATACTACGCGTCACGAAGACATGCACATCTACGCTACACCATACCGCTCCGCTCCGCACAGCGTCATACAGAACCACGCCACACAAACCTCGCCTCGGCAAGGCACTCTCCGCCACACCATGCCACACTATGCACACCAGGACCGCGGTACCATGCCACACTATGCAGACCGCGCGCGATCTTTCCTTCCTCGTCTTTGTCCTATCCTTGCCCCCATACACACACATGCCGGGAGACCGGTAGGGAGCTTAGAGCTTGTCCTGGCTGGGGCGGTGCCCCGCAGGTGAGAGATAACTACTTGGAGAAAATTCGTTATCGCGAGAGGAAGATCGGCTCCGGATCTCACATCCAACAGCGGAAGATTACAGCCACATCCCGAAGAAAAACATGCACTACACTTGCTGGATAAATGACCTTAACAGATGGCGCACCCAGAATCACTAACCAATCAAATCAAACCACGCCAAGCCACACCACAGTGCGCCGCGCCGCGCCACGCTGCGCCTAGTCGCCCCGCCCTGACGCTGAACCTTGAACTTTTGGCGAACGCCGCGTTTTACAGGTGTGAAAGTGGCCCGTTACGTAAGCAAAAGCATATTTAAAAGGCAAATATCGGCGGCCACCCCGTCCCGCTCGACTGCGCGTGCTCCCAATCCAGGAAGAGCAGCTGAGCGCACGAGGCTGGGGGAGAAGAGCGAGAGAGAAGAGAGAGAGAGGGAGAGAACGAGAGGGAGTACCGGAAGTCCACTTGACGAAGCCGCACCCTTCTTCCGGTCGCACTAATTAGTGGAGTAGGGAAGGGTAAGGACATGGCGCCGTGTCGCGTGATGACAGCCGGTAATTCGATTGCTGTCAATGGAATAATCTTCCACTTATGGTGGGGATCCACTTTCTTTTCTTTTTCGTTGTTTCTGCTCATTCTTTTTTAATACGACCTCTGCCAAGATATTTAGCACGACAAGGAATTAACGGTAATCCTACCTGAATAAAGATAAAAACAGAGTGATCAAACGACCTACTTTAAAGTAAAAAATATGCGGCGACGAGAAAAATTCTCTGAAAGAAGAATGTGTACCATAAATGTGCGCAGCCCAAAACAAGCTACATTCCTAGGCTCCTTATTCCATTAAACGTTTTTTTATTTGCAAACGGCATATTTTACTAGTGAATTATAAAACATAAACTTAATAAATACGTTTCATTTTATGTAACACTGAAGGGTTGCCAGATGGCTTGGAGAGCCTCTTCCTCAATTCTCGCACAACAACAACTCTCGAACTTGTCACGTTAAAAAAGGGAAAATAAGAAGCTGAACTTTTTTCTGGAAATACAATTATTTATTACGTATGGCGATGGGGGCCCTTTAAAAATTTTCAGAGGGACCACGCCTTCCTGTGCACATGACTATGGTGACAACCTTTGGGCAAATATCGTTAACTAACTATATTTAATTTACACTTTGGGTGTGCCGTAACCTCACGCTTTCTGTGATGTCTTTTCTGAATATTTAACAAAAAATGTCAATTCGATTAACGTTTTTATTTTTATTTGCATTTCAGACTTACAAGATTAATTAGTAGGCATTTAGGAAGTTAATATGCAAACAATGTTTGTAAAAAACAGAAAAATTCATAAAATGAAAACATCATTACACAAATTACTACCTTCTTTAAAACATTCAAAAATTCTAATTTTTCGTACTTTGTGACTCGTAAGCCATTTTCTCATGTGGAGGTATTTTATAAAATTTGTACTGTAATTGCACTGAAACTGTAATTGTTCCGCACCCATGAAACAAACAGATCTGGATCAGTTTCCTCGAACACGGTCGCTATCCTTCCAACCCATTCGACCTCGAACACGGTACGCGCGATACCATGACAACCAAACCGGTTGTTGGGCCAATGGGAGGTCTCGTGTACGCACTGGACAAGGCTAGGTGCGATCAACCGGGTCTTTCGGCCGGGTATCTTTGCACGGCCTTGTCCCGCACGCCGCGCCGCTCCACACCGGACGAAGTCTGGCGGCGACCGGCACGCAGGGACAGCAGCCAGGGGAGGACCTCGCTTGCAGATAAACAAGGCTCTTCCCTTTGGGTCGGCTCTAGCATTTTAGGGGCGCTTCCCTCCGTTAAATCCCCAAATAATGAAAATTCTGGAAATCTCTGTACTGGTCGTTTTTGCCAGCGTTGCAGGGAACATACGAATGAACGGGAGATGTCGGGGAACGTGCACACCTAAAGAGGTTAATGTTCTCTTGGACACGTATCAATTTGTCCCTGCCAGTGACCATTATTTGCCATATTTTCGGTTTACGAATATGTCTATATTAACGCACCCATCTCCCTCTGTACTCGCATTTAAAAATCATTAAAACATCCACGAAGCGCTCCCCCCCCCCCACTCCAACGGACATGTAGGTCTCACCACCCAGCAGGGGAGGATCACCGCCGCCACTTGAGACAAACATCATTCACTGCACTAACGGGACTAATGACCATAGAAGTTGTCGTGCCCGGAAAGACCAATCAATCCACGGGTGCAGTCGCTTTTTCCGTCAAATCCCTACGTCTTCAAAGATACTTTACATCCCAAGTTTCCACTTCATTTCGTTTATTTACACATTCAACCTCATTCCCTTGATTAAATGGGTGCTCGTTTTTTTGCTTGTTTCTGTTATAAAAGTTAGCGCTTGTTTGTCAAGCACACATTCAAATACTTACATGGAGAAGGGTAATGGTAGAAAAAGGTTCAAATTAACTTTTATTTACTGATACAGCTTCACTGGAAGACAATTCATTCACACTATTAAATGTTGCATCAAGGGAAATAATAGAGTCAATCAATGAGTGAATAATGAAAAAAAGATATCTGACCCATCCTAGTGTCAATTCACAGAAAATCATGAAATATTACACTCACTTTTTAGATGAAGCTCTTGGTAATCCACTGGATTTGAAGATGGCTATTTTTGGGTGAAACGTCTTACGTGCGAGTCCTCTGGAGACGTTTTTCCGGGAATGGATAAAAAAAAGTCGTGACAAGAGGGAATCAATTAAGAGGTATGGAAAGTTGTAATGAACCAAGAAAAGAAAAAACTGCAGAAACTGGAAGGAATGTTTAAAAATGAAGGCGTAAAATGTGAAACTTAAAACAATTAAACTGAAAAGCTTAAAATGAGAGCAATCTTGAAGTGCTTCCCTCGAGAGGAACCAGCAGCTGACCGGAGGAGATACCTCTCAAATGCACGCGCTGTCCAGGTGTCGGAGGCATGAGCACCTGGTGGCCGGTGACGCTTAGGAAACCTTGTGATGAAGTCGCAATATAACAGGCGAGACATTAAGCCTTTCCGGAAGAATACATGATGCAAGGAGAATGGTATAACATTACACATCGTCACAGAAGTGAAGTCAAGAACACTCAACATGACTTCCAAAATAGTTATTTATGTACCAAGGGCGTTATAAGGGTTTTAACCATCGAGTGGCGACAAAACGCCCCACTGCCTTTGGCCCGAGATCATTAGAACTAGTTAACACTCATGGTATATACATACCTAATTTTAATTATTCAGATTTACATATTAACTAATTAAATAAACGTCAACTTGACTCGGTTTGTCTTTTCATATTTCTCTCCCGAAATTCTTCAAAAGACATGTAGCATCATTGTACTGTTTTCAGATTTCCGTCGAACCCACGAATCTCTGGATCCAGGTAAGTTGTGTATATCGAGCTCCATAATGAAGGCAATGACAAGCAATTATGTAGTTTCTGTAAAACAATAAGATTTTTTTTGAGAAAACTCTTAGAATTATCTACAATAATTTAAGGAGATATGGACAGTGCTCTTCCCTTAGAGCGAGGCGCGTCCAATAACACCTCACTTGGCCTGAATCGTGGATCTAAGCTGACTAAACGTAACGGACGGACGGACCCACGGACGGACGGACCGATTGACGGGTCGATCGAACGAACGAATCGTTTTCCGATTTAATTGAATTGTCCTCATTATGTGAACTTCTTTGGTTATTGATTTCTAATACTGAAACTTCCGCAATTTTTAAACTTCAATAAATGATTTTATTAAGGTCTTTATAGGATTATTTTACTTCACGGAATAAGTACTGAAACAATATTACCACTATCCCTAAGAGAAATCTAATAAAACACCTTCAAGCTTGCTAATCGAAAGCTCGCCACTCTTTCAATTTTCTAGTCCCTTTCCTAGTTGTCACTAGACGTAATCAAGACGTAATTGATACTATGACTTGATCAGAAGCTGTGATATGATGTGCTAATAGCTTCAAAATGATACATGAATGTGTTGCATTAGCAATGTTTAGTGTAGAACTTAAAGAATGATAACGATTTTCCTGAGTCTTCCTACAAAACAGAAAGTACTTGCACTTTATATTATCACAGCAGGTAGCGAAACTTATATGTTTTAAGGAATGGGTAACTGATATCCAAAAAGGAAATTTGTCGATGGTATGAAAATGAAAAACGTGGTTCAGACTACACGACTGATAGAGTTAAACAGAAAACGTAAACGGCGGTTGCCAAAGTGGCCTCTATGGGACCCCTGGGGTCTGTTATGGAACCCCTGGGGGTCGTATGTTCCTTTGGGAGCCTCTGCTTTAGAAAAACCGCCGTTTCATTCAACGCAAACCGGCCGGTGCCGATGGTTCGCACACGAGCGGTGCACTAGCTGAGGTTTTTTCTTCTTTTTTTTAATAATATTTTATTTTGCAATTTGTTTGGGTACAAACATTTGGCAAAATTACGTACAATTTTTTTTAATAACATGAGAGGAGTAAGGTCCATTGACCGTACTCCTAATATTACTTTTTTTCAGATTAACACACACCAAACATATTTGATAACTAAACTAACATACTAAAAATAAAAGGTGATAAGCATATATAATAATAAAACATAAAATAATATAATAATTTATAGTCAATATGTCAGGTCTAAAGTATGATATCGTTTAAGTCGTCTGGCAGTATACGGTGGCTGCGGGCGCACCGATTTCTGCACACGCGGCGGGAGCGCAGCAGGGAAGGGGGCGGGGCGAAGGGAGGACGCCACCGGCGGCCCTGGCGGTGCGCCGCTGCGTCAGGGAATTACGCCCAGAATTACGCTCTCGCCGACGCTTACCGGAAACAGCCACCGGCCTAGGTGGCTCAGGGCACCAATTGCTATCACTGCAGTTCCACCGACCGGGAGGTGCTAGGGGTCGATTCCCGATTCTGGCAGGTTTTTCCACACTAGCGAAATACGAGTTCAGCCGCAACCTGGAGGAGATATCTAGCACTCGGCTGCTCCGATCGATAGTTTTCCGTGGTTTCTCCGATCAACACCAGGCGAATGTAACAGCAGTACCCTACCAAACAGACCATGGTCCCCGCGCGATCTTTCCTTCCTATTCTGTGCCCTATCCTCGCCCCTTACTTAAACACACACATACATTTACATGCACTGTACTACCACACATGTCGGAGGACCACTCAGGAGCTTAAGAGTTCATCCCGGCTGTCTTATTAGGCAGTAATACTTGTATAGAGTGAATGGATATTAAAATAATTAAATAAAATCAAATACGTCAAGAATATGAATTGCCTTGGAGAGTAATGCAGTACTATAAAGCACAATGCAGCATTATCCTTCGATCCACCTTCCTAACCTTTCGCAGTCGGAGTTTGTTAAAATACGAAGGATGACCTATGGGCGAAGGCGAGGGGGAAAGCGAGGGCGTGAACGAGGAAAGGGCGGGACGGGGACGGCTACAACGAGTGGAAGGGAGTTGTAGGTCGGGGTGGGCAGGCAGGGACAGTTGGAGGGCGGGTGAGAGCAGAGGGGTGGAGGGTAGGGAAGAAGGCGAGGGGTGTTCGGAAGGGGGGAGGACGATGGGAGGGCGGAGAAGGCGACGGGTGGTCGGAGGGGTGGGGCGGAGGGAAAGTGGTAGGGCGAAGTGGAAGTGGAGGAGAAGTGGGAGGGGAAGCGAGAGGGCGTGAACGAGGAAAGGGCGGGAGGGGGACGGCTAGAACGAGTGGGAGGGAGTTCTAGGTCGGGGTGGGCAGGCAGGGACAGTTGGAGGGCGGGTGAGAGCAGAGGGGTGGAGGGTAGGGAAGAAGGCGAGGGGTGTTCGGAAGGGGGGAGGACGATGGGAGGGCGGAGAAGGCGACGGGTGGTCGGAGGGGTGGGGCGGAGGGAAAGTGGTAGGGCGAAGTGGAAGTGGAGGAGAAGTGGGAGGGGAAGCGAGAGGGCGTGAACGAGGAAAGGGCGGGAGGGGGACGGCTAGAACGAGTGGGAGGGAGTTGTAGGTCGGGGTGGGCAGGCAGGGACAGTTGGAGGGCGGGTGAGAGCGGAGGGGTGGAGGGTAGGGAAGGCGAGGGGTGTTCGGAAGGGGGGAGGACGATGGGAGGACGGAGGGGTGGGGCGGAGGGAAAGTGGGAGGGGAAGTGAGAGGGCGTGGGCGTGGGCGAGGGCGAGGGCGTGTGGGCGCTGGCTGCGGTCAGCACTGAGGCGCGAGCGATGGGCCCCATTCGCACATCGACCGGCGCCGCCCTTGGATTCAATCGCCCACACCCAACCGCCTCCGACGCCGGCACAATGGATGGGCGAATCAATACATGAATCGATCAGCGATGTGCGCATGACGAAAGGAAACAACTTACAAATCAGTAAGTACAAGAACTTAAAAATCTGCAACTGAAGAACCGAATGAGAAGTTAAATTAACGTACGAGAAAATAAACAAATGAATAAAAAAACATCGAATGATTCAATTAATAAAATGTAATGATTTAATAAAACGTATACATCAATAAACAAATCAAAGAACGAACAACTAAAACTTCAAACAATTTTACTGATGACTATTAAATACAAGTCGAGAGAAGATATGCTCTATCAATTCCAGAATTAAATTGACTTCCACGCTGAAATGTTCTTCAGTATATTTGCTTTGCCCCATTCAATCAGCATTTTTCGACAGGTGAATTGTGATTTATGACATTTCTCGATACACAGGGAAAGTGACATGCCATAAAAATAGTCACTCTCAGAACCGTTCAGTTGATAAACTAGGAACCTTTTATTAATACTTATTCCATAATCAACCAAGTACTGAGAGTGTACTATCTGCATTTCAACCACAAGCGACAACTTTTAAACACGTTGATATTAAAACTTTATTTTCGAGTTTTGCCAGAATGAACAGCCCTTGAACAATATAGCTCCCCTTTTTACAAACATTACTTTTATTGAGATGTGTCACGTTGTTTGAGAGTTGTTTGTATCTGTGCCTGAGTGCACGGGGCGAACATTCGTCCACATACAATGCCCAAGAACACCCCAGTAGCCTTCGCATGGCTGTAGCCTCCTCCTGGCGCGTGGGAGAACACGGCGGACTCGGAGCCTGCTGCGCCCGCGGCCAAGTTGCCTGCTCCCGCTCGCGAGCACTGCCACGGCTCGACGCGTCGCCTCGCGTCAGCGGCCGGGGCTCTTCTTATTGATTACCCGCTCGCCACCGCCCGCCTCACGGATTCCGCCTCTATCTCCAGGCGGCCGGCCGACCGTCCGCGCGAACCGCCCTCTCGCCCGCGAGCCGACAACCATTTCCACGCGGCGCGTGACGCGAGACGGGCCACGATGCGCCGCGGGCGTGTGCGGTGGGCAGTCATGTGGGGGCGGGCGGGCGGGCGAGCGAGTGCAGAGGGCCAATGCGTTGGGCGTGGGCGGAGGGCAGTGGGGTGGGGCGGGGTGAAGCGGGGCGGGGTGGGGTGGGGCGGGGCGGGCGTGGAAAACGGGGCGTGGAAGGCGGGTTGGCGGGACTGGCGTGGCATGCGGGGCAGGGCGAGTGGGGCGGGCGGGTGTGTATGCCGGGCGGGCGGGCGGGCAGTGGTGATGAGGCGGCACTTGCCAGGTGAGAGGAACATGTGTGGGCAAGTGGGAGACGGAGGAACGGTAATAACAATGGGGTAATCGGAGGTGGGAATAAGTGGAACCTCGGCAAATCGAACCATGGCAACGAGAACCTGCATGGCAGAACCGACGCGAACATGATGGCAGGGCAGTGAAGTGCATGTATACTTCGATTAAACACGAGGTCAGTTGACTCTTCGTCAGCTGCGACGCTGTCATCAAATCGGAAGCTTGGATGTCACTCTAGAGACATTCCAACTTCCGATTGGACGATAGCTTTGCAGCTGACGAAGTGTCAAAGGACTTCGTGTTTTAATCGAAGTGTAAGTGTTAGTTTGTGTTTGTGCCAGGGGAGAGGAAGAGACAGACCGAGAGATCGCGCGCGATCAGCGACCGTTTGTTAGGATACTGCTCCGGCATTCGCCTAGTGTTGATCGGAGAAACCACGGAAACGACAGACGACAGTGCGTAAGCGATCTCCAGAATCATCGTCGCGCTACCTACATATTTGGCCGGTGTCGGAAAATCACCAACGTCGGCACCCATAGTTAGGACCTTTGGCTTATCACGAAGCTTTAGATGCGTTCCAGCAGCTACATACACACCGCACGAACGTTTAAGCGCGTAGCATTAAATGCTACTACACTCCGCTTCTCCCATAGAGCGGGTTGACAGCGATGAGCGGGGGGAGGGTTATCCAACGAGGAGCTTAGTTACGACGTAATTTTAAAATTGAAACTCCGAATGGATAACTGCGTCCCGGCTGATCAAACAAACTCGCCCTATGTATAAATCGGATATTTTAGATAGTACTTCTACCTATCGCTAGTGTATGGCAATAGTAGCACAACTAACAAAATACGAATTTTGACTTAATACGCTCTCCGGAAAAGTGGAAATACAAGAAGGATGCGTTTCAATAAAAGGTAAAACACTTAAATTTGTATCACACCTTATTTTTGAGTTTTGCCACCAGCCCGCGAACGATACGACTGACTCATTTTTCTAAAAACATTCTGACGGGAAAATGATAAAATTGAAAATTCGAGCGACGAAATGGTAGTGTAGTGTAGAGCATTCACTTGAGGAACGCAGGCAGTGCTTGCTGTACAGCAATGTATATGTGAATACAAGGTGAAAACTACGAACTCATGAATCTCAACACCTGTCTTTTTGAGTTGTGCCAGCAATTGCCGCCCACGAACGATATACCCGCGGCCGTGAATAAAAGCGAGCGAAAGTTCCGCTGGCGGAGCGGCGGGCGAAGCGCCCTGGCTCGTGCGGTGAGGTGTGAGGGGCGAAGCGCCCGCAGCGGGCGCTGGCAGAGGGGGCGTGGCGGGGGCGGGGGCGGAGGAGGGGGCGGGGCGCGCGCCGCGCCGCGCAGCGGACTGCCCGCGGCGCAATGACGTAACTGGCCAAGACCGCTCGCTGCCGCTGCGAGGCAGCGCGAAGACTCCGGCATCACCGGAACTTCTCTTCCAACGCGTACCTACAAGTGGAGAGCACTCCCCGTCCCACAAAGACAAGAGTTTTGTTGGTGCAATTTTATTCACTTCGTTAATATGTTGCAAGTACCAAGTGGATAAATCTGTTTAATTAGCCAATTAGAGGATATCATTCCTTCTCAATATATACATTTTAATTTAATTATATCCAAAGGAGTTCTTCCATTGCGAGTTTTTTTTTATAATTTCAAACTAAAAATTCTTATATTTACAATTTGATTCAATGTTAAGAGTAGCCGGCACATATGTCTGATGGTGTGGATGCAGCTGTATGGATGAAAATGAACGAATCATTCCGATTTTCACCCGGGTAATGTTGGAACTATCCACAGACTAATGTAAGATCATTCCCCGAGTGCGATACGGCATGTATGTTTGCGGTAAGTATTGTGGCATATACATGTGTTGGAAATAATGAGTTGCGCAGACTCAATTTTGTTTTACGTAAAGCGGGAAAACCGAAGGCCGGGGCCCGGAGCTGGAAGTCTCGTCGCCAACCCGGAAATTGGTAGCGAGCGGGTAGCGTGAGGCATATAGTGTGCCTAGGTTCGGTGGAATCACATAAATACAAATTTACGTCTAACACAGAGGCATTCGAAACTACGCGAACGCAACGTGTCTCTCATTAGCCTTAGCAATTTCATAAACATCCTGATCCCTGTTTATCTGCTAATCCACACCACCGTTACGTACTTCTACCTTAACCACCTCGTGATGGTTAATGTCAACTTCATCCGGATTACGTATAAAGTATGCTTCGAATCTGTTCCTATAACCGACTGCCCATTTTGTTTAACGTGAGCATTATCCCGCTAATTCTCGAATTAGCCAGAGTCATTAACACTATTCAACCTTCCTAGTTTAAATATTTCTGAAAGTGTCTGTTGGATACCTCATCACACTAAACACTAGTAAATAATCGGAAGAACACTTAAGTAATGCAGTCTGTAATAAAGTAATACTCGTCAGACTACTTAAGTTCCTAATAGAAGTGACACTCCCGAGTAAAAAACCTCTTCAGGAAAAATGACTGCCGAGACAAGAGACAGACATTAAACATATGGGAAGAAGCTTTTTCTTTATCTCCGTGGAAGTATAGTTGGAAAGGCAAGTCTGACCTCATAACTATTTAATAAGAACCAACGACCGTTTTAGAAAAATGATTTCTTGTCAGTACATCTCTCCCTCCAGATTTCTTCATTTCCATAAGCCAGAAGTTTTAATTTTCACAACTGCCAATAAAGTAATGAAAGATAAAAAATAGTTCATCATAAATTTTGTACGCGGAATAAAATCATTTCTAAGTAGCAATAAATCTGTCCCTTTTGTCAGCGCGAGATTTATCACGAAAAATGAAAAGCTACGACATCCCATCCATTCTTCTTCTGTGAATGGCCGTAAGAAGACGACCTCACACCCACAACGTCTCAAAGATGGCTACCTTCCAAGAGCCCTGTCTTACCGCATCGCACTAACCCTGCCTCGCCACGCACAAATTGTGTCGTAATACGAAGCGAGCTTAATGACGGAGGAACAACAACGCATCTGGAGAAATTATATATATATATATATATATATATATATATATATATATATATATATATATATATATATATATAATGTTCGTTTTCTCAACATTCACCCTACGTTTTTTAAAATCTTGCCATTAATTCCCATCGTTACTCTTCTCACACCTCCCCCATCTTGTCCCTCGCTTGCCGTTCTTGTTTTGATCCATATCATTTGCAACGTATTCTATATAGAGGATAAATTGCATTCAGAATAATCTGCCTTAAAAATTCTATGTATGAAGGCAAAATTTGCAAACTATTCTAAGTGCTGTTTTATCAAGATGCACTACATATGGCAAATATTTTTGTAAGTTTATTGGGGAGCGAGCAGCTACAAATATCCAGGATATAATGCATTTCCTGAAGAAATCCTGAACAATAGTATATTGTGTCATAACGCTGAAGTTAAATCTTACCGTATGAGATAAAAGAAATAAGGAAAAAAGTATGGTTTCCGATTGTCAAATGTGCCTCGAAATAACTTCTCACCCCACCGCTCCAAAGGATAGGAACTTGTTGCAGAAGGATGGCTTGCTGCCAACGGGACATTATCGTGATTACAGAAGTGAAACACATTTTGAACGACGCGAAGCAAACGCATTAAAATCCACTCCATCTTGGCGCGCTGGAGCAAAAATTAACGGCAGGAACACGGGAAATGGCGAGAAAAATTTAATGATGAAGTTGCCTAATTTGAACCGAACCCTGAATGATTAACTTTTACTCAGACTCCATGCTCCGTTCCTCGAGTAGCAAAACAAACGGTACCGCTAAATGGTGGTGATGGATACCGGGGTGAGGGGATACTGGTGATTCTAGTGGCGATGCTAGTGGTGGTGGTGGTGGTGGTGGTGATGGTGACGGTGGTGGTGATGGTGACGGTGGTGGTGGTGGTGGTGGTCAGGTGATGGTGGTGAAGGTCGTGGACGTGGAGTGGTGACAGTTAACGAGCTGATGGTGGTGACAGTGGCAGTAAAGGCGGCTGAATGCTGGCAGGAATTATTGCGGGGATGCTGGTCAAGTAGTGATAAGAACTGTAGGGAAAGTGGAAGTGGAGGTGGCAGTAATATTGGAAACTGTGGAGCTGGCTTCGTTGGTAATAGCGGTGCTGGCGATATTGGCGGAACAGTCAGTAATGGTGGCGGTTATGGCGATGGTGGCGGCGACGGCTGTGGGAGCGGGATTGTTGGCGGTGGGGGTGACGAAGGTTGTGATGGTGTTGCCTGCGGAAGTGGCGGCAGGGATGGCAATTGTGGTGGTGGTGGTGGTGGTGGTGGTGAGTAGTGGAAGTGGTGGAAGTGGGGTAGAAGGGGCGGTGGTAGTGGGGTGGTGGTAGTGCTGGTAATGGCGGTGGTAATGGTGGTGGCATTGGCGGTGGCGCCGGTGATGGTAGCGGCGATGGTGTTGTGGCAGCAGCACCGGTTACGGGTGGCTGCGTCGCCGGCAGACAAGACGCTAGCGGCGCGACACGGAGAGGGGGAGGAGAGTCCCGGCGTCCGACACGTACGAAACGCGGAACAAGATGAAGTGCGACGCCCACCGCCGCGTCGTCCGGCGTCCAACGACCCCCGGGGCGTGCGTCGCGTCGCGTCGCGTCGCGCGCGCACGCGCCTTATCTCCGGCGCACGCCCCGCATACACAAGCGACGCACGGAGACGCCCTCCCCCCCCCGCCACGCCGTCACCTGCGCCGCCTCTCGACGCGTACACCGAGAGCACGCGCTCTGGCACGAGTTGCTGCAAATTGTGTATCTCAAGTAAAAATACGTCATTCTATGTTAGAATATAAAATTATAATATTTAGTGAGAATACTGAAATATGTATAATTATAGACAGTAAGTGCCGAAACTGGATTTCCGAGATAATTAAGAAAAACTGTGCTCGGGAGAGTTGGCTGATGCGCGGTGTAATGACCACAATTTGAACCTCTAAGAATGGGAATTCCAGATGGCACATTTTACACAGAGTTGCGCTCGACACTTAACATAATTTTTAGCACAAAATGCAATTTTTCACATTTTATCACTTCGCCCGGGTTTTATTAATGCTCCACAATTGATTTTAACAGATGAGGTAATAAATAAGGTATTGACTTAGAAATGTAGGTAAACTAGTTAAGGTAATCCTACTTACAATATCATACAGAGTCCATTGTAACTATTGAAAACATATTTAGTTTAATAGTTATACTTCGTGATGAATGGAATGATGACATTGGGGAAACTAAGTTATGACTAGCATATATAATCATCTTCGATAAGTAATGCAAATTTACATTTACCACACTTGTTTTCTAAGCAACGCATTCCGCATGATACCAGTGCATACGTAAGATGCTTCGAAGAGCCGGCTGCCCATTTAATTTGCAACGGCTCGCTCAACAATTTGATTCACAACAGTCAAACATATGTATCCTTTGCATGTATCCGAAGATTTCGACCACACTTTGTACGTGAAGAAAAATACGAGAAATATGCAAGAAATTAGACACAGATGAGGACGAATGTTGCGAGGTGAACAAACGGAAGAATAACACGAATAAAAGAGGGATTAAAAAGCACCAGAGAAGAAAAATAATAAAAGAAGGATAAAAAGTGAAAAAGAAGATTAAAAGGTAGAAATAGTATATATGAAAAAGATAAAAAGACGAAAAAGATAAAAAAGAAGAAAAATTCGAAAAATTCGACCAACAGTACAAACGTTAAAAACTGTATCATTTGATCTAACGTGAAACGAATAGCATCGTTCGCGGTGAACTGAAGCAAATCCTTCCGTGTGTGGTTGGGCCCCATGCAGCACGAGGCAGACAGTTCGTGGGGCGCCCCCGCCCCCGCCGTCAATCTCGGCGGCGCAGGTCAGCCCCTCTGGGCGTTCGCCGCCCCCTCTCTCGCAGGGAACAGCGCGCGGCGCACGGCTTCGTACGGCTTCTGCTGCGGGGTCGATACTCCGGCAAATACGAAGGCACGCTATTGCTGGCCGCGCGCTCGCGACTTCTCACCCCTTTTCACCCCACCTACGACCCCGTTCCCGCGCCTGCCTCCGCGCCCTCACCCACGCCCGCCCCGCGCCCACCTCCGCGCCCGCCCCGCACCCGCCCCGCGCCCGCCACGCACCCACGCCCGCCCCCCGCCCACCCCGCGCCCGCCCAGCGCCCGCTCCGCACCCGCCCCGCGCCCGCGCCCAGCGCCCGCACCGCACCCGACCCGCTTCCGCCCCGCGTCCGCCCAGCTCCCGCGCCCGCCCCTCGCCCGCTCCCGCACCCGACCTGCACCCGCCCCGCGCTCGCCCCGCGCTCGCCCGCGCCCCGCCCCGCGCCCGCCCACCCCCGCGCCCGACCGCCCCCGCGCCCGCTGCCGCAACGCGACCCGTCCCCTTCCTGCCCCCGTCCCGCTTCCATGATCCCACCCGTTCTTCCGCTCCTGGCCCGTCCTCGCGTCAGTTCCGCCACTGGAGGCCAACTTTTAATTCTGCATGAGCAGGCGAAGGTATTTCTATGCTTCATTAAAACTCCTTACAGTTTGTAAATTAACAAATGAAATATCGATGCATCGAATTTTAAGAGGAACATGTTCCAATTATCGAGTAGTTATAAACAAGCTAGCAAGACCTCCAACTACAAACTTATGAGAAAAGAAAAGAAGAAACAAATCGAGACATTGAGGAATTTGGGCGATTTTGGCTGCTTGGCATCATTCAATAATCTGAAATATCCGAAAAAATCACTTTCACATAAAACGAACTGAAACTCGGATAAAACAGTTAATTTCTAGTTCTGATGAAATAATTTCATTCTCCTACACAAACTCGTACTTTTGAAATAAATTAATCTAGTCATTAATTGAGATTATAATGTAGAACTGGACTGTCCAAACTTCACGTTTCCCTGAAGGTCAGTCTTTAAAAAATCTGTATTTTATTGCGTGACATGATCATATCAACTTTCCATAATTACACCGTCGCTTAGAAACGAATTTATCACACCCCACTGTTCATGTTCGAGAGCCGTTGTGCGTTAAATGCGATATCACGAGCCAGTATTGTACATTAATGCATACAGCGTGGTTAATGCTCAGAAAAGGCAGCCACAAATCACATCGCTTTGCATTTGCACAGCTAGAAACCTCACAGCAGCCATATAACTACTCTAACAATCGAATAACAGATTAAAAAATTGTTCGTAAATGTATTGAAACATTTCCATCTTTTTTACATAGTCAATTAATGATATACGTAAACATTCGAAGTTTCTTTAGTAAAGATGAAAACATATCAATAATCTAAAAATCATTATTTACTCGTATATCAGTGTAAGTAAATTATATGTCAGGATGTTTTCATTTTTTCTAAAGAGTCGTTTGATGATATATTACATAATAATCCTTAAACTCGTCTGAGAAAACATGACACGTGAACAACTTTGGATTAACACGTCATTAATTCTCCACTAGCCACACGTGTCCATCGATGGCCTGTTAAATGCGTATGTCCGTATCCGCCTCAGTTCAGCACTAGGGAGATAAGGCCTCGTATTCAAAACGTTGGGGCATGAATCACCGGTGAATTTTATACCCCGAATGTCAGAAAAACACACTCCGTGTGGTGGACATGCCCTGCGACCCGGCGATAAGCCACGGAGTGGCTGAACGCGGGAAGCTGCAGCTGCCCTTACTCTGAACAATTTCTGCAATACTCGCGTGCAGCCCAAGTCAATTGTACAACTTCTTGATTATTATGAATATTAACAATATGTCAGTTAGTCTACAACTTTCTCTAACAAATATTATTAGAATTATTTGAATAAATTTGCTGTGTATTCCTGATTACCACGTTAGTGTCAAATGAAAACACTATAAACTCGCCCACTTAAAAATAGAAAGAAATAAAGACATACAAGGGGCAATGTATGTTACGGAATACACGAAAGTTTGAAGCGTTGCAATTCCACGTGAAATTCTAACTGATGTGTAGAAATTAAAGAAAACATTCTCCCCACAAGAGTTTTTCATAAATGTTAACTATAAATGCTTTTCATCATATTCTCACCTCATAAATCCATTGAAATAAGTAATTGTACTCATTTATTTCTATACTATGGACTAAAACACTGATATAATTGCTGTTTGGTTTTGCGCGAGACGCAATGTGTATAAAAAAATTAATTAAAGAAATGATACTGCACAATATTTCGTTCGTAATTTAAACAATTGTAAAGATGTCCCTCAATTCCAAACGTTGTGGTATTGCAATTCGAAATTCTTCCCGCATCCCGCCTCTTTCGTGAGTGACTAAGGACACTTACGAAAAAAAAATTCTCCTCGAGACCGAATAAGGAGCCAGGATCAAAAGCTGGGATAACATTTTTCGACCCTTCTAACCTGTCTCCTCTCCACCCAGAATATATATCTCGCCCTTCGAAACTAATAATAACTCCGGCTGCGCCATCCACCGCAGGGGGCGTCGGACGCGAATTGACTTATCCCCGCGCCGCGCGAGGGGCGGCGCGTGACGTCACGGCGAGGGTTGCAGCGTCGCCGCGCCGCGAGAGGGCGGGCGGGCGTCCGCCGAACAATGACGACGCGCCGTAGGGGGCCAGCGAACGAGATGACGGAGGCAGAGAGAGAGAGAGAGAGAGAGAGAAAGAGAGAGAGAGGTTGCGATACCTCATTTGGTATCGATGCCAACAAAATTTGTTCTCGGTTCACCATTTTCAAGTTCACACAAAAGGTATAAATGCATTCTTGGGACCATTTGAAGACTGCCTATTGTATTTATAAAAACAGGTATACTGCTGTAATTCAAATTTATTTTTTATAAAGGATCTTTTATATTCCAATGAAATAGCGCGGATCACGCTGTCGTTTCGGAACAGGTGGTCTGGATGATAGGTCCGGACGACAGGTCCGGACAACAAGTCCGGACGACAGGTCCGGACAACAAGTCCGGACGACAGGTCCGGACGACAGGTCCGGACGACAGGTTCGGACGACAGGTCCGGACGACAGGTCCGGACGACAGGTACGGACGACAGGTCCGGACGACAGGTACGGACGGCAGGTCCGGACGGCAGGTCCGGACGACAGGTCTGGGCGACAGGTCTGGGCGACAGGTCTGGGCGACAGGTCAGGACGGCAGGCGGGAGGGGAGGCGCCCCCACAACGCCGGCGCGCTGGAGGGGCGTGGGGTCGGCGGTGGCGCCGAGACGCCCGCGGCGCCCGCTGCTCCCTCGCTGTCGCGGCTCAGGGGCGAGGGAGGCTGCACGGGGCCTGAATCACGCGCTTAATCCGCACAGTGGACGCGCATTGCTTCTAGGCAATACTAATCGGAATTATAGCAGGGACAAAGAATAAAAATTTCCTTTTAATATAAGGTAATTCGGTTATAGAAGTAGCCTCCACATCAAATCTTCCCAGAATGTTCACACTCCTCTTTTACCTCATGGAAAACTAAGTCCATTATTTTTGACAATTTTTCGTATTCAGTATTAATGGACGCTATTTTTTATTAATATACAAAGTGAATCCAGCGAAGTCTAATTTTGATTTTAGTTCATAATCTACACATTACATTCAGAGTACATTCATTTATATATATATATATATATATATATATATATATATATATGTGTGTGTGTGTGTGTGTGTGTGTGTGTGTGTGTGTGTGTGTGTGTGTGTGTGGGTAGGTGGGTGGGTGTGGGTGGAATGTGTGTCGCACGTAGACGCAAAAACTAATTGACCGATTTCTCGGAAATTTAACACTTTGTTCTTATTAGCAATGAGCTTGTTTAAAAAGTGGTTAGGATAGGGGGCGTTAATGATTAATTCGTTTATAACGACTCACGCGCCCCTGAACTCTACGCAACCCGCCGCACAGTCTAGCATTAAGCGTCTCACTGCATACTAGTATTCTGCCCCTGCGTTTGTGAAATATTGGCCGAAATTATTACTTGATTCTCGAACAAGTAAATCAAATCTTTCCAACATAGTGTCAAATGCGAACGCAAGACTGAATTTTAGTGCGAACGTTTTAACAATAGGATACTTGACAACCATTTCCAAACGAGGACATAGAACAAATCCATACTTGCGAGTGAGTCTTTTATTTATTACAATTTGTGCACAGTGTAGCGTAAAACGAGATTAACAATCACGTGACCAGTAATGTGTAATGTTGACATGTAACACGCAGCAATAACGAAGCATTGCCACTAGTTGAATAATATTTGTCGACCTTTACAGTGTATCACTAGGCAATATTCTACTTTCAACGACGCAAATTAAAACAAATTAACGCTCTTCACGACTCTTCAAGTTTGAATCGGCGATCACGTTTTAGCCGAGATCCTCTTTTCCTTCACACCTGTACTCTTCATGCCTTACAGCAGGCAGTCAATAGAAGCAGAAATACAACTATTAACAGAGAGTTTACAGTAAATCTTCTTCTCTTAGGGTATCATAAACTGGAGTTAAAAAGAATTATCTAAGTAACACAGAGCCCTTTGGAATCTGGTGAACAATACAGCATAGATAATGACGAAACATTACGTTAAAACCATTGTCATTGCTTTACAAAGTATCAGTATTGATATGGTAATTCAAACTCTGTCATAAATTATAATTTTCAAGTAATGAAAATTGTAATTTGCATATACCTGTTAATTTTAAATCATTAAATATTTATCCTACGTACCTATTTAATTGACGAGTTTTACAAATATAGAATGCCACTCTTTCAGAGTACGCGTAGTAACTGATCAAGCAGAGCTCTGTGCGTGGGGGTGAAAAACACATGTACGAGGAAATAGAGGTAGATAGGAGCTGGAAAGAACTTTTCTTATCGGGGCCTTATTGGACGTGATCATGACAATGAACTTGCTATGCGATCGACAATCGCGTCCCTGCTTCCTCTCTGGTTGATTACTTGCGAGTCATGCGTTCAAGAAGCATATTATGTCATCGACGATAGATTTTTTGATAGACGTTTAATAATAGATATAATTAAGATCGTGTGTAATAAAACATGTATGCAACACCAAACGCCTTCAAAAATGTCCTTCATATTTACCTCCTTGTTATCACGTAGGTTTTCAAGAATTTATTCCCTGACACGGCATGCAATCTTGAAAGTCGTATGCGCGCCGTGGTTTGGTATAAATGAATTGAATCGGTTTTCTAGAATTCCAACGAGGCGATTAGGAACTTTTCGAAAATTGAAAGCCGCCACCTATTCTGAATGAAGACGACATAAAAAACGAATTTACCGGGACCTTATTGTAAAGAAAGACCAGAAAAAGGGATCCATTCAGGAAATAGCCGAGAAATCGGGACGGAACATGCGATATTGAGCCGAGCTCCAAAATTCAAAGCGTATTTTCAATTTGCGGAGGAACCATTCTGCATTCCACGTCAGATCCCATAAAAGCTAAGGTTCGACCTAGATAAAAAAGTAACACTATTTCCAGTAGTTTATGGAATTTGGCATACTAAGAGGCAAGTGTAAGGGCAACCCCATATGGTCTCTGGCTATCACCTTCCCGTCATCATTCCATTTCGTCCTCTCCTGACAAGGGCGTCATGCCGGAATCGATTTCATAGTTCGACTGCTCCACATAGTGGTTACCCTGATCACTTCCAGGCAAATACCCGATCAGCACCCTCAACGGGTACCTCAGAACGGGTCACAATCGTTTCTTTGTATCTCTTTCCCATCATCCCATCTCGACCAATCCGAACTGGTTCGCCCATGGGGGAGAACGTCCACTCGTAATCTACTCCCAGTATAAGCCGACGGGGATCCAATGCTACACGCCGGCTAGCCCTCGCTGGACTAGCGCTCGGGAAAAGAAAATAAAGATGGCTTATGGCCTTCTAGATCAGCTTGACGACCCACTGTGCCCCCCTCCCGATCTCCGATCGCCGCCGAGGCAGAAATACGATCCTCATCAAAAGAATGGCGACCGCGTCCTTCCGGACCCCGGCACGACGCAGCAGAGGGGGACTTCGATCCGATATCTGAATATAGGAGACGCGCGGCTGTATCGTTAAATACAGCGCCCGTACTCGCGATCCCCCCCTCTCTCCTCTAATAACGGAAATCTCCGGGCGGCAGATAGCCGCACTCTCGAGACGGAAAGAGGGAGTCGGAGGCGAGCAGAGAATAGAGAGATCCGTGTGGAGAGAAAGGAGAGGACGGGGCGGGGGAGAGGCGCGGCAGGACGAAATTTCCTGGAAACATCTGGACCCGAAAGACTCTCCTGGTCCGAGATACGGGAGACAATATGGACGCCCCATCGAGGTCATAATGGTCGCGGAAGAATAGGGCTGGAGATAAGGGCGAGGGGTGCACTGCAGTTGAATCTCCAGCGCGAGGAGGGAGGGGGGACACTGCGAGAGGATTTCGCGGCGCGTGTCTCCGCCGGCCGTAGACGCGGAAAAGGAGAAGCGATTAAGTTGATTAATGGCGACGTCCCTGCGCTCGCGACAGATAAGGCGTCTTGTGTGAAGAGCTGCCTTTGGATTCGTCGCAAAAACGAGACGCAGGGGATACGGCGGAGATCGCATCGCTGGCTGACGTGCTGTTATCAATCGGCACTGTTGTCGCTCCCGTTCCTCAAAGGGATATTCAGATGCGCTGCTTGCGACCGATAACGCTGTGTGCTCACAATATTTTTGTGTCACTCAGAATCACAAGCTACTTAAGGGGGCGTGGTCGATAGGTGCAGAGGCACCGAATATCTTGCCGCTACAGCATAAACATCAGTGAAAAATAATTACGAAAACTCAAAATTAAAATTTATAATTCTTCATACTTTACTACTTTATGTTTAGTATTTTTTAAAATTTTGATTAATTTTTGTAGTTAGTTTGGCAGTTGTACATATTATTTTACTATATTGCTCTAAATTATTTTCCAAGGCAGCGCCATTTCCTTTTATTTCTTGCATCATTCTGTCTTCTTTCAAGAAACGAAAACCGCAATAAATAAAAATCCATATCAGAGAATGCTGACTGGAATTATATCTTCATTGAAGACATTCCATTAGTCTGATACGCTTTTAGAGTATCTTGGTGAAAAAGTTATCTTTTCGAAGTCACCATCATAAAACGTACGAAATAATCTTTCGCGTCATTTTTCACGACACAGATTCGCATCTCTTCGCGTCGTATGCCAGTCAGTCCCTGAAGAACGTTGCTTTCCATTCACGAGGGACAATTCCTGATGACACACTCAATAGCAGGAGACTGCGTAGGTTAGCAGTTCACTCCAATGAATGAGAATATTTTTTATCTAAGTCCGTCTGAAATTTCGTCCGAGCATGACAGAATAATGATCCGCATAATTTCGCGATAAATGGGTATAGCAATCTCATATCAGCAACTGTGAAGTCTCTCTTTGCCAACAGTATTTCTATGAATATTTATGGAACAGCGGCTTTTTAATCACTTCATTACTTCAATGGAGTGGACTAATGCGTGGGCGCATATCGAATTTGTCTCATGAACATTGAAAGCTCTTGTATTTACCACAAAACATGTTTTATTTCTATTTCAATTGCTTTACCGGATATTAAGAAAATTATGTAATAGAGCGTGAATTAATTGACATGTCGAAGATGACAAATCTTCTCACCCAAAAACTGAATATAAACTGATATTGATCATTTCTCTAGAATCACGTACTATTAAATCATGTCCCTAAACTGCAGTTTACGAACTGAACAGACATCCGTGACAATTTCAGTTTATTTGATCTTTCAAAACGGAAGTATTTATTTACCAACAAATCCACTTAGTTCCCTCTACTCACCCAGCGTTGTGACGGTTACATTTTATCTCCACAAACATTCGATAAGATTAAGCAATGCTATCTTTAACTCTTACAATACTTATTTCTATTTTAAGAACGTACAAGGAATATTTTGTAGTAAATCGAAGCTTGGCGTGGTAGCGTTCGCAATTGCGAATCCGAAAATAAATCTTCTTACATCTAGGTCCCAGGTTCCAGTATCGACGGTGTTGGGTTTTCGATACAGGTAACTCGCTGAGTTTAATTCTTTTGATACATATAATTGTTTTGTTTTTTTTATTTCAAATAATTTTAAAAAATCGTTAAAGCATTTAAATGAGTTTTTATGGGAGCTTCAAGCTTTTTTTACATATTTCAAAAACCGGGTGGGCTTTTTGGGGCGGGAAAAACGTAACTAACCCTAATTGTAACGGATTCAGGAGTAAATCAAACACCGTGTTTTACGGTGGGGTGTGTGATAAATCAGAGTGCACAGCAGGCAGCTGAAACCTCACAGTAAGTCGCAAAGACTACTTGGTAAAGAAACTGATCAACAACCTCGAATCCACTTCACAATGAAAACCGAAACAAATTTCTTGGCGTTCACTCATGGACCCTCTTCATCACCTCCCTATTGCGGGCTCATTGCTCATCGAATTACCCGGCTATTCTCCCCAAACGGTCCGCTACCGCCCCCGAATGTTGCATCAAGAACCCGCGCGATTCTTCGTAACTTCGCGGCGGCGAGCGAGCGCGCAGCGGCGGCGGCGGCGGCGGCGAGGCGCAAGGCGCACGCAGCGGTGGCCTTCGGGTCCCACGTTCGAGGCCCGGCGGCGACCGGCCAGGCCAGGCCAGGCCCGGCCCGCCGCCGCCGACCCCGGGCTGCCGCGCCTCCGCCTGCGCCTCCGCCCGCCCCGCGATGCGCCAAGGTGACCGGCGCGGAGGGCCCCCACCCCCCACCACCGACGCCCGCAGCCCGCCGCCGCCGCTCCGAAAATCGGCGCACGTTCAGAGGGGCTTTGCACAGCGAGAACCACAATACTGTATATTTGAATGCGTGTTTAGTAATTTTCGGGGGCGTCAACTTGATAGGTCATTAGCCCCGCGAGTGTAAGTAGTTGTTGTTGAATGAGGGAGATGGTGATGTTCCACCCCCGCTGCAACGTAAGATCCGGCGCCGACCTAAACATCCGTTAACAGGTTCCCCCCCCTCAACTAACCTCCCAGCGGGGCGCTGCTTCTGGCCGCCTGTCTTGTGTGGTAGAGTACTGCATGTGGAGGAGGTGATACAAAGATGAGGAAGGGCGCGGTTCGTGCCCCATTTGTTAGGGAACAGTCCACATACACGATACGAACCCAGTTTTGAGTCTCTGCACATGTACGATCTCTCAACGTCACGATAAGAGTTAAATAGCAAATCGACACTCCACCAAAATTAACAGGTGAAATCGCGTGACTTGTATAGTGTACAATGCAAGTCACGTGATCCCGATGTATAGAATTTGTTCCAAACTGTGGTGGAAGAGTATGCACAAACCATGGCGCAATTTAAATTTTGTAGAGCGCTTTAATCCACCAATTGTGAATCAATAGGATGAGGTATTATGAGAATTCAGCCTCAGCAATACACATTCCCGTCATAATTCGAAAGTACTTCCATTAACTCAGTCTTAGTACGAAAACGTTGTGGAAAAAACTCTTATAACACTTGAAACTATACGTCACGAGGCTGCCTACAACGTATCGTTGATCGTCATATCGTTGATACATCATATGTCATACGCTAGACAAAAACTCCCAAATGCAACACAAAACTAAGTCAAAGGATGCCACAATACCAAAAGAACCGTTCAAAACCGTTTTAACATTGCGAATTTACTTTCGAGTTAACATGATAGACAGTATTTGAGGAGTAAAGATCAAGAAATTAACTCAAAAACACAATAGAATGCATATTAAAATTGTCATACCACATGATTTACAATTTCCAGATGTGATCATTATACAAAATATTCAAATTCAATATTCGATACAGTATAATTTTTGTTTTCATTCAAAGATAATGAATTAGAATGTTTAAGAATTGACCCTAAATTAAATTGAAATAAAATGTGAAGTTAAAACAATTTGAAGAGCTGTTCCTTCGAATCTGCTGTGACTCCACTAGTTTTGACGACTGCTATGAGGATGCCTGTTTCTTATAGGCGCCATTCGAAAGTGCAAGCACCAAGTAATACGGAAGTCGTAGTAGAAACAAACAAGATCAAAAAGCCTCAATCATAATCGTGATTTCTTAGGGGAAAAGTATTGACACCTTTACACCTTTTTCCCGTAGTCACAATACTCACAAAAATGAAGGAAGCGACATTTTCTGTGTATCCACCTGCCTTCATTTAAGTTAGAGATTGCGCCATTCTCTCTGTAATTTTTATTTCTACAACAAATGAGAAGTTGGATCTTACAAACGAGCGGACGGTCCACCGGTTTATCCCCTACTCTGAGGAAAGGCCTTGCTACAGATTTGCATAGCTCTCCTTCCGTAGAACGAACAAAAATGTCCTCAGCCAGAGTCGAACCAGCAAACCATTACACAGCTGGAACCGGTATCACAGACCACTAAGGTCGGTATACAATACCACATTGGGTCACCAATTATTATTGCTTACACTGAAAGTAACAACGTTCAACAATGTTTTTTGAAAGTTGCAGATAAACCACGGCCGGGCGTAGCCTAGAATAAAGAAGTGGATGACTACGTATCCTCTAGGCCTCGTTTTCCATTAAACTTAATTATTTACCATAAAACTGCACTAAAAATAAATAAAATATCGTACAAGGATAATGCAATTATAACTTTCATGATAGAAATAGTAAATAAAATTGATTTTACACTTTATGTTGATAAAGTTATGATGATATCTGTTGAACTATTACTTGTCAGATGGTTTGGCCCCTCTTCCCCACAATGTATCCATTCCCCAAATTATCAGCTTAAAAAGGAGAAAATAAGGAATGTATCGTGTTTACGGAAATAAAACGTTTTATTAAGGAGGAATAGAGACACCCCTTTCGAAATTTCAGCGGAGGGGGCATGTTTCCCCAGCCAACCTATTCCTCGTACGCACGCGTATAAGACGCATGTCTTTCTATTATCAATACGCTAAAAGTGCGTATTACAATTATAATTCCCGCACTTACTTTTCAAACTCACAAACAAGTACCTAAATCCAGTTTAAAGTACTCTATTTCAGCACAAACTATACATCGCGACATTTTGTATACTAAATACAGATAGTGATCCCTTAAATAATCCGCAATAATAGAACCTATATCTTCAGAATTTCCGGAGAATTAAAGAAAGCAAGACGATACAAAACTACGTTGATATGGCACTGCTCGCCCTAGTCGCGTTCCCTACGCATGAACACCCAACCCGCAACAGACGCACGGCAATTTGACCTTGAGATTCAAAGCACGCACCCGAGATTCAATGAAATACCGAAGGAGACTGGAATAACCTAACAGCTTCGACGACGAACGGTGGGACGTAAGCTACACACCTTATTTTCATCTCTAGTAAACGTTTCCCTGGCAAATGTGGATATTCAGAAGAAAAGCATAAAATCATATGAATCATCAACAGTTCTTTAAATTGTAATGTAGCTCATTTATCTATCAAGTTGGTAGTATCAACAAAAGTATAGAAATGTGTATTACTAGCTTTTTTTTTTGTAAATGAATCTATCAATAGTTCATAAAAGTTGGACTAATTCGATTTGAAATGTCATATATTATCATATGGTGAGTATCATATGGTAAATGGTTCAGAATTCGTGAGGATCTTTTTCGTAGTATCGTTACTTTATTGACGTGTATAGGAAGAACTGATTTTCTTTTTGACATCGTTTCCTCAAAGCTACATTGTTTGAATAGTTATCTTCCTTCAAAAGATCTGTCGTCCCACTACAGTTATTTTCACGTAAAGATAGAACAGTTATTCATACAGGGGTTCTATAATTGGAAATGAAGATAAAAACAGAAAACAAAAAAGTGTCTTTCATCTGTTTGGGAGTATATAAACGTGAACTCTTCACATCCCTAGTCAAAACATTATGGTTCAATAACTTCCGGCGAATTGAAGAAAACAAAACTTTAACAATGCGATTATTAACTCCCTTTTAATGCATCTTCAACGACTTTCCAACAGCTTCGGACTTCCAAACAGATTTCAAACGTGATCCTTCAGCGTCCACCCGCACCGCACACTACACGCGTTGGAAAGTCTCGCGCATCTCGACGCTGCTTAAAAATTCCACGCTTTCGTACACTTGACGTTGCACGAATGCACACAGCCTCCACAAGCGCCTCTTTTCTAAATCAATGAAGCCACAGCACACGATTCTCTCTGTGTCTGTCGGTCTATTCGGCTTCAAACCATCCGCTCCGCGGGCACCTTCGAGTCGGCGGCGAAAGGCGGTAAAAAGGTTAACCAACGAGGAAAGCAGAACCCGGACGCTAAAAGGCGAAGGGGCAGCATTGCGTCATCGGGGCGGGCGGAGCGCGACCGCCGCCAGGTGGGCTGGACCGCCGCAGCACTTGTTGCAGGCAGCGGGCTCGAATTCGGTCTCCGAGCTCGGACCCTTCCACCCAGGCGGCAAGTTTCGCGGGCTGGGAATGTGCCCCGGGAAAGCGCTGCCACTTTTACTGGTAACGGGAACCAACGTGTTTCGTCGCAGCCGCGCTTAATGACAGTCGCACACGACAGGGATGACTTCACATGAAAAACGTTATTAGTGCAGCTATGTTGACGAGTTGCCGTTCTCACGTGGTACTGAGCATAGCAAATGCACATGCACACGCTTCGAGAAATATTCGAATTATGGTTCTACCGTTTCTCTTTCGATGTGAGTGTTTGGATTCTGACAGTCATCTTTCATCCACATCAACATCAATTCATGTAGAAATTCATTAAAAACAAGAAGCACCATCGAAGAATCAAAGAAACTCCGGCAACACAGCACCCAAACAAATACGTCAACACTCACCTGACACGTTGAGCCACCCCTCCACTCTGCACGGGTAGACGATCTTGTTGGTGCTCCTGCGGCGAATCATGTTGCTGCGCCCGCTGGGGAACTCCATGGCTGCAGGAACAAACCACCACACCGCAAGTTCGCGAACGCAGTCACCTCTCCCTCCTCCCCCACAATCACACACTCACACACCGGGCGGGGAGTACACACAACCCCCCGAACTGCCCTGGTCGAGCACTAGACGAAACAAGAGAGTCGCAGGCAACCGAGAGGACGGTCCTGCTCAGCACCCGCGCACACGCGGCCACGCACCTGGGCGTCCCACGCACCGAGCGACCGCTGTCGCAGCTACCATGCCCGTGCACCACGCGCGAACCGCTCGCCTCGCACTCGCTGGCTGGCACGCACGCTCCGTCCGCTCTCGGCCGGCGGCAGCGACTGGCGCGCCAGCGCCGACCGACCGCCCGACCGCTCGCAGCGCCCTCCACCGGCGGCAGGTCACGTGGCCGCCGCGCGCGCGCGGGACCGCCATGTTTGAATGTCGCCGGAGACACGGTTCCAACAGTGACCACTAGAACAGTGGTACATCCCAAATATTGTTTTTTAGTTATGTGGAGAAATATGTTTGGAAAATACCATATTTGTACCTGTAAAAATACTATAAGGATATTTCACGAGATACCCGATACTCAAGGGTAGAACACTTCGTTTTGGCCGCGATATCTCTAATGTCGTTAAAATTTACATTACAGATTATTTCATTCTTTAATAGGTTGTTATTATAGAAACTTTAAAGTGTCTCTAATGATGGTGTTTCAAAAATTTATACAGTTTTTAGAATAAGTAAACTACAAAAGGTGCATTTTCAAAAATGTTTTTCGAAATTTTTTTCAAACTCTATTGCAAACTGTCAATCTGTAACACCACTTGTTTCACTTGAAATGGTTTACTCTGCGTAACCTAATACATTACGGCACTGCTGATGATTTGCTACGTGAGTTCAACTAAATGAAACAAAAACATCCTTCAGTCTACCCAACGCAACATCTCCATTCCAAGAATTTCTTCCCTCTTGTTTCTTTCTTTTTTCCGAACAGTTATTTGGAAAAGTATTTCTTAAACTAGTGGTGCTGCAACAGCACATACTTTCTCGTATTGTTTGTAACGGCTCTGCAATATTATACTACTTCATGAACTTTTTGAAGACTTGAACTACTTCATGAAGCGTTTTCAACCAGCATTTTTTTCCCGCGCCGAGACTGGAACTTACGTTCATTGAGTCAATTCGTCGTAAACCTTACTGCTACACTACAGTCACTCTTACTTGGATCCAGGCTTTAATACTTAATTGTCTCTCCCATTATTTCCATCTTGCAATTTTCCAAAATTCAGAGAAATCAACGAAAATTATACCTGCACCCTTCTTCTAAGCGCCCTTTGTTACATCCGTAAAAAAATTAAAGAAAAAAATTGCAGTTTTTCAGAAAATGTACTTTTTCTATTGTATAAATTGTATTAATTTCAAGCAAAAATTACTCGAAAATGACTAGCTTTTTTCAAACAATTGTACATACACTTTTTAAATAGCTGATATTTTAGAACGATTTTGTTGACCACAAATGGGTTGGCAGTCGTTTTGCCGTCAATCATTTTTTCTGTATGGAGGACCAACAAAACATGCTTGCATTTTGACTTCACAGCGTGTTAGAGGAAGTAATTTAATTTATATAGGAATAAGATTTATCCACTTTTTCATCACTAGGGTCCTGCAATAAGAGATTCTCTGACAAAAATTCGCCTTTTTTCGGCACACGATTACTGTACTTTCTTTTCTTACGAAGTAAGTACAATGAGATAAGAAAAGAATTAGAACTCCTATTAATGAATAAAGTAAATGAATACAGGACCCGATGGCCACAACATCTAATAGTAGTGAACATATCCCAAGACATTGCTATATCACATCAGACTCCAAGATAAAAGAGATGTCGGCCGCCCAAGATTAAGACGGCAAGTTGCAGACGGAACAGAAAATTCTTCTAATCCCTGAAGAGAAGAAGAAGAAGAAGAAGAAGAAGAAGAAGAAGAAGAAGAAGAAGAAGAAGAAGAAGGAGAGAAGAAGAAGAAGAAGAAGAAGAAGAAGAAGAAAAAGAAAAGAAGAAGAAAAAGAAGAAGAAGGAGAAGAAGAAGAAGAAAAGAAGAAAAAGAAGAAAAAGAAGAAAAAGAAGAAAAAGAAGAAAAAGAAGAAAAAGAAGAAAAAGAAGAAAAGAAGAAAAGAAGAAAAGAAGAAAAAGAAGAAAAAGAGGAAAAAGAAGAAAAAGAAGAAAAAGAAGAAAGACGTTAGTACAATAAGTCGCTATTCCACTCGCAGTTTGCGCTGGCATCGTAGCGGACGTTCGTAGTTTACCGATGGGGCTTCCCCACCTTTACAACCCAACAAAAAGGGGTTATTACTTTGACCGACCTTTTTCCTATTAGGAGTAATGCATAACGATTAGAGAGTCAAAGTGATTAATGTTTTGAGAGAATCACTAACACTTAATTTGGCCACATATGTACAATGGCTAGATAATGTGATTAATTCAGTTTCATTTATTACTTTGGCCAAATTCGATAGATACTACATACTGTATGGGCTGGATATTATTCATAATGGCTAGATTAATTACTTTGACTGAAACATACATATGAAGAAATTGTATGACTTTTTCTGAAATTGGTTAAAAAGGGGGTCTACATGGGCTTAGAAGTCTGCGAAATCTAGGAAGAACCCAAGCCTGAGAAGCATCCGACTACAGAAGAGAAGATGTAAAAAAGTCTTGGTATTTTTCCAAGAATAACATAGCGAGTCTCCCATAAAGAAGTTCGACATAATTTTAGCCGTGTGTAGATGCTCTTACGTCAGTTCCAAAGAAAGCAAGATCAGTGGCGGCTCCAGGCTGTAAAGTTAGGAGAAGAGGAAATAAGGATATATTATAAATTTACACATGCTTATCTTAATAATTACCATGCGAAGTGGTTCAGGGCGTAACGCGCTGACTTTGTATTCAGGAGACTTGGGTTCAATCCCCGTATCGGCCCTCCTGACCAGGTGTTCGTGGTTACCCTCGGTTATCCAGGCGAATGCTGGGATGGTAGTACTGAAAAGCCACGACCGCGAAGCCATCGGTAGCCGAATTCGTTTACTATGAAGCGGAAGGGATGGTTCAGGGCATCAACTGATGTCACTTCAGTCCCTCTGACCCGGAGGTCCTAGATTCGAGTTCGGACAGAGGGAGGATTTTCGGCCCTAGTTTCTCAGCTAGGTTGAATTTAGTCGCTGTCTGGAGGAGCATTCCAGCGGCCGGCTGCTCTGATGGGTAGTTTTCCGTGGTTTCTCCGATTAACACCAGGCGAATGCCGTAACAGTACCGGACCACGAACCGCGCGCGATCTTCTTTGTATACTTCTTCCTTGCCCTATTCTCACCCCTTACTTACACATACACACATTCACTACTACCGGGAGACCGGTCGGGAGCTTAGAGCTTGTCCTGGGTGGGGGATGCCCCACTGTTGGGAGATACCAGGTTGGGGAATTCCCGGCTAACCCACGGTAGATCGGCGCCGAATATCGCCATCCAGCAGAGAAGATCACCGCCACCTGCCGAGGAAAAACATGCACTACACTTACGAGACTAATAACCTCGGTTGTAATTGGCACTACCAACCAACCATATTCTTCTTTGTATGTTTTTTCGTTCTCTTTCTTCTACTTCTCTTTTTTGTCCTCTTTCTCCTTTTCTTCCGCATTCTCCGTTTCCTCCGCTTTCTCTTTTTCTTCCTCTTTCTTCTACTTCTCCTTTTCGTCCGCTTTCTTCTCATTTTCGTGCTCCTCCTTCGCCTCCTTTTCCTCTTTTATTCTTCTCCTCTTCATCCATTTCTTCTTTAATTTTTTCTTCTTTTTATTTCTCATTTTCTATTTTCTTCGAATTAGGTAATTTACCCAGATCATTTTTGCTCTCCTCGTATTTCGAGTGCCTGGCAAAAACCACACATGCCTACACAAGCGCACGTGCCGTGAGACCGGACGGGAGCTTAGAGAGTGTCCCGGCTGGGGCGGTGCCCCGCTGGTGAGAGATACCTGGTTGGGGAAACTCCGCTAGCCGACGGTAGGACAGCGCCGATTCTGGCCATACAGCAAGGGAAAGATCACCGCCATCTCCCGAGAAAAAACACGCACCATACTTACGGGACTAATGGTAATTGGCCTGTCCGGAATCACTAAAACAATCAAGATATGTGAAATCACAATGGTTAGGCGAATTCGAGACATCGGAGGTTTTTGGTTGAGCATCGAGGCCAATTGTTCTTTGCGGGACATACAAGTATAATGGGCTAAATACAAAAATCTTAATAATTGAAAACCGTTTGAAATTTCTTGTACGCCAAATCAATCCCTCAAGGCTGCGAACTTATCTATGATATCTCCATTCATCTGTTTCCTTATTAACTGCAGAAGAAGTTTCTTCTTAATTACAATATTTACTAAGGAAACACCGACACACTTGTGTTTCCTAAGCATCTGTTGTATCATCTACATGAACATAAATAATTAATCAGACTTGCAAATTCGGTTTGTACAGTATCATTGACGAAGTCTTAAATGCAGTCAATTAAATATTTTTAATGCATTTTATGTGCTCCGCCATGTTTACACAACGGACGAGTTATATTCACCAGAGCGACAAATCCTTTTCTGTCCCAAACGTTTAATTTTACTGCTAAAAATCAAGCATGACGACAAAACGATTTCTGTTCAGTTGTAGATTAACACAACCACGGGAATTCCTTAAACCATAACCGCTTGAAATGAAGGTTGTAGTTTTTTCCTTGTGTTCAACTTTTGCACCAAATATTTAGAGAAATTTAGTAGGACGTCCACAACTTAAAATTTACTTATCTTAGTCTTTCCAAATGAAAATGGCGTCACTAATAAAATACTCACTATATCATACAAAATATTTGTATTTGAAATACCACAGCACTATTAAAGAAGCGCAATACGAATGAACTTCATACTGGAAGAAGAATTGTATTTCTTTGGCATCTACTTCACCGGCACAATAGTGTGGAGTCCACACTATTATTGCGGCCGCCCTCGTGTCGATTGTCATAGCAACCATCGAGAGAAGCCACAGCCGTGGAGGTTGAGACGTTTTAAAAGGCGACCTACTTCACTTTAACGGCCGGCCTGGTGGGTGACGCACTTATCCGGCGCATTCGAGAGTTATAATTGCCCACTAGACTTCCACGTGCATTTCTATTAAACCCAAAATACTTGTAGTACGTGATAAGGAAAAGAAGTTTAAAATATAATTCTTATATACATAATTGGTGACGTGCCAATTCACCTACTTCCCTGAATAGACGTTCCTGTCTCGTATCTGACTGTCCAAGGCGCGATCAGAATGTCCAGTGGAAATTAGATGGATGGCAAGATCGAGATCAGGATGTCGACCTTCGTCAGATTGCGGGAAGTTTCTCTAATCAGTTATCTCCCACTATCGAGGCACCGCCCCAGCCTGGACAAGCTCTAAGCTCCCGACAAGTGTGGCAATGCAGTGTATGGACGTGCATGTGTGTGTAGGTAAGGAGCGAGGAAACAACAAAGAGGAAGGTAAGAACGTGTGTGGACCGTGGCTCGTTTGTTTGCGTACTGCTCCGGCAATTGATCTGGTGTTGATCGGAGAAACCACGGAAAACTACCGATCAGAGCAGCCAGCCGCTAAAATTCTCCTCCAGACAAAGGCTGAATTCGACCTGGCTATTTGGTTAATTTCGAAAATCTTGCCACCGTCGGAATTCGAACCCTAGGACCTCCCGGTCAGAGGTACAACAGTGACATTAGTTGATGCTCTGCGGTACCTTCGTCGGTGTTGGTGTGATCAGTTAATCGGCTCCAATAATACTTCAAAATTTTACTGCTTGAATTCTTACTGATTTGGATTATAGAACTAGCCCTATTCCGGAATGGACTACACCGGCCCAACTCAACAACCACTGATGATAAGATTTTATCGACGTCACGACCCATAGCGGACCACAACAAACTAAAATCCATCGTTTAATTAATTACTTATTAATTATCATAATTTTAAATTAATTACGCCAGTCATTTTCTAAAAAAATCGAGGGTCAGCTAGCTTCAAACAGAAGCTAGCTAGCAACGAAGCCAAATACAGCAGAAAATATCAGAAAAATTGAACAAGAAAGTATTAATTAATTACTATTTAATTATACCATTTTACCATCATTATAAAACGTAATTGTTTAAAAAATTCAAACATATCTACCAAAACACAATTTATGGAACAAATCATAAAATCCTTCCTTACCGACAAACACTGTTTTCTGTATGCTAATTGCATGTGAACCAAGAATTTATTTTTACCATACGGCACCAGAGTCCGACAAGCAATTGTTTGAAAAGGGCACCTAAGTCACATTTGAAAGACAACATTTAAAAAAAATAGAATTAAATTTAACTGGCGAACAACAGAATTACTAACCAAATTTTGTAACAAATACCTTATATTTATTGACTAAAAGACTCCAGAATTAAATACAGCTTGCAATTGTTTATAAATAAGCCTAAATCTTTACAGGGGCTATCAAAGTACCATGTACTAAACAAAAAAAATCGTAGAAAAAGAACTAACCGGCGAAATTCAGAAAAATCTTCACAAGTTCCTACACAAGACACCCATTGATTTAATAATAATAATTAGTTTAAATGAATTACTCTACCCAGTTGTTCTTAAAATCAGCCAACGTTCCGCACATTCATCGCATTTCACTCACAAAAGTAAAAAAAGTCTTAAAATTACATTTTACCGGCGAACCACAGAATTACTAATATCGTTTTGTTACATATGCCTTAAATTTATTTATTACATGGTTCCAGAATTAATTACTGTTTGCAATTGTTTATAGAGAGACCTAAACCTTCACTTACCCTATAAAGGTACCTTGTACAAAACAAAACAAAAAAATCATACAAAACGAACTAACCGGCGAAATACAGAAATAACTTCACAAGTTCCTACACAAGACACTTATTGATTTAATAATAATTTGTTTCAATTAACTACTCTGCCCAGCTGTTTTTAAAATCAGACAACGTTTCTAACGCTCATCGTATTTCACCAACAAAATTTTAAAAAAATATTAATATTTAGTATTAATATATCAAATGTCATTTCCTCAAAAACGCCTAGAAATGTTTTTCTTATATCTTTTGAACAAATAGTACAACAGTACAACAAATAGTACAACAATAGTACAAATACACTGAATAACATGATATTGTATCAATGTCACTTTGATGCATTCTTTTGTTTTTGATTTGTTTGTTTTGTAAATAATTATGCAAATGTATTTTTTTAAATATCTTTCACCCCGTTAATATTTACGACCCAGTAATTAGAATATATTATTGCATTTGTGAGTAAAAGTGCTTCAAATAATATCCAATGAAGTTTTTCCAAAACGCAAAGGTTTTCTGTAAAAAAGAGCTTCAAATTTTGCAATTACAGAAACATTTAAACGATATTTTCTCAAAAACATCCAAATTTTTCAATGACAATTTCCATATAGGATGAGGTTATACTCTTCTATATTGTTCTTAAAGTTATGTTTCAGTTCTAGCATAAGGTGCTGAAAAATTGAGACAAAGTGAAAAAATGTACTTTGGGTAGGGATAGATGGCATCATGCAGGTGGATAGGGCATAACCGAAAAGTCAGAGTGTCTTTGCCATTCTGTAGTACCACTATTTACTTTCTTGTATCAAGTTCATACATGTATTGGAGTATATGTACAGAGAAAGTAATGTAACGTTGGGGAAGTTTATTTCTTCAAAATGTCTGTCCGTCCGTCTGTGATCAACATTAATGCCCAAACTATTGCTAGGATTTTTTTTTCATTTTCCCGGAAATGGCCCAACTCGAAGCTCTGCGATTTCGAAAAAAATATTCTGAATAAACACGAATTCTGACTACACAACGTGTTAGTGAAAGTAATTTGCGACGTAGACCTACCAAATTTGTCTATTGTTTTGTTACCATGGCCCGTCAATAATAGTTTTTTGTCGAAAATTCGCCGTTTTCCGGCGTGCGAATAAATGTTCAATGTTGCTCTTGCAAGACATAATGACGTGAAATTTCTGTACAATATTATTTTTAAAGGGGAAATGGAAGTTTTAGTTAGAGTGCTAAGAGTTAATACTGGAGTAGTTTGTTCAAAATGTCTCATTTCTTGAAAGAGAAAAGCTTTCCCTTTTTCTATTTCATCAATACAAAAACTCGTTTAAAAGCGTTTGCCATAATGCCAAAGTCTAAATTAAATTGAACTGTGTTCTTATCGCTACAAATATCTCTATAAATTGGTCAGTCTTATTAATGAAATAAGTTAGATTGGTCAACAAATTAATTTTCAAATAATTGCAATTACCTAACTGTTGCACTGCAGTGATGAATAATGAGATGGATTAAACATCGCCGTTATCCATTCTCCCTATCTAATCTCATCTATTTGATATTTTATCCTTATGGAATATCAAACTCAATAAATATGATAATGTATTATATAAGTTGGAGAAGTTTTGCAGAATACATGAATGTAGTACGTAGGTGAGTCAAATGAAAACCGGAAAACCGCTGTAGAAAATCGTAAACCGTTCCCATTGCGATCAGACCCGATTCGCATGCGCGTGGACAAAAAGTGACACAACCCAAAATGTCATAGTTTTCCATAAATCACGTTTGTGGCAATAATGAAACATTACTAAGACAATCAAATTTATCTGCACTAGTGAGAATAGATATAAAACCAGGATCAAATGGTGTTTTAGTTATTTCTAGCATTAACTCCAAAGAACTGTCGTTTGATTTAGTTATGTGACTTTTAGTGTCTTGATCAGACATATAGCCGTTGTTAGAGTTCTGACGCTTTTCTGGAATGAAACGTACACGTAACAAGTATGCCACAAGTGTTCTTGTAAGCCACTTGTGATGTTCAATTTATTCTTATTGATAATGTTTTATTTCGATTTAAGTTGCATGCGAATAGAACTCTCTGCCCTACATACGAGTAGCTCGTACAACAGCATGAATGTCACTTCTAAGTTTCGCAGCGAGCCATCCACACAAAATGTGATGCTGACTTTGTTTTGGGACCAGAAGTGTCCTGCAGTGGAACGTTAAATGGTAAAGGGCAAGACGGTGACCAGTGGCACCTATAGTGAATTGGTTCGCGGCATTCTGAAACTTGACACGCTAGGTAGAACATCTGGAGGAGAATTTTTGCGGCCGGCTGCTCTGATCTGTAGTTTTCCATGGTTTTTCCGATCAACACCAGACGAATGTTGGAGCAGTACCGTAACAACCGGGCCATGGACCGCGCGCAATCTTCCTTTCCTCTTCCTTGCCCTACCCTCACCCCTTACTTACACACTAACATGCACTACACGTCGGGAGCTTAGAGCTTGTTCCAGCTGGGGCGATGCCCCGCAGGTGGGATATACCTGGTTGGAGAAAACCCCGCTAGCCGACGGTAGGGCGGCGCCAGCGGAGGAAGACCACCGCCACCTTACGAGAAAAAAATGCATGACACTTACGGGTCTAATAATCTAGGCAGGAATCACTGCTAATCAGTCCTCTCAACAGGCGTTCTCATCCAGCACGACAACGCGCGACCTCGCATGGCTCGTGCGACCTTCACGACTATCTAGGACTGGCGTCTGGAGGGCCTCCACATCCACCTTACTCTCCCAACATAGCGCCCTCCGTCTTTCTCATCTCTGGCCCACTAAAGGACTCACGTGACAAGTTCGCGACCGACACGGAGATGAAACAGACGGTGCATGGGTATCCAACATATTTGTATTCCCGAGGTATCATGCCCTTCCTACTCGGTGGTGGAAATGCATAAAAAAGCAAGGGACCGACAATGAAAAATGTTCCAACTGAAAATATATATATATATATATATATATATATATATATATATATATATATATATATATATATATATATATATATATACCAGGATTATATTGTGACAATGCTCTTGCTCCCTCTCAACTTATTTTATTTAATTATTTGTCTAGCTCTATTTTGTTATGATTGGGCGTTACTATACCTACACTCCCAGGACTGCACCTACTTCGTTCTTGCGGGCTGAAAATCGACCTCTCATACGAGATTACAGGTGGTGAATACCTTTATGTATGATAGGAATCAACTGATTTCGTGGTTACTATTCTTTAAATTATAACAACTTCATGAATGAATTGACATTACAGCGACAAGAAGTGTCGCTTGTCAATCATTCTTTTAATTCCGAGTTTTCGTTGTTTTTTTTTCTAATTCAACATTAATAAATTTAATCTTATTTTACTATTTCCCCCTATCTAAGATAGCCATCGTAATTTTGTTGGAATTAATTTTCAAAACTTGTTTCATTTAACCCAATTACTATTGTACTATTGACATTCTTGGCCTTGAACATTGAATAATTCTTCAAAATCTTTCTGAAAATTCTTAAGTGCTACACTTTCCTGATCGTAGACAAACTGCTCCCTTAGCGGTGTGACATTGAGAATTATATTCCAGATCATCCACTTGTTCCATAGCCATGTTTTTGGGTCATCCTTCCACCACTTCTTGCGATATCCTACACTTATGTTTTCATTACAATGTCTTTTTAATGTCCGTGTTTTATTTGATTCAATTTGTTGACGTAAGTCTAAACATCTCACGACTTAACGGTATCTACTTCAACATGTTCCGACTTTATTTACAGATATTTCAAAGTTTTTCATGCCCACAGCATTCATCCCACTCCGATCAAGTCACATTATGTTCCCTGTCTGTGTCTACACAACATCTAATCTGTAACTGTTACTCCCACAGCTTCTTTGTTTCTCAGAGTTATTTACCATTTTGATGCTACTTTTTTTTTAAATCACTCTTGCACATCCATATTCACTTGTCGTAATAAATGTCTTGTGTACATAATTTCTAAAGTAAGAATTATTTTTCTGATATTCAAAGTATCACATCGAAATGAATTCTATTCACATATTATGTATGCTTGAGTCCCCAATGTCTCACATTTATTTTTATTTCATTGTATTTACCAATCTAAACCATGATATTTTGAAATTAAAATTAAATGTATATGAAATATCTTGAAAGATATTCCCTCCCTATATTAATTAAAACAGAGTTTATACTTCCCTTTTTTTTGTGTCACTTTGATGAAATAAATAATTGTTCTAATCCTAATTAGGATGAAAACAAAGAAATTCAATAAATAATGTTGGAAATGTGCATGAAATAAACTCAATAACGATGAACGCCTACAATTTGTTGTATGAAGATATGACAACAGATATCAAACATCTGAACAATGTGTTTTTTACTAATATTGATTAGAGACCTTCAGCTCTAATTGATTCCACCCTGAATTCAAAATTAAAACATAAAATAGAAAATTAAGGAAAATAAATTAAACACTCACTCTGCAAATTGTGTAACAATACACACTTCATTTAATATTTTTCAATCCAATGTTCACTTGGTGATCTAAATACATTGTATAGAAATGAGGTGTTGAAATATTACAATCACAAAACATTTGAGATCAACAATAAACGTAACTGTATACAAAATTCTTTGAAATATATACTCTAGAACCATAATATTTGGTATTCGTAAACAGATAATACTGTATTTGCACCATTGAGTAATTTTTACTATTGACCCTTTTATTTTTATATTCTAAAATATATTACATTCATACATATCCAATATGCTGAGAACTTCCTTCACACTGATTAATTCCACCGTCACACACTTTGCAGTGGAAAAGAAAACCAAATTTAATTATATTAACTAAGGTATTCTTCCCTTGTTCTTAAAGGAGCAAAAATGATATTTATAAATGGAAAAAAGAAAAAAATTAAAACGAAAACACAGGAACTATGAGAGATTCTTTGCTCATTCTCATTTACAAAATATACTATCCTGTTGCTTCATATGTCATAGTAAAATTGTGCAAACACACAAATTTATACAGCTACTCAAACAGAAACAATGTACCAAGACAACTATTGACTATTTTTGTAATTATTTGCTTCTTGTACAAAATACTGTATTTAGGCAGTGCTTCACAAACAGGCAAATGGGGTATTAGAAATAATCCCATGAGATTAATTAGAGCTCAGACAAAGATAGTTCTGAACAAGGCACAAAGTGCAATATATTCTCATTAATGTAACATTATGTGCCTTGCAAAAGAGATGTTTGAGAATCACTGTTTGTGGGCACAGATGCTGCTTCATTTCAGACCTGGTGTATATGTGTTTATCACGAGAAAATTGACAGAGATTAAAGACACAGCAGTATTCAATGACATTGTAGGATCACAAAATACGAAGAGATTCTACAAGGTTAGTAACATCAACCATGTTATCAACCTGGAGATTCTTCTTTCTGGCAAGAGAGTTCACTAGTTTTGCAGCTTCAGAAATAGAGGCTCTCCATTCAGCATCACCTAGCCCTTCATGTCCAGAACAGAATATTATTTCACTCACTTCCTGTTCCAGTTTAAAAGCACTCACTGATACAAAAGCCTTTTTCAAAACACCCAGCACATGTTGACGTAGGTCTGTGTTGCGGCATACGAGATTTAAAACAAAAAAGCCTGAGGAAAAAACAATATAATTTCTTGTAAAACATAAACATTACAATTTAACATTAGTGACATAAATGCAAAAAAATAGCATTAAATTTAATACAAATATGCTCATAACTGTATTCATAAACAAATACCAAGCCATCTAATGCTAACAGTGCCCAAAAACCAATCTCAAGCAAACCACATTCAAAACTAAAAGCTAGTTTTATGCTAATTAAATGCTCTATTCCCGAATAATATAACCTTTTGGATTTCCCAAAATCATGGGTGCTCTAAGCTTTAGTATAAAGCTAGCAGTGCCCACCTAGAAAATACAACTTCCCATAATTGCAAGACAATGAAGATACATCAAAAATTAAAGGTTAATTTTAAGCTTTAAGAAAAAGAAGAAGGAAAAAAAAGTTCCATTCATATGTTCTAAAAATCAGGGCTGTACTAAGAGAAGCAATTAACATATGTTCTTGTGGGCAAATAAAAATGGAAACTCTAAAACCTCAGAAAATATTGTGATTTTTGGAATATGAATACCAGAATGATCTTTTTTCTAGAGCCTAAAATTAGCCTTAAATTTTGGATATGGTTTGGATGAGATTGGTTTTTGGACACTTAACTTTGGAGGGCTCAAGTACCACCAAGCTACAATAATAAACATAACCAAATTTCAGTTTTTGCTAGAATATGATGTAAAATTTCATTTACATTTCTAAGAGGACTACACAAACCAAATTTTTGTTTTATAAAATTAAAACAAAACATTTCCTTTAAATAATTTTTTAATTGATAGTTTAAATGTATTTGTTGCCTTAAATAACACATACCATCATCACCAATACAGGTCTTCACAGCATGAAGAACAGTGGATTCTAAAAACTGTTCGGGAGGACAACTCATACCCAAACTGGGGTTTTTGCTGTCTACATCAAACAGGACCACATTGTATTTTGTTCCTAAAAAAATATAAATAGATAATTTATTTCACAAATTAAGAAAATAATTCTATGAAGTAAATGTCTATATAAAAATAAATTTCACAGAACATTAGAATTGAATGCAAAATGAATTTATGAAAAAATCAATGCCAGAAAAGTTAAATTCTGCAAATAATGAGAACCAAGGGTCAGTAAATTATCTGAATTAAATTTTATTCACAGTAAAAACAGATTTAAAACACTTGCTCAATTTTCAGTACTAAGAGTTATGTCAGACCATGTTTATGGAAAATTAAAAGTTAAAAATATTAATGAATGACAAACTACAACAGATATAGAGGATCTCCAAAAATCACTAGTGACTGATGACAATTTTGCATACAAATGGCAACTTTCACTTTAAAGTGTACAACTTTCTTAAACACAACACAGAACTTACATATTAAATTAAAGGAAAATGTCAAAATACATTGACAAATACTCTTGAATATAACTTAATGAAATGCACATGCTGCAGCCTTGATGGCGAAACCACCCATGCTTTGCTTTTAATATGTATGTATTAAGTCACACATATTGCTCACTACCCTCCCCACTGAAAGGTTCTTCTCATAATCCTCTGAACACCCCTCATCTCCCCCACTGTGGATTTCCCCCGCGCCAGAACGGCACAAAGTGCCACCTTAAACGACTTCCTTAAGTTGTACCCTATACTAAACTTCAGCCAAGAAACTATGTAATCTGGGTGCATATCAATATTTCTCAGCACAATACAGCTCAGTTTTACTAATGACCGTTCATTTTGTGAATCTAATTCAAGATCCTGCATTCCCAAAGAAAGACGGAAAGACTATTTTTCAAGAGAATCTTTTGATGATTTGGAACTTGTTTGGAGATCACAAGAAAAAAGTGATTTATGTACAGCTGATCACTTATTGTAAAACAATATAAATTGAGTTATGCCATAAACTTAATAAGACTCGCTTTTATGAATTCCAAAACTTTCACTTCTTTCTAGTCTTCTACCAAAAGTATGTTCATATTACACACCTTTTTCAGCTGCCTGTTGCATGAATTGAACACCATCTCTTATGTACACTGCCAAACGTTCGTCTTGATGGAGATCAAAGTAATTAGCAGCTACTTCAAGCATTGCAGGATCAATATCAACTGCAGTTATCTTTATCTGCAAAATAAATGTGATTTCAAAACAGTACTAGCAAGAAAAAATAACACTACTTAACATTTTTTTCTGTTACCTTCTGAAAACAATGCTGAAGAAAACTACATAATCCTCCTCCTCCTAAGCCAATTATCAGCACTTGGCATTCCCCAGTGGTCTTTGTCATGCCCAGAGACACACCAACTACCATAAAGGTGAGATATTCACTTGCTAGATATCCAACTTCTACAACTTTTCTAGGTTTTCCTTTCCGAGATTTCACTGTACAAAATAAAAATACGTGTTTAAAGTTACAACAACAACAATAATAATAATAATGTTTTAAACAATAAAGTTGGAAATTTTATAAAAAAGAGAACTGAAAAAAAATTTAAGTACCACTTACAGAACAAGAAAATTATTTTCTTAATTTATTATCACTTTTTCCTGTCATTACACTTTATACTATGTCTTCAAGAATGTAAAAATGATCTCAAAGTTCAAGCGGGTTTTTAGAAAAATTAAAACATTCTTCTTCTTCTTCCATAAGCTCTACAACCCTTTGTGGGTCTTGGCTTTCTCAATTAAGTCATTCCATCTTTTCCTACCCTCCACACTCTCCATTCTTTTTTGCACAACTCTGAATTATAATAAGGGAGGATGCATTGGGGCTATTGGGATAGTGTCTAACTAGTTTGAAGATTCCTTTTAAAGAATTTTTCATTCACGCTGAATTTAATATCTTAATATTTGTTGATTAATAGTTATTTATAATGTATTTATTTAGGGATGAAGGCATCAGCTTTTCCGTCTTCCTATTGGGTGCATCACTGGTCATTTCAAATAATTTATTTTCTTTTTCAAGCATAGAATATAAGGGGGGATGGTCAACATATATTGTATATTGTTGTAAGTAGTAATAGATCTGCAGAGATTTGGTACACCCCCAAAACAGCACGTCCCTTCAAATTAAATTCTATTACCAAGCTTTAAAATACAAAACAAGGGCAAGATTCAATAAGCTAGCCTCGAGCCAGATCAATAGTGAGGGCAAAAAGGCTCTTGTGAGCACAAGTTGTGGTGCCGATGGTGTAATGGTTAGCGAATCGGACTGTTATACCCAAGTCGGCACGTTCAAACCCAATCGACGCCGTGGATTTTTAAGGGCGCAAAAATCCTTCGTACACCTTCTTTCGGAGGGGAAGTAAAGTAGGCTGTTCCATGTTAGTAGAGTCACTTGCATGTAAAAGATCCTCAAGCCTACATGACCCCTCTGAGCTAAATTCAAATCGCCTGTTTCGTCGCCCAAGAAATATCTCCTTTCTCCGCTAGTTGGTGAAAGGAGCGTAGCAAAATTTGCGTGGTCAGATGGAAGGAGGAGTCTGATGGAGCCCGAGTCTCACCACAAGATACACAAACAAGACATTAATTCAATTCAATTCAATTCAATTCAAGTTCAATCTGCCGGGTAGTGGCATACGTCAATTCCATATTTTCTGCTATTCCTCTTAACTGTCAAATACTTCACCTATCCTAGGCTCCTCATGTTAGGTAACGTGTACATTATTTGGGTGAAGTCTGAAATATACTTTGAAACTGTTTCTATATTGACTTTATCCACCCATTTAGGATAACGTGAGCATTATTCAGCCAATTCACAAATAAGTCAGATTTGGACATTAGGCATAACATTCAATGTAACCTCTATGAATAGGCAACTCTTCATAGCAGACAATTATCTAGGCCCAGGGTGAAAACTTTTGTTTTGTCAGAACCTCTCTACAGAGGTTGCTCCTCTTCAGCAGACATTTTTCCAGGCCCCTATGTCTGTTATATATAGAGAGGTTTCTATATACAGAACAACAATAAGTCGTCATCTTCCTCTCTGCCATCACTTTTTGATGTAATTGGGAAATAAACCTTTGTGAGTTTTTCCAGAATTGGACATAACAATTTGGTAGTGATAATTCCAAAATATAAAATTATGTTAACTTTCCATTACCAGCTAATCTAAGACCTAGAATACTTCTGAGGTACACATGTCTACAATAAAATGAAACATACTCACATATTTTTAAGCGTGCTTCTGACTGCACAATCCCTTGATTGTTGAGGAAAATAAGTCTGCGAAATAGGTGACCTCCATCACCTTCTACTTCTTCAATAACAAAATCACCAGAGAGCTCACTGTGTCCTCGAAAACAAACTTCTCTCTTTCCAACATCAGAACCAACGGATAGGAATGGAATCTGTAACACACAGAAAAACAATACAATTATGTCTAATGGTTACAGGCAATCCCATTAACAGATTTTTTTACCAAACACATAAAATGTGTTTGTTTTCTTAAGTTTTTCAAAATTTCCCCAAAATTCTCATATCAGTTTTATCAAGACAAGTCAGAACACAATCATTTACATTTTCTTTTAGTCAGAAAAACCCTTATCCAGATAACCAGAATCCATTGGACTCAGAAGCACAATTTTCAATGTTTTACATATAAACCTCAAAAGATATTGGGATAGTTTTTTGTAACTTTTTGTTCTCCTTGCTGTAATTTACTTCTGTCTTCAACCATTTTACAAAAGCATTACTGAATAGTAAATTTAAAAAAATTATGATTCTATTGCTCATAACTGGGCAAGCATGGACCAGTAGACTCAGGTCTCAAAGCCTCTTCATATTATGCATTTTGGGATTTTGCTTCAACCTTTTTTTTAAAAAGGGACAGATGCAGGCTGGGCCATTCATTGGAATGGTAGCTGACTATGTTCAATATCAAATTAGAAAAAGACACTTTCCAATGTACAGACATTGTTCTACTAGGGTTCTGTGCCACTAGTAAACTTCAGAGCAGTCCATTTGTTTCACCTAAATCTTGTACATATAATACAAGAACAAAGCCTTATCTTCACAAATAAGACATTTTTCCCATTTTCCAGGAAAATTACAATAGTATCTTTGGTATTTTGTAACACCAGATCAATAACATTGCTTCTTACTATACATCATAATAGAACTACATCATTGTCACTACGGTCATAGTACTACATCAAGTACTGAAACACTGGAGTTAATTTTGTACTGCAATACACCAAAATGAGTACATTATCTGCAACAACTCTTACATACTCACTCTCTAATTGACGCAGCAATCACAGACCATTTACATTTCTCGTAAATAAGCGGAATGCATGTGGTGAAGCTGCATATGGAATTTCGAAAAACCTCAATCCTGAATGGAATGTAAAAAGACATGTGATCAGGAGATTGTCAGTTGTTGGAAGTTGTAGAGGCTTTGGTTTGTTCACAAATCATAAGAAAACAGAATTGTAAGACAGGTGTCATCTGCCAATCACAAATATTTTGTGGGACTGTTTTCACATCTCAGAAAATTCCAAAAACAAATTTGTTTGTATCCTCAACAAAGAAGTAGAAAGCAACCTGTTCAAAACATGATAGTAATGAACACATTCAAATAAACACTGAGATCTGCCATAAAAGTAAAAATATTTACAAAACTGAATGCAAAATATGTTAATTCTTTTTTCTCTCTTTTAAACAGATGTGAGTTCTGCTTGATTGTTCCTGTCCAAAAAGCATTTCCTTAAGTATAATTCTCTCATATTGGGCATCTGGATCTGCTGAATGTTCTGCTGGTGGTCATAAAAGTTGCCCGGAAAATGATTCACTTTGAGGGAAAATAAAAATATTTCTCAGAATTTCCTTTTATTTAATCTTCCAGCTATGCCATATTTATTACTTTTTAAAACATTTTTAAGCAGGGTTTGTTAATCACATTGAAAATAAATTTCAAATGTTATATATAAATTATTCCATCACCAATAATTAATTCTTACTATCCAAGAAGCAAATACTAATAACTCCAGTTTTATAAGTAAAAGAAAAAACTTGCTTTTAGGTGCACAACAAAAGTGACATATCATAAACAGTCCCTTTTTATGTAAGTGAGAAATGCTTTTTGAAAATAGTTATTTTAACTGGAAAAAATTTCATAAGGCAGGTCAAAACAAATGGGCCAGAGTGAAACTCATGGCCTTTCACCCATGAAATAAAGGTCTCCACTCACAATAAAACATTATCCTGTAACCAGACAGTTTTTTTTTAGATGTAGCACATTTCTTGTGCACTGACAATAAGTGAAACACACCTATTCAGGAAATATAACAAGGAATATTTTCATCCGAAGAGTAAATCTTTTATCCAGTGACCCAGTTTCAGTTGCACTAGTTACAAAATACTGCGAGTAACAAGTGAGGCATTTAGTGACTTTTGCATTTTAATATTCTCTATTTGACATTCTCACAATTAAAAATATTGTGTACAAACACGTTCTTCTGGTATAGAGGAATAGTTATTATATTTTATTTTCATTAAACCCAAACACCTCCTTTCAACATTCAAAAAAGAAACATTATTTAACAAATTATTAAAAAACCTTCATAAATACAAACATGCAAGAGGGCATTAAATTTGCCATATTACTACTCATGGAATAAATATTCATCTATTATCATAAAATGTAATTTGATATAGATGAGAGATAAAATGCAAAAGAAAAGACTTTAATAAAATCATCAATTAATAAATATTAAAATACATATTGTCAACAAACATACTAACTTCAGTGTTTTTAGCTATGCCACGAGGTGCAAGCTGCAAAATACTATCACCCAGTTCATCTTCTACTGCAAAAAGATCTGGATATTTATGGTCTCGATGCAGTGATACAATGGCCAACCGATCAAACCCAGCAGACTTGAGCAATGTATTTCTTCCCTCAGGGGTAGCAAATACCCACTCTGTTTCTCTACATAAAACATAATTTAAACACATACAAAGACAATCAAAATATTGTTTAATTAGTAAACACTAACAATTCTCACCATTTTAGAACTTCAACTTACCTTCCTTGAGGTACAATAAAGGCAGCAAAGCGCCGACTAGACTCCTTTGCAAAAGGCTGGTCAAGCACATGGATTGTGTAACGTGGTGTATCTTCTTCTGGTCGATGGAGGTCAAGAGAAATTTCACCATGTCCAGCAACTGTACCCTGCCTTAATCGACCAACAATCATAATAGATTCTTGAAGAGATTTAACAGCATCCATCAAGTCTTGAGATGATTTCACTCTCTGCATATTTTCTCCAGTTAAACACATTTCCAATACCTACAAAAAATCCAAATACATATTTCAGAATTCCAATTAAGTATAAAAATAATGCTAACTCAAATACTCTAATTATTTCTTCAAAATTATAATTATAAACCAACACTTATGTGGGCATTATTAATTCATATACAAATAATCTATTAACTTTTTCTGTTCTATTCATGTTTCATTTCATCAAACTAACTTATTAATGGAACATGAAAAATATAAAATATTCTCATTGCTGAAAATGAACAATACAAATCTACACAAATGTAATGTTAATAGTTGCTGTTTACACTGCTTTCAGGGTATAAATTTATACAATATACTTTCAAAATATTATATACAAAATAAGATATTTACAAAAACCATAGGGAGTCAATAAAATCTATTTTGAACTTACACTTTGTTTTGTAATTATCAAAGAATATAAAAGATAGAAGGATTTATCAAAGAGTATAAAAAAGGTAGTCTTTACAACATAAGAAAAGGGTTGCTTATGGACAACTACAATAACTGTTAAAGCAATCTTATGGCGGTTCTTGTTTTATTTGAAGCTTATATTATTACCCCTCTTTGAAAACCAATTCTAACTAAATATGTACTGTGTGATGATCAAAACTGCTTTTAAAATATTTTCCTGGAATTTCAAGTCAGTGCAGCGGCTGCTTCAAATAGAAGACATATTGTTATTATTTCTTTCTGAAATACTTTTGCCCAAATGTAGTATTCATACCTGAGAGGAATTTGGAAGCTTCTTGAACTTGGTGCATACAACTACAAACACAGGAAAACTACCACCATCTCCATTTTGTTCTGTCTTTTGTTCTGCTTCTACACATCGGCATACACGAAACATCCATCCTACTCTTTCTGAAAACTCAAGGAGCTTTTCTAGGATGTGTTCTTGCAACAAGGAGACACATACATACCGGCCACCAATCCGAAGAACTCGATCCACTTCCTTTTGGAAAATAATGATAGAAATAATCTTTACACTTCTTATACAGGTAAATTAGAAATAGATATTTGTCACACAAAACAATAGATCAGTGTGTTCCTTGTCTATGAAGTTATAGCCTTTAAGAGTATTTGTTACTATTTATGGATTAAGAGCTTATGACAGTAAAATTTATTGTTTGCTATTTTGAAATAATAACCCTGATGGCCTAACAGTTGAGTTTTTAATTTCCTTACAGGCTCATTTCCTAAAAAGATTTCAAAATAACCACTAAATGGAGGATAATGTTTGTTAACTCTAATAGAGTTGCATAACCCTTCCAAGACAAGTATAAGACTTGCAACTAAAATATGAGTAAATAAACTTACATTTAACAATTTGTCAATTCTACTTTTAGATTCATCACTATCATCAGGCATCAGTGCATCAAGTGTTCCTTTGTCCAGAACAGCACTAAACTGCCCATCATCAAACTTCATGTCCAATGCATCCATTTGTTTGTACACCATCTCAGGTCTATCTTTACCCTGACTTTCTTGCATTTGCTTGATAACAACATGACTGATATCTATATTCGTTATTTGCCTGAAATATAAATATTTCTTTGAATACGCTAGTACAAAAAAGAAAGAAATTGTCTTAAGATGATCAGGACATGTGTTGGCTTACCTATATCCAACATCATACAAATCTGAACTTAAAGTAGAATTACCACAGCCAACTATTAAAATAACATCCTTCGATTTGATATATTTGTGTAGAAGGCCACAGAGTTCAGGATATTCTCCGTACCTGAAAGGGAGGAGAGTTGTACACAGTATACACAAGATCACTGACAGGTTATGTTATATGAATTTATCATTCTTAACACATCTGTACCACTCGAAAGCTCTGGCTCCCCGTTTCTTGAAAAAAGAATTCCAGTACTCTTTGCGACTAAAATCTTGTTTTGTTTTAGGCAGTAAATTCATAGCAAATACTGTAGCCGCAAGCACGCACACAAATTAGTACAATTCAACTGACATTTATAATGTTGGCGCTACTGGCGGCGCCCGGCAAACTGAAAAAGGCGTGGTTCTCTGCAACGAAGGAGGGAAATTCGAATATTCTTTTCACGGGATTGCAAAAACCACTACAAATTGATTTTTATTTCTGAGCTTTATTAAATTTTCTGTTGGGCTAAAATGTTGTATATTGAGTTACAAGATTAAAGATAAACAAGGATTAGGCAACACAGAGTATTTGCTCAACTGTTTGCAAAAGTTCTGTGCTGCTAATGTAACGTATGTACTTCCCACATGCCTGGGAAGAAGAATCGCAATCAATGCATCGCTCCCGGGTCTGTGGTGTTCAAGACAACTAAGGCGCCCAACGCTATCTATAATATTTATTGAAATTTTAATAGTGATTTGATTCTTTAAAAGTTTTCATTAAAAGTTTTATGAATATTATCTCCACACCAGACTTGATTTCCTTAAAAGTTGTACATTTTAGAGTAAGCTGGTCCTGAGTACTAAAGGAACCCCCAAGAGCACTCTTAGTCCACATGCAAACCTGCTGTGGGTTGAGGAGGGGTTGGAGCGGGGGTGCTTATCCCATCATCTTAATACTGAACTAGAGTCAAAGAAGAAAACACGCTACCAATTTTCGTTCTCTGCACTATGTCTGATACCAGATGTAAGATCACATGTAAAGAAAGAGATGTTAAGTATAATTTTTCGTAATAAAGTATTGTGCTTTTGATCTGCATTGTTCACTGTTCGTTTTCTAAATCCTGAACATGGACGACACCGCCTGGGGAGCGGGAGGAGCATAACCGTGGGCATTTCCTCCCTCTGTAAATATGGTTATCCCGCCAATACTAGCTCGCCTCGTTTGTGTTAAACGGGCCCACCCCAGGAAGGTGAGGTTGGCATTTGGTTGTGAGTGGCTTTAACTTGCACATTAGAAACCATTAGGCCCTAGTGCCTGGGTACATACAACATATTCAAAGAAAAAGTCTTCATGACCTTTTTCAGGTAAATCCCCCCTTTTTCAGACCTGCCGACTGAACTCAAGGACGTAACTATAACTACTTTCCACGGTCATCTTTTCAGAAGCTGTTTACCTACCTCCCCGAAAAGGCATAGCCCGACTCCACCCCATTCTGTTTCCCTCCTTAGTGTAAGGTAGAATTGGTTCGTTTCCCTTGATCTGCCTAGAATCACATTGATTGATTATAATTTATCTACTTCTATCTGTTTTCAAGAAACATTTTCATGTGCTTTTAGAACTACCAAGTATAAACCACCACTTAAAATTTTGTGCAAACAAAAATGAAATCATATAGAACGAGCTTCTCCTTACCTCACTGACTTAACATTCACAAGTCCGAAGATTCTGCCATGTTCACTAGCGTTCGAGGTTTTCTCTGGACTGGCGCGAAAACATCCATGCATCCACTGAATGCAAACTTAGTAAAATTTTTACTCCTTCCGAAACATCGAATGAACAAAACGGAATGAAGTTGGGCTACGTCTACGGCGGGATGTAGTTGGGTGATTCCCTGACTCAAGGCCTCTCGCCATTTTTCCGGTCATTTCGGCCCGCCCACGCAGCTCCTAGCGCCGACATTAGTGGCTGGTACACCGAGATTCAGAAAGGCAACTCCAGATTCATGGGCGTCAAGAGTACTAAAGTACGATTCAGTAGTGGAGGTGTATTACCGACGAGTCCTCACCAATAAACCCGAGGTATGAAAAAATATTTGGGGAGAACACGTCCTCCCGTTCCCCAGGCGGTGTCGTCCATGTTCAGGATTTAGAAAACGGACAGTGAACAATGCAGATCAAGAGCACAATACTTTATTAAGAAAAATGGTACTTAAAATCTCTCTCTTTACATGTGATCTTACATCTGGTATCAGACATAGTGCAGAGAACGATAATTGGTACCGTGTTTTTTCTTTGACTCTAGTTCAGTATTAAGATGCTGGAATAGCCCCCCCCCCCCGCTGCAATCCCTCCTCAGCAGGTTTGCATATGGACTAAGCATGCTCTTGGGGGTTCCTTTTGGACTCAGATGGACCAACTTGCTCTAAAAGGTACAACTTTCAAGGAAAACAAGTCTGGTGTGGAGATAACAGTAAAAATCTTATTTCAATTTCTTTTTTTTGCACATTTTATTTCAATACTCAACAGTTCACTAGAGATGTATACAATTATAATAAACATTATAAAAAAGACAATAAATGTGTAATGATTACTGACAGTTATAAAATCAACAAATATTTTAACAGGCAAGAAAAAGAATCTAGGCTTTCTCAGAAAGACAGTTTTATTCAGTAAATTTAAAAGATAGTCTGCCTTTTTCCTTTTCTTGTTAAGAAAACACCTACTATACTAATCACAATGAGTGTAACAGAAAACTTGATATGAATGTTCAAACTAATTTGAACATGTCTTTTTAAAACAACAATATCACTCGTGAAACCAGAGAAATTAATTATTCTACTGGTTTGTGGATAAAAGCTATGACACTACATCTTTGATACATGCCTTATCATTCATCACTCACATTTCAGGTACATTCCAAACAACAACATTAAGTTTCTCTAAAAGTTTTTGTACATGTAGTTCTTTCTCATAGTACATACACCTTAACATTCACATTCTATAAACCACAATTCTACATCCATTTTCATCTACTCATATTGCATCTGAAGAAGAAACGTCTTAAAAAATGTTAAATGACATTTGCTATTCTTAATTTAATACATGACAAAAAATTATTAGTCATGATGAAATTAAAAAATCTACTTATCATTATCTTCATAATGCTTAATATCAAATGTGTTTACGATTGAGTAAAAGTGATACAACTTCACTTCAGGAACAGCAATGTTCACAATCAGCAGGTCAGGGGTAGAGAACAAAATTCAACACACTCATAGTATATAATGGATGAAGATCTTTGAGCCATCATTGGAAGTAATCAATGCACAGTTAAGAGACCAGAAGGAATATCTGTAGGAGAAGACACTACTGGTACAAGAGTACACAATGAAGTGCCATTACTTGTTGTTTCAGTTACGCTTGAAGTAGAAGCCGTAGATGATGAAAGAACAAGAGATGGACGACGTAGCCAAGGTAAAGAAGATCGAACAGGTGCCAAAGGGGTTAATTCAAATGGCAATGGCACACTGCATGCACCATCAGACGGACGGCGCAACTGCACAAAAGCAGACACTGGCACTGATACATCCAGGCGACAGTACCGTGGAGTTCGCAAGCATATGGCAACCTGTTAACAATAAGATATTTTGGAAAAAAAGTAATGAAAAAGTTTCTTTAAATGTAACATGTTATTAAAGAAATGAAATAAAACACTTGTTTTTGACCATATAGTACACACACTTGACAATTTTCTTTGATTAATAATTACACCAGCCACAGATTTGTATCTTAGGTATTTTAGGTATCTGATGAGAGCAACCAGAAAGCTCAATCAGAACAAGCAGATAAGCTCTCAAATATATGTCCCTAATCAACTTTTTTTTCTCCCCTAAAAATATTTGAATTTTTAATACATGGATTTTATATAATATTAATTAGAAATACTTTATAGACTTTAGTTACAATAATTTAAATGTCAATATTTACACACAAATAACTTTTATTTGTGTTTAAAGCATCCTATTTTGTTAAATACATAAGAGATTATTGCTTATAAATATTTGAAGTATTAAGGTTTCATTAACTTTTTATTTTGACAGAGGCAACATCCCAAAATAGCCTACCTACTTAATTTCATAATATTTGGTCCCTCTTGTTAAGCCTCCTACTATCTCGGAGAACTTTCTTCACTGAAATTCCCGGATTTTCTTTGAGGGCCAATTATATTGGCCTTATGGGCCAATTGGCCTTATGGGCCAATCATATGTAGGCAGTAATTGTCAATCATCAGGCTGTACACAACAGAAGAAGCTTTTTCTGAGTGGGGTTGTGAGTTTCAAATCCACACAAAAACCACAAGTGATACTGTTCCACCCAGTGCAATTGCTCGGGGCCCCCAGGCAGGAAAGGTCCCTCAAGTCCAGTATTTTTGGTAATACTGAGTGGCCTGAAAGGCTATTTTTGAATTTATTTAGGTATGTCATTCTGTTACAATATTTGTGTGGGCCATCAATTTATTTTCTTTTTCTGAATGTTTTCTCCCTTTAAGGGAACTTTTCATGCCATTTCAAAATGTTGGTTAACATGTTTCAATGAAAAATTAATTTTAACTGCAAAATTTAGCATGAATTTATAGACTTTAACACCCATTAATAGACTGGTTTACTTTTGATATGATATGCCACTGTAGGCCTACAAATTCTCTGTATCAACGTTCCTTCAGAAATATGGCACTACAAGATAGAAAGTCATCACAAGATTATTAAAAGATAACATGTAAAGCTTCTTTAAGTTTCCCATCATCTTTCATTCAACATATATTCCTGTATTTTGAATAATTTTTCTTCTAGTTTCCAATAAAAAAATTTCATGCAGTTCATAAGTCTATTCATAGGCCTACAAATTCTCTGTATCAACGTTCCTTCAGAAATATGGCACTACAAGATAGAAAGTCATCACAAGATTATTAAAAGATAACATGTAAAGCTTCTTTAAGTTTCCCATCATCTTTCATTCAACATATATTCCTGTATTTTGAATAATTTTTCTTCTAGTTTCCAATAAAAAAATTTCATGCAGTTCATAAGTCTATTTGATCTTACCCATTATGTCCTAATTATTAGACATGTTTAGGACTATTTTATCCTTGTGAACTTATTTACAGGCTGCTAATACACGTGCATAAATCATGACAAATGATAACATATGACAAAGTTATATAATGCTTATTTTTGATTTTTTGGAAAAATGTCTTTTATTTTTCACATAGTACCATTTTTTAGAATTATTTTACTTTTTTGTCTTGAATGTATTATTTTTATATACAATGCTAAGATATCAGAAAATCGGCCATGCTCCAATGTGACAAAACATTGTCACATTCACGTCGTTGTATTTCAAACTACAAGAGAATTCCTAAAAGTATACTAACAGATTTTTCTCCATTTTCCTATTTCATAAATACCAGCCATATTCTGAGAACAAGGTCAATTGATAATACACCGAAGGCACCAAAATTTCAAGTGGAAATAAATAAATTCCCAGAAGGATTCAGTGTTGCTAATGTTGGACTTCTAAAATAAATGTGAGTCACATCAGTAGATGTTGAGACATCCTTCTCTGCATTCAAACTGATTTTGTCTCCCAATCATCGCTAACTTGAAATTGTGATCCTTAAAAAGTTGCTGGTAATATATTGCAATACAATCTATAGTAAAAAACAATGTAAAAGTATTGTAAATATGTAAATCTTTTTTAACATTAATGTGTACATACTTTTTTGTGCATTTAAGTTAACCAAATAATATAGAAAAAAATTACAAACAATTTTTCATTTTATTGCATAAGTAACTTATGACAGTGCCTTTTTTCTCCTTATTCTTGACATTTTCAGTGCCTTTTTAGATGATTTTTTAGTGCCTACCTTTTTATGTCCACCAAATTCTGAATTTGATAAATGAAATTTGTAACTTTTACTTTTTGAGTATATATTTTCAATTGTACAGGGATAAAACAGTAAGATTTATGCCAATATTAAGGCTTCAAAATTAGTAATTTAAAATATTTACTTCCGATTCTTTTTGGAATTTACCTCTACAATGCTCTCCAACATTTTCCTTCAAAATAACCACACTCACTGTGCTCACTATAATGAGATGAATAAATACTATGGGAAGTTATGAAATATTGATTTGTTTTCATTGTGCTAGGATTGTCTTCAAAAATATTTTAAGAACATTTTAGCTATTTTAGCTGATAATCACTTCTTTTCTTTCAGTATTGTGGCTTCTACTTTCTTCATACAAAGCCATTTTTATTATAACTCATAGATTGACTTGTTTACTCCTGTTATTTTTCCCCCATGTTGTTTTCTAATAAACCTCAACTTTTATTTTTATATGTAAATATTATTCTTTAAAATAAATATATTTATTGCATTAAAATTTGTGACAAATGGAAGATTTGATTTTCTTCTATTGAAAATCCTTATATTCGATTTAGATTTAGTCAAAAAACAGTAAAAACTGTATGTGAAGGGAAGAGAAGATTATCTGCGCATGTTTTTTTGAGTTCCAGAATCCCTTCCCATCATTTTATCTATAAATAGTTGAAAGATGAGTAATTTTTTCCATTCAAAATAAAAAAACAACTTTTATTAGAAATTAATCACTGAAAGTTAGCTCTGTTGCATGGAAAAATTAATTCTGTTTATGTACTGAGAAGAGAGTATAATTTTTGTGTGAAATAAAAGGTTCTGATGGATCAACTGTCCCTGGCATCTTTCTTTTTTCTGGGCACCCCTGTTTAATTCTTTTCATTACATGACTATTTTTTCTCTTTCTATCCTCCATAAAGGCATGGAGATAAGAATTTATCAACACTCTGTATGAACAATGTTAAAACCTTGCCAACTAACAAATAAAAATTGTTTGTATGCTGATATTTCATTTAAAAACTGCCCTTTCCCTACAAAAGTAACTTAGGTTTTCTAAACATAAAACTTATGACTACAGTCATTTTACTACAAGCATACTTTGTAACAATAAAGACCACTAACAAAAATACAGATTATTCTGTGAGTCCTCACCTGTCTGTGTACATGTGCAGGAGTGAAGTCTCCTGCAGCTTCCCAACATACATTGCCTTCCACGTCTTGTTCAAAGAACCTCACTTCAATGTCATCTACAAGAAAACAAGGTAAACAATGTTTTATAAACAAAATAATTTTGCTTTCTCTAAGAGCTTCTTATGGTTCTAGTAACTGATAACATAAAAAAATAAAGTAGGCCTATTTTGTTTATGCCCTACAATTTATTTTTTCAGCAAAATAATGTTAAATAATAATTCAATTCAGAAAATTAATTAGCTTTCTAATTTTTCTTCTCCTTATATTCTTATCACTCTTTTGCCTTTTAGAAATTACCATTTTCTTTTTAATTCTGAAATAACATATTTCTAAAACGATATAATTATTACCTTTTGCCACCTTTTCACAGAGGAGAATGATCTCTCGACCTCCTGCAACACTTGCACTACAGTCACTCATCTTGCAAATCAAGAGTTCAGAAGTTGCTTCTGTAATTAAAAAGAATGCCATGAAATTTCTCTCCCTCTCTCTCTGATATTCTCAGTATTCTTCTTTTTTCCTTTCTTTAAACATTTTTATTACTATTTAATGATCATCAAATATCTGTAACCTAATATATAACAATTACATATCAAAATTTAATTCTTCCTTCATTCATAGGTTATTCAGTACTTATTTATCTTTTCCTCAGTTACTTTCTTTAAAATTTTACAGTAAAAATGAACATTTGTGAAAATCAGATAATGTACTGAAAGATTCTTATGTAAAATCATTCCTCCTCTTATTTTCCTCTTATTTAGAAGCCATTGGTTCTAAGGATCGAACAATGTTACCATGTATTGAAACTATAAATTTTAATTAAAAATGTCTCAACACCTAATTTCATATTTTAAATATTCAAATATAAGAAATGCTACACTCACTTTTGTCATAGATAGGATCTGAGACAACTGGATCCAGAGGCACAGTGTACTTGCCCTTTATTTCTCCTTCAAGAAAAACCTGGAAGCAGAGTCTCACTGAGTTGAGGTCAATAACAGAAGGGTTCTTCCGGTGATCAAAACCAGCTGCAACAGGCAGACAAAATCCACATATAATATTACTAATGAAAATATAATATTTTTTAAATATACTACATTATTTTATCTCAAAATAAAAGTTTTAATTTACGGAAAGCCTGACATTTTAGTGTCAAAGAATTTTAGTTGCACCAATTCTTAGTTATTGAATTAATATTCATATTTCAAATATTTTTGAAATAGTTCATGCATAATTAATAATAAAAGTTAACTGTTTATAATTTAAAAATTAGAAAATTAAAACAATATCCAATAATTGTGAAGAACTCACTCTGAAAAGGATCAATCCTTAGCTTTTCTCTTTCTCGTAGTGCAATTTCCACATCACGACGCTTCACACATTGAACACCGAGATGAGGCAAGGGCAAGCGTGATCCATTAAGAGCAGCCATACAGACTCCTCCATGGCAAGCTACACCACCCAATTCACCACGACCTCCAACCACTGCATGTGGATGAGGTCGGTATGGTGCATCTCGTGTTACACAGGATACAAGTGCAACAGCTCGTATATTGTCTGGCAAACCTAAGACCTACAAAACAGAAATGTTGCGTTAAATTTATGAAAAATAGACATGAAATACTTATAGACTTATGAAATATAACCCAGAATGGGGTAGAAATAACAATGTACCATTGATTAAAAGTTTTCACAATTGTCATCATGTCACAATTTACCCAATTATGACTGGCAAAGATGGGAATATAACGCACAAAAATAATTGTAGTTAATAAAAAATTTCAATTTATATCTGACAAAGGCTTTAGTATTTATATCTTTATTTGTATTTCTACTCTGACGTACCTCAATCTCAGGCACAGTTCGAGCACCAGGAGTGCTATGCACCCCAGGAAGACTACCAGCTGAGCGTCCTTCACATGCATAACGAAACCTCAAAGCCCGAGGAGCAGGTTGCTCCACAATGCGGACAATTGGTTTGGGAGTTGATACTACCAGGGCCTCAGCTACTTCCTCTTCTTGCAACACCTCCACTAAAGTAATGGAGAAAATGAAAATTGGTTTTAATACCTCTCATGTTTTGTTCCAGAAACTAAATTCACAAAATATCTTCTTCATGTAATAAAATAATCAAAGTTTTTGAAATTCTCAACTTCTTACATTTCCTTAAAATCAGAAATTTAACTCAAGGCAATACAAAATTATGTTGTCTATAAAGCTATTGTATTTTTTTATTTAAAAAAGTCAATTTTACTTACAAACATCACAAATTCTTAATTCTGCCTCATCACAACCAACAAGTTGCATATCCACATCCATCATCATTCAAGAGTGATTGCAGTTCTGCAACAATTTGAATAGACAAAAATTATAAGCTATATAAAATTTAATAATCAATAAATAATTTTATTAGTAGTGAAGAGTGACTAACCAATTTATACAACCAGTAATAAATAACCATTTCCTATGTAATATATACTACATTTATAGTATTTTGTCCACTGATAGTATTATATTGTACCAAAATACTAATACTAGGAAGCTACTCTAAGCTAAAACTACACTAAGACACACAGAAGAGTGTAACTAATGCTTGTGATGGGTAAGATAATAATTTAATAAATTAATAAATATTGTTTGTCCACAATTATGAATTCGTGCAGCTGTAGAACATGATTGTCACATCCACAATGAATGACAAAAAATCGTAATATTGAGAAAAAATAGTTCAAAGATAAAATAACAAATATTCAAAAAAGAAAAAATGAAATGAGATGAAAGTAAAACAGAGGAAAATATTTAAATAGAGAAAAACAATTTTGGGGAAGCAATTATAAGGAAAGAAGAGTAAGATGATGATGATGATGATATAGATGAAACCGTGTTAATAGAAAAAAATACAGAAATAATAAATGATCATGAAAATATTTTAAGGATCTCAGATAATAACAGTTTTACATATCACGGAAATAGCAAATTCTTTCTAAAGAACAGGGACATATCCTCAGATCGTGTTGAATCACGCGGTTCCATAGAGCGCAATTTCAAGATGCGGAATTCGACGGCGACAGTCGCGATCTATAGAGTATAGGACTAGTATACCAATAGTAGAGTTAGAAAGAACAAATGCTACTGAAAATCTATAACATGAAACAAAGAGGCTACGGAAAGAAAATAAACAAAAAAAACAGTGGGTTTCCATATACAATTAAGCTAGTGGATAAAAACAAAATAGAGTGAAACCTCTGACAAAATCAGGATCCACTGAATATTCAACATAAGTTAGCCAACAATAACATTAATTGGAATTTATTTGATATAAAAACGGAGGAGAGATCGAGTATTCCACCGATTTACAATCGCGCCATGCTCTGTCAACGTTTCATTTCAAAAGTCGCATCGTAAGAACACCGAAGCGCCCCCTGACAGCACGTGAGGTGCCGGTGCGTCTCGCGCAAATGCCACCGCCAGCGTGAGGCTCTCGCTCACCGGACTCCGGTTCGATTGCGCCTTCGCCTGCGCCTGATCTGCTCTGCGCTGCTCGTCCGTTGCACTGCCACTCGGGCGTCCGCGTTGACTGTGGCGCCGGCGCCCGCGCGTGCCCTTTTCACGCGGCGGCGCCGCCCCCCTCCGCCGTGCCCGCGCCTACCCGCCGCGCCGACGCGTCGCAACGCCGGCGTTGCTTTCCACCCGCCCCGCCCCGGCCCGCTCCACACCACCCCGCCCGCTACGCGCAGCCCTCCCTACCCGGCCCTGCCCCACCACCCGCCATCCATTAGGACTCCATCCGCTCTCTCCCCGCTCCGCCCCCCCCCCCGCGCCCTCCCCGCTCCGCGCCCTCTCCGCCCTCCCCGCTCCGCGCCCTTCCCGCTTCGCGTCCTCCCCGCTCTGCGCCCTCCCCGCTCCGCATTCTCCCTGTCCTCCCCGCTTCGTGCCCTCCCCGCTCCCCGCCCTCCCCGCTCCGCGTCCTCCCTGCTCTCCCCGCCCTCCCCGCTCCGCGCCCTCCCGGCTCCGCGCCCTCTCCGCTCCGCGCCTGCATGTTTTCTGCCCTCCCGTCCTGTACCCTTCTCGCTCCTCCCCGCGCCCGCCTGCGTGCCTGCTTGCCCTGGCCATGCCTTCTCGTCCTAAGCTCTCCCCGCTCCACCCACCTCTCCCCGTCGGGCCCTCCCGTCCTGCGCTGTCCCCTCTCCCGCCCCACTCCACCCCCAACCCACCATCCGCCTGCATCGCGTCCTGCTTCATTCTCGCTCCTCCCCGCTTCGCCTCACCCCGCTTCGACACACGTTTGTCCGCCCGCAACAAGGGTCATCCGCCCCGCGCCCAGTCCCGGTCCCGCACAGCCTCCGCGTCACGGGAGTCTCGCGGTCACGAGATCCCAGGGCGCGATGGGATGGGGCGCTCGCGGACTGCGCAACATCCCTCGTGAGTCATCGCTTCATCGCAGGAGAAGAAGAGTTGTGAAAAGAACGCATAGCCACTTCCACGGGGTTGGGCAAGGGAGGAATGTCTTGCAAACTCGTAATGTTTTCAAGTCCATAATCACACTTTTTCGTAATTCGATATTACGATAAATCATGAGTGCTAATGAATTTGAAGCATGAAATTATATGAAAAAAATATTAATATTTTACAAGCCTTGGTAATTGCCCTATTTCATGACACAGGGTACCACCTGGACTTCCTTACATCCCTTCGCGGTGCCTCTAGATGCACACAATACATTCACAAACTTTCAAGGACGCTGGTTCGATGCCCGCAATGGCCAGTTTTCCAGTCCTCAAACACAAAGGTGGATCATTACTGAATTTTGTCTGTAATTTGTGTTTTTTGTTTTCTGTTTTTGTTGTTTCTTTGTTTGTTTGTTTTTTGAGCGTAATTCCCTCTCAACAACAAAGCCCTCAGTAACTCCCTCAGTAACAAAAGGATTGTGTTATGTCAGCAAGGAAGTGCTCCAAGGTGACCCCCAAATGAAGGCCACCAAAGAATAAATAACCACCAGGCCAGGAAAACACCGAAGATTGAAAAATCATCCAAATCATTTCGCTAACATGTTACATAACTCTATAAAAACAAGATTACAGCGTCAAACAGCTAGATACAGCTTACCGATTTGTGTAAAATTAATAGGAATGCTACTGTTAACATTTCCACTCACGTAAGTTCATTAAACAATTTCACTAATATTTCTGCAGAAATAAATTTAATATAAACAGAATGATCAAAAAAGTATGTTGAAAAGTACGATTTTTCATGATTTGTTTTCTTCAAAACTAAGTTTCAGAGTTCAGTGATCAGAATTCATGAATTTTACAAAACAAAGGATGCCAATTCCTTTAAATTTCTTCTTCAATAGCGAGGACAAGTGAACAAAGAAAGCAGTAGATTTGTTAGTCACTCGGGCATTTCATCATTACCCGCTGTCAGCCTATTAATGTATGACGTGTCTCATTCCCTTTCGTGTAAACACAAAGGAGACAGTGTACTGTTTGCATTTTTATTCGTGTATCCACCGCACCCGAGTTATCAATAAACAATGGATCACTTACGTATACAGCAACAATTGACATGAAGACTTTTGTATAAAAATCTCGTAGTGGAAAACTCTTAACGCTAAGTTCTATAATTTTCTAAACATTAATGCTCGGACGTCAATCCGTAATATCTAAATAGATCTTAAATACAGGAAATCTACTTCTTCTGAACTCGCCTCTTATATTCTTTGAATTAAATGTATCTGTATTGATCTCTATGTTGATCCATATCGAATTTGATGTAGTAAATTTATGTACACGATATTAATGGATTGAAAAGTTTCAATTAGATCGTAGCTACGCATCTTTAAGATTACATATAGCTGTTTCTGAATGGTGGTTTAATATGCAACTGTCCATATTTTGAAAATTTATGTTGATTCTGTGAAGAAAGTACCGGATTAATATTATTGAATAATCATTGTAAGTAATCCGTTATTTATTATAGGCGTCTCAAAGCAGAAGTAATTTGCAGAACCTGGGTGTGAATTTTTATAATGATAACACTGCTTCACAAATGACTACTTGGGAATAATCATGTAACTACATTTATACTTTCAGAAAATCATCAATATTTCATTTGAGAAGATTAAAAGTCTGCCGGGATGTTACGTTTCATTAAAATCGCGTTTAAACAATTTTTAAAATACCTACCTTCTGTATCTCTACAGGGAGGAAAGGACTGATATCTTAAACCAAAACCAAAACTACTGAAGCTAAAAAACAGTGAATTATGTGTTTCTGTAGTGATGTTTGAATCCACTGAAAAGATGTTTCAAAATACTTCCCTCAACTGGCATAAATTCGTCGTCGTGACTGGAAGCGAATATGCAATCCGCACCGCATCTAGGTGTTGCGTGACAGGGGCAGGTAGGGAGGACATAGACGGGACCGGATCTAGCGAGGAGAGGCGGCGACCAGCGAGAGGGGTAAGGGTTAGGGAGGGGGAGCATGTGGGGCGGAGCAGGGTAATCGAAGGGTGATGAAGATGGGGCGGGGAGGAGGGCAGAGGGGCGGAGCGGCGTGGGTTGATGGGTGGGGGGCGGGCCGGGTCTGAAAATAGAACAGACAGAACTCATTCCTTTTCCTGTGTAATAGATGATTGAGATAAATACACCTTGTTAATGCTGGGCACTTAAGTAGTATGGTATAACGCAATCAATCAATAAATTTCTTTAAACACTTTGCTACTTTTAGAGCTGCAGAAAAAGTTGACATGTATAATAATTACAACCAATACCTTCTATTACATCCAACTTTACAAATAGTCGAAACTAAACCTAAATTACAAATATAGTTTCCCTCCCAATTTCTTCACTTTCCTTCTTATCTTCCGTTCTATCATCTACATTTCACACTTTCCTAATTCTGAAAATTTTCTCTTTATCATGTATTTCCTGACTTGTATTATTGATTTATCTTTCCAATATATGACTCCTATTTGCTTCCTCCCTTTCACATATCCTACAAATCATGTCTTCACTAGACCCCCAATATATCCTTCGTCTTACTTCTATTACAGTTCTAAATTTTACTATTCTCTCCTAGCATCTACCTTTTCTTTTTTTTCTAGCTTTCTACTCTCAGTATTTGACATCTTATTACTAATTCATTCATCCACATCTCCCCATTTCCATCATCCGGTAAGTTTTCACTCTTCGACTATGCTACATCCTATGCTTTGAACATGAGATCCCAAGTTTTTTATTATTTCCCTCACAAATAATTTTCTCTCTATCAGTCCAGTATAAATAAATATCTTGCAAAGTCAAGGATTTCAGCTAGTATTTGAAACAGTGTTAGGACACGGAGTGCTAGTTTTAAGTAAAACATGTCATTTACATGTATACATACTGAAATCTTTACAACTTGAACTTACAAACAGCCGATAAAGTGTAAAGTTTTTTCCACTATAAATAGATTACAATAAATTCAAAACAATATATTTCTTATACAATTGATACTTCTAACTGAACACATATACTACACCTATGTAAGAAGGCAACACATTATAAGCCAAAATCTATGTAATATGTGTGGAGAGAAATATTTTCAATACCAGATTTCAAAATAGTTATTTAAGTCATCGAGAGCATTATTATTTTACATAAGTTAAGAAAAATCAGGAAGAAAAGGTATTTCATTTGTGTGAAATCGAATATGTGAAATAGTAACCGAATGTTTCTGTTCTTCTTTGACACTTATGATAGCATCGTTCAGGTGACATTTCTTTGCAAAATGTGACCGGAATAAACTAAATTTCATACGCTTTTATTACAATTGACGCTTTTATTATTATTATTATTATTATTATTATTATTATTATTATTATTATTATTATTATTATTATTATTATTATTATTATTTCAAGATATCTAGAACCCTTACCCCACTTCTTAACAAACGTAGTTGAATTATTAATAAAAGATAGCAACGAGCGTTGTTAGCGTAATTTAATTACACGAAACTTTCCCTCCCATCTAACAGAAATCTAACAGAACCTATTTGCATAGATAAACGAGCAATATTTCATTTGATAACACTTCCATCGAAACGACTAAGTTCTTCACTCTTCTTCATCTAGCGAAATGAAGGACCAGAAAAACGTGAGAGCACTGTAGTACACTCCAATAAACTGCGCTGTTTCTTCAACCCAGACAGTGGCTTGAGAACTGGGGGAGAGGTCTGAAGGGTCGATATTTTCCTCATTTTTGCAGGTGTAAAAGAAACATATTTTAACGTCGTATTTATAACAAATAATGCATTTATTACATTTAATGCTTGCACATAAAATATATATTATTTATTCCAGGAACGAGAAATAAGTACTGTCGCATCGTGATACTGAAATTATAATACGTTCTTCTAAAATGATTATTGATTACATTATTTGATTTTTACGAATAATTTGGTATCGGTTTGTGTTGAAACATTACTATGATCGTAATCAAATTTAAATAAATAATTATCTCGATATTATATTTTTATTTACATTGTAATTTTATTACTGTGACGAATTATATACGGCGTTTTTTGGCTCTGATGCTCTATGAATACGCTTTTTATTTAGTCTGTTATGTGATTCAATTCAAATAGTCATGTTTAAGTAAAACGTGAGTGATAGCCATGTGACCGTTAGTGGTAGCCACGTAAAGACTTATGTGATAAAACGGGACAAAAGACACCAATAAAATTAATGAACTATTAAAAACGGGTCACATCGTTATCCTCCCCCCTCTCCATATAACAGGTTGTTCCGGCCGGCTCTTCTGCATTTACAGTGCTGTGGCAACCTAGTGAATCTCATTCACGTTGTGCAAGTTTCGCAGTTTCATTGAATGCGCATCTTCTTCATGTAAGTAGGCCAAAGTGAGTAATACTTTGTCATAATGGTGATTATTACCCTATCTGTTAGCGGAAAGAATAGGCATCAAATAATACATAAATTGGTGGTTTTTATAAAATACTCATCTTATAGAAGAGTATTTTATAAACACATAAATATGGTGGCATATAACAGATGCTTGCGACCGCTTCGAGGAGGGATAATCTAGAGCTAGACAACGCCGCCAGAACTGAAATACGCCTTCGAAGATGACGCATCAGACCACAACTTGGTGAGTCGACATGTGTAAAACGGATCTATTTCTTATTGCAGACACGGTAACTCGATAGAAATAAGTTGTTCAAAATAAGTGAAATGAAACTCTGATATATAATAATCTAAGTACGATTAATTTGTTCTTCGCCATGCCCAACTGTTAGGTTAAAATCTTCTCAACATTGCCCTACCTTTGACGAAAATAGATACTAATGCGCAATAACATTTAATTTTTGAAAATTAGAGGAAATAACAATTTTAATATGTTTTCCGGGACTGATACTATCCAGACAATTGCTAAAAGGAGCTAAAAAAATTAAGAATATAATTTGAGAGAAAAACAATGATGTAAAATATGCTGTAATATTCAATTGCAGGTAGACACACGAAAAACAGTGTACCTTCGATACCGAAAAGGTGAGAGTTATCTTCAACAAATCCATTTTGAAATGAAACTTCTTATGGGGAGTTAACAACAGATGAGAGTAAAAGCGATTTATGACGGATATGAGTCACAGAAATGCGTCACGATGTATGTATTCGATATTATATGAGTATTTTCGCATTATTCCCATGTTTTATTTGCTCAATTGAAATATGTGGTGTATGCGAAAGTAGCGGTGAAATTCGTGAATCAAGAATCATTAAAACTGTTGAAATCATGATTGGGAATATGATGTAAATAAAGAATAATAAAAACGTAAGCTTGGGATATTACAAAACAGTACTTATTAAACGATGTAAATGCCTTTGTCAAGTAATTAAAAAAAAGTCATTATACTCGTATGCGATCGGCATAGACGTAATGTAGTTTTATAAATGTATATTATTTTTGTACGCTAAATAAAAGAAAAGCATAATTGTCACTTCGTTATTCTCACTTTATAAGAATGAAAGCAAATGTAATGCAAAAATGTAAATAACGTTATATTAATATAAACGCGCTTCTAATGTTCTTTTCTTCTCTCTTTTCTTCTTCTTCCTCTTGTTCGTCTTCTTCTTCGTCTTCTTCTTCTTCGTTTGTAATTTTTTTTTTGCTTTACTTGGATAACAATGCATAAAGTTCATTGCGTAATGATAAGTTGACAGTGGCATAACGAAATGCGTGTTTTTTTCTTCTATTTTAAAACGACCAAGTAAAGATTCGTGTTGACAGGCGCGGCAACTGCCTTGGCCATTATTCCCGTGAGAGTAGTGTATGTTACAGCCGAAAGGTAAGGGTGTTCCTCCTCCTCCAAAACGTGAGTGGCCGGGTCGAACTTCACTTCGACTTGCAAGGTTTCCTCCTCCGAATGGAGCACCGCCCCAGAGGAGGGATCAAGGGTGGGAGGGGAGAGATCGCATGTGGTCCATGGCCAGTTTAATGGAGCACTTCTTCGGAATTCGCCTGGTATTTATACGACGGAAAACCACTGATGAGAGCAACTGGCCACAAGAATTCACCTCCAGACTACGACCTATCTGTGAAGCATGTATCGCAAATCCGCCAACACATGACTCTTAACTCTAGAACCTCCCGCCCAGAGGCACTGCTGCGGCCAAGTATTTCACAACAATGAGTCACGTGACCATTTTTCGACTTTCTTCCTCGTTCCCTTCCTTTCCTCCCGCGCACGGAGGAGCCTTGCAAGGACACCCTGTCGCCCGCGCCACTGACACACATCGCCCTGGCGCTAACTGGGGGGCCCTCATGTGCGTGCCCTTCGCCGCCCTCCACCCTTCGTGCGATCGGCGCCGCGCCGCCGCCGCCCGGCCACCGGCGGTGCGTGCCACGCGGCGTCGGGCCCCTCATCGGCCCCCGCCCGACACGCCCACGCGCACGCATCGCGATGTTTGTGCCCCGGTGCACACTGCATGCCAGGCAAAAGACGTGGTGACTATCTTCTTCCGCGATTGTGCAGGGCAGGGAAAATAAAATAAATACGCAAATAGTAAGGCCCGGAAGGCCACTATGTAACCGTATCACGTTAAATGTATTAATTTTGAATAACATTGTGATCTATATCAGGATAGAGAAAAAAATTCTCAATTGATCGTGACAATTGTGCTTATTTCTTAAGTAATTGGTAAAACACGTACACATATGCATACGTGTACCAAATGGATCCACAGTTTCTTTAAATAGGCACCTAAAGTGTGAGTTAGTGGGTAATTATGCTCAACAGTCAATATCTTAGGATTTCAACACCGTTTGTGTAGCATATGCAATATCTGTAGAGATGCAAGTAACAGACTAGAATGTTCAGCGCGTCGGCATGCGAGGTGTCACCACTCCAGTATTTCCCCCACCGAGGCCCCGCCCCAGCCGCGAAAAAGTTTAAGCTACCGTCTGGTCTTCTGGCATGTCCGTGGAAGTGTAAAAGTGTGTTAGGGGAAAGGAGGGAACTAGGACGAAAAAGGAAAGATCGCGCATGACCAATGACCCGTTTGTTAGGGTACTGCTGCAGGATTCCACTGGTATTGATAGGAGAAACCACTTGAAACTGATAATCAGAGCAATAGGAAGTTAGAATTTTCCTCCAAGACAATCGTTGGATTTGACCCAGACAGGTAGGCAACCCATCATACATTGGTGTCTGGCGGGAACACAAAGTTTCTTTGCGTCAGATCGACACTTGCCAAACACTAAAATACTGAGGTGGTTCCTTACGTTTTCGGCGTGGCGAAGAGAACACTCAACAACCTTCCCAGCAGAAGATAATCTCGACCCACTCACACTCACCAAGCCGTAATATTGTATGAATTCTAGCGAACGCCACGGCCAAATACCTAGGAGTACTTTTCGATTTGATTGATTAGAAATATCGGGTGCATAAACTGCTAAGGTTGTTAGTCTCGTAAGTGTGGTGCATTTTTCTCCACGGGAGATCGCGCTGTAATTCCTCTGCTGAATGGCGAGATCTGGCGCCGACCTACCGCCGACTAACAGGGTTTTCCCTCAAATGTCCCAGGGTCCTCCTGTAAAGTACCCCCAAAAATTAAAATATCGGTTTCAAATTCAAGAAGCCGCGACATCAGTTAGGTCGATTGGGGAATAAGAATTTTCGAAAAAAATGGCTGAACGATTTAGCTAGCGTTGATCACAATCGGACAGACGTTTTGCCACCAATCGGCTTTTCGGGATCAAGGACCCACCAAACATGGATTCTGGCTACACCACATGTTAGACGATTATTTTCTAAATTTAGCAACTGGATTTATCCACTTCTTCGCTCCCAGGGCCCTGTTATAAGAGTTTTTCTACCGATAATTCGCCTTTTTTGCGCGGCATTACATAACGTTTTCTCTACTGCATAAGCGTTAGCGAGAAAGTAAAAGATACTCATCTTTTATTGGGGTATAGCTATAAGTTTACAAAATTCATCTTAATCAGGGCTCAGCAGAGAAATGCTTGTGTAGGATACAGTGCTTGAAATCTCATGGTGTTTGGCTTCTTCACAAAAATCACCTGTTCACGCAGCTCAGATTGCGAATATTGGAAGAACTACTGCTTCTAGGTGTTGGACCATCCTCTCTACAGCCCACATTGGACATGTAGCGACTACTGCTGCTTCTCAAAACTAAATAAAATCCTTATGAGAATAAAATTTTCTGATTACAGAGGTGAATGAAGCAGTTTTTTACTATTCGGCGAACGAATATCAAAGAATTTTATGCAAGGCATAGAAGTGTTAATACACATTGAAGTAAAGGATGATTGTGTTGAATAGTGTCGTAATTTTCTTCTTTGTATCCCAACTAAAAGTTAGAGACCAAAAACGTAAAATCTATCTCCTAGGGTAGGTAATCTAAAAATTAGGATCAATTGTATCGTGTATTTTTCATTGTATGCAATATCTTAATCAAAAATGTAATTTTCTTCCCCTCCTACATGCCCCAGAAGTTTCTAACATTCTGAGTTTCTAACATACTAAATAGCTTGTGCCGAAAATCCGCGATCATTTGAGAATACAACGCCGCTAAGACCTCTCGATCAACATTGATGAGAAACGGAGTTGTCGCTGATCCATTGTAGTTGATGTTACTTGTAAAATCTACCAATCTTTAACAAAGACGTGAAAAGTAGTAACGTAGTAACAGTATCAACCATTCTACTTCGTGTTTAATGTGTGGGGTGGTTGATTTGCAACTGAAGTATCGTAAAACGAGAGACATAAGTTTAAGTCAGGTCGGAGACTTATCTAATTACTAAGCTTCAAGCTTCCGCCTCTTTTGCTCGAGAACCTAAGAGTAGATTGGACGGTTGAGATATCTAGGAGTGGGTTGCTCTGATCGTTTGAAGTGTTCGTTATTATGTGATTTTATTTAATCAATTGCAGTCAGTGCAGTGTACCAAACAATGAGCCACGAGCCATGAGAGATCTTTTATTCCTCGTCCTTTGAGCGGGGCGAAGAGCTGAACCCCTACTCCCAACATACAAAAATAATCCGGCAATGTTGCGAAGCAGGACGGAGGCTGGATTTATTGATTTTTGTATTTCCGGGCACGCCAACTGGTATTATCATTAGCCCCTTAAGTGTAGTGCGTATACAATTCGGAGAGATGGCGGGATTTCTGCCCCGCTTGAACGGAAGATCCGGCGCCGACCTACGTCTTCTTGCGTGGTTTTCCCCGACCTGGCATCTCCCACTACTGTGGCACCGCCCCAGCCGGAACAAAGTCTAAGCTCCTGCCTTGTCTCATGTGTGGTAATGTAGTGCATGTAAGCGTAAGTGTGTGTACGTAAGGGGTGAGAATAGGACAGGGAAGAGGAAGGAAACATCGTGCGCGGGCGGTGGCCCGTATGTAAGGCTGGCGTTTCAACATTCGCCTGTTATTGATCAGATCAATCACGCAAACCTACCAATCAGATTCTTAGTTTGCCGGTGAGTTGTCTTTGGCACTTAAAATGAAATAATTCAAAGGAGTTATCATTGCCAACAATATTATTTATTTCAATAGCAGCTGTCGATGGCTTAACCTTCATCAGTTTCCTGCTGTGTGGAAGTCACAAAACGTTTACAGACGATATGATAGTCGTTTCGTGGCTTCCATAAGCAGGAAACTTATGATAATGTGTTCGAAGCGGCTATTGAAATAAATTATCAAAGCTGCCATTGAAAAAAATAATACTGTTCGCAATAACCCCTATAATTATTTCATCCTTCCAATCAGCGCAACCGCCAGCAAGAAATCTCCCTGAGACATCGACTAAATTCCAGCTAGTTAATAAACCCAAGGCTCGCCAACAGCCCCATCGGACGAACACATTGATGCCCCCGCCCGCGTCGCCCTCCGTGGCAGACGGCGCGGCGGCGCAGCGGCCCTCCAGCCCTCTTATCGCCCTCGGGGCCCGCGGCGCGGCGGCGAGGCGGCTTCCGGGCGGCCGCCGCCAGGGGCGCGACGCCGCCCCGCCGAGCGCGCGGGCGCTGCGGCGCCGTCGCGTCGCCCCTGGACGCCGCCCTCCGCCGCCGTCGAGGCGCCGCCGCCGCCGCCGCCGTCGTCGTCGTCGGGCGCCGTCGACGGGCGCCCCCAGGGCAGACGCCCCCGAGGCGCCGCGCCGGCGGCGGGGACGGGACCGGAAGGGTCGGGGGAGGGGAGGGGAGGGGAGGGGAGCCCTCCGGGCGCGTTTGCGCACCTGAGGGGGGAGCCGCACCGCACGCACCGGCACCGGGCTGACTCTGCTGCCCTATTAATACACCCGCCCGCCCGCTCGACGCCAAGGGTTACTCACAGGCCGGGCTAATGCAATCGGTGGTTGGTGGCACTGATGTTGACGGGGCATGCACACCTTGAAATCAACGGTTTTGCTCTTTTTTAAAAACAGAAATATTCTTAGTTTTTTTAATCCTTTGTCCATATTAGTGAATCCTCAACTGAGAGGACAAATCTCTAATAGACGTCTACATCCTCAACGAACCCTCTAAGCTTCTGACCAAGGCATATTCAAATATTCTTCTATAGTTGCTGAATACCTGTAGTTAACTTGACGGATAGGTCGGTGTAAAGCAAAAGGTACTGAAAAGGTTGACGGCAGTTTAATAACAACAGTTTGCTACTTTTTTATTACAGAAAATGCTCATAAACTAACGGTTAGCGCTTTGGGGCGCTCTAGTAATATAATGTAACAGTATAACAATTAGGCGACACAAGTTTGACCATAGAGTTTCAACGCTGGACGAAGCAAGGTGACGACTATGTGCATTCACTACAGACCAAAAGCTAATTCGGACTAATTGTTAAAGTCCAGTGACCTCATTTTAGTAAAAGTATTTTTAGTTAACGTAATATTTTCCCCATGACAAGATTTGTGCATCCTTAACTAAGTGAATGCATTCTAAATAAATAATTACATCATCAACGAAACATATAAGCCTTTGGCAAGGACATATTGGAATCTTCTTCTAAAACCGTCCTTAGTTGCTGAATATGGTTAACACGGAGGGAAAGATCGGTGTAAAGGAAACTGAAATGGAATAGAAGTTGATGAGCTGTATGCAGCCAAGATTAATGATTTTACTACATTTAATATAAAAAATCGCAGAATGGTGCGAAAATCGCGGTTTGGCGCCTTGGCATGAGAAATTCGCTCAATTTTCGAACTCAAATTTTAATTCAGGTAGTCACAGATCCCTCTTGGTGATGTGGTCTATCTATTATGGCATCTATAACGTCTAAGATCAATTTTAAATAGCCATCTTACATTGCTCCACTTAGATTCATTCATTTATATTTTTTAAATTCTATGCAAATTTAATTTTTCAATCTGTAATGAATTTACATAATTGTTTCAACTCGATTCTTCTCGTACTGTCTCGTAAACTTTCGAAAACAATTCAATTGATTGTTCAACCCCATATATTCACTAATTTGAGCCATGCATTAATGTATCAAAAGCCTTTGAAACGGTTACCCCCACCCAAAAGAAATCGAAAAAGATGGGTAAGGAGGAATTTGAGCACCTTTAATGTGACAATATGTGTTTATTGAAAAAATATTTATTAACATTTAGTACACAAGAAAAACGATTAAGTGACATGAATGCTTGATAGCGCGAGGCGCCAACTGGACCGAGCTCGTGATCGCCTTTTATACTCGATGAACACCCGCTGGTATTCCGTATTTTTATATGCCCAACTAAATACCAAATTAATTATCTGGAACAAAGTTTTTATTCTTTCTGAAATAAATCGTAAATTCTTTAGATTTTCTTGATGATCTATGAAATGTAGTTGTAAGTGTGGAATGAACAGTTAATGATATTGAAATTTCATAAACAAATTCTGTTTTTGAGGAAGATTACTTCCCATCTACATATCGTATTGATATCCAAGTCGTGCACCAATCGAAATTGTCTGAGTAGACACTGTTTATCTTGGTGATGTCTATTTTCTCAATGTTTCATTAAAGCAATTTATTTCATTCATATGTAATTAAATTAATTATTCCTAATTCCAAAAAACATACAATATAGTACAAAAAGTCTACTTACTTTCCAGCTACATTATCACATGACAGGATTTATTGCATTTCCTTCTAAAGACAGTCAAAGTCAGCACAAGACAATACTCACCTATCCGAGATACTACTCGTATTTCAGAGCAACTTAATGTTGATAATATACTAAATACCATCAGGTTCAACTCTACGAAAAAAAGACAACACTAGTCATTTCATAGGTAACTAGCTTAAGAAACCCGGCAACGCTCGGGCATTTATTTTCTCAACGAGGAATCGATGTGAGTTTTTTCATTCATTTCAGATGTTTCAGTACCATTCAAAGCAAAATTTTTATTCATTCTTGTATCGCACGTGGTACTTCTACTAAATGTATTAAGGCGTTCTCTGGGTTCGCATATTTCATATTTTGATTTTAATAATGAGCATGGTCCTACATATCCGAAAACTATTATGTAATTTTGTAAATAAAAAATAATTAAGAAAAACATAACCTTTAGGGTAACATTTTGAATCTCAATTACGCTATATTTATTCTTAGTAGTTCAAAATCATTCGTGACATATTTAAGAACAGACACTCCAGGGGTACTATTTTTTTAGAAATTGTAAACAATTTCACTTTTAAATAATAAAGCAACAATATGCCTACTTTGGAAATTCTCGATAAATCCACAAGTCGCGAAACGACAAGTGAAATCAACTAATTAATTAAAATTAATACTTTAGATTTAATTTATAACTTTTTTATAACTTACGCACACGAGCTGTAACACTGAAATCGTGCAGGTGGTTTTAGAATAGGATGGGAATTACAAGACATCACAATATTTGTAAAAAAAGAGTTTCTTAATCATTCATTTGATTGCCCAGTTATGAAATACACAATACCAAATAATGCATCTCGACGGGACTTCATTAAGTATATAATTTATTCTGATGATGTTGATGTCAATCCACGATATTTATGGATGTGTATTTAATTTTTCTGAATGAAGTTCTTTGTTAGTATAGTTCCATGTTAATAGGTCATATTTTAACAGATACAAATAGTTTCAACATTTATTCAAACTCCATGTATTTGTTTATTCTTTCTGCCGAAGACCTGCAGAAACTTGTCTCCTGGACACACCTTGTAGAAATATTATTTACCATTTTGTTTGTATTAGAAACAAAATGAATTCAAGCAGCGCACAAAACAAGGCGAAACAAAATAACGAGTTCACTGCAACGAGATTCCAGTAACTATCAAGTAAGTAGAATATGAATGAGAAAAGCGATAATTTCAAACATAGTCTTGAGTGGAAAAGTGTGTTAATTGCTTCCAAACTGTATCATCAACAGTGCTCGGATTAATACTCATTCGCGACTCAGTAATAGTAATTTTCTCACTAACAGCGTCCCAGTAATAGAAATGATTTTTTCTGCAATAGGGAATAAGTTTTTTCTGCCGAGATCGTTAGGTCAAGGAAAAAATACAGATCGAGCAAGAAACAAACATTTCGCTCACGAAATGTAAATTTCGTTCTACGATCGCATAAAAATGCAAATATGAATCATGATATTGTTTCATCGTTAGTCTCCTTGGTTTCACCAAAACAAAGCGCCACCTTCCTGAATGTGGAATAGAAGGCCAATGAGGACGGTTTGCGAACGGGAAGAGATGACGGGCGCTGAGTTCGGATCTCAGCGCGGACGAGCAGTGAGGATGCGCGGAAGAGACTTCAGCACTGAGTCGAAGTCACATTTTTCTTACGTCTTCCTAAAAGATTAACTTCACGTACGCTTAGCGGCGAGTGGAACCGCTGATTTTGGTGCGATCCTAGAAAAGGATGACTTATTATTTTCTACCAATGTGTAATAAAACACGAGGAAATAAAAGCAATGTTAGCATTGATTTAATAAGACTGACAATTACTAAATGATATGATCCCATTATTCGTAGAGTTTAGTTCGAATTAACTAACGATAAAACTTCATCAATAAACCATTTTATGAAGAAAAGTATTCAAAACGGTTACAAAATAATTGTCAACGTACGCTACAATGAAATATGATTCTGCAAAATATTTTCTAAGGTACAACAATATGTGAAAACGAGCGAAGAAAACTATTTCGAAAACTGACGAATTGTACGAAAAGAAATATTAACATACATATTTCTCAGATTCAGTGAAAGCTTCATTAGTGTGCTTACTGAGTTCATACCATAGACGAGCATTTTTAAATTCACGTACAGACTATGTGGTTAAGGATTAGGCCGTAAGAATCAAAGGCCCCAGGCCAAGCGCAGCACTTGCCGCCTTTCGCAGTCACAGAGCGCGCGCCGCAGCGCAGGGCGGGCGTGGGAGGGCGCCCCCCCCCCCATCACCTGACCGCCGCTGACTCATGGCGCGCCACCGCCTCCGCCGCCGCCGCCCGCGTACGAGGCGAGGGTGACTCACCCTCATTGATCCCCGGAGCGGGGCGGGCGGGGCGGGCGGGGCGGGGAGCGGGGCGGGGAGCGCGCGGTGGCGGGGGTGGTAGTTCCACGAACTCGCAAGCGCCTGTCGAGTGACTCACGCCGCCTCCCGGCTCCAGGCCGCCCGCCCGCCCGCCAAGCCCAAATCGCGACAGCGGGGGTGCGCGCTCTCCCGCGCGCGCGCGCTCGCCCGCCGGCCGGCGGCGTCGCAAAAACGACGCCCGGCGTCCCGACGCCTCTCGCCCGCTTCCTGGAAAAGCCGCCCCCGCGAAACAAACATCTTCGGCCTTTTTTTTCTTCCTTTCACAGACAAGGTCGATGTGGTTGAAACTCTTGTGGCGCTAAATGTGCCCACATATCAATCGTGACGTAAGTGTCTGGACGCTGGAAAAGAGAAACTGTAGTCCAACTTTTTGTCGGCCGGCTTCCTTCGTAGCCCTAATGCTCCATACTCATATCATGCCCCAGCGGTCCATTCAGAAAATGCGGATTTACTAATTTGCCGTTTCACAGCGATTGCAGCTTCATTCATATACACACACGCACACGAAAAGTGTAGTGGGCACTCGTACATTGTGTACAGTTCATTGACTTCAAGAAATTGCACTTTAAGTGGCAAATTTTAAATCGATCCACTTGACATGAAATTTATCGACACTTCAAGAGCAATTTATAACAATATTAGTTCGGTCAACATTTCTATGCTGACGTACCACGATATTCTCTGATGATTTGTTTGAAGTTTTGAGATGATTGCCTTACTTTTAGACCTTTCTTTTAAAACCATTGCAAGGGTCAGTGATGCTTGAATGTGTTTTGATATCCATGCAACATTGCAAGTAATTGTTCACATTCAGTTATGTATTATTCATTTTTGCATCCGTTATCGCTGGAAGAGATTTTGGGGGAAACGGCCAGCAATTTTCATTCCAAAATACTGTTATAACTTACTAACAACAATGTTCTTTCTATAATTCATGTTCTCTCAAATGTTTATTCTATAATTCCATTCACGAGAATTCATAATGAAAGTAATATGCTAAGTTTTGTCGTTAAGTTCAAAAAGTTGAGACTGCGAACACAAAGCAATCACATTAGCCCACCTTCTCTTTTGTAATGTCTAACGTTAAAAAATAAAGAAATATGAAAGCAAAATAACGACGCCAGCCTCGGCACTTGTTCATGTGATTTCCGAGTCTGCACCAGGAGTGCCAACCTATGGCGCATCGCATCTTCGCGAATAGAGAACAAACGGACCAAGGTCCAATCAGACGTCGCTCTTGCTGCTACATTTCGTTCAGAGCTCCCTCCCCGTCATCACATCCAACCACGGTGGTCCAGAGTTTTCTCCGCCTGATGGGACTTACCGACAGCTATTTGCAACGTCAGGGAGGTCTTCGGCAATGTAACTTAAATAATTTAGTTACATGATTGAATTTTCCTCCCCTATGCGAAGCGGATCCTATTTTTGTCCCAACCCCAATCATGAACGAAAGAAGGTAGAAAAACTGTTTTCGCTGCACTGCACACGCTTGTGTGCATCTGAACTGCACGTGAAAACAAATTGAGAATGGTATGCAAAAGGTTGGTAACCCTTGGTCTACACTGTCACTGTCCATTCATTCATTCGAGTTCCAAGAAAAAACTACTGTTGAAAAATATGAATAAACCGCGATACTTGGCGTTCTTGGACCGCAACCACTGTGTCAGAGAGATTGGGCAAAAATCAACACATAACAAGAGACAATGTGTTGATTAAGCTCAAATGTTAAAATATTAATGAATCCTTGTATCAAGCAGGTATTTAATTTACTTTTAAGTATTTATGGAGGTACGTGGCTTTTTTATGTCTTTCATTAATATTAATGGTTGTAGTTAGATTATATTTGCTATCTTTAACATTTTAGGGAGAAAAGCTCAGGCAACGGCAGCACCGAGTATAGAAGCTTGAACGTATTCCAAAGATCCTCAATCAAAACCGCGCTATATGGGAATTTTCGCAATATACCGTAGAATCTTGAAGTGTTTCTTTTCATAACTTTGTTAACAATATTTTTTAAAACTCCATAAAGGTGGTTGAGCAGCAATCTGCTATAAGGTACAAATGACTTCGAAATATTCCAATTTGTCTAATGTTAAACTGTCATAAGCACGAAACAATCTAAACTACAATAAACTAATATTCCTTTTTTTATTAAATAATGTCACATTGCGACATATTGTGGAAAAAACTGTAGAAAACGACATTACGAAGTTCGTGAATTAGTGTAATATGAACTCTTAAATCAAAACATAACGTGAACATTAAGATCAGAAATGAAATAAACAAAAGAAAAAAATATTTTCTGGATATCTTTTTATTAAGGTGGATAGGTTGACCTTATTTGGGAACAGAAGAGAAATAATAAAATAGATTCATTGGAAAAACATGACATTCATCTCACTCTTGAGGCAATGCATACCATTCTCAATTTCCTCGTTTGCCGCCGTCGCGTCCGTCGAGAACGCTTAATTCGCTTCACGTGACCCGTCCTTCACAATGACCAGCGGCCGGGCTTTCTTCCGTTCCACAATAGGCTTACTCAACACGTTGGCAGTCATACAGTGGAGCCCATTCTGTAAACATATCGTATTAAGGAGAATCTAACGATTTGATCCACTCCCAAATAAATTTGCATCTCTTAATTCCTACACAGAGTATCGAAATAACTCGCCCAGCAGTCAGACCACCGACCAACTTATAATTTAAGGTAAGAAACGTTGCATCTTTAGTGTCTGTTGATGGAATGCACGTGAAAGCGTGACGCTTGACAAGAAAAAATACTTGTAGCACACATTCTATGGCAAGATACTTGTTCTCAACGCGCCTTTCTGTTCCGCACTTCACAAACTGGTCAGAAAAAAGTGCGATTGATACACTCGAATCTTCTTGAACGTGCACAGTGTGATGTCTAACTACCAGGTGCAACAATTATTTTCCCCCCAGAACCATACTTCTGCGATCTAACGGCAATAAGTGTTATATCCGCTGACTACTCTCTTCTGCTTTCTTCACACGTTCCATTGAATGCTTGTGCTTTCGCATAGAATTCGGCATCACTATGGAGCATTAAAAAATACATTATCTTTCCGGGGATGTTCCCACAACTGACGATTTCCAATGAGGATGGGGAAGACGGTTGAAAAACAATAATAATGGATAGCTGATCTTGGTTCTGATATAATTGTCTCTCTCAAGAGCAACTAAAGTAAGAAAACACTCAATCCACTTCAGTTCCCGCGCGGGGCATCTGAGTTAATGTTTATACGTTGTTCTCGGCTTAATGATTTATTGATGTTTCTGGGCACGCCAAAAATTAAGGTCCCTAGTCCCGCTAGTGTAGTTAATGTTATATCCCGGGAACTGGGGTGTTCCTTCCCCGCTGAGAGGTAAGATCCGACGCCGACGTACTTCTCGAGGATGTTTTTGCAAACCGGAATAAGTATTATTTAATGGAGCTCTTAGAAATATATTTTATTTTCTCATTTACGAACGTGTAATAAAACGCAAGTCATAGATTCACTACGATACTTAGGGGATCCGTGCAACTATTGACTTATGATACAGTGTAGACGCGTGATAACACTCCACTCGCCATACACACAAAGTCGCCTTAAGGAGTCGGTGGTGATAACCAATTTGCTCAAAATTGTATCTATGGCTGCTGAGGCTTTCACAGAAACAGTCGAAGTGCACGTGGTTTATGTAAGAGTAACCGTCACAGTGTCCAAAATTATTTAACGTCAAAAACATTTAAAAACTTCGGTTGACGTACTATCAAGCAGAAGTCCAACATGTGCACGTTTTCTTGAGGTCTGGAATATCTATTCCAGCTCTTATTGTAGTTAGAGCAACAATTTTTTACGTAGTAATCGCCTGTATCTCCTCTCAGTAAACATTCTTACTCGAGGGGTCCGAGGATCAGATATTCTCGATTGCATTGCTACAAGAGACACCTTACATATCTGGCAAAGTAGCATAAGCATATCTTCACACTATATTGATAATTTTTGGTAGGCCCTATACTCACCAAATCCTTTCTGCTGCTTATTATTGTATAGTGGGACTCTATTTCTTTTTACCGTTAAGTTCACTTTTCGAAACAAGTATTAACGTATCTCTTTTCCTCTCTTTCTCTCTTACGGGGACTTTTTCCAATTTCAGGGGAATGCCGATTTCTGAACCGAGTACCCACATTGTCCCTCACGGGGACATGCATTAACATTTTTACACTAGACACACTTGCGGGCTCCTCGGTCTGTGATCAGCAGACCCACAAGGCCTTCCGCGACAACACACTCACATGGATGACACGGGACACAACCATACCCACGGCGGGACTCGTACCCGCGTCCCTTCCGACCGAGGCGCTGAGTCGGCACACGCTATAGGCACCTCTGCCATCCAGGTTGGCAAGTATGAACCAATCTGATTCTGTATTTTTTCTTGTCTATAATTTTCTTTTGCGTCAGAATTTGGTACATCATGACAATGTATTATTGTCACATATTCTAGACGATCTCAGTGCATTATACTGAACGAATTGTTTCTTTTCACTTCTTTTCGTCATATTTTGGTTGCCTGAGGTTGGAGTATTCAAATATCCCGCGCGAGTAAATCGTCTCTAGTAGTCACGGAGTAGTGGGACGTCATGTCATGTGGGATGTCATAGCCCGCAAGTATGCTTACTAGCGGGCTATGATAATGCAAAACTGAAAAGCCTCTGCCATAAGAAAGAAATTCAAAACATTTCTGTCCACTCTCTACTACACATTTCAACCAGCTAAAAACTATTGGAGATGCGTTTTCTTAATTGGATTAACTCCTTATTGGATAAACACTTATCAGTGGAACAGCCTGTTTTCTAACAAAACTGACTGGAAGGATCGAATAAACAACAAAAACAGTGTTTGCTTCCTTCACTGCAGCATATAAAATTGTATGAAAGGATGGAACCATAGAAGTTGAACCATACTATTCTTGGTCCAAACTTCTCACATCTTATTAAGAACATCCTTTCTGGCCATATTAGGTGATAACAAAAACAAAATTAGCAAATTAAATAATAGACTCCACATAAAGTTCTTAGAATTAGGAATGGTACCAAACTTGGTTTCAACTTGTAACAATCACTTATGTATTTGATATGCCAAAAATAAAGGGTTATATCGGTACATTTGAATATGCTGGAGACCTAACCATTGTGCTCAAGCCAGCGTATGAAAAGATGTTGATTATCTTTCCCGAAGATCTAAGACAAATGTTTTATGCCAACTGGAGACTCACTGAAAGCTCATGCAAACTTGGAAACCACATACTTTCAACCAAGCTGGGAGTTCTCATACAAAGTACATGAAGAGAATTAAATTGGGCTTTTAAAAATTGAAATCCTAATTCCTTAAAATTGTAAAGCATAAATAAAAAAGTAATGAAATGACCAAAATTTAAAGAAGGAAAGTGGCTAGAAATAAATCCAACCAAAATTTATTTTTTCATAGCTCAATCAGTGTGACTGGCCATGCAGGAAACCAGAGTTTGAATTCCCCCCCCCCCCCCCAACCCAAATGCCTCTTCTTTTGTGACCCAAAACTTACAAAACCACCAATTAGTAGTGCACCAATGCTGTAGTAGTACGTCAATGGGATTTTAAAAGCCGACAGGACCTGAAGAATTAGGAGCAATGCGGCTCATCATATGACGTATTCAAAACACCCCATCATTAACAGCTACCGGTACCAAGACATATCACCCCACCACTTCTCTAAACACAGTGCTCCTTAGTTCATCAAGTGAGAAAAACTCATAGTGATAGAAAATTAAGTTTTCACAGAACCACCTCACCTTTCATTTGGACGATTAACTTACACGAAACTCCCAATAAAACTAAAGGTGAAACTACACAACAGAAAATTCAATATCTACTAGCTATGAGGAGAGGGTTGGATTGCTGATAACCTATTGACTGGTGGACATGTAAAATACCTAACCCAAAGACTTTCTCATTTTCAACTTCATCGCCAGCAATGGATAACCCTTAAGAGAACCCACACTTCACCTGTCCAAGTAAAAGCCTGTACTGCCATTGTGACTGTGCTGCTCTGCACTAGACTGATCTGAACTGATCTAGAACATGAGTGAAACATCAGAGAAATTACATTCAACATATCTCATATTATTTCAGTAGTATACTTACCATTTGCGGCTCTGCAACACAACCAATATTGATAAATAAGGTCTCTAGCGAAAGAGAATTTCACAGAGACGTGACGATTGGACTTGACTTTATGTAAAGAATGAAAAATGTAATGTATGTATGAAAAATGTAAAGAATTTATTTAAAAAACGCATCTAAATATTCATGTCAAATGCAACCTGCAGCACTTGCAGGATTTTTAATCTATATCTTAAATAACTCCTAAACAAAGAGTTTTAGAGCCTTAAAACATGAAATTTCGAGGCCACAGGCTTCAAAGAAACGTTTTTTAATGCCGTAATCTATAGGATACGTTATTCGTAGACATTCTATTACATTTTTGCTGGTTCTTATCCGTATTATCCGCATTATTCAACACCGACTATATTACGGATATTATCGATGCTGGAGGTTGATTTTTGTTTGTGATGTGTGGTAGACCAAGAAAAACATGGAAAAATGAGATAGAAAAGGCGATGAAGGAACGAGATCTTCAAGGGGAAGATTGGGAAGATACAAGATCTGGCGAATGGGATGTGAGAAATGGGGTCAGCTGTAAAGAACCTTGCAGCTGCTGCTGCTACTACGTCACTCTTAGAAACCTTAGATTTCTCCAACTTATATGTATGGTATCTGTGTATACCGTGGTTTGCACCGACTGATGAAGTTTATTTTCATAATCATTAATTCAAGTTTATTAATGCAAATAAACCTAAATGATCTTACAGCAAAGGAAGTATTAATAGTTGCTTGATACCGATGAAGATTGCCTTTTTATGTGAACAGTGAGACAGTTCATTTATTGAATGTAAGTATTGACATTCTTGTTTCTGAGAAAAATTTGTGATATAACCTACAGTATCTATAGAATCAGTAACATATGCAACTCTATGTGAAATGAAACTACTTACATGACATTCTAGGCGATTAAATTGCACGAGTGTACCTCTCAGTTCGGTAATGAAGTTAAATTATATTCCAAAGTGTAGGGTTGTGCTTGCCCGACCCTGTTTTTGCACATAAACATCTTTAAGTAGCTTTCTCAAGAGTAAAAAGCGGTTGTAATATTTTTGTGACCATCAAGGAAAGCAAAAAGCTAACTGTCAACAAAAATTGTACAATTACTTCAAATGCTGTTTTTAAGAAAGTATTGTAAATTGTTTTAAGAACATGTCTATAACACTGAATAAACCTTTATTCAATAGTTGTTTAAACGTCAACTTCAATGTCCTTTTTTAAAATTTAAATTCTATAAGTACATTGGAAGTAGGGTTTTTAAACAAATAAACATGTTTTGTAAAAAACTTCCTCTTTTAATATGGAAAAGGAAAGATAGAGAAGAGGGTAGAATTTAACATGTGAGCGTTCTTGCACAGGTACTCTAGTGTTGAATATAAATGTATAGAGAAGAAAATGACAATGTTCACTTTCAATTTAAGTTTCTTGTAATTTTTTGGATATGGAAAAAATTGGTGCAACCATAAATTATTGTTCATATTTTCCACAATATTGTATGGACCAATATGAATTTACAGTAGAGTATTTCAACTTCCTTATACAAATTTATTGACACAAAAAAATTGTTACTCAGCATTGTCCCTAAGTAATGTAATACCGTATGCAAAATTATTACCTTTTTTATATTTTTATATTTAAATTTTTCCTTCATCCTACCATGTTAAATACTTCAGATATACATTATAAAATACTTCTCATTTCTTATGTGTTCAATATTTTTTAACATTCTAGGGTGAGCATTATACAAGGAACTGGAAATGGTAATTCTAGACAAAAGGCAAACAAAAAAAAGACGCAACTACTTAAACACAAATATTCATTTTCACAAAATGAGGATCTATTCATACAAAAATACATCACAACTTTTACTATTACTAAATCAAAAGAATTGTTACATTCAGCAACAATGTAAAGATAAGTTAACAAGAAAATACTCACTTTATCACAAGCTTCTCAATAAACAAACGACCATATTTGATCACAATTCAAGCTCTTTTTCAAAAAAAATATAAGAAAATGAAGCACCATTTTTCTACCATTTCCTCTGAAAACATTAATAAAAGACAATTAATCAGAATTTTTCTTACTGAATATTTATGTAACATGTAAAAATTTTTGACACAAATTGCAATGGCACTAATATATCTTTGCATTTCAACACTTGATCTCAGCTTTCAAAAAATATGCTTCTAAACTTCATAAAGATTAAAAATCTATATACCACAATAAAATTCCAGGATAGATCAAAGCAAACACAACATGGTAACATGATATTAGGCATACAAAATTATACTAAAGAAAACTGAATGGTGTTCAGACTTTTAGTTTTGTTTGTACAGAGTAAAATGACATTTTGAAATAAACCTGTCAATATTTTAAATCAAGAACGCTTAGACTAATTTTATAACAGTAAAATAAAAGCAAAATATCATTAACTTCAAGGGGCATCAAAAGTGTCATCAACTTCATCATCCTCAAAATCACTCAATGCCTCTGGAGGCAGAATGTTGCCAGTAGGCTTTGAATGCCTGAATGTTTGATTAAATTTCTCTTTTCCAAATCTAGACAATGAAGGCTGACTATGGTTGCTATTTAAGGGAAGGTCCTCTTGATCCTTCAATATGGTTGGAAATGCTTCTTTTTCATTTCTGGTCTTTTCCACTGAGTTTCCAGTCTCCTCCTTGCCCTCTGAAGTAGCACCGAGCCGTGTTTCATTATTAAGTACAGTGTTACTCTCCTCTTTGCTCCCGGAACTCTGAGTGAGTGTGGCTGAGCTACTGGAGGAATCCCCTGCTACTTTGTCAGAGAGAAGAGAGAGCCTTGAACTTATTGGAGAAGGAGAAGCTGATGCCCTTGGGCTTCGAGTCAGACTGGTGCTCCTGCGCGGACTCTCACTCCTCCACACAGCAAATCCTTGCTTCACCATTTCCTCTGCAACTGAGATATCCTGAAAGCATTATATATGCGTAAGTATTGTTGCTTTGAGAAACTGATGCATCTACTGATAGTTTTACACTTATTCTGCAAATCACTTTAAGCCTCTGCATATGCACCAACTCAATCATAGCGGAGCTCACTATTCCTAGGATTTAGAGGGTAGTAAATGAGATGGTTACGTAATAATATAATTATATTTACAGATTAGAGGTTACAAGGGAGATCTAGAAGATCAAATATGAACAAGAGGATACGGGAATTTAGAGCACCATTATCTGCCACCACAATTCCAGAACTACTTCCATTGAGAACAATGCGCAATAACTCTTTCTGAACTTCAAATGCTATTGACCATGTGGTAGCTTTATGGTGTTATGAAAAAACTCTAATGAAGATAACCCCATCACTACACTTTCTCTGCGTAGGGTTGGTAACCCAACCAGAGGAGATTTTTATCAATTATTAATAATCCTCGGAGGATTAATCACTGTCCAAATCAGATGATAACTATGGCAAGGAATAAAAGGCAAATGGATAGCAGAATCTCTCCGAATTGGAGCATGGAAGGCATGGCCAGCAAAGAAATAGTTGTAATCAGAATTATTAAATATGAATATAGCAATAATCTCTGAAACAGAAGAAATTAACAGGTACAAAATATTTGGGACATTATATACTATTTTATAGTGAAGTATCTCAAAGTAAACGTGTTCTCTTGCTATTCTTCTGAACAACAAATACAGAACCACAATTGTATACATTTGTATCAGAATTTTAAATACAAGGTTAAAATTTGGAAGGGGTTACCTAATTGGAATATATGTCCCAGAGGAAGGCAGCAAGGAAGAAAGTCAGATATTTTATAAAAAGCTACAATCCCATGTTGCGAGAATTGATAAGGATGATTGTATTGGGTATTATTATTATATTATTGAGTGTGATTTAAATGCCCGAATCAGAAGCCAACCTATTAAAGATATAGTGGGAACCAATGGAATTGCTACATTTAATAATTACTGAATATCAAATTCGTTTTACAGACACAAAGATATACCAAATACACCTGGTGCAGAAGAGGCACTAAATCTATTGTAGACTATATTCTTGTAAATAAAAAATTAATGTCACAAGTACAAGATACCAGAGTATATCGAGGTTCAGATATTAATTCTGATCATTTCCTTGTTTCTACAGTCATCTTACTAACTAGATGGGCTACTAGGCATCAACACTTGCCAAGCCTAAAGAGGAATATTTCAAAACCCCTCTATTTCATGTAGACACTATAAGGAAATTATATTGCAAAGATTGATACAAAAGTTACAGAGCAATGAGCCTGGATGTTGAAATGGAAAGAGAAGATTTAAAGGGAATAATTTGGCAAGCAGCTTTAGAATCATTGGGAGGTCGATATAATTGATCGAAGAAAAAAAGGACTAAACATCTGGAACGAGAAAATTGAAAAACTTATTAATAATAAAAGAAAACCTACATGAAGTATTTGAATTCAGAATCCGTTGCTGATAAAATTGAATATAAAAGAAAAAGTGCTTTAGTTAAAAGGGCTGTGAGAAAATTGAATAGTGAGGCTTGGGATAAATATATTTCTAACTTAGAACAATCTCTTCATAGAAACTCTGTCAAAGCTTTCAAAATTTTGAAGAATCTCAATAAGGAAAAATGTGATACAGCATGAAATAACATCATACTCGATGAAATGTGGCAAAATTATTATATAACCCTTGGTCCAGTAGCAAAGAAATGTTAGAAATACTTCCCAATGTAATGATGTGCCATTCTGTTGACCTTATAACTATGTAGAGAATGTTTTAAAAGCATCTAAGAACAAGAATGGTAATAATGAGATAAACACAGAAATAATAAAATATTTTCCAAGGGTAGTTATAGAGAGATTTTTGAGTATCTTCAACATCTGCTGGACAACACATCAAATCAAATCAAAACACTGGACAACACATTAAAAAATACCTAGTGCATGGAAAGAAGCAATTACATGTTCTATTTTTAAGAAAGGCAATAGAATGGCTCTGTAATAACTATACGGGTATAAGTCTTGTCAATAGTGCATCCAAACTATTTGCTAAAATAATTACTAGGCAACTGAATAAAATCTCTGAAGTACTATTACAAGAACAACATGGGTTTCGTAAAAGTCAGGCAAGTGCAGACTGTTCTTTATGATTAAACAGAATTAAACATTATACAGAAACAGAGAATTGAACCTTCTTACTCATTTGCTGTTTATCGATTATAATAAAGCCTTTGATAAAATAATCAGACGAAAACTATGGACAATAATGAAAGACAAAGGCTATCCTGAACATCTAAGATGATACAAGAAATGTAAAAAAAATACTTCCATGAAGATTAATGCATCTAGCAATATATCTGCTAGCATAAACCAAGGAGTACATAAGGGTGCCCACTTTTCCCAAATTAATTTAATATATATACATAGACAGTCTCATCAAAGAATGGCAAAGCAAACTGTCAAATGATTTCTTATTAAATCACACTATTTCAAACACTACATTATTTGTTGATGACCAGGTCATTATCTCTTTCTCCGAATACCAGTTACAACTCGCTCTGTTAAAAATTGCAAAATATAAAAAAGATTTACAATTTAGAGAGATGTCCTGAAATCAAAAGTCATGGCTTTCCAGGGAAAGCATCTTCTTCACTGAAAAATGGCAAGAGTACATTTCTAGATGGCAAAATTATTGATCAAGTCCACATATTGAATTATCTGGGTGATATTTCTTTCTTAAATGACATAGATCAACAACAAAAATTATATAAATTTCAACATTTTGTGGAACCACTAAAAGGATTTTAAAAAACAAAGTAAAACAAGACACAATGTTAAGACTTTATAAATCAATGGCAGTTCCAGTTCTGATGTATGGTAGCAAGAATTGGGCACTGAACAGAGCAGAGAAATGAAGAATTGAATCCTCAGAAATGTGCTTCCTGAGAAGTGTAGCAGGATATACTTTGGCATATCAAAATGACAAAATTAAAGAATACAAATGACAATGGAGATGTAAACAATGAAGTATCACAATTAACACAAGTAGTAACAAACCTTTCGGATATCAGGATGTAGGATGCCCAAGATGATGGCAGGATGACTTCTGAATTGGAATGGGTATTCAGTGGCCTTACCATGAAGCAGAAGAAGAAGAAAAAGGAGAAAGCAGCTCTAGTTGATCAAATGTGAATCAAGAGGATGTGGCAATATGAGAATTTAAAACACCATTATCTGTCGCTACAATTCCAGACCTACTTCCGTTTAGAACAATGCACAAAAACTCTTTCTCAACTTCAAATGCTATTGCAACTTCAAATGTGATTGCTTTATGATGTTATGAAAAAACTCTTATGAAGATAACAAAGAAAGATAAAAATGTTAAGACTAATTTGTTTAAATTAATTTACATGTAATTAAAGTATACATTTTGTCTTTATTGAAATGAATTCAAGCATGAATTTCCAAACATTTCCTTACAAAAGTATCAATGCCTTTTCTGAATCCAGGACCAAGACTGACACTGTCTGTATTTAAATATCACAGTCTCCTAATACTGGAATTACAGGCTAACAAGGTTTCAATTACACTAAAGAACTTCTTAGAAACTGAAATCAGAGTTTTGTAGTGAATCATCCACCACCCTCTGATGACATCAAAATGATAAGTTTTGAAGTGAAGTATTAAAGCTTAAAGACAAACCTACTCTACCACACATTTTCATATCACACAGTTCTTTCTCATCGACCTGAATGTGTTGCTCCTTTCATTAAAACAATAGAAAAAATCAATTGAATCAGCGAAAAATGCTTTAAAAATGATGGAAAAAATTAAAAAATGACTTATTAATATAAATCGATGAAAAATGAAGAAAAAAAAAAGTCATAAAAACGGGTCATGGCATTGTACAAACAAGTGAGGGGGGAAAAAAGAAAAGAAAAGAAAAAGGGAAATGAAGAAAAAGCAAAACAATTCTCATTAACAAATCAATTTTTTAGTCTGTTTTATGTTTCTAACAATTTTTTAGTCAATTTTACATTTCTAATAATTTTTAATTTTATTGTGATCAAATACTAAAAATGAGTAAAAAATGTTAAAAAATTCTGAAGAGTTCTTTTCAAAATCAGACTTTACCTGAGATCCTCTTGAGTCAAATAAATCGATGCAAGGTGCCTGCAAGCCAGTGGCTCGGGTACCTAGTCCTTTGCCTTCTTGGTAGGATTGCACACGAGCTGTTAACTTCACCCATCGAGCAACATGTACCAAAGACTCAAAGGCATCAACTGCTTCTGGTGTCCAAGAATCACCCCTACAACATAGATTTATCATATTACACCAACATCTCATCACAACAACTAAAAAGTAATTATCTAATTAATAATATTCCCATTGAGAAAGAAAGAAAGAAAGAGAAAAGAAAGAACAATTTTGTTTAAAGATTTTTTATAGAGATGCAATAGCCCTCCAGCAATTGTGAATAAGGAAACTTTGTAATAACTAAGAAGCTCTTTTTAACTCTGTTTTCATGTTCCATTTCATTTCTCAGTTTACTGTTACAAATTAATATTCAAATAAATTCACAATGTATTTACAAATTCCCAGGCTCTTTAAGTTATCCAGAAAACTTTGTCCAAAGATGTGAAGCAACTTATTCTACAGAACTTGCAGTGCATAAGCAACTCTGACAGTCTAATAGTAGTGCGCCGTTCCCACACATTACCAGACACGTGGCACCACCTACATGACAGATAAATGAAATCTCAAAATCTTAATGCGCGTCAATGCTGAAACATGGCTGTGAGAAAATATACAAATCCTGCAGGCTGATTGCTTCAAAGTAGGTCACATGTCGTACCACAGCACATGGCGAGACAACTGTCAAAGTTGCTTATAGACAGACTGTAGGAACTTTGTACCCCAAAACACAAGAGATCAAGAAAACCAGCGTGGACGATTCTAATCACCCTTATCTTATGAAAACAACATAAAAAGTTCAGCTTATTAAATTACTCAAGCTTGAAATGGTGAAGGCCCACTTTCTAAAAAGAAATATGCTTTGAGGAACTAAAGAGCTACAACATGTTGCTGACACTGACGGGAAAACAAAGAGAAGGGAAAAGAAAACTGCTTCATGTCAATTCCAGAAAAGATGAATAATTCATTACACTACAAAATGGAGTGCTCATTTTAGTAGATGTCATAACACAAGAAGTTTTTTTGCATTAACTGCATTTACATTACATTAAGATGTAATCTCTTTGATTTGGCACTCGTTAGAGGCATGTTGGATAAAAAAATCTTTATACATTTCGCTTTTTCTATCACAGAATATCAAAATAGATAACAGCTATTAAGACTACCTGAAGAAAACAAAATGAAAAAGTCCTTCAAAATCTGCAGTGGTCCAAATACTTCCATTCTGAAAGTTTGCTAAAAAAATGTTTGAAGAATAGAACTAACAAGGATGGCAACGGTACTGAACACACTTCACATAAAGAGAACTCAAGAGAAAAGGCAAATATATACAAGACTGGAGAGAGTTCCTAATAAAAGAAAAGGAACTAGCAAGTCAAATCCAAGAAAACAGTATTTAAAAAACACCGGAGGCTGGATGATCAAACTATCAACAGAGATTCGCAAATAAATTTGAATGAGCATCATTCTTTAAGTCAAGAATTTAACTGATATTTCACATCACAACTTATAATATAACACTTTACTCTAACAATGTTCACAGTCCTGATCATGTGTTTGTGCCTTCATCACATGGCTGTTCTTTGTATGGCAATTTAATGAGAGGATATAAAAAAGTGTTAAATTTTTTGTCTGTAAACAAATATTGGTCATTCAAACTAATTGTTCAAAGTACTTTATTAGTCATATTGAGACAGAGATATGCTCCAATAAAACACCAAATGACAAGTTCTTGTTTGTAAAAGCTATGATGTACAGTAAACAGATGAAAAGTACTGTAAACTACTAAAAGGAACAATTGAAACATTTTTCATTAAATCCATTTAACCAAGTTTTATGGGCTGGAACCCTGTGACACATACCTTTAGGCTGCAATGAAGGCAAAAGTACATTCATCAATGAATAATAAATTTATTTTTTAACAACTCAAGCTTGTATTAATGTGAATTCAGTCATAAAATACAAAATGGAAAAAGATATAAATTAATTCAACATAAAAAGTAATGCAGAAAACTATGCAGCAAAAGTAACTCTCTCACTCATAAATACTTCACATTCAGAATTAACTTACTTGGGCTGCACATTTGCCAATGAACATTCAATGGCCTGGAAACGAAGCTGCAAGAAGTCTGTTCTTAATCGCAACAACTGATTTTGTGGAACTATCTCAGAGTCACCATAATCCACAAAGTAGATATCAACTTCACTATCTCCCGGGTTGTATTCATCATAGTTCACTTTAACAACCCTAGCTCTGTACCATTTCTTATCTACATCAAACAGAGCTGCAACCATTTGATTCTCCTGAAGCTGTTAACATGGGTGAATGTTATTAAAAATAATACAAATAAAAGTCACATTATGGTACTTAACAATTCTCTATCCAAAAAAATTCAATTTGAGAGAAGAAACAAGTTTATACACAATTTACAAGGAAAATGATGAATGCAAGCAAATTAAAGTTTAAATACACTTTTATTTGTATTTTTCATGTACTTTTCAAGAAACTCATCTCTAACATTATCAATTTAAATACTTTAATTGTAATGCTGGTTATGAAACTGAATGAAATAATAGAAAAAATTAATTTGAACTTTTGTGAAATGTGTTACAATATCTAAAACATCTCCTTGCAAAGAACATAACTTTATACAACTCACTTTAGATGTTATTGCATGTAATTCTTGATTTTCCTCTTTGTTGTAATAGTCAGTCATTTGCTCAACTAAAAAATCCAAGTCAACTGCTCTTGGACCGTACATCTGTAAGAAACGGTGAACAAATATTGAAGCATTTCAAACCCTTTAAACAGAAAAACAATTGACAAGGAAATAATGTCATAAAAAATATCAGGACTCTACTTCATACAGCTTTGGTTTCACTGATTACCTACAAACACAAAATTCTATAAGTGAAAGAATTTGACATAAAAGAATTAATTAGTACAATCTGAAATTTATTACATGTCCAAAACCAGTTTCATCTGCAATTTCTGAAGACAACCAAATTCTTGAAAAGTATACATAATAGGAGTTTTATATTTTATAGTCTCCCAGTTGCTCTTGGTATAAAATCTCTCAGAATCTCAAAGAACATACCACAAATGTAAAATGTGCATCCCAATGTTTTAAGTCCCCAGTTTGAAAGACAGTCAACACCAATTTTAGGGCAATTTGAAGATCACGTCTTAGAATGTCACTTCCACTTTCAATGATATTTCTCACTCACAAGTAACTACAATGTTTTTTTAAAAAGTTATTAAAACGAAAGGCTGAATAGTTTTAGGCAGTTTTTGTTACCGCACTATAAATTGTTCAACTTTGGAAACAGTTTGTAGTATTGATATGTACATAAAGCAACAATACATATCCATGTCATTCCAGAACTTTTATTCCAATTCCCTATCCATTTAATTCGTGTAAAAGCAGAAATGTTTAATTGCATTGCCCATTTTCACTTCTCTGAATTTTTTCTTGAAAATAAAAATAAAAAAGTTCACATTTTATAGACATTTTAGATTAGCAGCATTAGAAATTCTCTATGTAATTCACTTTACCAGAATTTTAGACATCCATAAAAGCTACAAGAAATGTTCAACATTTCTTATCATTTGGACTTCATTCAATGCATGAATTCATTTTTAACGCTTCAAAAGTATATTGGTTTAAAGAAATTTATTTTAATAACTATACCTTAGAATGCCTAGCACACCAGTACCCCCTATAATGCCCAGTGGAGTTGTTTCAATGGTATTGTATTAAATGATATTTGTTAAAGAGTAATACTGCAAAAATATTTTACTACATCACTCTTTTGAATAATATTTATTGTTTAATAGAGTAACTACGCCACACCTGAAACATATTTTACACATCACATTACTATTCTGGTAGGTGTGAGTGAACGTCTTGACTCCAATGTGCAAGAAGACAGAAAAATGAAAATGTTGAAAACTTTTATGCATAAATAATATATGTAATAAGAATAATATGAAATTGTTATAAATATTTAATTTTAAAGAACACCAATTTCACACATGACACAAAAATACCTTTTCTTTTGACTGCATGTTCCATATACTAATGTCCCACATATGGAGAACTATTTTTATTTACACATATTAGCTTCACATCGATGGTAATATGGATTCACATTTACCTGTTTACTAATTAACTAGATATTAATTTGACTAGGTTTGTCTTTTCATATTTCCCTTCATAAAAGATCATGTAGAATCATTCAACGTTTTCATATTTCCCTCGTAATCATAATCCTCTAGCTATAAAGATATAATACAGGTAAATTATGCAGTGTATATTGAGCTCCATATCAAAGGCAATTAAGAAATTTTTCCACAGGTAGCTGTGAAGCCACTGTTGTTGTCTTCTCAAATCTCATCTACTTCAAAATCACGACAGGAGATGCGACTCTGAAAAAACTACTTGTAGCTGACAACTTCATCACCATTTGAAGTGCTACATGACGTTTTACTAATCGTGAAAGTTCTCTTCTACATTTGAACGTTCCACTTTACCGGAATGATTGGAAGAAATATTTTCTTATTCAATAGCTCTTCCTTCATTTGAATGTTCTACTTTACCTGAATGTTGGGAAGAATTATTTTCTTATTCTACAGCTATTCCTTCATGTAAAAATTTTCTATTAGAAATTTAATGTTATATTTGCTATAAAGTAACAAAGCAACTTGCATTTCCTCAATTTACACGTATTGTACAAGAATACAATCCAAAGTGGAAGGAATATTTCAATTAATTCTTCACAAGATATCTGAAGTGTTGGGAGAAACATGTGGAAAATTTGAGCGTTGAAATTCATTATACAGACGGAAGTTACAGAATGTGGGCAACCAATGGAGTCGAAATGATGCCTCGGGTATTCTGCGTCAATTCAATCATTTTTGTAAAATACAACAGATTTTAGTCTTTTCAATGTTTAATACACAATGTAAATAAATATTAAGGATGAAAAGTCATGAAACTGCAAATTCCTATCAATAATAACAAAGAAGTTACAAGGATGTAAAGAGAGGCAGGTGTCAAAATGACACTGCTGGGCATTCTAGTTTTAATATTACTATAACTCTTGACACAGCTTAATTCTAATAACATTAAAATGAAAAGGTAGAGTGGTGTGTGGAGAGAATAGCAAATTATATATACTGTTTTTCTAGCAACTGCTTGGAAAAATGGAAAATTACACAAGATATAAATTCCATTTAAGGGTACTGTGTCACAAGCCAATAGCTCCAAGCGATGAATTCCTCAATGCCTAGAAGAACATTTATTCCTGTAGCATACTTTGCAATTTGTCATCTCTACAAACAAAATGGAAAATCTCTACAAATTATCCAGCCATTTTCACATGAGACTACTTTCTAATCTTATGAAGGATATGGGAAAAAACTATGCGAGTCAAGAAATTGACATTTTTGAGATACTGATGCCTTCTGGCAGAGTTTTAAAATCAGTGGTGGCTGATGCCCCAACAAACTAAGAGGTTGCAGCTCCATTGAATGACAGAAATGTAATTTCAAAAATTCAGAACACTAATATAAATAAAAATGTAAGTAATTCATGTAAATTATTTAAAACACATTATTAAAAGTCTATATTGAAATATTACTTACATAATTTTCTGTGCAGTGAGTGCATCAGATATACCTCTGCATGTGGTTCTGGCTTTGATTTTCAGTGGGTACTCGAGGTTTTGTATTAGTTTCGCATTGAGAGAATTGACGGTAATAGAGTACATACAAACCAAAAAACTTTATTTTGAAAATACAGTGATCGCACTCCAGCACTGAGCAAAAGGCACTATTGCTTCGGCATGATTTACACAATATTATTTCAAAAAGTTCACTACCCTGGTATACATTGCAATAATGAAAGATCTTCCCCACACATTTGTATTCACAATAATGCTTGCAGACTGTAACTGTTGCTCTGAAGATGCACCCACCGTGAGAGAAAGAAAGGGATTTCCTTCCAGTGCGGCCAATTTTACACAAAGGACCCCTCAAAAGTACATTTTGAAACAACAAATCTGGTACCAAATGAAAATAAATTGTCCGAATTTCATAAATAACGCATTCAATATTGTCAATAATTGACTGAACTTGTGTACTTTCAATAACATGCAAAATACATAAAATTAAATTGCAGCTTGTGTCAGACGAAGACAGTAAATTATTTTGATATTTGACTGTCCGGGATGAGCCACATCATGTTCGGTCAAACTGAAGTTTTGGCCATCATGTTGTGGGCTTCTAAGCTATACTGCTGCTCAGCATTATAGATCAGAAAAAGGCCACAACATGATGGCTGAAACGTCAGCCTGACTGACTGTGACACTGCTCATACTCGACACCCAAGTATCAAATGGCTGGCCACAGAAGCCTACGAAACAACAGTATATTGGTATTCTCTTCGGATGCCACGCTGCATTTGGCAACCACACCACCTACCCTATGTGGGTGCCGTATCGAAGGCAATAAACAGTAAAGAGAGCCAAGAGCATGACATAGTGCACTCCTGTAAGAGCACCAGACACCAGAGAGAGAGAGCATGTGTTGGGTGCTTTTTGGCTTCAAAATGATTTTGTATTCTTTGATATTGGTGCAATATCTTGAATATTAAATATCATTAAAAGGAAAATGTATATTTGTACCGTATTATAAAATATTTTTTGATTATCTGGGGAACGTGCAACCACGCAAACTAAGCACAAGTTGCCGTAGTTAAAAAAACTTTCTTGCGTTGAAATGGAATGTTAAAAACATAATTATAATCAGGAAAAAGTATGCAAACTGATTTCATGCAAAGATAAAAAGCGAGTCAGTTAGCAACGAGGGAATGGGTATTTTAAGTATACAAACACTTTAACATAATAAATTCAATGAAATAATAGGAGAAAGAGCAATGAGTCTTTAAATGCTGATTTCTTGTTCCCAAGTCAAATTGACTCTAAATTACTACTCCCCTCCTACATTTGTTAGTCTCTAAACCCAGGAAGCAAAAAACCAACAACAACAACAACAACAATAAAACATACCTGCACCCAAAACGTGGAAGGACTGCTGACAGCTGAGACATAGACTTCTACACTACCATCACTGCTGACCGACGCTAATTTCTCAGAAGCATCAGTTTCACTTTGGACCTGTTTAACACAAAACATTTATATTAAACGCCCGACATAATTAACGTAATAATCACAGTTGTCTGTTACTTGTAGATAGTAATTTACGAAATTATGATATGGCAGAATATACATTAAAAATAGTGTAGGAAAAACTGCATCTCACAAACGGTTCACATAGATTGTATTATTAGTCTGAAAGTAGACTGAATTAGACTGGAAAGATCTTGGTAAGTGCTGCATTCCTGTAAGCATATTAATTTCCATAATACAGAAAAAGTAGGGATACTCCAGTAGTAATTAACTTGATCATACTAACGAGTTAGAAAAGTCATGATTTTATGTAGATTACTGTTCTGTTTATGTTCCTAAACTTCAGTCAGTGTAAAATGATAAAAGAAGCCAGTAAGCTATTAAATGCTAATTATTAAGGGGAGGAAATATTATATAGTAACGATGTAAGCAGCAGAAGTACATTGGAGCTACTTATTACATCAATAAGTGCTATGAATAGATCACAAATAGTATTTCACAGACTTCTATAATTCATGAGTACAACAAAATTCCACTTTAATACATCTCAACGGAGGCTCAAAATACCTCTTTTCTGAAATACCTCGCATCATTTTCCAGACCGATTCATATTATATGCTTGCACAATCTTCAATTATTTAGGATATTTTTTCTTCCCTACGTTGTTAATGATAAAAAATAATAACAATAATATGAAGAACAATGTTAATAATAAAAGCAACATTAAACTACTTGAAACATATGCTTCAGAATAGCATGGATGCCTTCCACGTACATAGTCGTCGATTCAATTTGTGGTGGGAGACTTTGAAATCTTACTGTTAATCCAGCACCATAAGGCACATGAAGCAATCTGAAGCAGTCAAATTCAATGAGAAAAGTAAAAAGATATGAGGACCAAAAAGATCATGCATGAACCAGCTATGAATAAGCACACAACTCCTCATATACGTAGATGTTAATAGCATTGCTGCTATTGCCTCCCAAACTGCTAAACTTGCAATAATGGGGAGTTTTACGTTTCAAACATTTACAAGGTTTCTTTCCTTTAAATTCACATTTCTTTGTCAATTTTCCTCTGCTTCTGAGTTTTATTTTAATCCCACAAGTGTTTACCTAATATTTCTTCCTCTTTCTAGCACCCTCAAGAACATTCTTACCTTCATCAAAACTTTGTCTTGTTTGATCTTCAAATTAGTTTCTTTCCTGTCACTTTTCTTTAGTCTTCTTTTCAGTTTTTTTACTCTCTTTCTCCTTTCAACAGTTTTTTCGTCTCCATTTTCAACTGGACTTTCATTGCTTACCATCTATGAAGTAGAATATGCATTTTTACAGTAAGAGAAATGTGTAAGAGGAACTTGAGCAAGCACTTACAAAATCAAAAAAGGAAAGTCCTGGAATCTATGAAATTAATACAGAACTTTTCAAGAACACAGCAATAGAGAGCTGAAAACAATTTTGTAGAATTCTTCAAAAGAATGGACAGAATATATGATTCCAATAGAAGACAAACACACTTGATAACTAATAGATATAAAAAGGGACAAAAACAGATTGTAACAACTACAGAGAAATAACATATCCACCAACTATCTCGAAATTTCTTGCCAACATTACATGAAATAGAATGAACAAATACAGCAAGAACTTCATAGACAAATAAAAAAGTGACTTCACGAATAGCAGAACCACTAAAGGATGCCATCTTGACAATATAAACAATATTAGATAATATAAATTCACAAAACCTGCCAACATTTATGTCATTTATAGATTTTGAGAAGGCTCATGATACACTGAATCGGACTGTAACATAGAAAATAATGGAAGAAGGAATATCACAAGCAATTTTTAAAGGAATACAAATACACTTAAAAATCACCATAAAAATTAACAAGTGAAAAACCACTCACTACAGAGGACACTCAGACCTGAAACTTATCACCCAGCCTAAATATCATATATGCTAATAGTTTTATAAAACGAGTGAAAGAAGTCAACAAAACCATAAGTACACCTCAACAAAAAACAATAGCAAGAGTCAGAAAATAAAATGGCAGCTCATAAATTAAACAAATTAGCAAAGACTCACCAAAAAAAATCGAAGCAATGACCTTCCAAGGAAAGGAGCAAAGAAGAGTGAACATTGTCATTGTGAGACAAATACAACAAGTATCGACTCTCCAATTTTTAGGCAAAAACATTTAACAAAATTCTCAAGATTGGCAGCACAAAATTTTGAAATGCCATAGAAGATTAACCACGATTTACCATAAATAATGAGTAATTAAAAGATAATTTGTGAGACACGATACAGGTAACAAAATTAAAAATTCTAAATATGACAGCCAAGCCTATGTTGTTTCATGTCTCAGAAACCTAAACCTGAGGAAAAAAAACAAGTCTGGAGATGGCTCGAAGAAGGTTTCCTAAAACATCTCCTTGGTTTGCTAATAAGACTATCTATAACAAAGATCATACTATACTAGACTTTAGTGACAGAAACAAACACATAAGGAGTGTCCAAAACAAATATAACAGAGGAAATCAAAAAGAAAGAGAAGAAATGGCTGGAAGTATTCAAAGAAGGAAGGTTCTCAAATTACTAAATCTCTAAATTACAAACTACAGGGGCAAGGAGATACATAAAGACTAAGAAAGAAATAGGAAAACATGGACTATTTATAACCAGAAAGTTTAAGTGTGGTGGCAGTGATGACAGAGGTGATGGTATTGGTGCTGGTGGTAGATGGTGAAGTTTTTTGAAGAGAGTAAGTGAATAACAGTCATAGCAATTTTACAATGTTCAATGAAACTTGTATTAAAAATAATAGATCATAAACAAAATCTAGGGAACAAAATAGCTAATAATTCAGATTACTTCTTAGCTTAAGCTGCCATGTTTCCATTAATAAAATTTCAATCTTCAAGTGCAATCCCAAAAACAAGCTTCCTTCACAATCTTTGGAGTAATTTCAGCTGCAGCTGACTTAGTATACCACAATGTAGTGAGGATGTTCTCTGATAGAGCACAAAACTCTCTCATGACAAATATCATTTTTTATGTATTTCACATAAATCATTAATTCAAAAGTAACTGCATTTTGAATTAGACAAATGTTTCACATCAATCTTGAAATTAACAGAATAATCTGTTGCAGAACTAATGTGTTCTGCGACAGATTATTCTGTTAATTTCAAGATTGATGTGTTCACCATAGTTCTTCCTGGAGTTGAGTCCACAAATTTGCTTTAGTAAGCAAAGGTACTGATATCAGAATTCATCTATTTCATAGAGTTAAGTTGTAATAATGGCTTTCTTGAACAAACTGTACTGTCATTAAATTCAGAGATTTGATTCTCATTTTTTATTATTTTGTGCCACCACAATTCAACAATAAAATGACCATAGGTGTTTTCCATGTCTTGTGAAATTTCACTTTTGATTAATGCCTTGATGACCACAATTGACAAAATGATGCTTCACACTATCACAATAACTGCACTTCAATCAAGAGTTTAGGTAAAAAATATGAAATATAATCATATTTACAATTTTTTATTGTAAATCGAAGGTATATTTTTATCTGTTAATATCAAAATGAAGTGTCCCCATTGCTTTGGTATTCATTTTTGATTTTAACAATGAGTAATCTACCATAGTTAAACCACATGTTCCAATTTTGTATTTTGTTTTGTATGTAAAAAAAGCACATTTTGCTGTAACATTTGAATCGCAACCACGGTTTGTTTTATTTTTTGACTCAAAAATATTTGTGTGAAATTTGGGAGTAATCACTTCCGTAGCACTAACGTTTTTCTGACACATACAGTTGTTAACATTTTTACATAACAAATAAATTTTACACATTTGTATGCATTTTACATTTTCCAGGCCATATGACAAAGAAGTAGTACAAGGATATCTCCACATTTTTCTTTCTTTTGGACATTTATGAATACATTACAGTTTTATTTTAAACCTTTCTGTGCATATTTTACTTCAGAATTCTCATTATTTTATACATGGAGTAAGAATTCTGATAAAAAACTCCATCACATTTTCACATTCAACAGCATGATAAACTGTATAACGTAGCTTCAATTAAATTTCTTAATGTGACCGAGAACTCTTTTGCAACTAAACATTTGGCATTGCCGGTGCAAACTGGAAAAATATACTTTACACTCCATGCTGCATTGCAAATTGTCATCCTTTTTATTTTCAAATCACAAAAATATTTTATAGTTTTTCTGACATAATATCCTTTCCCAGAACATGGAGACATTTTCAGGAAAACACCCAGAAGAAACACGACACGCCCTACTGTTTCACATGCCGCCAATCGACACAATCAGCTCCCTCTTCTGAAGAGTTGCCTCAAAAAGGAGGGACCAAGTTGCAGCTCCTCCTCAGAGAAGTAGGCTGGGCAGCCCTGTCCTATGGTATAATGTTTGTTTGTAGTATCTAACATATTTTACTTCATGTTTTCCAAATTTCCATGACATTTCATGTTCATCATAATTTTAATTCTTGATATTACATATAAATTCCCACTCTCATAGTAAGCAATATGTGTCTTGATATTAATTTTAGTTTGGATACTAAAACTTCAGTTCATAAGCTTTCATGGCCAGAGTCTTAGACCAGCCCTGAGGAAGACCATGACAAGATGATTGAAACATCAGTATCACACCCTTGAATGAGGCATCACGCAGAGAGCCAAGAACACTCTAGAATACTAAAACTTGCAGACGTCTAGAAATATATCTTGTTTCTTCAGCAAAATATTTCAGTAACAACAGAAAGAAATGTCACTTACACACGCCTGCAAAATAATTATTTTCTGTAGCACAGAGTTGAACATGTTACTAATTGTAATTTTAGCATGTTGAATTCAAATCTGCAAGCTAATTTTTCTTACCAAAATTTTCATGCTATGCAGAAAAGAAAAGTCAAGTGTTCTATTAATTTTTTGTTAGAAACTATAGTTTGCAACATGCCAAACACCATAAATTATGGCAAATCATTAACAGTACTGATACAGCAGTTTGAAATGATTAGTAAAAGGTCTGAAGATCTAAGGAAACTTGAAAAAATCTCCAAATGAGTCATAAGCTTGAAGTTCTATGCCAAATATTTTATTTATAAAGTCAACATCCTTCATTAGTTAGCAAATATCTGGGCCGTCGAAAATGCCTTCTTTAATATTCATTACTGACAGCAATGCACATTTTCCACAATAACTGAAAACAAAGATTAGATTTGTTCAAGTCTGAAACAAATTGCTTTATAATTCCACTTTGGTATGCAATGCAGGCAGCAAAATTTTTTATTAATCAATTAGTGGACAATTTGTAACTTTTTGGTCCCTACCTAACTTGTAAGTTGTAACTACCTAGTGTTTTTCTCTAGCTCTGAAGTCCTGTTCACTTAAATCAAAATATTTTACTCAGATAAACAAAGAATAACGGAAATGAGGTCATTTTAATAGGACATGGGAAGAGTAAATATTTTGTCACAAGCCCCTAATTTAACTTTAAAATAGTCCAGATACAAACTTTTCATCATTGGAATAATGTTTATTTGCTGCTTCTTGATCAAACAACATCCATACACATTTAAAACAATTCAGATTGTTCACACAGATTCTTCTTGATAAACCACTAACACTTGACATTTTTTCTCAAACAAACATTGTACCCATACAAAAATGGGACCTCTGTTACAAGAGAACAAGGTCACTCAATCAATGACTCCTATGACATACCAAGTCGATGTGACGGCCAGCAGTTCTGCAGTGTACGATTGTTTAAAAACAACAGGGACGGACTGAGCCCACTTTTGTTGAAGATTGCAATTGTTGTGAATACCATTCTATATAGTTAAGTTTGATATAGCCAGACAAAAAGTTCAATCTCATAGGCCATTCAAATTATTTCCCACCTAAGTTCTAAAATTGTTGGTGTAAAATGTTCATTATGCAGATTGTATGTGGTATGGCATAACATACGATTGCAAATATTTTGTACCAAAAATTATACCACTTTGTATCACTATGTTCTTAGAGCATAGCACATATAGTCAAGAAATAGATGGCTGATGTAGGATGAACAGTAATAATTTAAACTAAGCACAGAGCATTTTAAAAACAATTTGATATCATAGAGAAGCATTAAAAAAGATTTCTAGATTAGAAGCAAACAATACTGTGGGGGCTAGTAGTGAAAAGGGGAAGCATCAGCACCGAAGAGGGTATTGAAACCAGCAAACACATTAGCAATAAAAGGATTTTTGTGTTATGATTACCAATTCTACGTTCTTACAGCCACATGTTACAATGCTATGTTGTGTTATGATAACCAGGTTACAGCCCCTTTTTCAATGTTATGAAAACAAAATTAAAAAAGCAAAAACCTGTGCTTCAGGGCCAGCAGTCAAGTAGTGGACAGTTTCTTTGCCTCCTCGAGGAGGACGTGAATTGAGGCTCTCCATTTTCTTACGAATTTCAGCATCTTCCTCAACTTTCTCTTGAATGAGAGCTTTTGCTATTTCTATTTGGTCACTTGTCCCCTTAATAAATACACGTCGAACTGGTCCAGCAGGGCCTGCAAAAATAAATATGATAAGATCAGATTAACAAATCTGTAAGTGGGTATTGTTTGAAATATGAAAAACCATCGAACTGGAAATTAGTCTTCTTTTTTTCATAAATGCAATGAATTATTCATAAACTCCAGTTTCAAATTCAAGGGGCCGCAAACATCGGTCAGATAAATTAGGGAAATATCAATTTTGGTGAAAACCTGCTAACTATATTCCCACTAGTGTTAATCGCAGACCGACAAACATTTTACCTTCAATTGATTTTTCAGAACAGAATTAAGAAGGCCGAAGTAAATATTAAATATGTGGTCCTCTATCATATTTTTCTTTTCTTTTCTTTGTGAATAACAGATTATGTGTTAAGATTTATACAGTAGTAGATAGCCCATGGGGAATTTTAATTAAATGTATGCATAAAATTAGTTACATTCATGGTCTTCCAAACATTACGAATGTGAAAAGATTCAAAGGTCTGATTCCAAAGGAGAAGGGTAGAGGGAGACACACCCATGCACCTCTCCCCCAACCCAACTGTTAACCGATTAACAACTACCTTGATTCTTCAAAATCCAAAGTTAAATGTATTCCTTATTAAAGATTTAGAATAATACTGAATGTATTAGCAATATGTTAATACATTTAAATTATTTGCTATTATAAAGTATTTGAAATACTTACATGATTTGTCATTTGTACTTGAACTTTCAACAGTGATTTTGGCACTTGATGCCCGAGAAATGCTTCGGATATTCTCCCCATTTCGCCCAATGATACGTCCACAAGCATTCTAAAATTTAAATACTTTGTTAATAAAACAACTTATTAAAAAATTCTGATAATATACATTATGATAATTTATTTTATAAAAAATGTTAAAAGCCACTTGGTCATTGTTAACAACATATGTGGCTACAGTACCTTTTATCTCATTTCTTAAACTACTCAGAAGCATTTCCCTGTCAGTAACTGTTTGATTGATTCAATTCACACATAATCCTTTCATAATCATTCTCAGATAATTTAATATGAACTGTTAATCCTCATTCCCAATAGTATCAACCCTTGTCTTCCCTTGTTTTGTGAAGCAAGACCCAGCATGTTTTATAAATTGCATTTTATTAAACCCAACAATGAAGAAAGTTTATCTACTCAAGAATGATACCTCACTCGATTCTTTGCCACCCCTGAGAACCTCATTGATAAAGAATTTCCACATAGTTTTATTTAATATATTATTATTCTTCACTCCACCCCTATATAATTAATTCACTATATAAAAGCTATAAGAAAACTCAACTACAATTTCTCAATTCCTATACTCATGAATGCAACAATTACGAAAAAAATATATTGGGCACGTTTTTAACACAAATTCCATTTAAATTAACAATGTACATGTTTGTATAGGTCTGTTATATTACAAGTGTATACATTCAGTATTTCCAGAATATTATTATTTTCGTCAAAATGTGGAGCAAACATAAGGTAAAATCTCATAACAATAATTAAATTAATATTAAAAACTTACAATTTTACCCAATGTCATTATATTTGAAAGTGGACCTCAAACTAGCATTACTTCCATATGATGTTAGTTGAATTTCAATTTGAGATCATTATTCAAACATCTTGTCTAGAAAGTTTAAACTTTTTTATTCTAGCCAAACCAAATGATATTAATGGGAAAAAATACACAAAATGGATAAAAAAACTTGAAACATTGTATTACTTTCAACTGTTATCAAGAAAATTCTGAAAAATATTAATTTACTCACTTGTGGAACCAAAACTGTAGTAACTTCAATCAATGGCTGATTGGAAATAAATTCATGTATTAATGACTCTGCCAGTTGAGCTGCCTCTGGTGTACCACGAATAATGCACACTCGAAAATTCTCTTCAGGTTCTAAAGAGAAGTTAGAAAATTAGGTATTATTTGGTAAATTATACTTCCTATATTTTAGAAATTCCACACTTTACATATACCAGTCAGATCTGTATTCATTAAGATTACTTACGTTCATCTTTGAAGTTGATTTTGGTTTCTGATTTATCTTGAATTTCTTTAATGTTTGCACCACCACGACCTATTACAACTCCCACACAATCTTTGGGAATTTTCACTTCTATAGTTGCAGATCTTGATGTTTTGATGCGTTGGACTAATTCTTCTACATCATCTTCATCCTGCAAAAAAAATTAAATACAGAGAAATTACAAGCCTACAATCTACATTCTCCATAAATCTTGCAAATGGCCTTGTCAGAATAAGAATAATTTTTAATTATTAATTACAAATGGCTAAAATGTAATAATAAAACAAAGCAATATAGAAAGCTACAAATTGTGATCAATCACAGCAATCATATTGAATAAAATTTTATAAAGAGAAGAGGAGAGGAGAGAGAGAGAAAGAAAGAGAGAGAGAGAGAGAGAGAGAAAGAGAGAGAGAGAAAGAGAGAGAGAAAGAAAGAGAGAGAGAAAGAGAAAGAAAGAGAGAAAGAGAAAGAAAGAGAAAGAGAGAGTAAGAAAGAGAAAGAGAGAAAGAAAGAGAAAGAGAGAAAGAAAGAGAAAGAGAGAGAGAAAGAAAGAGAGAAAGAAAGAGAGAGAAAGAAAGAGAAAGAAAAAGAAAGAGAAAAAAGAAAGAGAGAGAGAAAAGAAAGAGAGAGAGAAAAAGAAAGAGAAAGAGAGAAAAAGAAAGAGAGAGAGAGAAAAAGAAAGAGAGAGAGAGAGAAAAAGAAAGAGAGAGAGAGAAAAAGAAAGAGAGAGAGAGAAAAAGAAAGAGAGAGAGAGAAAAAGAAAGAAAGAGAGAGAAAAAGAAAGAAAGAGAGAGAAAAAGAAAGAAAGAGAGAGAAAAAGAAAGAAAGAGAGAGAAAGAGAGAGAGAAAAAGAAAGAGAGAGAAAGAGAGAGAGAAAAAGAAAGAGAAAGAGAGAGAAAAAGAAAGAGAAAGAGAGAGAGAAAAAGAAAGAGAAAGAGAGAGAAAAAGAAAGAGAAAGAGAGAGAGAAAAAGAAAGAGAAAGAGAGAGAGAGAAAAAGAAAGAGAAAGAGAGAGAGAAAAAGAAAGAGAAAGAGAAAAAGAAAGAGGGAAAAAGAGAAAGAGAAAAAGAAAGAGGGAAAAAGAGAAAGAGAAAAAGAAAGAAAGAGAAAAAGAAAAAGAGAAAAAGAAAGAAAGAGAAAAAGAAAGAGAAAAAGAAAAAGAAAGAGAAAAAGAAAGAGAAAAAGAAAGAGAAAAAGAAAGAGAAAAAGAAAGAGAAAAAGAAAGAGAAAAAGAAAGAGAAAAAGAAAGAGAAAAAGAAAGAGAAAAAGAAAGAGAAAAAGAAAGAGAAAAAGAAAGAGAAAAAGAAAGAGAAAAAGAAAGAGAAAAAGAAAGAGAAAAAGAAAGAGAAAAAGAAAGAGAAAAAGAAAGAGAAAAAGAAAGAGAAAAAGAAAGAGAAAAAAGAAAGAGAAAAAAGAAAGAGAAAGAAAGAAAGAGAAAAAAGAAAGAGAAAGAAAGAAAGAGAAAAAGAGAGAGAGAAAGAAAGAAAGAGAAAAAGAGAGAGAGAAATAAAAAGAGAGAGAGAAAGAAAGAAAGAGAGAGAAAAAGAGATAGAAAGAGAGAAAAAGAAAGAGAAAAAGAGAAAAAGAAAGAGAAAACGAAAGAGAAAAATAAAGAGAAAACGAAAGAAAGAAAGAAAGAGAGATTATCTCTCGAGACTTGAATATTGAGAAAACGAAGCTATAAACAATCACTCATCAAACTGAAAGAGGAAGAAGACAGAACGGGATCAAAATTAAAACGTCGATGCTATTATGTTCTAAAAACGTCGATATTTTGTAAACTGGTTTAGTAATGTTATTGGTAATGTTGGCGAGCTGGTAGGAAGGCGTGTGGGGAAGAAGGTAACTTTTTTTTGACATTGATCGTGTTTCTTAATTAACAACTAAGATTTATAAACAACTCAAAAAATAACGAAACTCGATTTTTTTTTCTCGCCCTTACGGACTTGGGCGTGGGAGGATGTTGACTGAGATATAAAAATTAATGCATTTTTCGTTATTATCCTTTCTTCTTTCAAAGATTAAACATCGTCAACGTAAAGGCATCGAGCATAAAATTGATGTTATAAAATCTTCGGCTTCAATAAATCGGTGATATAAATATTGGTGTTTTGAAAACGATGTGGCTTCCCTAGTTCGCCGAGGGCTTCAATAAACAGGGCTGCCTGAAGCGACCTTTCTGCCTCCAGGGCGGGAACTTCCGCAGTTCACGCGTGGACAAATGGCGAAGTGAAAGGGAATTCAGGTGGGTTCAGGGTTGTCTATCCTGAACTCGACAACAGCTACGACAAGAACCTAAACAAATGTTACGCAACTATTATAAGGAGAAAGCCGCGCCGAGGGCTATGGTAGTTTTCAAAGTAATAAAGGGAATTTATTAGGGGCATCCAGATGAGGGTGGGGAAGTTGGGGCAACTTGCCCCAAGCCCCGACATTTTTTGAATTAAATTTTGTTGTTAGATATGCAAAGGACATTTAAGAATGGTGCAGGTCTCATCGTTTAAAATACCAGATTTTTCGAAAATTACAAAAATTCAAAATTTTTTGGTGTCTTCCTACAAATGTAATAGTGAAGAGAGATGTTCTTCCTAACTGAAACATGTTCCTTAAAGACAAGTCTTGAAATAAGATCATGTTCAACTTTTCGAAAATATGAGTAGTTTTCGTGTAATTTTGCACAAAAGAGAAGTCATTTAAAACCTTTTTTTTTTTTTAAAAAAAGCAGCTCCAATGTTTTTCTTCATATTTTCTCCACATATGTAATAAGGAACTATAACAAATATGGTGATAGTCTTATTTTCGGGTATAACTTGGTTTTTCGAAAGTAGCAACAAAAAATTCAAAACTACCAAATTGAAGATAGAGATTTTGGCCTCAAATCCTGTTGTAAACAATCAGCTTATTAAAAATGGTTATGTACATTTGTTTGTAAAAATAGTGGTTTTCGCGACATTTCTGCTTGAAATTAATGAAATATATACCCAACAACTATGGGAAAATGGCATGAGGCAAATTCCCGCGAACAGAAATAGATCCAAAGGATACGAAAAAATTTTAATTTAATTTTTAAAATTATAATTTACTATTGAATATCCAATATTAGTTTTTTTTTCTCTATTCTACAATTTGTATCCTCAATGTATTGATGTTTTTCTTTCAAGCAATCCGCAAAGCAAAACTAAAATTTGCCCAATGGATAATTCAGAAGCTCAATGTTGAACGGCGACATGGTGGTGGTGGTGGTGGTAACTGATAAATTTACAGTCCGCTGTATATCTTTGGCGAAGTATACTGTTTTAGCACCATTCGTTTTAAATGTTTATTTTATTAGATGAGTTTGGCTACAGACACTAGTTTATACATATAAAAAAAATAAAAACATAATCACTTAATACAAAATTTAAAGTTTCATTCTCATGTACTTCGTTTGACGCGGTGTCCGGATATAATAAGGGGTAATAAATTCCTGTTTGATTCATTTCTCAAAGCGAGAAATGATTATTGCTCCTGACTATAGAAATGAATGCAGACATGGTTCATTGGCGCTTTGTTTAAATTGGACGTTTCCAAGAAATAGCCGAGGAGTTAATAGCGCAGAAAATGCTGTATTTCAATATTACGTAGCCGTTGCCGATAATGCGAGAAAGTACGTGCTGTTGTAGCACCACTAGTTCATTAAACAATGTATTAACTCTGAATTCAAATATTTTGCGCAAGGTATATGCAAGTTTGAAATTTTCTAAACAATTTTCTCTCAAACTGCGCGAAGTTTTTTTTTTAATTTTCCTCCTAGTATGTGGCAAGGGAAGGTAAAAAATATTGTACTAATCTCATTTTCATCAAAACTCTCCGTATTTTCTAAAATTGCGAAAATTACGTGTTTGAAATATTGGGTTGAGGTAATTACATTTTTAAGCATCGGCCCGATCTCGAAACTTATGGCGCTTCTATAGCGTAGAGGTAAGGCTCACGGCGAATTAACCCGGAGGACCTGAGTTAGGGTCTAGGATCGGAATAAATTGTTGACTGAAAACATTTTTCCAAGTTTCTGTAGTATAAAATAGCGGAGCACTTATAAATAATGCGCGAAAGCATGCTCTGTTGTAGCACTACTAGTTTAGTAATTTAATATGAAGCTCAAAAGATTAGCTGCTTTTATTGCTCCAGGCCACAAGCACAAACAATATACAAATGACTAGATTGACAATTTCCCGAAATATTTTTTATCGATATCACGGAAACTCCACAATACGTGTTTCCGTCAAAATCTTGAAATAAACAATTTTTTACATATTACTATTGACAGGAAGTACAATAAACATGGTAAAAAGGTAATAGAACATTCGTAAATTCCAGAAACGTGCTATGTTGGAAAGAACTCAAGCGGGAGAAACTCACCACTCGAGTTGTCTGAGTACAGCTTATTTTGTTCCCATAGACATTAGCTCCAGCTCGGTGTCAACTAGCTGTGTCAACAGCTTGCCGACAGCCTTTGCCACCACTATGCTCTCAGAATAAGCCTTGGAATTAATTATTTTCAAGGGCAGAATATACTGGCAAAAACAGTAGATACTGTTATCTACTTGCGGGGTTGTATTGAACATGAAGGATCGATCTGAAAGCGAGAGAGATTTTTTCCTTCCCAACACTTTTCTGACTTTTAGTGGTATAGGAGAGCAGCAAATGCTGGCGAATTTATGTATTTAATTCGGCAAAGGAAGATTATCTTCAGAATAACTAAAAGTAAAGCCATCAAATCTTGCCAGGGCTAATTAACCCTTAGATGTCACCGTTTATTTGAACAAGAATGCATCAGATGGGTCTTTCAAGACATTGTATATATGTATATTTTCCACAGAAAACAATTCTATTTCATTACATTGCCTTAATATTGTATTTAATTGGGAATTGTTAACTTATAATATATTAAATAGAGTAACTATGAACTCAAAGTGAAAAGTCACAATCAATATGGAAGCGTATATTCGGTTCTTATGATTATGTTTATGTTATTATGGCTAAGTTCTTATTATTGTTATGGTTTATATTAAGTTATTATGATTTTGTCTTACAAATAATATGCGCAAACCTCACATTTCCTGTAAAGGAGGCCTTCGTCCCTAATGGGATCCTAAAGGCTAAAATAAATAAATAAACTTACAATGCCCATCTACACAAATGTTCATTGACCGTTTTAAATAAACATGCCAAATGTATTATTCAGTAAAGTTACGTCGCAGATATTTTAAATATTTTTCAGGTTAGTAAAGATTTAGGAATGTGAGACTGTATTTAGCATTGCTTATCATTTATGTCGAGTGTTCCATCACTGTTTTGGTCGAGCTCGTTAAAATACAATATGCAATGCACAAAGTTTGTGGAAGTACTAACTGTTGTGTTAGTTCAAAAACAAATAAATTCACTGTAATGAATTTTGTTTTGCCAAGATCAAGGGTGCTGTATTTGGAATGAATTTACATACGTAAGATCCATATTATTGTCAAGCTCATGGTGCTCAACAAATTCTTTTTCGCATTATTTGTATGACAAAGCAATATTATTTTACCACCTGAACTTGCAAAAATGCTTCTATCGCAACATTTTCTCCTCCGCGACACACACACCCGCACGCACGCACGCACGCACGCACGCACGCGCGCGCGCACACACACACAGCAACTGAGAGCAGTTTTTGGATTCATTTTCAGAGAATCTCTTCCCTCATGTAAACGAAAATATTTAAGACTTGTAAAGCGCGATTCCAAACAGGCGTCAGTTTAAAAGTTTGGCTTTAAACTAAAAAAAAGAGATCCATTTCCAAAAATCGATATTTTCGAAGATTTTCAAGAACGGAATACTCCGAGAAGCAGGTAAACAACTAGACTCCCGTAGAATACGGGCAACTCCACCTTCTTTGAACTTATTAGGCCTCACCCCCGCAAAAACGTGGCACACGCCTTTTCGAATTGCAATCAGTGTATCGTATCGCTAGTGGGGTATTCTGGAGCGCCGCGCCAGGCCCAGCCCACTCCGGGCGCGGCAACTTGTGTTCGGCAGGCATGAGATCACCGTGCACCGTGAGCGATGTTGAAAGAAGGTGGGGCGCCCCGAATTAGCCTCGACCTTCTTCCCACACCACAATGCGAACGCCAGAATAGTTTCCCAAAACGAGACTCGAAAGAACGAGGAGAGCTGGAGATAACTTTATATACGAGGCAGATTCCGAAAGAAAGATTCCCTGGGTCAACAAAAAGAAAACATCACGAAAAAAATCATTAGTGAATACAGCACACGTTGCACAATCTTTTTAACCAGAATTTACTTTCCAGCGGAACTGCAGAAGATCTGCTGTGGGCTGATTCGGCAGTGGAAGACAGTATTATAGTCCACCCTGAAGTCCAGATATTTCCCCCTCAGCACCTCAAGAAATTCCTGTCTGGTCAGCATTATGTGTATCGCATTGTTGCAAAGTAGCAGGCTACTTTCAAACACTGGTATCTACTATTTCAGGCGGCAAACGACACAGGGATCCAAATTTTGATCTCACTTTATGACAAAGGTCTTATTTTGGGGGGTGATTATGTGGAAAAAGTGCAACATGCGGTGTATCAACTATAATAACGTTTTTCTATTATTTCCTATTATTCCCAAATTTTTTGTTGTTGCTGACGACCTAGGGAATTTACTTTCTGGATGCGCCTCGCAGTATACAGTAGTCTCTGTCGCCCGACACACGAGTACTGGTCTTGTCGTTTCGTTTTTTGTTTTCTTTACTGAAGAAAAGAATCAAGAAAACGTTTAATTTTTTGAATAAAAAAGTATTAAAATCTGTATATTGATACGTAAAAGAACATGTTTAACAAAAAGTACATTTTACTCGACTTACCGTAATTTATAAGTTATTAATAACAAACAGCGGCGTGAAATAATACGTGACCGGTTTGTCGAGTCGGACTACCGACACATTGTGCTTCATTCCAAAAGAGAATATCCCCGCAAAATCCTTAATGGAATGCAATGCAGATATGTTTTCATTAACTTGATCTTCTCACGCGTGATAAACTGAACACTTTAATATGAGTAAATACAGGATACACTCAAATGTAGTGTCAGAAATAAGCAAAGCAAATGACAGGTATTTTATGCGCGTGTAAATTTCTTGTCTTGACTTACGAACAAAAAACCTTGACAGATCTGACACTTAATTAACAGCGACACCTAGCACATCTAATTAATTCTAGTAAATGGGTACTTAGAGATTAATTGGGAATTATTCGCAATGTTTGCAACCGCACCTTAGAACAACACATATGTACAAGACACTGGACCTTCTTTTTCGAGCAGTTTCATTTTTTCATGCAGAACACTAGAAAAAGGTTTCGTCCAAAAGAAATGCATTGAAACAATGCTGACGTTCATTAAATGGAAGGATATGGTATATGATACCCACTGTTTCTGCAAATAACTTCTTGCAGATGCTGAGATTCTATACTCCTTTCCCTTTCTCGCGCTGTAGGTTTGGCGTCTGAGTTCCAAAACAAGCATCAACACAAACGCAACCCAACTGCAGCAGAAACGACCGCAGAATAATTAGAAATTTCCAGTGACACCGCAGTACAGACTTCCTCAAAACACACGTAAAGTTCCGGCACAATTGTCAGAATAATACTGGCAAAGTAATCTGATGTAATTCCACGCTTTAAAACTGCGTCTCCTTCGGTCCTGGAAACCGTCCGTTAGAGAGAATGTTTCAAAAGTCGATGGTGTAAGTAACTGATCAGTCTCCGATGAAAGTAGAACTTATTGACGTACAACCGTTACCGCTTACTATCAGAGCCAATGCTTCGAGTACGAAGTTAGGCAACCAACCGTACGACTACGTGCCATCATGCACCATTGACAGTAGTTCCTACAGGAAAAATACGAGTACGTCTCCTGAAGCATCCAATACGTCGTTCATTTCTAGATAATGTTTTTTCAACGTCCTAGTTAGTAAGTATGGAATACCAACAGCTGCTCAATTTTATGTCTTTCCTACCCTGGGATTTAAGGTCCTGAATCAGGCAGATGGCAAGCAATCACCTGGCCCCACTGTCAGCGGCCAGGAACATTTCGTAGATTAACCTATTTGACGGTCGCTCCAGAGATTGCGAATCTTCACCCAATAAGCGAAAAGCTGTGATTACTGTTGCTTCAGAATCGTCGTTTCCGATCACATTGTCAACTACTTTAAAATAGATAACAGATGTAAGTATAAGTGCTTCTAAACGTTGAGCTGCGAGTACAAGTGCTTCAAATGATTTCTTATGAAGTTTCTTGAAAATTTCTAGTTTTCTGTGAAAACGAGCTCAAAATTGGCAATTTCCAGAAAGTCAAGAAGGGCCCTTCACTGCTCGATCGTGTTGGTCACCTGTTCTTTAAGGTCTAAGTAAAATAATGCACGTAGGAAGCAACTCATGAAACGATCTTGGTCTTGGCCTCTCTTTCACACACACACGCACACACACACACGCTTTCATACACATGCACTCACATGTCACATACATACTCCCAGTCATACCATGTACCATGTACCAACTTCGAAACCAATACAAAATTATTATCGATGAAAAGTTCGCCCATCTTGGGTAAACCTACTTTTAAAAGCGAAAGACGCCGGGAGCGCTAATCTTGAAGACAGTTGTGTTCTTGGAAATGAGATACTGGCTCACTAATGATAGTGAAGATCGGAGAGACGAGAGCAATTTCCTGTCCTCTGAAGCGCCCTTTTTTATTAATAATATCTTCCGGTTTTACTTAGTTCAGTTCACTCTACATTTGTTTTGTAGGCTTAATATAAACTTAATTCTAAAAATCACATTTTTGGAGGAGGAAACCTTTATAGAGAGACCCCAGGGGATTTACATTTCGGAAAACTTTGTACGGAAGGTCTAGAAGGGAAATCTATTTTTTATACGTGTCATATGAGTGGGATTTCTGCCTAACCGGAGGGGACGTATTCCGGTGACTTGAAGAAAGCTATGGTAAAACTGTGTGGAGAGATGCGTTTTCTAGTTTCGATTTGGAATTAATTGCGTATCTATTGGTTGGAAATTAACTACGGTGCATTTGTGATTGTAGGGAAGCGCCATAACGGTCTTCGGAGAAATAGATAATATTAATAACATAGATGTATATATATATATATATATATATATATATATATATATATAAAACATATATATAGATAACATAATTGATAGCTATTATTAATGTAATTATTATTAATATAATTATTATAAGTAGTAGCATTAAAATATCATATTGAAATGTTAATTATTAGCAGATAATTTATCTACTGTATAATATCTTAATCTAACTGTAACAAGTATTGTTTTCTAGGCCAATGACCCCATCTCGATCAGGTTTTGTTCAGTTTCCCTGGTCCTTTGAGCAAATGCTGAGATGGCCCCTTGTTTGCTCCTGAACAATAATATAACTTCGCTCTCTCCACCCAAGGCATCATATTGACTCGTCATACACGATTGTAATTGTATATGTAACTCAATAAATATTATTATTATTATTATTATTATTATTATTATTATTATTATTATTATTCTGAACGGTGTCAAATTCGCACACATTCCATGCGATGTCCCTGCTCGCCGCATCACAAGCAAGAACACAGGTCGTAGAGCATCTCGATCGGAGGACGCGATGGCACATTTTACGGGGGTGTTACTAGTTTGGTAAAAAATTCCCAACAGTGATTACTCAAAAAATATAGTAGAATACAAAATAATAAGAATAAAAATATAAAAAGTGCGGAAAAATCAAAATAGGTACTAACAGGCTTTCGGCGCTTGAATAGGCAATTATCTCTCATACAAGCATTATAAAACCCACGCAAACCCTCGCTAGGTGAACATGGTTAATAATGCAAGTTGCCAGAAAATACATTTTAAGAAATAAAATAGGCAAAAATTATCCGAGCTCTATTAATGACTGCATTAGCCGGAAGAAGTTCGAAATTATCCATCCATCATCATTCATGCAGCTTTATCTAAACTGTTTTGTTAACGTACTAATTATCCGGTTAATTTTCCATTCTTCGGACTTAGCCCTAACCTTTATGATAATCCAATATCAATTTCACAAGATTTAAAACACATCGCCACAAAATCCCATAGATATGTAACTTCTGGAAAGTTAGAAACCCCCTCCCTAATGTATCAAACAGATTTAAGACGAAAAATGTAGAATTTTGTAATGAAGCTGTGAAAAAATCAACAGGCTCGCATTCAATCCAAAACTCGTTACAACCCCGCCTTTTCAGAAACTCCCTCGTCGTGTGCCCTTAAAACCTGGGCTTTGGACCCCAGTATGTGTCCCGAGTGTTTCTTGACCCGTATTCCACAAATTGATACAATTTTTCACTCACTTTGGTGTCCTCACTGTGCCAGAGACTGACTTGCAGAATCTCAAAATTATATGTAAAAATGAATTTGAGTATTTGATATTGTGTGATTTATCACAAGGATCTCCACCAATGTTTTAACATACACACTGTAGGAGAAACATTACAAAGACGAATGGCGATGCACGGCTGCCCGTGAATGTGCCTCATGTTCCCAAAACTACATACCACTCCATTTTACTTCAATTAAAAGCGTCCCTTCAAGGTCACGAGCCAGATAAAAAAGATGGCGACGCTGCCATCGAGTCGGGAGCTTCAAAACCAAAAATTTCAGTTGTGACGAAGCTCGCGATTGGATGACATTGCCCCACTTTCCTTCCAGCTCGCGGCCTTGAAGGGACTGTTTTCATCTGAGTATACTTGGGAAGCTACACTAGGAGTTATTTAACCATGCGCTTGATCAGCTGTTCACGGTTTCATCCAATCGGGAGCTTGAACGTCCTCATACAGTGACGTCACTATAATAACATTAAACTCCCGATTGAATGAAACCGCAACAGCTGATTACGTCAAGTGCACGACTAAATAAATCGTACGCTCGATGCTTGCAGGACTGCAGCTGTTGCCAGTTTGAAATTACCCTGACACGAGCTCGTAGGGCCGAGGGTGAAGTTCGGGCGTGAAGGGTTCTCGAGACTTCTTCGACTCTGTAGGGCCTCAGTGTCTAATATGCGGAGAAAAATCTTCTAAAATATATTGAATTTAGATCATTCTGCTCGTTTCTATTTATTTCTTTTTGGGATAGCACGTGGTGTTAATTGTTATGAACAGTCGTCAAACCGTTTTGGCAATGATTGTCATTGAAATATCCCTTCATTACCAACAAATAATAACAATAATAATAATTTTATTTCCGAGACAGATAAAACTTTCCATGCTAATATATTTTCAGGAATCGAATACAAGGGCGGAAATGTTATGCGAAACCCGTAGCCTCACTCATTCGAGATAATTATGTAGAGCACATTATTGTTTCGAGTTTCGAAACCAAACATTCGAGGAATGCAACATTTCATTCATCACAAAAAAATTAGACATTTTCTTAATACTGTAATATGATACGCAGACATGTTTTCGGTTGGAATAAGAGATTACAACATTGCTGTCAATACTACGTGCAATACTAGTGAATGGCATTCGCTTCCCGTAACGTTCAGTCTCATCAGGAACAATCGTAATAATTGCGCATCGCCATTCATTCGTCTATTTGATTCTCCGCACGTAATACTCATAGAGTAGATATATCTCTCCTCTATGGTAATACTGGGCCTGTATGTTTAATACCAGAAACAAGTAAAAAACTGAATGCAACATTTCGAGGGAAGAAAAGCTTCAGTGTTCAGAAGCAGAACAAAGAGACTAAGTATTTACACAATGGATCAAAGATAATGGGTAGTTATGGTAGAATTTAGCATTGTAAATTTTTTTAAATATTGAAAACAAGGGTAGAGCATTTTATTGAGTTATTAAAAGTAAGGTTTAGGATGTGTTAGCATTTGTTGAGAAAATTGTAAGTGAGGGCTCTTTGGGAAAATAGACATTTTGATGCTTTTTAGATATTCCCCATTAAAATAAGGGAATAATTTAATATTTTGGCACTGGTGAACTTAACAACTATTTAAAAAAGTAATTTTAAATCCACTGAATGATTCATCTTATATAGAACTATAGGCTTCTGAATAACTATTCAAAGGAGAGGAAAATTATTGTCCTACAATTTGTAAATACTTATTAAAACATCATATTCTTTTAAAGGTCATTTATTTTGTTAATGACTTTTTTTAGTAAATACTATTATCAATATGTTCTAAAATCAGTCGAAAATTAATTGAGAGCATGTTAGCTTCCTTTAATCTATTTCATCTGAAAGTAACAATTGAACTATATTGACTGAAAAATCGTTCAGCTCCAACTCTGTTTTAAGCTTTCAGGATCTGTTTTTTATTTGTTCTTATTATTTTACTTCGGTTAAATCTTAATTATATATTAATAAACACGGCCAATGTCAAATTATGTTTGATCGTCCATGTGACGTCGATGTTGCATTCCTAGTTAGAAAGTGAACAAGGAAACCATAAAATGCAATTTAGCAGATTGTATCACAGATTCACAACCAATTCACACTTTGTACATGATTTCACATTTTATTGTAGATTGAAAACCTTCAGAAATATACTGAATACCACCCGTAAAACACACAATTACTCGTTTTTCTCTGCATTTGGTAACATTTCACATTTTTAGGAATTTCTGAAATCTTCCATCTCTAATAATGGGGGATAAGATCAAGGTGTGAAGCACTGACCCAAAAGTTGATTATATTAGTTGTTAAAGGCAAATTCAGTCCTTCAGAATTATAAAATACATTATGTTGATCATGTGTGATCTTGATTTCAAGATTGGAGTGAAATAACGTATTTACTACGATCACGAAGAAGGCTATGGTCTTAATCCAGCTCTTGCCATTGTTCCGATCAGGCTTAAGGAAATACGAAAGCAAAGCCTCTGAAAATACATCAAGAAAATGAATGCTAGAGTAATGGTGAAAATACATCAAGTTCCTTGGCATTTCTGAAGGGTATCCTTCAATGTAGCCTTGCTTTTGGAATGGTTTCTTTGCGACTATGAATGAAGGATTTGGGCAGTGACCAACTTTGCCAAATGTACTTCCCAGTTTTTCAGAATGGGACCAAAATATACCAACATTAACATTTAAACATTAAATACAATAAAACTGTGTTTATGCTTCAATGCCATTACATATCCTAAATACTAACATTATGCAATATTCTTTTACAAACAAAAACCAACAGCGTATCACTTTTTAAAATACTCACACAAATTTAATAAAACAATTTAACTTTTAAATATTAATTAAAATCTCTTACTTTGAATAAATATAGTCATGTTATACTTTTTCAGGAATAAAATCTTTACTAAATAAAACCACTTGTTGAATATAGTTTAACAAACTCAGAAAAATCAATTACTTTCTTAACTAGTAAGGTCTCAATTCAGCTCTTGCCACATGATAATTAACTACTGAAACTACTATAAATTATTCTCACTGTAAAACGAGATTGCATGGCCACTGCTCAAAGAAAACGAATGACAAAAAGAATAAAAGGGCTAAAAATGACATGTTACATTCATGATCTGTAGCAGAATAACTATATACGTGAAATAAATTTTTTCTTACCTTCCCAAGTAACAAATACAACAATCCTGCTGTAATTCCAGTTAATGATACGCCAACCAGTAGCTGAATTAATGATGGCTTGATGAGTGTCATACTGAATTGACAATGCCGTTTATCTGAAAAGCTTTCAAGGAATACGCTAATGCAAGTACTTTGCTTAAATGAGTAAATTCAGAGTAGACCGGACCGGTAACAAAAACGCAATCAACATCTGCTTATTACTCGAATAAAATGCCGCCTACACTCTCGCACACTAGTAAATATCGACAACTAATATTAAAAATTCAAGTGACACCAACTTCCAAAATGTATTACGATCGCCTCACCCAACCTTCCAAACAAACAGCATCACCACCGTTTTTACATGTTTACGTAGTTCGAAGTGGTTGTCTCGAAGTGTTTTACACGGCATGGAATACGCAAAACTTGTGCGGCAAAGCAACCCACGCAAACGAAGCGCGGCAGGAGCAGGGAGGAAGCGAAGGAGACCGAGGTGGCAACACTTCCATCCTCTTCACATTCTTGGTTGTGCCAACTGACTGGTACTAAGTGCAATCCGATTCAAATATTCTCGATCAGTAAAATATGCTAAAAACGACTGCAGTGATAAAACTCCAAATTAAAGTATCAGCATTTACCAACAGTAGACGCATAAAAGATTCTGGGACGTGATGAAATAGGAGATACTAATTAACATACGTTGCAATCTTGCACAAAGCAATATCAGAACACATTCGTTCAGAGATTGAGAAATGCACGAACGATATGAAATTCATGTTCAGCGAACACATTCGATTCGAATGGAGAAAATAGTAACACACTGGATTTCCTCTGGTGCGATTTACAGAAAACTGGGTCTGTGCTAATACGTATAACTTCGAAAAACCTTGTTGAAAATTGTACGTTCAAAAGTGAAAGAAACTTTTAATGAAATAATTTCATCATGATTAAAAAAAACGCAATATATTTCATTGTCGTCGTACGTTAGCCGAGTTCTACGGTTTTCATTTACTGCTACAATTATTCCCCAAATCTTGCACTCCTAAAAAGGCCCAAATTTGTTTACATATTAATATAAATTGGGAGCAATTTTTGTAAAGCAATGTAAGTATAAAAGCTAAATCATGAGAGAGAAAAAATGTGAAACCACTTGATACATGGTAAACTTATTAACCAATAAAAACATTTGATACAAGCACATCCAAAATTATTATACACAAAAGAAATTAATATAATAAACATTTTATTGATACAAGCAAAATACACAAAATGTTCACACAGATGCTCCAGCCACAGCATTCTCTTTCTCTTCCACAAACTTGTAATGAATATCCTTGCAATCTTCATTACTGATGTGTATCCAGCCTGTACTGCGCATATGATAAACTGTAAGAAAAAAAATCTTTGTAAGGAGAAATGCTTTTACTACAAAAAATGAGTAAACGCTTGAAACTTAATAACACAGAAGATTCTACATTCTAAAGAAACAAAAGAAAGAGTCAAACAAGTGCTGAATTTTCCAGTAATTGCATGAAATGTGTTAATGAAACCAAGCATATTCTTGAAATTTTTCTAGCCTTCGCGGCTGCCCTTGCCAAAAGTGCCAATTAAGTAGAGGAGATGGATGCATATACACAAATTAGAAGCGCAAAAACATATCACTGAGACTCCGCAATGTGATTATCATTCTTTGCTCAGATTTAAGGACGAAACTTTTGAGTGGTTGGCAGAAAATATAACCTTGAGACTATAAACCTTCAAGTTACCACTTGTCAAAAGTTATATTATAACCCCCAATTCCTTCAAACTAAGATTAATGACTTAAGAAATTTTACCCTTCTAGATTAGGTTTTCCAAAGAGAATTATGTCCTAGCAAGAAAAGAACAGTATGATCACTAAAAGTTTGTATGAGCATTTGGAGATATTGACTGTACACACGTTATATACAAAATAATTATGCCATATGATTAATCCACATTTTATGTTTGGTAACTGTTGTTAAAAGGCAGAGGATAATCCTTCAAAATACCAAGAAATCAGAGTTAATTATCATTGTTATTATTCTCCTCAAGCACATAATCAAACTATGTATCAGACTACGTAAGCATTTTCATACTGTTCGCAACACACCAAACCCACAAACAGGCAGACAACTGACACGCAAATACTTCACAACATTAGCAAAAGATTATTTACAGAATTCTGGGCAAATACCATTGCTTTCACCGAATGCTTGACAGCATTTCCTTGCGCTAAAACTTAATACAAACTGGAAAATTTTTACTTTTTATTCACCAGTGAATAGTTTAACTTTTTTTGCTTTTCTACTGCCACATTCCACACATCTAATTATCAGCTTGCATTGTCGCTGCCCGAAATTTTAAGACATGTACCAACTTTCTATGACATTTTTCAATCATATCGATTCTTATAGCTTGGGTGTTTTTTGCAGAACTTCATTTAATTGTACATCTTAAATGAGGTCACACACTATTTTTCTAAATTTGAGTAATACCATTAAGAGGAGGAAAAGTTTCGGCATGCTGCACATTCCCACTAGTTTTCAGTATAGTACATCTCTAGGTTTAGTATTATGCAAAAACAATTACAATCTTCCCCCCGTTTTTTTGAGTTTTCATTTTGCAAGATGCAAGAGAAGGTGGAAGAGGGTTGATTATTTTGAAGACAGTACTATGTCATATATGGAGCCTGTTTTCTAAGCAAATATTTTCAACTATCCAGGAGCAAAATGTCTTGATATTGAATGCTGTTAAGAACACTGGTTGCTATCTTTTATTCATAATTCAACTATGTATTGGGAACAAGACTGTATTGTAATGGTTTTGGATACCAAGAAAACATCCCCACTGGTTGCTAACGAAATTTTTTTTAGTTCACAGCCTATCTTTAACCTAGCAATATGAGAAACACATATTTCACAACAAAATAACAACAAATTCTAACATTAAAACTGAAACATTTTTTTAATTCAAAATCATTGCAAAAACTAGTAACATTAACTACAATAGTTATGTTCTGCAATATCAATATCCAAGACCCAATAATAATAATAATAATAATAATAATAACAACAACAGCAACAACAACAACAACAATTCATCAGACATTCAACAGAATCATTCTGTTTTTCTTCACTCTATAAAAGTAACTGTGACATGAATTTTAATTGCATCTAGGCGTGAATGTGTTAAGTGTACAAGAGAGCATACTTATTCATATGAAATGTTTGGAAAACAACACTTTGCTGATGGATCTTAGATATTGTTGTAAAAAGGAATGAATGCAGACAAGTGTTCTACATGAACTAGTTATTGCTTTAGTTGAAGTATATTAAGTATCATTATCACGTATTTGCAAGTGGGTCGGAGTAGGTCGGGATGAATAAAAGTGGAACCTATTATGAATGATTTACACGTTAGGCTGAAACTGTGGCAGAAGGGTGCATTATTGTACGAAAGTGTCTTATAATAGTGGAGAATTATAAAATGACTTATGAAGGAATAGTTATTTAAATGGATGAAAGTTCAGCAAGAAGAAGTAGTATTGAAGTAAAAGAGTCGTGAGAAATGGAAGGAATTGAATCTGGTCAACATTGTTTTTCAAGGCTGTTGAAAATAAAGAATGAGAGCTTTTAGATAACAGAAAAACTTTGGGCAAGCCGAGATCCTCTGTGTGACCACAGATTTTTGGAGATATTATAGTTGTCTAAGTGGTTAATGGCACCTTTCGGTCAGCCACTATTTATTAAAGATCCTAAAACGCAAACTCGAATTTAATTAAAAGCACTATATTTATATTTATTTTTTCATTACCTCGGTGTGGGGTCAAAGATCAATTTCAAACTTTTTTTTTATATATACACTACATGATAGAAAATGAAAAAGAATACGTTTTACAAGGTAGCAACTGACTGACAGTATAGGGAAAATACATAAAATTCCACAAAAATTATATGAGTGCACGTAGTTTACATTTTGGGTTAGATTTTTAAAATTATTTTTAGTTATAAAAAGCAAGTTAAATTTGGATGTGGGTACCCCAATTTTAAAAAAATATAATCTTTTAGTGACAAAGTGAGTGAGGAAGACAGGGTATTTCCAAGTAAGAGCAAGGCAGAGAGAGGCTGGGCAAGACGGAGCGGGAATACAATAGAATAGAAATATGTAGGTTCCATAGCAGGGCGGAAATAGATGGAATCATTTATTCTTATCTAATAAATTGTTGTGATAAATATTCCGACTACGCAAGGTACTTATACTAGTGTACTAATAATGTTACTAATTTCAGATACAAGAAACCTATTTCCATTTTTGAACATGGGTTTAAAGTACATAGATAAATAATGTAGAAATAACCAAATTGCCAAAGTTTTTAATATTTGATACGCACAGAAATAGAAGACTTACCTCTCACAATACCACCACTGTAAGCATCACGATGAGTGGCATGATAAATTGCCCTACGACCTAAATCATAAGCCTCTTCATCAGTAAGATCCCAGCGATAACCCGAGTCTAAAACGCCAAAGGCGTACACAGATCCAGATCCAACAGAAAACACTTTGCCAGCAGTTCTAGTGCCTTCACTATCAACATAGTACAAACCAGGTCCCTAGAACCAATTATTATTATTATAAATTTCAAGTTTTAAACTAAGAGACATTATATATTTACAATTATATGTCAATTCAAATTTTTTTAAATTATTTCTTTTCTTTTTTTAATTTTTATTTTTATTCAAGAACAAGAATTCAATTTAACAATTTAACCAAAATGTAAATTTTTCTCTAAAAATCATACTTTAAGTAAATTTTTTGTATTTATATAACTAACGAATAAAACCTGTTAAGTTTTATAATTGCTAGATTTTGCCATTATCCCTAACTAATTTTACTGAAATCTACAAAATGGGTCTTGTAGATTTTGTTTATGATTTTTCCAAAAGTAACCCTCAAAAATTCTTTAAACTAGACTGTTGACAAGGAAACTTAACTTTGAATTATTGATTAATTTGAAATTATTCAATACTGAACTAAACTGAGTGCACTTCACATATTGCCGTATTGTTTCATAAAACCTCAGATTTTCATAAAGAATACTCACTTTATACAAAGACCTAATTCATTTTGGTTTAATTTTTCATAACAATTTAATTGAAGGACAAACTGATTTTATTTGAGAATGCATTTTAAAACAAGTATTTTAAAACCATTCTAGTAAGTTTAAAATAGAAACTTCTAGATGAGAAAATTTATTAGCAAACCTATGTATCTAAGCATTCTCTATAATACTGATTTTATGAGAAAGAAAACCTTTTACACATTACCACAGAAGAGATAAAACAAAATGTTTTAATCAGAAGCTAGAATAAAACGTAACATGTAATGTCAACAATCAATCTAGCAAAGTCAAATCACACAAATTTTCAACACTTCTAAATTTACTCCAGAATAAATGAAACTAAATTTATGCTAAACCAAAAACTATAAAAATATTACAGACACCTTACCCTTTTATCCCAACCACATATCATCATTCCCATACTCAGCCCCATTCCCTTATAATTATAAACCATGTTTGCCATTAACTTTGAGGCAGCAGCAACAGAAATTCTTTCGCGATTACGAAGTTCATACATTCTGCACTGCTTTGCTAAAACTCTATCCCAATAGACACAATCAGCAGCACCGCCAGCCAAAGTACCTAGTAGGTAATCATTTATCTCCACAATTTTCTTCATAGTTTGTGAACCTGAAAGTAAGCACTCGCATTTGATTTCTTCCATATGAAATTACGAATCAATAGCCGAAATATGGTGCAAGTAGTTTACCTATGTACTGGCCACCAGTTGCTCTGGAATCTACTGCCAAAACCACACCACCTTGATATTGAAATCCAAGAGTCGTGGTTCCATGATCAAACTTAATTTTTAACTGTTTCCCACTTTCATCAACGGAAAACTTTTGGAGATTTTCAGCAGGCTACAAGAGAAAAATAACGTTATAACACAAAGGTTAGGATGACCACGCACAAAAAATATTCAGTAAAATACAACTTACGTCTGGGAATGGAGGCAAAGCTAAAGCCGTATGAGAAACAAAGTTCCCAGTGAAAAAGTTTTCATCAATGTCAGCCCCCATATCTTTGGGAACTCCATTAAAATTAAATGTTTTATCAAACCCACACAACTCAGCCAAAGCCATAATCGATCAGCAACAATGCAGGCACTGGCAGGTACCAACAGCGGCCACGACGATGACAACACAACTCACAAATCTCACAACACTTAAACTGATTCAAAGAAGTTGCACAAATATTTCCAGAAATGCACTCTCACAATCTCCAAAGACTTTCTAATCTATATGTGAAATAGAGAGCTTCTAACTACACAACGGTGTAGTTATAACATTTGATGTGAAATGAGAGATGTGGTTGATGTCAGTTGATACTTGTATTTGACTACGGTATAAGCATCGATGAATAATCTATATGTTAATCTATGGAATAAGCATATTGTTTTATGGTATAAGAAACTATTTCTTTACATCTTAACAATATCATCTTTACAATGACACATTATAACTAAGTACGGATTACATCTACACAATATTTCTTATATACAAGTCCAGAATAATAATGATGGAAATTCGCCCATATCCTGCAATTAATTTTCGATGGCTTGCATGGTTATAGATTTGGTTTGTTTGGTGCAATTTATTATGTGGTAACACACACTGTCTTTCGCATTCACTGCATATGCACTGCCAGGCGCGTATAATCACATGCCTTTGCTTGTACCCCGCCTCTGTGCAGTCTGAATTTATCATCGCATCAGCGCAGTAGAAATCTGGCCATTTTTCTTTCTGTCTTGTTTCGTTCGTTCAGCACTACTCTTAGCGCGATTGTGTTGGACAGCTGCAATAGAAGTCTTATATCTCCCAATGGGAAAGTAAATTTTACCATTACATACGCCAGTCTTGTCCGCGCATACTTGGAAATTCCTAAAGCTTTTTTCTCCTATTCCTAGGTATTTGGGTGAGCTTGCTGCTCTTAGTTCATCCCAGCGCAAATTATTATGTAGTCTCTTCCGCCTCCAAAACATTGTCATTTCTGTTCTATTTGTAGCTCATTTGCCGTCGCCCATTTACTTAGAACATCAATTCCCTTTTGTAATTCTTCGCACTCTGTTGAGACTACTGATACGTCGTCAGCATAGATTAGTATTTCCACTACTGCTTCTTTTTTTACGGCTGGCGTTAGACCATACACGAGGTCAGGTCTGTGGATGATGGTGAACGGCGCAAATTATGAATGTAATAGGAACATTATTCCTCCTATTGGTCTTCATGTGAGAGGTTTTACAGCATATTGGTGTATGTTGAAACACCCTGATACAGTTGTTGGGTTTCCTTTAGTTACAAACGTTTCCGTTAATGTTGCTATTTATATGTAATGAAATATCTTATTTGCTTCCCGTTTCAGTTCAGAACTTTGATATTTTGTGATTCACATCTTTCCACATTCCCTATAAGCGTGTCCGAGTTCCGTGTCATGGTCGCATACTGTGTTTGGGGGGTTTTCCTTTTACAATTCAACTCCTTGTCTTTTCTTGCGAAAATGAAACCTGACTACTATCCCTAGAGGCCAGAAGTCCGTGGTTTTTATTTTGCCAAGTTCGCCCAGGGGAATGCCCACTTTGAAAGATTTATTTCGTCTTTTCTCTCCAGTTGCTCACATTGAATTTTTCCCGTTACACCATTGTTTTTTATGTAGTTTATAACTTTTTTCTCTTCTGTTTTCATTTAGTCCTCCAATGTACAGCCAGGCAATGCCCCCTTGTAGCCCAAAGCTATCCCTTGGGTTAGTCCCTCTAATATTGAACGTGTCTATACTATTATAGCGACTGGATTGTTCCATTCCTTCCTTTTGCTGGCCTTGATAGTGTGATATTGCAGATTGTTTTAATAACACTGTTTCTATAGCCTGTCAGATTTACATCTTCTTCATAGTGTACAGTAGAAGACAGTGTGATATCTTCTGCTGGGCTTTGGATTTGGTTTGGCGTCTTGTAGTTAAATTCCTTAATTTTTGCCATCGTTTGCGCCTGCTGTATTTGAGCATCTAATATCAATGCCAATATTTTGCGATAGTCACCGAGATCATCCACATTTTTTCTGAGGTCATCTTGACAGTTTCTTGACTATCATCGCCTGCTTACTCATCCTGTGGGGATGAGGTACTTATTTTGTGGGCATCTAATTAGTTTCTGCATGGCTGGCACATCCACAGTACATTTTCTTTTTTCCCCGAAATGTAAACTAAATTCTGTGGTCGAAAGTTGCGTACAGGTCTTGTGGAACCATTTACGGTTAGATATTCAGGATAACATCACGTTTGGCGGGAAAGTGTTGGGTAGGGAGCACTGGTATTTTATACGCTGCAGTATCGTTTATCCGATTGAGATAAAACTTTGACAACTTTTTGCTTACACTTGCGCAAAGAATATACGCATAGTACGATGGAAACGTGCGTATGTCAGTCGCACATAGACTCGCGTGATATTATGCTTTTAATGGTGACTCAAATGCCCCTGAACAGAAGCTCTACGCATCCCGCCGCACCCTCTATTATGCGCGTCGCTGCATATTGTGAAATATCGGCCGGAACCATTTTTTTACGTTATCTCGGACAAATAAATCAAATTTCTCTAAGACAGTGTCATAGCGAATGCATTCCCAAACTTGAGGGAGAACGTTTTAACAATAGTGTCGAATAACAACCATGTCCAAACCAGGACATAGAACAAACCCATACTCGAAAGAAAGTATTTCATTTACTAAACTTTTTGCAGAGCGTGGCCTAAAATGTGATTGACATGACGAGTAGCGAGTGAAGTGTGGTACATTGCAACAGGGAAGCATTGCCGGATCCTCTAAATGAAATATATGAACGTTTTGAGGCCACTTGCCCTTTCATCGAATATGAAAGTATCACCGAATTTCGGGCCCCTGATCTATTCTATTTATAAACTATCTGCTTTTTAAATACTTAATTTAGAAAACTGAATTGCCATTGAGATCAATAAAGCTGCAAGAAACAAAAGTGAGTATATACGATTGAAAGTTGCTGGGATATTCTTCGCAATGCTGGTACTAAATTGAGATGCAGGTACAAGGCGCTATGGGACATTGAAAGGTGTAAATAGAGATGACGTATTACATATACACAAACCAAAACGTGTTCCAAGATCTCGATCTCTGCGTTGTAGGAAAGAAAGAATTAGTGTATTTTAAAGTGTAAAGCCTAAGAAGCTGTGATTTTTCACATTAACAAACAGAAAATTAACTTAATTTATTTTATTATAAAAGCATAAGTAATTTCCCACCATTAATACTTTCCTGCAATTTACATAAATTTTTCATGGACATTTGAAAAATGTAAAAGAGGGGTTTTGATGTAACCATAAAAGCATGAAGAGTTCTTACACAAAACTGCTAATGAAGTTCGGGGCCCAAATTCTTCCACGAAACATCTCCCAAGTTTGTATGAAAATCAAACATTCATTAAAAAAATAGGAAATAATGGCACAACATTTTCAAAACTTCAGTTGTAATTAACAAAAATGTATTTACAAAATAAAATAATTAAATGTAACATTTCACTTTCTCTTCTTTTTTCCTTTGCCAGGCTTAGGACCTTGCCCAGTGATGGTCGCCTTTTTTCTTGCTGCAATCTTACTATTGACAGAGTCGAGTCTTTTCTGAACATTTGCTCTAAAAACACAAATGAAACATGTTCACAAAACACATATATAATGAAATAAATACAATTTTAAACACATCTTGAATAAATGAACATTTTTAAATTTGAATGGAGAAAAAAGCACTTACTCATATCTCAAACGTTTTACTCCTTTTCTACTAACGTCTGTAAGATCAGTAGCAAAGGACGATTTTTTCTTCCTTGAACCTATGAACACAAAATGATTGATTACGTACATACTACACTTAGTGTAAACTGTTGTTTACTAGAGGAAAAGAGAAACCTTCATGAACATCAATAGAATTATGGGTTAGTTATTATGGGTATTCTATTAATGTTCATAAAGAATATATAATATACAATATTTTGATGAATTCACATGCGTATTTTCCAACAGATGTATTCACTATTGTTGGCACATTCACTGTTCTTTTTATTTTGTTGGGTCTTTTTAGCAACTACCTTTTTCAGCCATCTTTTGGACCTAAGTAATACTCTGTTAAATTTATCTGTCTCCTAACTTTGCAGTCAGTCATTGCCTTTTATCTCTCTGTGTAGGGGCTTGGCGCTGATAGTAACCTGGTTTGCCATGGATGGTCATCCATCCAGGAATCTATAGTGTCTCGAGTTGCTTAACTTCCATTACTTCATGGAGGGTAGTTGAGCTCTTCAGTTAAAGATGTCAGCAAACTATGTAGCTGAGATGCAGGGCCTATATCTGTCCTACAAGGTGACATGGCACTGACATAATGTATCATAATGGGCTAAAAAAATGTTCCTCAAAGCATTAGTCATTTCAGTAGCTCAGTGGTCAGAGCAAGGCAATGTAAACCAGGAGAAGCAGTTTCAATTCCCATTGGTCCAATTCAAATTTTAATTACAAATTCTTTCAATTAAAAATCGCCACATCAATTTTGTGCTATAAATTTATAGAGATCCAAAATTTGCTGCAGAAGAAATTGCTGATGTAGTTAAAAAAAAAACAAAAAAACAATGCAATCCTACCTCTAGATCCTCGAGGTGTTTTTTCAGTAGCAATATTTAGATTTGCTGAACCAGAGGAAAAGATGCGGCCAGGTCGCACTTTTTTCTTTGCCAAACGTGCCTGAACAGCCATAATTTTCTGCAACTCATTTTGCATTCGGGCTTCAGTTGAATTACTTTCAAGTTTTCTTTTTTTACTTTTTTGCTTCTTCCCCTGATTTCCATCCACTTCCTTTCCTGCGTTTGAAAGCTTCTGCTTTTCTGTAAAAGAAAACCAAATAAAACACGGGGGGAAAACAAAACAGAACCTGTATGTTTTATTTTAGTTAAAACTTTGGGATAAATACACACTCCAAAAACTGCTACTTACTCTTTTCCTCTTGCCGCTCCTTTTGTGACTGGAACCATTCTCGAGTTTGCTGTGGCTGCTTTTTATCAGTTTTAACAATATTCTCTGCTTTCTTCACTTGATTTTCCATCTTCAATAACATTCGTTCCTCATACTCTTCTCGTAGGATTGCTTCAATATCTGATTCCAAAGCTTCCACTTTTTCACGATACTTAGTGATGATATCTAAAAATGCAGAAATTTTTGAAAATTAATGCTGCATGAATCGATAAAACTGGAATGTTACAGGAAAACATTTGAATTTATAAATAAAAACAGTGATGTATGTTAAAAAACACAGTTTATTTATTGTCAATGGCAGCTTCCGAAGCTGACACACACCAAATTAAAGAATCAAAAAGAAAAAGAAAAAAGAAAAAAAGAAAAGAAAGAGAGAGAGAGAGAGATCACATCATATACATACATAATCAAACCCAACATCAACCCTATCACAACTGGCTATCTACCCCATGCAATGCAGGCTCTCGTAAAATTAACCATCCTGACTGTCACACAGACACATGGGAGACAGTTCCAATGATTGACAACCCAGTTGAGGAAGTGCCTCCGAGCTCAATCCTCATATTCTCCTTCAAAATGTAAGATGATGTCTTTGAGGTCAATTTTCAACGGCCCTAAAGAAGACTACAGAATTGTATGTATCTCATCACCTGCACCAACGTTCATTATCTTTGGAACAACACTAATAGATTAACCCTGATGTGTGTATGTGAAGTTACAACTCAAATAAAACTTAAATGGTGATTTTATCATTAAAATTTTGATATTGTATTGTTGAGGTGATTCCAATATATTTCCTCCTTGTACTATAGGCTAGGGACAATCATAATGTACATCATAATCGTGCAGCAAGGGTATTAAACCACCTTAATAGTATCATTAATATTTGATTATACATTAAATTTTATAAAATCTCACATTAAAAACAAAATTATTAATCAACAACATGGTTTTTTAAATGTTAGATCTACATTATCCAATTTACTTAAATTTACGCAATTCAAATCAGCTTTTGTCAAAAGAAAAGAAGTAAGTGCTATCTCTACAGATTTTTCTGAAGTATTAGATAAAGTAAATGTAAATATATTTTTAGAGATGATCATGAAGTTAAATTTGTTTGGAATTTTAATAGATTTACAGTTATTTGCATAATAGACAACAAATGTTCTTAGTCTACGTTTATGATTTTAGTATTGCATACATTTTATATTTTTGTATTTGCAGAATCTGAAGACAACTTACAGAAGACTTGTTGAACCATCAAAAGTGACACAGGAATATTCCATGAGAATATCAATAAGTAAAAAAAAATCCATGGCAATGCAAGGAAAGAAACAATGAAGAGTTAAAATTGAAATAAATGGGAAAGTGGTCGAGCAATTACGAGAATTTACTAACCTAGAAAACAGAATCAATGTACTAAACCACACTCGAGGAGACATTGAGAGAAAACTACATAATTACTACAGCATGTGTGGAACCATTCAATGACACTTTGGGAAGGATATGAATTCTACCACAAAATTAAAACTTCATAACATCATATCTATACCAATGCTTCTATATGGTTCAGAAACACTGACAATAAAGGAAAATAACAAGCAGAAAATACAGGCAGCACAAATTACATTCCTAAGAGACCTCTTAGGAGTCTTGAGAAGAGATGGGTTGAGAAAAAAGGACATCAGAAGAAAACTAAAAACCGAAAATCACAAAAGAGATGGAAAGAACACATCTGCAGGATGGAGAGTAACAGACTACCAAAACCAATCTGGAAATATAAATCAATTGGAAACAGACCTTGAAAGACCTTTAAAGAGATGGGAAAATCAGGAACACCTAGAAGATTAATCTATTAGGTCTACTGAACCAGCACAAACAGGAACAGGATCATACCTAAACACATACAGTTCATGATGATGATGTATTTATGTTTTTCAAGTCCTTGCAATTACTCATTCAATTGTATGTGTTAATTCAGTTCTTTACTTGTATATATTACTGGATGAATTGTCCATGAATTTAAATAAATAATAAAATTGTTGCAAAGCAAGTATACTATTACTATTGATGGAGAGTAAAGTACCAACCATTGGGCTTACACTTTGATCCATGGCTTTCTTCACCAACATGAACATTAACCCTCATCCTGACAGGCTGTTGCTGTTGTTTAGGTAAGGTTTCATACATCATAAAACAGTGTGCCATCACACACTGCATTATGATGTTTGTGTACGAATGTATTATTCTTTTGCATTGGCACAAGAAATGTTCTAACAACTCGAATCTTTTCATCAAAATCTCTCTACCCCAAAACAAAGTAATATTTGCTCATCACAAAGTATTTTTGGTGTCATTTTCATTCTTACAGCTGACACGTGCTATCTTTCTAACCATCTATTTTGCTAAATCATAATTTTCTTAAAATTGTGATGGTCTTATTATTTCACAGTACATTATGTCTAAATGCTATTTATTGTCTTTCTAAACCTACCTTGAGGAATAACTCTACTTTTGGGAGGCAAACTAGCAGTTTTAATAACTTCTTTAACGACTTTATACTCCTTTTCTCCAACAAGTGAAACTGAAACACCCGAGCGCCCAGCTCGAGCAGTTCGACCAACTCTGTGAATGTAGTGTTCTAGAGTGGGAGGCATCATAAAATTGATTACTGTTTTTACTCCCACAATATCAAGACCTCTGGCAGCAACATCTGTAGCCACAAGAATATCAATTTCTTCCTCTTTGAAACGTCTGAGGGCTTCAAGACGTTGGGGTTGTGTCAAATTTCCATGCAGTTCCCCCACCTGGAAAAACGCAACTATGACAATTCCTGCAAGATAGCTCAAACATTTTTATTCTGAAAACAAAGAAAATAAAAAGGAAACAAATTACTTCACACATTGTATAACTGAAATGTAATTACAAAGTTACAATTAACTGTAAAAGTTTCCGAAATTTATCAGTAATTAACCCATTAAGTAATATCTTTCACTTTCAAGTTTTCTGAATGATTATATAATTATATAATCACAAAGCAGAATGACTGATAAAATCTTTTAAAAAGTTCTGGAGTATTGCTTTTTTTGGTTTCTCCCATGTCTTTTACGTTTTAGCAACAAATAAATCTACATTCTTCTGGCTTCTACAAATAAACATTCTTATTTTTCAATATCACCAAATAATATATTCAGATCCGTAAAATAGAGTGAAAATAAACTAGAGTAAATCCATGTTGTTATGATCAATGCAAATCAGGATACACGTATTGCAAAAATCACCAATTACAGCAGAACCTTGTTTTAAGTAAATACTATTTGTGAAAATAATGAAGCAAATCGCTGTTACCACAAGAGGTCTAAAAAGACTATACTAAAAGAAGATGTTTTGGGGAACAAAATTAGCCATAAAAGCAACAAAAAACAACACTATCGTTTGTACTTTTGTGATGTTCATGTTTTGCAAGTTTCTAAAGAAGAGTTTGCCGAAAACCAGATCAGCACCATTTTTTTTGGTGTCCTTTGATACAAGTTATGAGAAAATTTAAAGAAAAATTTGGATTAATTTTTGAGAAAATAATTGTTTAAAAATTGTTTATATTTCATGTGAAAATTACTAAGTTTCAAAAAATTGTACATGATCTTATTTCAAGGTCTGTCTTTGAAAACTAGCTTTCATTAAGAAAAAAAACAAAACTTTTTCAATCTTCAATGGGATAGTTGTAGGAAGACATTGGAAAACATTTAACCGCCTTCATACAACATTCCAAAAAGTTTGTAGTTTTTGAAAGTTAAGAGATTTTTAAAAAAATGTCGCTTTGACACTTTCGTAAATGTTCTCCATGTTATCAAAGTACAAAGTTAAATAATAATAATAATAATAATAATAATAATAATAAAAAATAATTAAGCCATTTTTGAAATAAATACGAGAATGTTTTTGAGGCTTCACGTAAAGTATTCCCATAACTCAAAATATCCATTTCAAACTTGCAGATTCAATAAAACGGGATTTATTGGTTCCTTACACTGAATCAAAAAACACATTTTTTCTGCAGCATTATAATATTTGTTACTTATGCATATGAGAAAGTAACAAAAATTCACTTACTTTAATACCCAACAGACCTAATAGGATATGAATTCTATGGGCTTGTTTCTTTGTTGGCACAAACACCATGGCATGGTCACGAAATGTGCGGCAAACCAGAGCAGCCAAGAGTGGTTCACGATCTGTTTCGCGATCTGCACGTATCCTACAACACAGAATAGTAAATGTCATAATTTTGAGAATATGTAACTGCTTACTTTACACTTGTGTTTTTGATATACTTTAAATATTACACAAACAAAAAATAAATTAACACTTAGGCCTGTTTACAATGTAATTTTAAGAATAATGACTGAAGAGCATAATAACATTAATATTTTATCAATTATTGTTCATTTTAATAATAAATAAATAAAAGCAATGTTTTGTTTCATTAAACCACATCAAGGAATATTTAAAAATTAATATACGAATAATATTGTTCTATTAGAATATTATCAAGGTATGCTGTAAAGAAACCTATGATTAATTCATATTAAGTAACGTTCATTGAAAGTTGAGTGCGCCTAGGATGAATGTTCCTTTGTAATTTGTCTCCTCAATGTATAATTATTCATGTGAACTTCCATCAAAACTTGCGTCTTAATGTACTACACTCACGTCTACTACATCCCATGTCTGAAGCCTGTATGATGTGAACCTGTAAGATGTGTTTCAAACTCAAACAATACTGGGATTGGGATCTGAGTCTGTAGTGGTGTGGACATTTCAAACAATCTTCAGTCATGAGACATAGTAGATGATACACTCGAGAGTGTGGTTTTATGATGAAAATTTTAATCAAAGCTTACATGAACATTGATATGATTTATTAAAAACCATTAAATTTAACAATAATTGGTAAAATTTATCTGTTAATATGCCTGTAATTTGTAGCTGCCCTATGGCCACCGCTGGTATTAGTAGCCACTGTGTGGTCGCAAGCATCCTCTTGCTGAACAGAGCATGAGGCCACCAGTGACCAAGGAGTGCCTGTGAGAGTTACTGCTGAGGCCACATTGGAGTTAACATGTTATCATTGATAAAAGAAATTTACCATTTTATAAGAAAGTTCTTTTTTATGATTAGTCTGATCCATTTTATAAGAAATTTTTACATTACGTAAATACATCATATTATCACATTATATTTTTTATGTTTACCAAAATTAACAATAAGGATTATTCTATTACACACCTAATAAACTCTTGACGAAGATTAGAAGCAACATCTTGATTGTTGTCCACAAATATCTTCACTGGCTTATTAAGAGAAACTGCAGCAAGATCTTTGACTTCCTCTGTCATAGTAGCAGAAAATAGTAATGTTTGTCGTGTACGAGAACACTGTTTGACAATTTCCTTCATTTGTGAGGCAAAGTACTCATCTAACATTCTGAAATTATTAATTTATACAGGTTAAAAACAAAAAAATATTTGAAAATATGGCAGAATCCTTTTTCCCATCCACAATTATTGATGTTTAACTCTCGAGCAGTTAAAATTTCGAGCAGTTTTTGAGAAAATCAAATTTTTAAAATTGCACACAATATTGCGCCATTTTGAAAAAATGTACATGGAGAACAAATTTCATTTGAATGAAAAATCTGTTATATTCAATTTTGTAGTTGTAGGAAGAAGCTGAATAAAAATTCAAACTTTTGTAATAATCGAAAATTCAGAGTTATCAGTGAAAATCTGACCTTTGCCACCTTTATAAGTGTATCTTACTCCACTTTTACAAGAAACTTAAAGAAAAAGTTTTGAGCCATTTTTGGGAAAATGTTGAAAGAGTCCCAGGGGCTTCGAATAAAGTACTTCCAAAAATTAATGAATGTTTTTCAAAATCGCAGATCTTTGACTCAGGCCAAATGGACAGGGGTTTAGTCAGTTTGGAAACAATCATTGGCATTAGGGTTATTCACATACACCAGACGGATGGACATTTTGCTGTCAATCGATTTTTCGATATCAAGGACCCACAAAATATGAATTCTGGCTACACCACATGCTACAGGATTTGTTTTTAATTAATTTAGCAACTGGTTTTACCCATGATTTCGTTACCAGGGCCTGAGATATAAGGTAGTAAATGAGAAACTAAAAAGACCTAAAATTTAGTTGAAGCCAAAGTGGATTTTGAAATTTGCTCAAACTGGCATGCTTCACACTAATAAAATCATGCACAAAAAACTATGAAATAATTTGTAGTAGACAGTCAATATAAACTTATACATAAATAAACACCAATAAATATCAGTTTATGTATAATTTTTTTTCATGCATCTGATATTGTATATTGTATATGTGAAAATAGAAAGCAATACCTGTCAGCTTCGTCTAATACCAATACTTCAATGCTATCCAGACTAAAAGAAGGCGTGTTCTTGAGGTGATCAATTAATCTACCTGGAGTTGCAATAACTACATCTGGATTCTTTCTCAGAACAGATTCCTATAAAAATTAAATTGAAATAAATTAGGTATGACCTTATTCCTAAAACCTTGATTTTGTTTCAATCTTATTATAAATAATAGAGACATTTAATGAAAATAAATTCTGGAGCATCAGTTAAACAACATATAAAGCAATATGTACACCAGAACATGTAAAACTGCTGTAAACAAGTTGGCTATACCAAGAAACCTCTTGGGGGAGCAGGCACTACTACCCAGCAGTGCCAAGCAGTCACCTAGTTAATAAACACTCTTGCAAGGCAGCTGTGAAAATTGTATGTAATAATCTCCTACAAAATTAATTCCAGGAGGCTGTATGATTGTTAAGCAAGTTTCTCAGTTAATAAAAATGATATATATTATTCTGCATAATGAATAAAACGTGAAAAAGAGGTTGAAAAAATTGAACATTATATCATTATGGGCACAGAAGTTTATTTCCTAATTGAGAGAAATTATCACTTGTACGCAGTTTATTGAATAATCAGAATAATACACATCATTCTAGGTAACACAGAATCTCGCTCAACTTTCACGCAGCCTCTTGAAACTAATTTTATTGGAGACCATCAATGACATTGTCGTAGTCATACTGCAACAGCCAAGCCTGCGTACGCTCTGCACTCCTTCCAGGTAGTGTTGCCCACTCCTCCAAGCAGTTTCTTTGCGTCGCTCACTTGGCTCACCTGAATTTTTAAATCGAGACCACCCACAGCCAAACCAATCTCCACAGATGTGAACTGAGCGAGGCGTTTTGCAACTTCATACACCTAAAAAAACAATTCTTAAGAAATATATCCCGTAAAGGCATCTCATCAAAATCAGATGCTTTGAATTACAAAATTAAGCTTCTTTTATAATTGAGATTATTCAAAACTGCTTTATAATAAAACAATATTGTTCCTAGGAACAAACTTTAAATCAAAGAAATTTTAATTTCCTAGCTTTTTTACACTCAACCTCTCTCATAAAACTGAAGTCCCTAAATAGATAGATCTGAAGATTATAAGTGTTGAAATGTAGAAAAATTAAATGAAAACATTTTAGTTTTCAATGGATTGTTTACCTGAACACCCAACTCTCGAGTTGGCACTAGCACTAGTACTCTAGTGATTGTTAAACCACGCACTGGTCGATACAACAACCTCTCCAGAGTAGGCAACATGTAAGCCGCTGTCTTTCCAGTACCAGTAGCAGCACACCCACAAATGTCTCTGCCTAAAAGAGCTACAGGAATAGTGGCTGCTTGAATTGGAGTAGGGTGTATATATCCCAACATTCCAATGGCCTGAAACAGAAATCTCCTGTAAGCTGCGAAATAGAAAAACATTTGTTTACGAGAACTAAATTTTTTCAGAAAACTGCATTTTTAAAAATTTTCCCTCCTGAACTAAAATTTATTGTCTCTCTGAAAGTTGTGCAAAGAATTCTGAGAATGCACTTTTGATCAATCCAAACTGAATTTCTAATCCTGGATCTATCAACAAACGCCATGAACAAATCCCAAAAACATCTTCCTCTATCAACTTTTCTTATCTTAAAAAATTTACCTTCATCAATGGGCGGGAAAGATTCATCTGATAAAACGAAGAATTTTCATCATAAGGAGGAGCATCTTCAAAAAAGTCTACATTTTCTTCTCCTTCAACATTGACCACTTCTTTCTTGACTTTTTTCACAGACGATTGTTTGATTTTTATTTCATCTAAAACAAGGTAAATAGAATATTAGTTTAAAAAATAATCCTTTTTATTAGTCAAATTGACACATTACATACAAATATTAGTTTTAAGTCATAACAATATTAATTATGATTAGTGTTCAAGCAGAGGTTACACATCTCTGCGTAATGTTTTATAAAACCTTTTTACTTATAAAATTTCCTGAAAGGCCAACAGTTATTTTCTGGTTGAAATTTTTGTTGCAGTAAGACATAAAAAGAAATTTCAAGAGGGTGGTTTGACTTTGTGTAATTTCTTGAAATTTGATATACACCAATGATATTACAAAACAAGGGTAAACAAAATTAATGAGTGGTAAAAATGTGAATAATCAGATCTTCATGTAGGCTTACAGCAGATTAAGCCTTGCAATTACTAAACAAAACATTTGTATGGCATTGAAGACTCTGAAAGAGAAAGTAGCACTCTCATATTTTCATACACAGAACTACAAAAATATTTTGTAGTTTTCTTATTCCATCAAAATCAATAAACTGAAACTACATATAATTTATATGGATATTTTAAACATCATTCAATCTCTAGTAACTTTTATCAATGTTAAAAATTTGATTTATTTCAAAAAGAAAAAACATTTTTGTTAATTGAGCTTTTGAATATTTAAATTTAAATGATCAAATTTGAATTTATTAAGCCATTGATGCAATGCACAAATGAGGCATTGGGGTCTTATTTATTGTTCTGTTTCTGGGTTCAGGTCAAAGTTGCTGACTTGGGGGGATTCAAGTATATCTTCAGTTATTAGGACTTGATAGTATAGATAAATTAGTGATAGTGAAATAATAGGGGATTTTCCTCAATTTTCACCCATCACTTCACAAACTGAGTCTGCTAGACCTGGTCAACTTCATGCTCTTCGGAAAATTTTGTAGGTTACGAGAATACTTTGATTTATTGTTTTCCTTTCATTGTTGCTTCCATTTCTTTTCTTAATAATAATGTTTTTAGTGGTTAATGTTAGTAGTGAGGCTGAGGTTTAAAAGTCATTCTTATTTCAGTAATTCATTCTATTAAACATGAATGAAACTTATCGATTTTCATACTGGTGTATTTCGAAAACTTAAGTTTAAGTCCTAAATGACTGTATTAGAGGTACTAATGTTGATTCCTTTTTGGGATGAGGCAACAATGGAAAATCATATGGTGGCTCCTGCAGGATGTCCCTAAAATCACTTTAAGGTCCTGAATTTAAGAACCTATTAATGAAACTAAACAACAATTTGAAATGGAACCTTATATTCAGTGTGTCCTACTATGGTCTATAATGAATTACTAATATGAGAGTTTGATACCATCCCAACATTTTAGATGGGTTACCTCTAGTATATTATGAAATTTTAAAATTGTACTCAAAATACATGCCCCCAAATTTGAACCCCACTGTGAAAGTGAATTAGTTGCTATGTGTGTGGACTTAAGGAAAGGAAAATTTTATTTTGAGTTGTTGTTCAAATAAGGATTGTACTAATGAACAAGGTTCCTAGAAATGATCATTTTTTACTTTTTTGCATACATACGTATATACAGAGTAATATACCAATTATGAGAATGTTATGCTATGCTGCGGCAAATTGCAGTGAAGCAGAAAGACTCGTCTTCTGTGACCCTGATACAGAAAATGTGGATAAATCCATTTCTAAAATGTGGTAAATTACTCCCTCTAACACATTATGTAGAGAGATTTAAAAAAGTGTGGGTCCTTGATACCGAAAAACTTTTCTTTCAAATTTGAGGGTACTATACATGAAGGCAAAGGGACATTTTCTCAAAAATGGCTCCAAATTTTCTTTAAATCTTTTGAAACAATACAATAAAATGCACTTATAAGGATGGCATAGGCCCGTTTGTCACAGCTAACTCTGAATATTTAAAAAGTTTGAATATTTTGCAGCTCTTCCTTCTAATACAGAACTGGAGATAGAGATTTTTCCTTCTAGTCAATTTTTTTCCCATAGTTCTTTCATTAAGGCCATGTATATTTTTTGAACATTTTAGTAGATATTGCACAATATTAAAAAACAACAAAAATTAGACTGTCTCAAAACCACTAAAAATTTTTTCTTTAAAATTTTCGTAGGGATGTAGCTAAATGTACTACATAAACAAATGCTATATTGCTGTATTTGTTTGTTTTTAAAAGTTACAAAATTGTTCATTTTTTTTACTTCTCTCTCATGCTAATATTTATATTAGCGGCAACTTGTTCACATTATTGAATTTATGAGCATATATGCTTCAAATGAAGTCAAAGTTTCTCAAAAACTGAAAAGTTGACAGTGAAAATGAGATCAAAGTTCCACATTTTCAGGAATGTTTAAATATTATTTTCTCAAAATCAGCTCCAAATGTTTTCTTCAAACTTTTAAAATGTATAGTGCTAATTGCACTGTTTAATATGACATAAAATTCCCTTTGCTGTATTCTTTTCTTTTTTAAAGAATTATGCTTTTTTTTTAAATATCATAACTATATCTATACTCATTTACAGCAGTTATTGCATTTGTGAGTGCAAGTGCTCCAAATGCTTCCAATGAAGTTTTTCGAAAACTGAAAAGTTTTTATGAAATAGTTTCAAATTTTGCTTTTACAATAATGCTTAAAAGCCATTTCCTCAAAAATAGTATCAATTTCTTAAAGAAATGTCTTTATATATTACATTTTACTCTTCTTTAATATTTTGAAAGAAATATTTCAATTCTACCATTAAAAAAACTGAGAAAATTAAAAAAAAAAATCTTTAGAGTGGTCATAGATGGCAACGCAAGAGTACATGGCAAGTCCAAAATGCTAGCCCAGAACAAAGAAATTAGAAAACTAACTAGTACAAGAAAATCTGCCACTCTGTAACACTGTTAGTTTACAGCTGACACACTGAATATTTTTAATGTTCACCTGCTCCTAAAGAGTATTTTATTTATCAGTGAAGGGCAATTGTATCTTGAGTTAATATTGAATACATTTACGGTATCCAAAGAAAAAACAATGCCTATTTTAGAAGATTGGAATGCAGTAACATTAGTGAGATCGAGTTTTTTCGGGTTTCTTTAAGAATATTTCCTATTGCAAAATTCTGACGATTCAGAATCCAGGAATGATAAATGCAGCGACACTTTCATTATGCCAAGTATACATTACCCAGCAAAGTTTTTTTGCCGAGAAGTTGTTTTAAATGGGTCGAAGTTTCTTGTTAGAAGAATTAAAGTGCAGCATTTTTTGAAATTTGTTCCTGGAATAAGTGTCCTGGTACCTACAGGAACTTTCCAGTAGGGTTTCAATGTCTTTAACTGTGAAGAAATAAAACATTAAATCTTTCTACTACCCAGCTCCTTCGCAACAGGTGTGCTCCCTGGGCCGTGAGGCAGCCACAAACATTGAAGTTTAGAAAATATTTGAAGTTAGACCTGAAGTTCCCTCGGCAAGAGACTCTAGATTATGTAATATTTAAAATTTTAGAAAAAAATTAAATATTTTATTATGAAGTGAAAGTGTTTTTTGTGTTTTACAGTCAATCAAGTACTTGTAATTTACTCAACTTGCACGATCTGTAACTCTTGTGTATTATATGGGTGTGTCAGGCCTCTGAGCCCCATTTTCGCAACTTGTTCAGCTGCTACTTGATGTGTCAGAAGTTAATATGCATGCAAGTGAAACACCATATTTCTTACTCTTAAGTTTTAAGTTACAAACCATGTTTTAGTTCATCCTCAGATAATGAAATATCACTTTCTTCCACATTTTCTTCTTCACTTTCATCTGAACTAATAATAACTTCATCTTCATCTCCAGATTTTTTTGTTGGCTGAAATGTAATAGAATTTGTTATAATATATAATTCACAGAAACACAGGATACAGAAAATAATACATTGGACACTTCATAAGAACTTTCAGAGTTGAAGTGCAGTTTACCTTGCTTTTTCTCTCAGTGCGAGCTTTCAGGATCTTCTCATCCACACCACTTTTCCCTTTACGTCGGATATACTTCTGGATATCGTTCCACTCAGGAGTGGTAGATTTGCCTCCAGAATCAATTCCAAATTGAAAGTCGGCTTCAAAATCTCCTGTTTTCTTTCTTTTTTGTTTAGTGGGTTGATACTGTTAACAAATTCAATGACGTTGAGTAGCATTTCCCAAAATTAACAAGAAAATTCTCAGGTACAAATACAAACACTCAAATTTAAATAAACTGCGCACAACTGACATACCTCGACTTCTACATCTGACTCCTCAGAAAAATCTTCTACTTCATCGTCATCATAAATAGTTTTAATAAGATCAATACCTTTAGGGACCATTATTGGTCTCTATCGGATCACTACTATATAACCCTGGGCCAAAGTTGACTTCACAAACTTTTCAATCAAAATTGATATAAACACATGCAACACCAGACTGCGACCACCAAACCACACGCACATGCAGTGCACATGCCCACATATACATATATATTTATTCTCTGAGCTCATCCAAAGAGTAGTATAGTAAGCGATAACTACTCTTTGGAAAGTAGGTGGAGCAGTAAAGAGTAAAGACCGTACACTCCGATTTAAATACGAAGACACTTAAAGGTCAAAGCTGGAAGAAGCGGGGGACGTTTTCGTCCAATCGAGAGCTCAAATACCAAAAATATAAGTCGTAAGGAAACTCTCGATTGGATACCCTCCTCTCCCCAGATACGTGTCCCCTTTCCGACCAGCTTGTGGTCTTAAAGGGTCACTATGTTTAAATCGGATTTACAGTCAAACTCAGCATGTACAAGAATAGGAGTGTCAACGCTCAATCTAAAACAAACATTTTGGCGCTAATTCACACAGTTTTCGCACACGGCGCTGTAAATGAAAAGTTTTTTATTGAATAAATTAGCGGACAATTTGACAGTGCGGTGATTAGTTGATGGCGTGTAAGTGGATTTTTATCTCGGAGTCGGATTTTTAAGTCGGAGAGGCAGAATAAATACAAACATTTGGAAAAATGAGTCAAAAGTATTTTGGTTAAATGTGAGATAGTCGTAGTGATACTTGTGTATCTTATCACGTAAATACGTTTTCAGTTCCAAAGCGTGAAGATTTCAAAATAAATAGGTAGAAAAAATAAGGAAATAAAAGAGCAAAGGCGACTTATACGACCCCCCCCCCCAGCAGTGAACATTGTTATGAGAAATGTGGTAAGAACACATAGAATTATTCTTAAACAGTAAGACAATTTTGAAACATGTTGTACAATAAAATCAATTAAATATAACCAACTGAAGCTAGAGGTGCTACAGAATAGCACAGAGTTTTTGTACTAATTGGTTTCCTCTTCTCTTGGGTCACTATAAGCTCAAAAATGTCATCGGCCTAGAATTACTCTTGCACACCCTCACCATAAACACCTAACAATCATTGAAAAAGTAAAAGCAAGATTTCTAAAGAGAGCTTTAAGTTTACCCAAAAAACTCGCTTTCAAGACTTGTTCATGTGCTATTTAGATAAACTTCTTTCATAGACCTAAGATTAGGATTTCTGCTGCCATCAACTCATCAATACCGGACAACCTTAGAGGACCAAAAAAGGAAAAAAGAAAAGAAGGAACTGGGGAGGAGTTCTACTGCACCGACGCCATGGTGAACAGAGACGTATCGGGCAAACCAAGATCTCCGACACGACACACGACTGGATGTGCATGGTTTCCATCACAAAATAAGTTCAAGCAAGAAGTTTCATGAGGCAAATGAAATGTGCGTGTGTGAACTGTGCGAGCGCTACAATTTCAAAAATGCATTCAAAAATGCCCCCAGAAAGTAAAATCTCTGGTGGATTGTAGCAAGGAATAAACTTAAAAACTATGTCCTGTAGACCACAATTCAAAAAACTTAACATACTTCCACTGCCTTGTATATTCATTTACGAATCACTCATGTTCGTAAAGAAAAATCTAATAAAAAAACGACACATCTTACAAATTTAACTCAAGCTTACACTCTTACAACACAAGGCAAGCATATAACCTTCATAAACCATTGTGCAAAGCATACCAAATGATACATTTTCTACAGGAATACAATTCTTCAACAAATTACCAATACATCTGAAAAACGTAACAGAATTACACAACTTCGAATATAAACTTAAACACTTCCTTGGGCAAAAACTCTTTTATAGTTTTAAGGAATACCTCGGTAACTAATATGTGCAATCTTATTTCAGGTCCTGCAGTAGGACTAGGTGTAGAAATAGAAAAAAAAGGACAAAACCTGCCCTCTAATCCTCATCATTTGAAGATCTGAACATTGAGTGTACTAATATTGTTCAGTTATATGTAGTTGTTACCATAATTGATATTATGTATTATTATTATTATTATTATTATTATTATTATTATTATTATTATTATTATTATTATTATTATTATTATTATTATTATATTATTATTATAAGTAGTAGCAGTAAAATGGCAACAGTAAAGAAATTTTACTTTTACCTTAAACATGAGACAATACAAATCTTGAAATGTTAAATTATTTTGCTACAAAAATAATTATCTACTGGATAATATCTTAATCTATCTATAACAAGTGTTGTAGCATAATTCCTAGGACAATGACCCCATTTCGATCAGGTTTTTGTCCAGTTACCCAGGTACTTCAAGCAAATGCTGAGATGGCTCCTTGTTTTGCTTCTGGACAATAATGTAACTTCACTCTCTGCACCCAAGACATCATATTGACTCGTCATACACGATTGTGTATGTAACTCAATAAATTATTATTATTATTATTATTATTATTATTATTATTATTATTATTATTATTATTATTATTATTATTATTATTATTATTATTATTATTACACTTATGCACATTCGTGCGCTTGCCAGGGTGTCTCGGGCCTGTATCTATATACACACGAGTATTTGCCCTTGGTATCCCTTGGTCCCATCTTCATGAGTTATATGTATTAAACCCGCACTTTCTCATGAGCCCCTGAATACTCGTACTTACACCAATTTTATTAAGGTTAGTTGAGTTCAACAACAAATTATAGCAATGAACGTTTTTGACAAACTCTGGTACCCAGAAATGTTTCGCTGTGTAATAAAAACTATTTTGCATCGGAAAACGAGCTACAAATTTGATATAATAGTCCTGTCGTCAAAATAACCAAACTACCCACTTCTCATCCATCTAGCGAAATGAAGGCTTAAGAAAATGTGCGCAGATAATGCCGACTGCAATGAATTGAAAGGTAGATTTAGATTTATTTAGTCAAAAAACAGTGAAAACTGTATGTGACGTATGGGGGAGAAAGTCATCTGCGTACGTTTTCTTGAGTTCCAGAATCCCTTCCCATAATTTTAACTATAAACAGTTGAAAGATGAGTAAAAGTTAAATATAAATAAATAAAAATAAAATTTAAAAGATAGCGTGAGATTAACGGCATTTGAAAAACGTAACATTTTCGTTCCCGAGTTATAGAAAACGTATTTGCAACGGTAAACGAACCGAAGATTTTATTTTCTGCATTGCTAACAAAATAGTAACTCGCCCTTACCTCTACTCCTACAATTACAAGTAAAAGGAGAGTTCAACAAAACGTGCGCACAGTGAAGCTACATTTACGACCAAAACTAAAACAAGGGGCCATCTCGGCATTTGCTCAATGGATCAAGGAAACTGGACAAAAACCTGATCGAGATGGGGGTCATTGATCCGGAAGCTGATGTACATGATTTGTTACAAACATATTAAGTCTTTAAAAAATATACAATACAAATGTAAACTAATTCATTATATATCACTGTTATGTTAAAATAAACATTATTTTCCTTTTTGATAATCAATATAGTCTCTAATTCTACAGAAACAGTGACGTAGCAGAAAATATTTTACTTAAATTTGGGAACCGACTTCAATTGTTTAATGTCATCTGGCAGTGCGTTGTAAAGTAACGTACATGTATGTGGATTTCTGGTTGTGAGCTATTGATACTGACACTTGATGAATGTGATTTGTGTGTCGTGTGTTGTAATCATAAATATCAGTATTGCATGGAAATGTGTTCCCACCGTGAAGTAAGTCAGTTTTAACAAATATTACAGATTCGTAAATAAATAGGCAAGGTAACGGTAAGATTCCAAGCTCAATGGAGAGAGGCTTGCGTAGTACGTAAACCTTCAAAATATGCGCAAAAAAAGGGTTCGAGGTAGTTTAAATTATGGAGAGGACCAGCAGTCATCTTACATGACTGATTCACGTAATGCGTATGACTGAGCTGCAACATATTACATACATAGTATGTAAGTGACTACGCACACAACATTGCTGTAATTAGAGAAAACATCAGACATTTAATAAATTAATAGAGTACTGTATAACATAAAATCAACAGATCAATGAGAAAATCGAATGTTAGTATGCTTGAGAACAAAAATTATAATTTGGTTAAAATATTATTCAATCAAAATAATTTTCAATAATTGACAATTTACTTCTCTTCAAAATATTTCAATTGTGGATATGAGAACAATATTATTGAAGTTCAGTTAAACCCTTCCAAAGAGTGAAAATAACTCATGAATACGTTGGAGCTCGTGTTGATGTCCTTGGACCCAAGCGGCGGTAAATGGAGCTGGAGAACGAGGCGCTAAAACACGTGCACTAACTTACCTGGCGTAAGAACCAGATAAAACGACACACGTATTTGGAAGTTAGTGTCAATGTTCTTAGCTTGTCTTAGTTGAATCACACGAAGTCAGGATGTGTGGATCACGTGATACTGTTCTTGGTTCGTTTCGAGCACTGTGAATCGGAAACCAATTTACATAGAAGTATTTGTAGTTGACGTTCGTGTTTGAAACCCCGCCCCCTGCTCGGCCGTTTGGAACGCTCTTTCTCGGCCAAAGGATCCGATCACACCGACCCCTTAATGCGGCGCCTACAATTGAAATGAAATCATTCACTTAGCTGAGCGAGACAAATTACCCCCAATTTTGCAATGGATGGGAAGAATTCTTTTGGATTTATTTATTTATTTATTTATTTAATTTATTTATTTATTTATTTATTTATTTATTTATTTATTTATTTATTTATTTATTTATTTATTTATTTATTTATTTATTTATTTATTTATTTATTTATTTATTTATTTATTTATTTATTTATTTATTTATTTATTTATTTATTTATTTATTTATTTATTTATTTATTTATTTATTTATTTATTTATTTATTTATTTATTTATTTATTTATTTATTTATTTATTTATTTATTTATTTATTTATTTATTTATTTATTTATTTATTTATTTATTTATTTATTTATTTATTTATTTATTTATTTATTTATTTATTTATTTATTTATTTATTTTATTTATTTTGTGAGTGCATTTTTGTCATTTCGGAAAACTGTAAATCGGAGAATGTTCGTATGAAAATAATTTATCTATGTTGCTGGAATTGAAGGAAAGTGAACTTCCAAATATTATTTACACGGACTATTCTTTGATTGGAAGTTGGTAAACTGTAAATTTATTTGAAAGCATGATTGAAGAGATCAACGGAGCCTCTTTTATATTCGATGCTTGTGGGTGTTCACTACATACGAATTGGGCATAGGGCTCCCAGCACTTAAGTGAATCTGGCACTCAGCTGTGCCCACGGTGTGGATGTGCCCAACGATATTGGAACAGAAATGAACTAGACTCACTGAGAACGTCGCTGTCGCGGAGTAATTGGAAAACCACCATTGACGAGAAAACGTGCGTACTTATTGGACATCGTGGCGACAGTAGGGAGTTTTAGCGCCAGGCGTAAGGAGATATCCTTAAACTCTATTGATCACGTGACTAACGCCTTCATAAGGTCGTAATGAAAAACATTCATAAGAGTTTTAGCAATTGCGACATTGCGTTATGCATTATAACAAAGGAAGCATTTCAAGCGTTGAACAGAGAAATTGCATAATTTATCAAAGAGTGTAGGCTAGTGGTGAGACATTTAAAACACGTCACGAGTCAACAGACCAGCAAATACACATTGTGCATGGAGTTTTAGATTTTGAATCTGCTTTTCTTGAAAATATAGGAAGTACCTTAAAACAGCGTTCGTTATGAGCTTAAGACATAACCTATCCCGAAGATATGATTTGAACTTCTTTTTCGCGAATTTCTTTCCTGTCACCTCTCCTACATATCCCGTTAATTTTTGCCAGCTTTGTGGACTGCGTAAGGAATAATTGTAACTGCCTTACATACGAGAAATGGTATATTAGAGTTGGAAAAAAACTTTTCCTGTTTTTCGGCGGCCATTTTGCCGCTTGTAAGGTGACCGTAGAGACTCTCACAGGCGTGCACTATTTATGAAGGTATAAGGTCGTACCTTAGGCCTAAGGTAAGACGTTATGACTTCAAGGTCTGTCACGTGACTGTTAGTGCATAACGCCGCTACCTTACGCGTGGCGCTAAAACTCCCTAGTGATAGCGTTTTTAGATTAACGATACGATCTTTTCGGTATAGGTTGTCCGATTTGACTTTATGAACGAATACGTGAAATAAAGGGTTAAAAATTGTGCGGCACATTAGTGCAGGAACGTATTATTTGTTCTATATTCAAATTTTAAAAAAATAGAAAGAAATATTACGAGTGCAATATTTTAGCAAGTCTTATTTATTAATAAGAAATTAATTATAGAGACTGAAAGGCCATTTTGTTGCATTAACTTAAAAATTTAAATTAAGAGGGTGGACCGTTCATGTAAAAATGTTCATGCCTGCATTGGTGGTGATCAGAGAAATGGCTGCTGACACAGAAAGCGTACCAAAATGTTACTCATGTACACTTAAATCTTTGGTTTTCATTCTATTTATTTCCGCTATACTCTCCCAAAACAAAGGTACTCTTCATGATGAAAACGAGTGCAAGTGCAAAGTCAGACTTGAAACACATTCGCAAATCAGCACTACAACGGTGGCCATCGGTCCTTTCAATTAATCCTGTGTCCTGATCTGTCACGTTCACGGAAGACGTTCACGTTTACGGGAGACTCGCTTGTGCCCAAACACTGAAAGAAAGCTAATGCTGCTGAGTGTGCATCCCTGCACCTAAGCCTTACCATGAAGTATTATAGAATATAGAATTATGGAAATATGGAATTATATTATTCCTCCATGGACTTACATTTCGCGCAATTAACAAGGGACTGGATTCATTACAGAAATAGGAAGAAATACTTGTGATTATGAACTTCAATTTTATTGTCTTCACAAGTAATACTTGTATCTTGTCATTAGATACCGAGCATGAATACATCAAACAATTATATTTGTTTCTTTTGACAACCAAAATACTCTTAAAATGTTGTTGTTGATATATTTTCTTTTTCATTGAGATATATGCAATGCATGTTTTTTTCAAAACGAGTTTAAATGTAAATTAGATCATACAGTAAGCATCAGAAAGCAAACTTCCATCAAAAAGGTCTGAGCAAACAACACAAAATTCAGAGAATCTTGAAGAACATGTAGTAGAAATCCCTTTTTTCACACTAGTATCTTCGTCTTCAGAAGCAGAAGTCTCTTGCTTTGATTGTAAGAAGCAAGAAGATCATTTTCTAATTCTTCTGGAGAGAGAATAAAGATTCTCCTAAATTTGTGGGAAGGAAAGTCTAATATCACAAACGTATATAAGAATTTCCATTCTTCCGAACATAACTTGTTTCCATTTCCGTCTTTAGATGGCAAAGTAAAGTGCAGACTCTTCTCTGCTGTATTTACATAATAGTACAGAGCACCAGAGGAACTAAACAAGATATGGAAACGTTATTCTCTCAATGACATTCACAGAAAACCGTACAGTAAAAGAAATGCGTTAGAAGTAAATTATTTAAAATGATGGGCTTTCATTTTTTTTCTCTGAGGCAAACCATTGCACATTTTCTTAGTTTCCTCTAGCTCATGTATGCCAGTGTTCCCTACGTGGGAGTCCGTGGCGGTTTGATAGCACCGAATCGTTCCTACTGAAAGAGTGCTTCAACACACTGTGTCGTAGTCGCCCTCACTGGCCGCTCGGGAGCACAGAGTGCCTGCGTAGCGACCGTCGTCCAGCTGCACGTAGTAGCAGTCCTCCTTGGTGCGTTCCACGCTGCGCACCTTCAAGTGGTAGAAGCTCTCCAGCTTGCCCTTGGGCGGCGGTCGCGGCGGCGCGTCGCAGATCTCCGCGTACAAGTTTTCGTCCGCGCCGCGCGGGGCGCCTCGCGCGCCGGGCAGCGCGTCCAGCGCGTGCGAGTACGGCACCTCGTCCGCCAGGGGCGCCACGAGCGCCGGCACGCCGCCGCTGACGATGAGGCCGCCACCGCCACCGCTGCTGCCGCCGCCCCAGGCGCGTGAAGGCGCCCCGGGCAGGTTGCGCGGCGGCGGCGCGGGGGCGGGCGCGAGCGCCGGCGAAGGGGACGGCTCCGGCCGCACGCTGGCCGTGTATGTGAACGACGACGACTTCTTGGTCGGGAAGCGCAGTTTGGCCAGGGACCGCTGCAGGCGCCCCGACGAGTCCCGAGAGCCACCCTTGCCGCCCCCCGAAGGGGGCGTGGGCGGCAGAGGGGCGTCGGGCGGCGGCGGGATGGGCGCGGGCAGCGGCGCAGGTTCCACTCGAGGGCAGATGTGATGCGTCACTTTCACCTGCAAAACAATCACACTTCTTTAATAGGATCCTCTTTCAGATATTGCTATTTCCAGATAACAAATACTTCAGAAATGCTCGTATTAATGAACGGTTTTGCCGATATGAGGACAAGTAGTTCAGCAAAACAATACAACGCAATCCCTTTTGTATTTTTAAAGACGACTCCACACATGCAGCATTCGGCGAATCCCGAGCAACCGCTGGCCAAATCCCAAGAAGTGCGGATGGGTTGCTAGCGATTCACCGAGCGCCGAACATTCGGTATTTGCCCTACCACCGCGTGTCGGTCTTTAGGACACATCGAAGCCGAATCTGAGCGAACATTCGCCGAACACATCAGCTGATCGGAAGTGGGCGAGCAGTAGCTCCCTGCTCGGAGAATGTCGAATGTGTGGAGCTGCCTAAATATAAAATGATAATTTTTAACGAGCATTTTGTTCAAATAAATAGTCAGAAATATCTGTATCAATTCACTAATTCTTATTGCTATTTGTATTCTGAGAAAATGACGACTAATTTTGTTTATCATAACTGAATTTAATGACGTTAAACTATTCTGAATGATGCAAAACGCTCTGTTAACTTTAGACCCTGGCACAGAGTTCAAGAAGTAGACAAGATTAACGCAATGCGGAATACATAATTGACAGATGAGACAATGACATTCTCCGATCACTTTTCCGGTGTCGAGTCGCATTGTGTCGCCCGGTGGTGGGTGGGTCCGTCGCCCCGGGGCGTGAGTGGCGGGTCTTAGTGGGGCGGAGCGGGAATGGTCGGAGCGGAGAGGTGCGGGGCGGGTCATGGGAAGGCGTGATGGAGCGGGACGGGGCGGGGCGTGGTGAGAAGGGTGAAGCGGTTTGGAGCGGGTTCGTTGGGATGGGATGGGAAGGGAAGGGGTGGAGAGAGTTTAAGCGGAGTTGGGCGAGGAGGGATGGGGGGGGGCGGAGTTGGGTGTGGGTGAGGCAGGGTGTAGCGGTGTGTGGTGGGTTGGTTGAGATGGGATGGGATGGGGTGGAGAGAGCTTAAGTGGAGTCGGGCGAGGTGGGGGTTGGGAGGGGGGCGGAGTTGGGTGTGGCGGAGTGGCGTGGAGGCGGCTGGATGGGGAGGGGAGTGGAGAGGACAGCCGACAGAAGCGGAGCGGTCTGGGCGCGCGGGCGCCGTCGGGATGTCAATCTCGGGCGGGCGGGAGGGCGGGCGGACGGGCGGCGGCAGGGACCGCGGGCGGGGGACCGGTTTTTCAGGCGGTTCAACGCACTCGGCGCCCCGATCTTCTCGAATTCAAGTAACAGTACATACGACATCGACCAAGAAGCTGAATTCCGTGAAATGCACGCATTCCATTGCTGCAATGGGATCGTTTTGAGTCGACAGGAAGTAACCCCTAAGATGAGTAGGCTAAAAGGAAATTACACAGAGAAGATATCCATTCAAATTTTCTAATGTGAATTCTAACTTCTGGTTTCTGTTCATTCTGACAACAGAGTCATACTATTACGTATTTTATGTAACTTGTTTATATTTTAACTTCGTATCAATTAGAATTTACTGTTTCTGTACTCAAATATTTAATTAATACATTTATTAATAAATATATTTTCATTCTCTCATTAATTCAATATCTGTCGGACTAAACGTTTGAAGAGGATTTTTTTTTAAATTAAATGTTGAGAATTTAGAATTTGATTTTATAATACTCTGGTTCAGGGTTGTCCAAGTGGCAGCCCGAGGTGCCATTTATTGTGGCCCGCGAAAGGTTTTGAGTCAAAAGTTAAAATCCTTTGCATCCTTATCGAGCGAGAACATAGCACACCTAGCACTCGCACCCTGTCGGAGTTAACTCCCCCTTAATGTCAAAATAAGTACAAGTTTAGATTTAAGAATTTGTTTTTAATAATCCAGAAATTCAAAATCATCCCAATGTGTTTCATTGATTTTTGCATGCTTCAGCCTGATATCACGCATGGTTCCATCCCCCCACTGCCCTGTTTCAGAGCAGCCGGGTAAAGTGCCGAGATCAACAATACGGGAAAGACAGGTTTGGATCGGTCGAGTATTGAAAATGTGGCCCGCAACCATATTAAAGGTCTTAGTTGTGCCCCTTAAGGACTTGCAAGTTGGATATCTCTGCTCTAATATATAGTGCCCGGATCAGATAGTTAAGATAGTTCCAATTTGAACTTAAAAATAACTATTGAATTTAAGCTAATAATTACAACGCAAAGAAACAACTACGTATTTTCATATTTAGTTTTTTTTATTTTATTTTTTTCAAGTTTTCAGAATGTCATAAGTTTATCTGGCTCAACGAAATTCGTTGTCAAGAGTGGCACATCTGTGTGTCTCGACTTAAGATATCTCTTTTAATTAGATGTCTAGTTTTCAAATTTTGTTAAACAGATTCTGCAGACAAATATGTTGATCTTTTTTATTTTCCACCTGAACCGCTTTCTTCTTCAGAAAGGTTACGTGAATTTTTGTAATTATTGTGTATTTTGATGAATTGCTTCGAAGCGCGAGCCTAATATTTATAATTCTTATCTGCATGTTCGGGGGCATTTTAAGATCATGGGGCCCTATTAACAAATATTTCTAACAAAAATCTCTTGAATGAAATTACCACGGAAATGTCCATCGATCATTGCACATCAATTATTCCAGTTTTTATTACTCTAGAGTTGGGAACACAAACTCAGAGGGAGGGCCTCTAGAGCATGGATTTTCCGATCCTTCTTGCACGACATTACATTCAAAATTACTTCGCTCTTAACACCTTTAAGTGGTGAAAAACTAGCACTGTAGTAACGATGATTCAATGGAGTTATACATGTATACCTCTGAAATTTGAGGCATGCTGGTAAATATATGGAAGGACTATTTTTTTTTATTTTAATTGTAAAAGGTTCTGAATATCTTCAGTCATTTTATGTAATTCATAAAGCTTACTTGACTGTACTTTAACATGTAGTTTAAGTACCATATTACGGATGTTATGTGAGTTACATTACGTAACTACCACATTTTCTAGCTCGCACCCCTACCGTCCAATCAAAATATAAGGCATTACATCTATTTCTTTTTTCTTGTCGAAGCCAGTTACCTTCTGCACGTCAGAGTGAAGCTTGGATTGTACACCAGACCAGCGACGTTCCCAGCGGGGTCGATATCGACCGTTTTGGCAGACGAAATTTTGGAGAGGTGAATAGAGTTTTCGCGTAGCGTAGTGTGAAAACACGTGACTCATAGAGTACGAAGTCGAGAAATAGGTTTTTCAGAGCGTATTGATCGAAATGGAAGAAGTTCCCAATAGTGGCGATAGAGTGTGGAATATATTCTCGTAATGTCTCACTCACGTGATATTGATTTCTTCGACTAGGCTGGCCATCTGTTCGTACATAATTCGTGACAAATTATATTATTATACAACTATCTGAACCCTTGCGATTGCATTGCACAAAGGAAACAATTGTAGTAAAGTTACAACAGAGAAGTACTATATACTCGTACGTCCGTTATGGAAAACTGAAAGCCTCCAAAATAATTTCAAGTCGTTCAGTAGTTATTTTCCAAGACTGATGAATTAAGAGATTTATAAATTCTGGAACACCATCAGTATTCTCTGTGAACACAGAGTTACATAAATATATTTTTGAAAATGTATTTGAAATGTTTTATATTTACCGAGGTCTCGTACATGTATGTTGCAGTGGACTATACTAGGGAATCCTCCTACATATCCTTTGTAACTTAGAACAGTAATTTATCCCACTTAATTATAATCAATAAACAATAATCATTGCTTTTACCAACGCTCATTAATCTTAGCATTTAAGGACGCTCATTAAATTTTTAACTGAAAAACTCGCTACAAAACATTCTCTTCTTTCGCTTGTTGTATTGTAAATCGAAAAAAGTTTAAGACAACAAACTACATGGAATTTAGTAGATTTTGAAAACGACGAAGAAGAAATGACGGCAGATGATCGTTCAATCTATTAATTTTACGATTGTATTACAATGGAGTGTTTATAAACCTGTTAGTAATAGCTCAAGATAACACATCTGTGGGCTACGTTTCATTTAAAACAAACGTCACAAAATACGGTAGAAAACTCTAATTTGTTTCTCTTGAAAACCCCTAATGTTGTAATGTAAATGAATATATTATTAAGTAAACATAATTAGTACCATATATACATATAAATACCCCACTAACATAATGTTGCATTATGAGAATGTAGGTAGGAGCACTCTCTCCACAGGTAGGAAAACATTTCGTAGAGCATGCTTCGGTGATCGATTAGCATTCGATGTATGTACGAATAAGTCGCCCGCTACATCTGGTGAATTCCAGTCGGCGTAGCGTCTGTGCATAGGTTCAAAAGTACCCTGAAGGACGCTCTAAAGTAGCTTACAATACGCTATGCAAAATCTCTATCGATGACTAAGGGGTAGATGAATGTTGGTTAGGAGTATCCACTATGAAAACGGCCCCCCTCCCCTCTGAGTTAACCCAGGGGAATTCTGACCGAGAGGTCCTAGGGTTCGGATGGCAACGATGGTGGATTTTCAACGCCAGCTACGAACATAGCTAGACCGAATCCTCAACCACTGTCTGCTGGAGATTTCTAGCGAACTGTCTTCTGCCCTGATTGGTAGTTTTCCATGATTTCTCCGATCAACACCAAGTGAATGCCGGAGCAGTACCCTAATGAACGGGAACCAAAGACCGCCGCGATCTATTCCCTCAGATTCCTTGTTTTATCTTCACCCCTTGCTTACACACAGTTAAACTTGCTCTACACTACCACATGCTGGGAAACCAGGCGGGAACTTTGAGCTTGTCCCGGCTGGGGCGGTGCCCTGCTCGTGAGAGAGACCTGGTTGGAGAGACCTCCCGCAAGCCGGCGTGTAGGTGAGGGACGGATCTCACCACTCAGGGAAAGAATACTACATTTACGGGACTAATGCCCACCGCAGTTGACGAGCCCGGAAACACGAAATAATCATCCAATTAATGTTGCATTCATAACAACTCATATCGCTAAGATACTAGTACATATGACAATGCTAACGTATTACAAATATAATCACACGAAATCTATATCAAATCATGACAACAATATCCCACCCATCATATTATGCATAAAAAATTAATCCCAATGATTCTACATGTCTTCTTAATATCTCGGCACTAGCATCTTGGGTCCCTTTTTTAGTTCGCTTTTTAACTACTAGGTCATTTAGCGAGCATTGTGATTGTTTCACATTAGGATAACTGTAAGTGGAACAAGACCCATAAGGACAACACAAGCCCAGACGGGATCCATACCCGAGGCGGGATTCGAACCCGCAACCCTTCGAACCGAGGCAACTACGACTAAGGGGTAGATGCCTCGGTTAGCCTTAGCGACCTTGGCTATCGAGGACGGCAATTTTTGGTCATTTTATCAGCTTCACAACGAGCTAGAATATACTACATTGAGTGGCTGAAGCGCCTCCATCTTTGCAACAAATTAAAGCCATGTTTTTTGAAGTCAAAGCCGCGCCCTCTGGAGAAACAGAGTATTTTACCATGTTTGTTGCTGGTTATGGCCGGATGGGCGTGGATCGCGAGTTATATAAATCCTGTTCCGCGACCATAAACCAATCATTTAAATACGAAATCGCAATATGTAAGGAGAACGAATTGAGAATCTTTAAAAGCGCATTGCTTCCTGCATCGGTTACTTCAAAAGAATGGACGCTGTTGAAATGTTATTGCAGTTAGCATAACGCCTGAAAGTGATTATTACTGCATTGACAAGCAACTAAACAGATCACTAATACGAAGGCAAACTCGAAAAATGATATATTTGTGGTCTGATTACTTCTATGTTTACAGTTACATACCGAACATACTAAAGACATTGTGAATATTATTATTATTCTAACCACAGATAAACAGATTCTACAGATAAACGAAAAGACAACAATGTTGCAATAAGAATTGATACAAAAAACACGCCTCCACCAACCAGCTCTCATGTTTTTGCTGCACAAAACACATGGTGGCGTCGAGCGTCGACCAAGAATGTTGAAGCCATAGGGACATCCACTGTATGTAGTATATTCTAGCTCGACGCAGCTTCATCAGAAATATTCTCAACACCAGCAACTACAACGCTATATTTATTTATATATCCGCAGTGCGTGCGCGTGCGCGTGCGCAAGTGGCTGACCTGGCAGCGCCACGCGTCGCCGCGCTCGCGGCAGAGGGCGAGCGCGGCGCGCAGCAGCGGCGTGTGGAAGAGGCGGCGCTCGGCGTCGGCCGACGGCAGCGCGCGCGCCACCAGGAAGCGCGCGTCCGCGTCCATCTCGAGCAGGCGCAGCCCGGCCGCCTCCGCCGCCTCGGCCGTCGGCGCCTCCGGCCCCGGCCCGGGCCCCGGCCCCGCGCCGTACGGCGGGCCCCCCAGCAGCCCCAGCCGCCGCGGAGACGCCCAGTCGGCCGGCAGCGCGCACGCCAGGATCACCTCCTCCTCCTCGAAGCCCTCCAGCAGCAGGTCGCCTGCCGCAAACGAACGTCGACCGTGGTGCATCCGCCGGGCGGATCAAGTCTACTGCCCAACGTCATTCATCGTCATTCATCTACAGAAGAACGTCCATCACGAGAATTAAATCCACAGCAAGCGGGCGATCATCCTCAGTAACTCTATAGTAGAACGTCGATGAGCCTCAGTAAATCCACAGCATAACGTTGATCATCCGGATTAATTCTCACAGAGTCATCAGAATCAGAGTCAACTCTACAGAAAAATATCGATCATCTATATTAAATCCACAACAGAACATTGATCAAAAGGATAAAATCTAAAGTAGAACGTCCACCATCCGGAGTAACACTATAATAAAAAACAATGATCAACCGAATTAAGTCTAGAGTAGAACGACGATTATCCGGGTGAAATCTACTGTACAGCGATGCTCAACCGGATTAACTCTACATTTTCTTTACGTTTCTACACATTCTCTACGTTTATCTAAATTAGTTCTACAATAGAACGTCGATAATCCGGGTCAATTGATTCAGAACTTCTCTGGATTTTGGTAAGTGCCTATTTTCGAAATGTACCAATAAAGGGGGTGGTGTATATCTTCAACGTAAAATAGAAATTGCTAAAATCGTTCGTAATTCTCTCTCTGCCGGTTACAGAGTGGAGTGATTGCGTGTAACATTGACATTACCGTATCATAATAAAATCCAAATATCACAATCTATTCGCTTCCCATTGCATAGGACCCCAATTTCATTACCTACACATCAAAATCAAATACCACCATAACCCACGACATCAGAAAAAATCCTCATATATCATCAACATAAATATAAATTATACAAAACCTCGCCTCCATGGCATTTCCTCAGCCCACTCTCAAACTAATTATCTTCAAACCCTTTCTGTCTCAGCTGTCACTCTGCACCAAAAAACACCTTTTCTACAACAATGTTAAATATCTCATCATCTGTTCTTCCTTCCTGCTCTCCCAGCAGCAACAGATCGCCTGTACACACCCTTACCACAACCCCCTTTGCTCCCCTCCCCAAACGTGAATCTATCATTTTCACATGGCGTAGTTGCACACTTTATTACTCCATTACTGATAAAATATCCAGATACCATAATGCACTATGAATTATACCGGACACACGGGCGAGTGGACGGGCGAGTGGACGGGCGAGTGGACGGGCGAGTGGACGGGCGAGTGAACGGGCGAGTGGGCGGGCCAGAGGGCGGGCCAGAGGGCGGGCCAGAGGGCGGGCCAGAGGGCGGGCGAGTGGGCGGGCCAGAGGGCGGGCCAGAGGGCGGGCCAGAGGGCGGGCCAGAGGGCGGGCCAGAGGGCGGGCGAGTGGGCGGGCCAGAGGGCGGGCCAGAGGGCGGGCCAGAGGGCGGGCCAGAGGGCGGGCTAGAGGGCGGGCGAGTGGGCGGGCCAGAGGGCGGGCCAGAGGGCGGGCCAGAGGGCGGGCCAGAGGGCGGGCCAGAGGGCGGGCCAGAGGGCGGGCTAGAGGGCGGGCGAGTGGGCGGGCCAGAGGGCGGGCCAGAGGGCGTGCCAGAGGGCGGGCCAGAGGGCGGGCCAGAGGGCGGGCCAGAGGGCGGGCCAGAGGGCGGGCCAGAGGGCGGGCTAGAGGGCGGGCGAGTGGGCGGGCCAGAGGGCGGGCCAGAGGGCGTGCCAGAGGGCGGGCCAGAGGGCGGGCCAGAGGGCGGGCCAGAGGGCGGGCGAGTGGGCGGGCCAGAGGGCGGGCCAGAGGGCGGGCCAGAGGACGGGCCAGAGGACGGGCCAGAGGACGGGCCAGAGGGCGGGCCAGAGGGCGGGCCAGAGGGCGGGCCAGAGGGCGGGCCAGAGGGCGGGCCAGAGGGCGGGCTAGAGGGCGGGCGAGTGGGCGGGCCAGAGGGCGGGCCAGAGGGCGGGCCAGAGGGCGGGCCAGAGGGCGGGCCAGAGGGCGGGCCAGAGGGCGGGCTAGAGGGCGGGCGAGTGGGCGGGCCAGAGGGCGGGCCAGAGGGCGTGCCAGAGGGCGGGCCAGAGGGCGGGCCAGAGGGCGGGCCAGAGGGCGGGCCAGAGGGCGGGCCAGAGGGCGGGCCAGAGGGCGGGCGAGTGGGCGGGCCAGAGGGCGGGCCAGAGGGCGGGCCAGAGGGCGGGCCAGAGGACGGGCCAGAGGACGGGCCAGAGGACGGGCCAGAGGGCGGGCCAGAGGGCGGGCCAGAGGGCGGGCCAGAGGGCGGGCCAGAGGGCGGGCCAGAGGGCGGGCTAGAGGGCGGGCGAGTGGGCGGGCCAGAGGGCGGGCCAGAGGGCGGGCCAGAGGGCGGGCCAGAGGGCGGGCCAGAGGGCAGACACTGGGCGCGCGTGTGCGTGTGCGTGTGATTGTATCGCACCTGTGAAGCCGTGCGGCAGCGGGTGCGGCAGGGGCCCGGCGACGAGGCGCACGGCGAGCGGCGGCGCGGCGCGGGCCAGGAGGGCGTCGGCGCGCGCCGCGCACTGCGCCGCCGGGACGGCGCCGGCGCCCTCGGCCGGCGGGCTGTGGCCCGGGCCGGCCAGCAGCACGGCGAAGAACAGCCCCGCCGCCGTCAGCGGCACGAACACCACCTGCCAAACACACGCGACTAGCTTTAGCACGCTGCGAGCGTTGAAACAGGCTTCGGAGCAGGATGAACTACATTAAACGCACCGAGGGTCGACAAGAAAAGTGAGTGAGAAAACATTGATTTTGAGGAGTCGACAATAGTCATTGGGTCGAAAGTGTAATGCTAATTGTACATCCAGGGAGGAAACGGCCTTCCTCCCCCGTTGAAACCTGAGAGACGATGCCGGGTGAGAGGCGGTGACTTGCGGGTTTCCTCCTCCAAGTGTCTCCCTCCCTCCATGCGGGTACCGCCGCCCTAACCGAGTGAAGCTCTAACCTCTTGTCTGGTCTCATGAGGTGTTTTGTAATGTAAGTCGCTTTGGAAACCTAGTCGTTTATGAGTGATAGAAACGTACTGGATAGGGTATGTGTTTTGAGAATGCAAGAAAGCTTATTAATAATAGCTATTGTTGGCTGTGTTGAAGGAAAAATGAAACAACATGGAGGTCAATGCAAATATCAGAAAGTCTTATGGTAGAGCAGGTATACAGTAAGCTAAGATTAAGGGATAAGTAGAAGAATGGGTACTGTTAGAAGTAGATTATTCAATGATTATTACCGAGAAAAATATCATGTATTCTGAGAATATATTTGAGAAACAAAATCACTTAGAGTTTCATTTACTTGTTACTCACTTTAAAGGAAACTACTATTAAAGCAATTTAACATATCCACGTATATGAGTTTTTCTTTGCGAATGAGCCACTATGGACTACGCTTATTCAAATGACTCCCTCTTCCTTCTTTTCTTTGCTTCCATATCTCTTTCATTCTGGCTTCATGTTTCTCTGTCCTATCAGTCCAAATGGCCCCTGTCTTCCTTTTTGGCTTGTTCTCAAATCCTGGGAATTTCTTGAGTTTGCTCCTAATTGAAGACCGCTCAGTAATATCTGCTGGTGCGATTTTGAGCTTCCCCAAGTCCTTTTCAATTTTTTTAAAGCACGTATGTTACGATTTATTCTTTAGTCTAAACATACAAACTAATGCAGAAGGCACTGGTGTTAGCAACGATAAGAATAGTGCGGACATTTTTCGGAAATTATACATTTTAAATTATTACGTTTGATGTTAAACTAATATTCTATTTTGATTGTATTTTGATTTGGTCAAACTTTACAATTAATGATATGAATTTATCAAAAAATAAAGATACTAATAATACGACAGGGAGACGACTGTTGTCCCAAAGACGACTGAGTGAATATTATTGTCTGAAAGGTTTTTTTGTCGAGAGAGAGAGAGAGAGAGAGAGAGAGAGAGACAGACAGACAGACAGACAGACAGAGACAGAGAGAGACATACAGAGAGACAGAGAGAGACAGAGAGAGACAGAGAGACAGAGAGAGACAGAGAGAGACAGAGAGACAGAGAGAGACAGAGTGACAGAGTGACAGAGAGAGACAGAGAGAGACAGAGAGAGATACAGAGAGACAGAGAGAGATACAGAGAGAGACAGAGAGACAGAGAGAGACAGAGAGACAGAGAGACAGAGAGAGACAGAGAGAGACAGAGAGAGACAGAGAGAGACAGAGAGAGAGACAGAGAGAGACAGAGAGAGACAGAGAGAGAGACAGAGAGAGAGACAGAGAGAGAGAGAGTGTTATTTATCCGAGAGGAGGCGCATGGAGCTCACCTGTCCCTTGGGGCAGACGCACTGCGCGTACTTGTCGGCCGCTGCGGAGGCGCGCCGGCCGAGCAGCGCCAGCAGCCCCGACCCTGCCCGGCGCTGCTGCTGCTGCTGCTGATGCTGCGCCACGGTGAGCCCGTGGGGCGTCGGCGGCGACGAGGGCGCCTTGAGGTCCTCGAACACGCCCAGCAGGCGCAGCACGGAGCCCGCGCGCAGCGACGTGCGCACGTACTGCGCGCCGCGAGGCGCCGCCGCCGACGACGCGAAGTGCAGCTCCCCGGGCAGCGGTGGCAGCGGCGGCTGGCCGGAGGCGGCGGCGGCGGCGGAGCCCGCTGGCGAGAGGCGGTAGGCCGGCAGCGCGCGCTGCGACAGGAAGGCCGGCACCCGCGCCGCCACCAGCTGCTGCAGCGACGTGAAGCGCCGCGCCGCCGGACGCCCGCGCGACGAGAGGCGCACGAACCACCCTGCGCACAGCACGGCACGCGCCGAGGCGTTAGCCCAGGGAGGCAAATAAAGAAGAGAGTCTCAAGTAGTGGATTGTGGCATACGATTTTTTTCTTTATCATACGGAGTAGAAAGGTATGTAATGCTATGCAAAAAATCATTGAATTTTCAGCAGAAAAACTTCACTTATTACAGGGCCCTGGTAACGAAAAAGTGGATAAATCGTGTTCTTAAATTTAGAAAAAATCCTCTAACTCGTAGTGTACCAGAATACATGTTTTGTTTGTCCTTGATATCGAAAAATCGAATAACGTGGAAACGTCCGTCTGTCCGTCTGTGCCTCCGTGAACAACGCTTGTGTAGATACCTCAAATTTCTTTGTTAACAAATACCATATCCGGTCACACCCTAATCAACACTTCATTGATCATCGTATAACTGTGTAAGATAATTAAAAATAAAACATCAGACCAAATTAAATATGAAAAGACATGATTATGATAGTAATAATAGACATAACGATACCAATAATAAAAGTTTTAAATTTTATTTTACCATTTTTAACTTAAGAAAATACATGTGGCATAAAATACAAAGTATTTTCATGGTTCTTGTATCCCGTACAAAGAAAAATACAGCGTGGTGTACGCATTTTGGATTGAAAATTCGATACTCCATTTGGGAGGGGCTGCGGAGCAGCAACACAGAGCTGGCCTGCGGACGGTATAAGAATAGTACTTCTGCGACTTTTCGAAGGCCGCCTGGTTTTGTCTCAAGGAAACTTCGTAACATATGCATAGGGCGTGGTGACATCCAGATGCGCAGTAGCCATGGGTATTAATGTGTGTCCATTGCCTTAAAAAACTTGCCTCTCCGATTCTGAGAAAACGAAACGAAATAGGGAGTGCCAACCACTTGCCTTGTTGTTTCATTAATGACGAATGATTACCAAAATTTTACATCGTAAAGCACTTCCATGTCACATCGCTTGGTTTAAAACAAAGAAACCTGTTAATAGAACAATTAAAACCAGGTAAAGATTAAACTAGAGATAATAAAATGCACTTCCATGTCACATCGCATGGGTTAAAACAAAGAAACCTGTTAATAGAACAACTAAAACCAGGTAAAGATTAAACTAGAGATAATAAAATGAGAATGTGTTACATTCCATTCATTTACGAGTATAAGCTAAAACCAGTGAGTAAGTTTAAGAAAATCTATTCTAAATTTACGAACGCTTTGCCTTAAACAAAAGAATTAAGAAATGCGTTTAAATTGCATCCTCAGGGTCATTTATGAATTTTATGGAAGTTTAAACGGCAGATCCTTCTCTCGCCACTGATTTTATTATCGCGCATTTCTTTCTTAAGAGTGCTGGGTCGTGTACCTTTACTTACGAGACACATTAGGAAAATTAGGATGAGCTAGTTTAATAGGTTCCTAATGTCTACTCTCATAAGAGAAATTAACTCGCAGCCACAATGAATTAAGAAACAAAGGAGTGCATAGATGATGAAACGCTAAAGAAAATATTTCCATCTCATTGGATAGCCGCAAACAAGTGATTTTTGTCTAATTTTAATGATGATGACAGCTTTGGTTTCTTTAACATCTTACTCTAGTTTCTGTAACTGAACTCGTTTAACATCGGAGAAGACGTTTTCAATTATTTTAGATAATTGGGAAAAATTGAACGCTAAAATATTCTCTCAGAGAAGAAATTTCGATGTACATAAACTATCGTTGATAAATGCACAAAATATTGAATATTAAATTGAAAGCAATTAAAAAATTTCCCAGGCACAAGTAAAAATACTACCTCTCATGTTGAGTAATATATTTTAATTCGCAACAAGATAATCAATTTCCGAATAGCAAAGTCTAACTGTTACCCTTGCATCATCTCGTTTTTCCGTCAGTACCTCTCGAGCTACTAGGGAGTAACGCAGCAATGATTCATTTCCGGGAACGAAAATTAATGTTCATTATTCTTCCACGAAGCAGAAGACGATGGGAAACAATTACTCCTTCACGTCTTTCATTACACCATTCGTTTCACGCAATCATCAATCATGAAGCCAACATAAAACGTTGAAAGTCTCGATGAGATTCAAAGCGGTAGATAAACACAATTAAACGTGAGTGATGGTCCAGTGAAAGGAATTATTATAAAGGCTAAGTTACTGTTACAAATGATTTCACAAACCCATTTTATTGTAGTTATTTATATTTTGAGGGGAATATTGACTGCACAATTATTGTGTCAATCGTGAAAATTCATTCACTTTTAACAAATGTGTGTCTTTGTTCAGAGATTCTCGTTTCTTTGGTAAGACCAACTTTCTCCTTAGGAATTCACCAAGCAAACACCTTCAGCAAGCATTTTTCTACCTTTCTGATTAAAATTCGAAACAACTCACAGTGTTTCAGTGTTACATTGAAGATATAATTTTAAAATCTTTTATAATATTTTATGCACAAAATAATGTTTATCGTTCGATGGATCATGGCGGAAAACGGAGTGGGAACGTATTAGATAAATTCGAAATTCCAAACGATACTTTTCAATCATAAAAATGTCGATAAACTTTTAATGTTGATCTGACAGATTTAACTTCCATTTGTCTCATATCTTTTTTGTGCAGTCTTCAGTGGCACGAAGTAGCAAATTTCAGTGTTCGTTTCTTTTCATTTTATTTAATTGTGACAATTTCAAGAAGATCCTTAATTTTTCCCACCACAATAGCATTCTAAATTTTATACACTCAAAAACAGCGAGTAAATGGTAGCTTTTTTATGTACACCCGTTCTGAGCACGATCACCCGCCTGGATCCGCCACAAATCCGGATAACATATCCGAATACCACTACAAGGAAGACATATAAAAAGTTATACAATCGTGTGAATGTAAATATTATTATATCTTACAACCAATTATATTGATATATGTAGATAAGTCTTGATGGATCATTCGGCACTCGACTGTTCATTATGACTCTTTGTGCGCTTTTCCGGGTTCATGATGTATCAGAACGTGACAGTACGGACTGTGACTCAGGCGTTACTTTTCATTTTGAAAACTTCGAAAATTGAAAAAGACTGTCTACGTTAAAATTAAATATGTGCTCAAATTATAATAAAAAGCATGGTACGCGTTGTCGCATGGTCCCGCATCGTCGAACCGCCAGCACCCACCTACCCTCGGCCCTGCTTCTAGGACAAAGATCTTGTAAAATTTATTTATTCATTATTTGTGATATTCGCGTCATTTACCTACAAGCTCAATAACATATGAGAAACAACTAATCAGAACGCATGTTGTCCACTGGTGGGAAATATTGTGTTTTATATAAGATCGTGTTACATGTTCCTGCTTTCAAATTTTTCAAAACCCATATGTACATAATATTATATATACAAAACGCATTTATAATTAAATTAAATATGTTAAAACGTCGAACGTGCATTTTTTCTGCAAGTGAAATAATAATATACACTCGTAACTCACAATTAAAAACACAGTAAAACACAGGGATAGTACGCATTACTTGATGAATAGCAATAAAGTGTATCTATCGATGAGAAGTATTCTGTGTTTTACACGATGGGAAATGATACGAGGGTATTTTTACAATACGAGGATTTATCTTCAAGAGTATTTAAAAAATGTTTAATGTTTTTTTTAAACACAAGGCACATACTCACACTGTATTAAATAGAATCAACAACAGCATGTAAATTTCTTCCTCTCAAAATTTACAAGTCGTTGTGTCCCTCAAACAAAAAGGTCCCTTCCCGAAAAGAGAGACATAAAAAAAAAGAAAATCGCGTCTTTGAAGCAGGAACCCACTTCACGGAAAGCAGAGTGTTTGGCAAGTAATGCTTGTTTATCGCTGCGCAACAACACAAGCACTTCGTCACGTCACGTCGCGTCGCATCACATCGCCTCGGCTCGGCGGCTGAGTCAGATCACGACCCCCAAGGCCGCCGCTGCCTCCATTCGGATTTCGGGGTTCCGACTGGGCTGGGCGCCGCTTCCTCTGCGGCGCATTATAAAGTGATTGGGGCCGCGGGAGAGCGCCCACGGCCGCTGCGCCGGAAGGGCAAGGCTGGCCCAGCGCCCGCCCCGCCGCGTTACCGAATAGGCCACGGCTTTTCATCAGCCGCGGGGCGACGTGCCGTCAATGACGCGTGGGAGGGCCGCCACAAAATGGAAGCTAAATGATCAGGCTATTTCCTATTACTTCGTGTCAAAAAATGAGTAAAAACAAGGCACTATAATGTTTACTCAAATGTATACTCACATTACATTGTAATACTCCTATTTATTCCTCATTTACGTTAGTTTAAGACATGAAATTAAAATATTAAAGAAATAACATGTACAATTTTTAGAATAATGACCTATGGGCATTGGCAATGGACGTGGCCTACAGATATTTCTTAGGGGCATGCCTTAGTGGTATGCTCTGTAAGAATGGCCTCTCTGTGGAAATGAGTTATTGCCATGGCGTAAGTTCGTGTGTCGCAGATTGTAAAAGGAAAACAAACAAACAAACAAATAAAACAAAACAAGAAAAACGCTGGAATAGGCAGACGCTCAACGCCGGGCTGCAAAGATAAACAGGGGGGCGTGAATTATTGGGGCGTGCAAAAAGGCTATTCCTGCAAATGCGAATGACTCATATCACAAAATATTGATACAATTTTTAATATATCCTTACAAGGAAATTGTATATGATAAAATGACACGCGTTTAAACAATATGAAGAACAAACGAAATTCGAATAATTGAAGTCCTTGTTATTGATTACAATGCATTTGGTTTTTTATGATTAGACACGAGTTATGATCAATCTGCTTCAGCAAAGAAACCTTACCTTGAAGAACAAAAAAATCTATGAATGGTGTTGGGAGTACTAGCAGCGTGGGGCGTGCATGATTGTTAATCAGGCACTGACCACTGCGAGCAGCCAAGGTCGACGCGGTGCACAGAGGAAGTCGGAGTGTTTGTGGGCATTTCACAAGCCACGCGTCACGGCAGCCACGGTCACAGGTGGGGGGCTTTAACATCAACTGACGGCTTGTTTCGAAATTAGGGTCTTCTTTTTCAAGGCATTTGTACGCTTACTTCAATATTTCCGTATGGAAATGAGGCCTCTGGATTATTCGCATTCGTATGTTCCATTCATATGCAATGCATACACTATGGTGAAACTTAGTTTAAAGTGGAATTGCGTGTTGCAGGTTTCTTCCCCTCTCGACAGAAATCAATGAGCTTAATGTGTTTGACTCGATTTGCATTACACGCTACTGAAACACTTAAAGAATTTATAAACAGACACTAAAACAAATGCATTTTGGAATTTCAAATTTACAAATATGAGTGTTTGTTTTATTTACTATGATATTGTTTGCGATATTTTTAAAATGTAAGATTAAAGGTGGTTTAAAAATGTAAAAAAGAAGGAAACATCACTTATAGATGTTTTTGTGTTGTCAAATAACATTTCGTTTCAATACATATATACTCCTCCGTGTATTCATTTTACGAAGAAAAGCAATGTCGGATACTTTAAAATGATTACCATTGCGTTAGAACACAAACTCAAAGCCAATATTAGAACTGTAATCGACGCAAAGTTTAATGATGATGCAAGCAATGATTTAATTCAAGCAATGATTTAATTCAATTCAATGTTGCGATTACGCAACCGGATTCTATATAGAGAATCAAAGCTAGAAAACAACATTCGATCTTAATGTTGCAATTTAATGTTGCAATTTAATGTTGGTTTTCATGTTGCGATGCAATTGCAACTTGATTGAATTAAATGTTAAGGATCCCTGGTGTCACAAAATATTGCAACTCAATGTTTAGGCTCAATTATCGGACTCAACGATTGAATTAAAACAATAGGATTAATTATAGAGGAAATGTTTGGTAGCAATAATCAAATGCATCATTTATACTGCAGTCCCTATCCCTAGAATCTGAATCTCGATCAGTTCGAAGGTCTAATCTATCAAAAGTTGTAACAAAATAACAGACATGTTTTAATAAAATTATTAAATTCAAATCAAGTAAACAAAATTGATACCGCCTATTGAAATAATACGACAATATTAAATACCTGAAGACATTATAATTTTTTATTTGTGAAAATATTTGTGTCTAAGTCAAATTGTGTGAAATATTTTCTTTCTTTCGTTCTTTTTTCTTTGTTCCTCGCAGAACTTATAGTAACCTAGGGGCAAGGGAACGAATTGATATTTTTTCCAGGAACAAGTGGGGGCGTTTCGTAATCCAATAATCGTAATAAGTATGTAATGCGATAAATAGTACATTCCAATTTGGTATAAAAATCATCATGGAGGAAGGCGATTTGACGAGGCAATAAGAAAACCTTAAGCGTGATGCTAACATTTTTTGAAAATACGATGTGATAATTGAGAAATTGAAGTCTGGTAACTCGAATAAAGTGTTATTGAGAAACTCGTATGTTACGCCGCATTTGTTACCCAATCGAGTAAAATCAGAATACTGTCTCCCCATTTTGCCACAACAGCGAGGCTGATGATGGAGGAAAAACCGTCGAAAGCCGACTCTCTCAATAAATATATTAAGTTTACGGAGATCATTTCTTTTACTTATTGAAAATCAGAAAAGGATAGCGAGAACATGAAATGGGGAATTTCTCACTAATACTGTGAATTCAGAAAAAAAGATATCTAGGTATCACGATTTTTATAGCTTAAGATCTTTTCGATCCCGTAGCGATCATCATCAGAGCTAATCAAAAAACATATACAAGAAATCTTAAAAATACAAATGAAAATATATAATTGAAATAGAATGTATGAAATTGAATATTTCCTTGGGAAATGTTATTGCAGAGATGTATACCCTAACATGGAAGACAAGCTCACAATCAACAGTCTTTATTAAAATATGGTTGTTTTGAGTAAACTCTTCTAATATATTCGTTAGATACTCCAGAGTACGTAAGAACAATTCCACCTATTTACAGGTGGTTTCGATTCACGAAATTTGGTCATCTCTTGATATACGGGCATACGACATCGGCTTACACTCATACATCATTCGTGATGTTGTTCCTGCTTTTTCATTCATGTCTCGGGACAAAACATAAGTAATTGCAAAAGTAAATATCTATTGTTACGCTAAATCACAATTTATTCACACATGTTTGCAGCATATTCGCAAGTTTAAGTAACAGAAAATTGTCCCTAGATATACGCACTAAGCAACAGAAAAATGTGTGCTCCTATAAACACTTTTTTAATAATAAATATTAAGAGCCTAGATTTGTACTTTTCTCAAAAAATATATCACGCATGATTCAAACAAAAAATGCAGAAAAATTCTAGCAAAACCGAAAAAAAAAAATCCTAATGGTGAACAGCTTCAGCTCTGTCAAGGTCCCAATTTACTTTCTATTCTCCAGGATTAGCTCATCGCGTCACCAGGTTCCTACCACTCACCTCTGAATTCTCCAACAAGCAAGGGCCAAGGTCAGGAGTCATGCCATAAAGATGCCAACCCGAACGTATCAAATACGGTGGAGACGCTAAAGTGTAGAGACACCCATCGATGACACAATATTTGCTAAGCTGAAGATGCAAAGGGAGCATTCTCATGAAAAGAACAGCGAGATAAACTATGCTGATATATCTCCAGTAAATGCACCGTGAAGGACATCATTTAAAAAAAATAATGAGAAATCATTGCTTTTGATTTCATCACTATTGCACTTTATTTTCGAAAACTACATCTTCACAAATGCTCACTGAAAAGGTATAAACGCGGTATTTCACTTAACATACTGTATGTCGCGTGGAATGGCAATGCAAAAACAGCGAAATGTAAAATCCACGATACAGTCGGATGCCAGACGATAGAGAAAATGGCGTCCACGCATAAATATCCCAGACAGTCGATTGACTATAACTCAAGAACCTCACGTGGGAGAGCGAAAGGCCGAAGGTTAAACAGGACATAAGGAAACAGACGCCTCTAAGAGACCCGGCCCATTAAAATTACGACAGAACGCTACAGATGGAACAGAAAGGCGACGACGAGGAAGGCAGGCAGTCAGAAGGAAACGGAACCCGCGATAAGGATCAATTACGAACAATGAGCCGAAACCTCGGGCGCTTGGCACATGCGAGTCCTGGCACCTCGCGCGGGCGCTCCAAGTTTGGGGGCCGATTGCTTCAGCGGGCGGTCGCGTGTCGCGCCGTGGGAGTGGGGCGGAGTGGAGTGGAGCGGAGCGGAGTGGAGTGGAGCCGAGCGAGCCAAGGAGCCGGCGAGCGTGCACGAGACGGAACGCGCGTCGCGACTCGCTTATATGGCCAAGCGGCCGCGTAAAGGCGGATCACTTTCTCCCGGTCCCCAGCACCTACGCGAGTGCGCGCGCGCGCGCTCAACCTGGCACATCTCCGCGCAGCCGCCGATCGCCGTCCGCAACCCTTCCCCTTCCCTCTCCCTCCCCCCCCACCACCCAGCATCGCGGCGCGGACGCTTCCCCGCCGCGCGCGCAGCCACCGGTCACTTCACGACGACGATTACGCCTCGTTGTTAAACTGCTTCCTCACGATGCCTTCCTTTACGTCATGAAAGCTGTTTTTCATTAACTATTTTATTAATGTCGTTCACAATTTTTTGAATATATGAATGGTTTTCACGTAATTTTGAGTAAGCAGTGATAATTTTTACAAAAAATGACAACATGATTTTCTCAATATCGGCTCCATTATTTTATTTTTTAAATTTATTTATTTATTTTTGCTCCAATAGAGCAAAGTTTGCTAAGAGTAAACAATGTCGCTCTCGAATTTCGAAAAAATTGCAGTAGTTCAGCTTTCCTCGGCACTCTCCTTAAAGAAGTGTATTAAAGAAAGATAATTATTTCTTAATTTATCCTTCCTATTATAATTATTATCTTTAAATAATTTTGTGTACACATTTTTTTAAATATTAACAGTTTTCACATAATTTTCAGTTATATCATTTGAGTTTTCTCTGTGATGACTGAAGTATTAGAAGGGTAGTAAATGTAATGTTATAAAGGAGGTAACCGTTACCAATAACATGACATGAATCTGCTGCTGTGGCAGATGGAGTTTCGTGTGTCGATTTTTATCTTTCACTTTTAATATTTCACGTCCGAATTCCGTAAAGTATTCACCTTTCGGGCGGGGTACAAAGTGTCAAATGTACTGTTTCAAATCTCAATCACAGTACAGTACTTAATGAAAAAACTGTCTGTCCCTTTTTATTGGATGTCCGAACTATTGCAACATAATTTACTCTTGACTTAGGGTTTGAAGATGAGATTTGATTGTTATTCGTGCCATGCGAATTAAATTACGACAGTTTCACACGGATAAAGCTCATCAGGGTTCTACTACGACAGGATCTGTCTACTCTACAACACGTTATTTTAACACGTACGAACTGGAGAATTTATCTATGTCCAAATGATGAATTCTTCTTTGTATTTCTCACATCCGTCAAAGTCAAGGAAGAAAAAAGGAATAGCGCACGTGAGGTTGAGCGCGACTTCCCTCAGAAGATGGAAATTTTGTGTCTTGGCCGCACGTTTTTTTCTAGAATATAAATAGTGTACACTTTAAAGCAAAATGTTAGTACTAGATAAGTATTTTTGTAAATTTTCGGCAACATTTCTGTTTTTGAATATAGTATTCTCCTGTGTGCTTTTGGATTGAACATGTCGATAATTTATGGAATACATTGCTCATTACGCATTTTGAAATACAACATCGAACAAATCATTGACTAAGAGAGATTACTAGAAAAGAAAGTTATGAAATTCGATAAAGAAATGGTATTGAATTAAGCTGTTGCTTTTGCAAAACATTCTTAAAAGTAAAATAAAAAAGTCTTCCCTCGCGCCTATGTTTTCTAAAATTATTCCTTCCAAAATATTATTTTTCCTCGTTCTCATCCTTTCGACCGTCAATAATACAGCAATCATGCATTCCCGTACACGCATTCTATGAGCATCAAGGGAGCACAGTTGGACAGCGTAGCACGCCTGCGCAAGGTTGCGTATGCCCGTCAATAGCTTCAATTCTCTGTGGCCTCTGAGTTATCTCCAGTTGCTGCTCAAAGTTGTGATTGTTGTTAATGATACCATCGACAACATTGTCAATTTCACAGTCGACATTAATCGAAATGTAATTCTCTGTATTACTGTTTTGTCGATTCACATAAATCCTGCTTACTGGACTGTGGACTAGTTACCATTTTAACACATGCGGCGTTATAAGAATTATTAAGGACACAATGAGTGCATTTACACTTGTCATTTCAAACAGACTCATGCCAAGTAGTGGAGAACCCTCTCGAGGTCGGCATTAAAGCCAGGCTTTTCAAAACTCAAATGACAATTGAGAGCGGACAGAAACGCTGAATGTCATTATCATGGATTCAAATTCCGGTGCAACAAAAGTGTGTAGTCACATCAACCAGTTTGCGATATGTTTTTCTTCCATTGGCCACCTTCGAATACAATACTCTCAGAAGAAAGGAATAATGATATTACTGCAGATACGTCCAACGTCTAGGGCCTGCTAAATGGAGAATTGAACAGGTGCGTGATTTATTACAAATTAGAAAAAAAAATTGCGACACTTGAAATACCTCTGCTAAATGGATAATACTGAAATTAACCTAGGAACAAAAGGTGGCTGAGAGTTCTCCGCGCAGGGTGGTGTTAATGTTGCGATCTTGTCATTCTCTGTTCAACTCTCGGCACGGCGGCGGCGGCGGCGAGCATAGGCGGCCTGTGGTCGTCACCGGCGCCGTCTCCACGGTCACCGTCGTCCCCGCCGCCGGCTCAGCTGCAGCTGCCGAGCCGCGCTCGCCAAGCACCTGGCCGGCGCGCCGCACCGCGCCGTTCGCAAAGAGCGAACATAAAGGCGCGTCGCGATCCTCGGGAACCAACGCAGCCGCAGACGCCGCAATCAGGGGACTCCCTTTGACCACTGGACCTCCCGCCCGCGCCGGCCCTCTCATCGGCCGTCCCGGACCGCCATTTTTCTAGCAAACCGTCCCTTTCTGCGACCACTTTTGGGGTTTCGGATTACTTTCCTTTTCCATCGACATTTCTCTCCGAATTCCTCGCTCCAGAGTACCAAGATATTTGGAAGGTGAAAAAAGATTGATGACGTATTACAAACAGGTATAATTATAATCGAGGCAAGGTGGGAACAAGTGAAACATCAAGCGAAGTATCAAGTACCTATAGGTAGGGGGGTGTAGGGAGTTAGTTACGGAGAAGAGATAATGCGCGTCGAGCAAGACGAGTAAAACGAGCGAGCCAGCGAGCGAGGGGGCAGCGCGATAAGGCGAAGAAAGCATGGGAGGAAAAGAGCAGATCGGAGATGAGCAGAACCGGAAAGAAACGGGGAGGGGATGGGGTGGGTGACGAGGACAGCGGGGACCGACGGGTGGGGCGGGGCGGGGCGGCCGGGGGTCGGGCGGGCGGGGTGAGGCGGGGCAGCGGCCTTCGCGGGCGGTGCTGGAATGCCGGTCGGCCGCCGCCGCCGCCGCCGCCAGCGCGCGTGGGCGCCTCGGCGGCGGCGGCGGCGGCGCGGGGGCCGACGGCCGCGGTGGCCGTGGAGGCCGCGGGGCCTCGCCGCAGTCCTCCTCCTCCTCCTCCTCCGGAGAGGACGCAGGCGGAGCGAAGTCCGACGCCGCGCCGCGCCGCGCGACGCGCTTCTAGAGACCGGCAAGTTGCGGAAGGTGTCGAGGGGCCGGACGACGCAACACGAGGGAGCGGGGTTTGCGAGGCGGATGTAGACGGGCATCATCGGTGCACAAGAGGAGGGACACTTCGAAACAATTGTCATTTTGAAGGAGAACAGTTTTAGTCTGAGATTTAGGCCGTTGATTTCGCGGCCGAAGGCAAATTCTGTTACTCTGTAAATACCGATACAACCGATGAACTATGAAGAATTAACCAATGAGCTATGAAGTAAAATACACCATATACTATACATGCAAATCATAATATGTATGGTTTTTGCCTGTCACATCTTACGTATATTTCTACACTTATTTGAAGATAACAATTGATTTAGCTACTCCACTTTGTGTCCCGGGGACATAAGCTATATGTTAATACGTTAAAGGCTTTACGTGGTGAGGTCAAATTCGCGATGTCTCTGCGGTGAAGAACAACACTGTGCAGTAATAGAAATTGTCAATTGGTTTTCGTTGGGAATTTTGACACAGCGTGTACTTGATGACGTAGATTTGTAGAACAGTAGTTCGCAGTAGAACGACAATGAGGCATACTTACTGCTACCTACGAGAATTAGCTGTATGACCGAAGAGCATAAGGCAAGTGAAGGGGGGTGCGTGGCAACCACTTTTATTCTCATATTTGTCAATTTACGAGTCACTAACAAAGAAATGCAATCATTTCAAATCAATCTTAATATGTACACGATGATAAGGTTAAGGTAATACTAAAGTCCAAAGGAAAGAAATTCAAAGAGGAAGAGTAGGTATGTAGGAAAAATCAGCCCTATCATATTAACTGTGCATCTAACACGATAAATCAACTTATCTGGTTTCTGTAAACATTCTGTGTGTTATTATACATAAATACTCTATAAAGTAAACTCACTGACTCACTACAATAAAAACAAACCATGCTTATCCCCATACATTTCAAAAATTAAAGAATTCTGATAAAGTAATAACACTATGATTCATGTAGTTCAATTCATTGTTTTCATTCTTCCCCTGCTTATGATTATTAGACACAGATAAACTCGTGTGCGTATCTGAATCGCTAAAACTTCAGTATAGAGCAGACTATCCAGTATCTCTGGTGTTTGAAAGAATGTGATTTACAATTATGTTCGCCTAGATCAAAAGATTATTATTCGCCAATTGCTGACGTAAATGTATTGTGTCTACGTTAGCGATTGGTTAATAACGAGCTGTTGGTCATGGAGAAAACAATAGTAAAACACATTCTTTGAAAAACCAGACCACAGACACGTTGGAGATGGATTGACAGCATGCTTATGTGGTGTGTTAGCTTCGTTCCAGGTAACAACTGTTTCTAAACACAAATTCCTGATTCAATTGTTGGCCTAAAACATGCGAGTCATTCCATTTCGAACATCTTTACACTTGCATGCCGTTTGTACCGCATGAAATTGCCCAACGAATTGAAACGGGCATACAAGCGACGAGAGCGAGAACACAGTTGTCGCGGCGGCGTCTGTGCGCGGCCGCGCTGCACCACCTCTTGGCCGCGCACTTCAGCACTTCCGCGGCGCGGCGCGGCTCCGTGGGCCGCTGCCACGGTCACTGTCGTGCTTTGTTCTCCGTTTCGCTCTGCGGGCGGATGTAGGCCGCGACTGCTCTGCAATACCTCGCCGCAACCTGGGTATTGTTTTTTGTTCCCATTGTCTCCCTGCCACGTGGTCATCTTGATGGTCATGGCCATCAGTGATGAAATTGTCATCCTTGTCTAATTTTATGTAATTATGTTCCTCTGCTTTTTTTTTTAGACTCATGGCTCAAGTGCTTTGGTCTTTTAGTCCTCGACCTTACCCCCTATTATTTTCTCCTGAATTTTCAGCTTCTACGAATGAAAGTCTCTGATGTCTGGTTTTATTTTTTGCTTCACAGGGGCCTTCTAGCTACCAGACTTTATAGTCTCCATTGAGAAAGACCGTCATTTAAGGGTAGTATTCCAATTATTTTGAAAGAACTTGTTTTTTTCAGAACTATTTGTAAATATTCAATAGTACCTAATTAAAAAGAAATGAAATAATCCGAATGTATACAAAACAACAAAAAATTGTTCAAATAAAATGTATTTTGAATGCATGGCTGATATTTGTTTGTTCTAGATTGTGTAAAATGATGGCGAACACCAGATACAATAAAATACCATTACTATGGGCATAATTCAAACAACGCGTGGCGTAGTGACTCCTGACTGACAAACTGACGAATGCACGAACGGAAAGTCTGTTCATCTTCGTTAGCAGTCGAATAGGGGAGACCGGAGATACATGGTCGACAACGTTAAGTGATCAACCGATGTTATTTCTATAACTGTCTGCCACTGATCTGGTCATAGTGTACACGTCATGCCAGATGAACACATGACTACTGGAATTTGGTTGAATTATTTCAACAGTTACTATGGATAACAAGATACTTGTTTGCGAGTGTGAACGTTCATTCATTCTACTCGACAAGTTATTTTCTCAACATTTTTGTGTCATTAAAGATAACAGGCGAGTAAACGTTATTGCAGAGTTCTGAATAACCATGGCAGTCTAAACTCAAAATCGTTGACATTTCCAATTTTATGAACAATCGAAAATGAATTACACGTTTGCAGCAAAAATGCCACAAAACTAACGAGCTAAGATCGTCACCACGAATTCAGTATTTATTCACATTAAAATTGAATATTAATATACCCGAATCGACGGAAGTCAGAACGCCTGTTTTATGGAATTGATATTTGTTGTGAAATATTTACCTTTTCTGCATGTAGATAAAAGCTTCATGCACGGACACTTCATGTGAGAGACAACAATTTTTGCACTTCGACTGTGTGAAAAGGAATTATCTTTACCACTTTTCAATTTCATAATGGAGAAAACGTCGTTTTTAGGGGGAATGCTAATGTAAAATTGTAGAACAGAGTCAGGTAAAAATTAGAATAACGTAAAGGTAAACAAACAATACAAATTGTCAAAAAGCTAAATTTTTTAGTTGATGAAAGGTTAATGGTATTTTTACGGAGAACAAAAATAATAGCATCGAAGTACAACATTTTAAAACAAAAGAATCATCGTTACAGAGGGGAAAATATACGAAAATCAATCATTTTTATTAGATGGTAGAAAAGAATCAGGTCAAAATAAAATTATTTCCATATAAATACACTATTATATCTACCTTTAGCACAACACATTGTATTAAATATATTATTTTCAAACATCAGAAATCGAGTTCCGCTTTCTTTCAAGAATTTGCAGATCTATTTCTACATGTATTTCAGCTAAATGAGAGGTAATCCTACGGTAGATCACACATTATGTAGCTACATAATGTAGTTAAAGAATCATTCAACGGTTGTAACTGACTTCGTTAAAATCCTTTACATTTTTTGTGAAAATTACGATTGAAGAAATGCTGACCACCTAGCCTCTTTCCTCTACATTATAGACTTAACGGGTCTCAGGTAAAGTACGACCAGTATAATTGCCGTGCCTGCTACGGAGCGCGGACCGTAACCTGGCCATATCGTTTTAATTATAAAACTAGGCGTATTGAGAACAAAGTACCGTATGGTGGTTTTAGGGACTAGGCTACTTAAGGGAGTATTGCGCATTGGGCGACTACGCGTAGTATAGCATCGAATGAACTAATTCCCGTCAATGTGTTTAAGGGACCAACAGGAATAAAAACTAAGTGACGTTTTTCTATGCATGGGGCTAAGCACGATAGGTGTAAGGAGACCATAGATAAATCGTGTTTTAAAGGACGAAGCACTTGGGAATACATGGACTACAGGCAATAAAAGTATACCATTAGATGGTTTGAATATGACTCCATCTCTGTATAAGATTTTAGGTTAACAGCATGGAATGGGACTACAGTATACCCTGGTTTGGCCTACCATCCCACTCTCTTGTTCTTCAACAAGGGTTTTTCACTCTCTCGGAGTGCTAACCTGAGCAAGACTTTTATCCTCATGACCCTTGTACAGTACACCGTTGGACTGGTATCGCGATACGCCAGGACGCAATGCATGCATCTACACATAACGTGGTTCGGAGCACCCCGCCAACTAGAGGCTAATTAACTTAACTCCGTATTAGTACCAGAAACGCCTTTTTCAAAGATCCTTTTCAATGCCATGAATATCTGGCCCTACCACGACAAGAAAACAGCCCAACTCTCGGGGAAACACGCAGGGGCAAGGAGCCCTCAACCCGTCTCCTCATTGCGGTCACCTTTCCTAACATTGTGATTACGATAGGGAATCTGGGAACTCGGATGGGAGATTCTAATTGCCAGGCAGGACTTCTCTATGCGGGACCACAGGCCCGAGACCCCAATCCCGCTGTGTGGGTTATACGGGGATAGAAACGAGAACGTAGACTTCCGCGGCCGGAGTCAGTTACTGCAGTTGGTGATACCCATATGTTCTAAGTGGGAAAAGGCCACCAGGGCTGTATTGGGTCGCAGGGGAGTAACGGGCATGCAGCCACCTTTCGGTGCGCTCGCAAAGGCGTGCCGCCGCGTGCGGGACGTGCGTGAGCGTGCGTGTCGGCTCGTGCGACCGTCGTGTGACCGCCGCGTGCGGGCGCCGCCGCGATAGCGCGGCGGGGGCGGGGCAGCGGCGGCGCGGGCGACCCACTTCCTGGTCTGACAGCGTCGCCGTGCGGGCGATGAAAGCGCCGATGCGAAGCGCGGCGACGAACACCGCGCCTCGGCCGACGCGTCGCCGCGCAGCGCCGCCCCGCGTCCGCGCCGACCGAAGGCGCAGCGAGATCCTCGGCGAACCGCGCGCGTCAGAATGAATAAACGGCGCTCCGGGAGAGGTGGCTCGGGGCATCAACTGATGCCAGTGAAGTGCCCCTGACCGGGAGGTCCTAGGTTCGAGTCCCAACGATGGCAGGATTTTCGTCACTAGCTAGAGAGCTGGGTTCTATCGCTATCAGGAGAAGAATTCGAGTGGCCGGCTGCTCTGATCAGAAGTTTTCCGTGGTTTCTCTGATCTGTATTAGGCGAATGCCGGAGCAGTAACCTAACATACAGGCCACGGACAGTAGGCGATCCTTTCTTCCCCTTGTTTTATCCTCACTTACACACACTTACACTTTCATTAACTACACTACGACTCATTCCGGGAGACCGGTCGGGAGTTTAGAACTTGTCCCTGCTGGGGAGGTGCCCCGGTGGTGGGAGATACCTGGTTATGGAAAAACTCCGCTAGTCGACGGTAGGTCGGCGCCGGAACTACCATCCACCGGGGTCGATCATCGCCACCTCCCGAGAAAAAACATGCACTACACTTATGAGACTAATGATCTTAGACGTTGACGCGCCCGGAATCAGTAATCAAACAAAAACGAAACGGCACGATGGATCACATGAAGCTACCGAGAACATTACTCTCTCACCCTCCCTCTCCGACAACGTAATTCACAGATTTTTGACATGTTGTCGTTAAAAAGATTATTGTTGTTTTTATCAAGAGAGCACATTAGTTGTGTGTTCTAAGAATATTTTGAATTTAAAAAAATAGTCTATTTTACGTATCTTGGTTTCTGCCACAGCAATGTGCTTTCTCATTTTCTAACTTTGTGTGTCAATAATGTTTTGGTGAGGAGAACGGAATTCCATGCTTTCATTAAATCAAATTATGGTAATAAATTATTAGACAAATCCGGTTATATCTGATTTTTTATGTTCATTATGTGCCTATCAAAACAGGTTCATGTATTGTTGGATTGATGTGGATAATTTAATTACTAACATTTTTACAACATAGTGAATCGATACAAAATTGGTTAAATAAATAAAAGAAATGAAACGTTCGAACAAAGTTAGGGAAATACAAAAAAAAAATATCCCAATTACCTCTACTCAATTTTCTATTAGATATTTTTCTTCCTGTTCTGATGTTTCCTTCTCAACTTCAGTCGTTTACAGTCTGATGTAACCGGGACCATCAAGAGCTGGAGAAAGTTCAAACAAGGCATGTGCTTTATAGAAAGACATGTGTTTGCCAAAGAACAAGCCTACAGAATAAATAAACATGACGTGTTCTAACAACTAGACTGAAATATTCATGCTTTGTTCAAAATTCAAGCCAATTCGTTTTGAACAGTCACAAGTTATTATTATTTTCCTAGAACGTTCATGTAACTGACTAATGGGAAGCGTGCTTCGCTAAGAAACTCAAAATTAGTATAAAGTGTTTTCGTTCTGCAGTGGAAGTTGCACAACAACTCGATTTTCTCCTTTCTAGGAACGTAATGGAATTGTTTCCGCCTGTGGTGCCCCGGTTGCGTTCTTTACTTTGGCGTTACGTGTATGGTGGGGAGTACTGGGCACAATGCCTGACATTGCTCGACCATGTTTCACCCGACAGCACGATCAGATAGCATCAACTCTTTTAAACCCTACTACTTAAATGACTCACGAGTAGCCAGTGCACTCAAGCACGTAAAATAGCACTCCGGTATAATTAGTCTAAAATGAAAAAAATGTATTAGGCATGAATTGTGAAACGTTTAATTTTATTTATGCCACAACCTGCGTTTTACTAGGTCGCATGATCAATTTCTCTTTCCAGACCTGACTGATAACACCAAAGACAAGCTGAAAAATATTTTCAATGTTGGTCATCATGGGTCCAGTAAAACTAACACACTAATATGAGGTTTATCCACAGATTTAGGAATTTCATGTTTATGGGCAGAGATACCCATATCGTTTAAACTGTCCATTATGATAAAAAGTCATTAACGTCTTTCAAGGCTTAAACTAACAACATAAAAAGAAAAGTAAATGTTACTCATGAGAATGTATACTGACGCATTAATATTCCTTTCAAAAATCTTTTCATTTTCAAACCGAATTTCATTAAATGAATGTATTTGTCCGTTGAAGATCCTTAGGAAGTCTATTACATCGAGACTCGCTTGCTCTATCAAAAACGAATTATTTCTTCGACTGTGACAGGTGTTGAGATCAGCAGAACGAAATCGAATTATGTGGTGAATTGTTAACTTGTAACACAATCTGGAGTAGTTAAAATATTTAAAATGGATGAGAAGTAATCGAAGAACATGAAATATTCAATTATTTGAATAAGCTGAAATTGAGTAATTTCGTTCATAGACTAAAACAAGAGCTCAAATTGGCACGGAAAATGTGTTAGCCCGCAACAGACCGAAAAAAACTTATCATCTATATTACGTATTTAGAATGCGCACAGAAATGTATAGAAAACTATGCACCCTCCGGCCATATGATAGGTATCTGGTTTCGTTACGTAGAACTCGAAAAAACAACAACAAAAAAAACAATAAAAGTTTCGATTCTGATCGAAAACCATTTCATTGTAGCCCTAGTCTCATACTGGGTGTATCGTTGCAATTCTCGTACTCTGCGCGTTAATGCTTACGATACAACTGACGTTATACGACAGCAGGACTTCAAGGAAGAGGGCACCCGCCTTTAAATATTTGCTATTCATGTGTTGCGTATGGAACAAACTATTTTGATATTTCTGACAAGAAAATAATTGATGTCCTGAACAGTACATAATATACCTTGATATTGCAGTATCCGTTAAGCCTGATTTGATAAAATATTGAATTTATTTCATTGTTAAAAGAGTATTTTTATTTGTTGTTACTGAGCAGTATGCGTGCTACTTTTTGAAAAAATAAAAACATTTTGTGTGGTTTTCTCCAACAGCATTTTTGCTGTAATTTTCAATCTTTTGCCAATATTTTTTAATTTTTTCTGCTTAATTGTGAAAGGTGAGTTTGTGTAAGTATTCGATAGGTATTTGTGCAAAACCTGCAACATAGGTTATACGTTAGCAGTTACAATAATACGTATTCCCTGTGTTTAAACAGTCTTGGTAAGTTTATTTCGTTCAGCTTTGATACTGTTGAGAGACAACAGGGAACTTTATACATAGTTTTTTTTTACCAGAAGTTGCGGGTAGCAATTACAATATCACAGATTTTCTTTTGTTGCATTATACTGGTGAAAGAAGTTTCCTGGCGCATCTTAACTTCAGATATGATTCTAAGAAGTCATGTATTTGGATAATTATCATGCTCAAGGTTCTATAATAATGTTCAGCAACAAACCTTGTCCTACAAATACGATGGAGAACTTGGTATTTTGGACATCACAAACATTAACTCTTCTAGTTTTCTGAACTTGAATATCTGCGACTGAAGTTGGTTGTTGACTGCAATTAGACCAGCAACTATCACTGTATCACGTTACTATATCACTTGAGTATTGCTTAGAAATCTCTCTCTTGGTCAATTGATCGAGTTATAAAATAAAATGAAAACGCTACTTTGATATTTTGTAAACTTCAAAATTATGTTAATAACGCACCCTAACATTTGTATAATATTTTTCAAAGCTCTGTACTGTTCTGGGGTAGTTATCTCATGCAACAACCTTTCGTGCCCTACATAGGGATAATGAAACCAATGCCTTGCTTAAGATTCGGGAGCAGCTAGGTTCAATTCAAAAGAATGTTACAGGAATAAGCGAAATTCAGGTTCGTCATTAGCGCCACAGGAAAAAATGAAAAACAGATAATGGGAGTAATGATGCCAAAAATGAGTGTAGGTGCCGAAATAAACAAATAAAAAGTGTAAGCTTAAAGTTTGAGTATTACTGTAATTTGTTCTTAAGTCGTATTTTCTTATTTTTTGGTCTTTAGTTCGTAAATTCGTTCGAAGCAGTTTACCATTAATTCATGGTCAGCTGCATGACTTTTTAACCATCGTATTTTTCACAATCGCTCGTTTTCATATCAGGCAAATTGTATTTTAAACGCGGTCTTCTCTTGCCTTTTTACCTCGTTATTTTCTTTGTTAAACATTTTCATCAACTTTCCACGCCAAAAAAATATGATCACACCAGACAATTTCGAGCTTCCTTATTGTGTTCAACCGGCGTGTCTGCTCATCTATTCCCATCAACTCCTCCGTATTTGTGACTACCTTTCCAGGAAATTCTCAGCGTCCGTAACACATTTCCAGTGCTCCTATTATCTTCTTCTGTTTCTCTCAGGGATCATGTTTCACTGCCCTACAGAAGTAGTACAGGTCAGACAAAGGTTTTCATTAAACGTTTATGAAGACTCGAAGCAATGTTTCTAGTTGTAAAAATATTCTCCACGTTCAATGAAGTTTAGCCTTATTTACTTCGACCTTTGATCTTCCGTCCGATGAAACCAGAAGTCTTTGTATATTAGCAGTCGTTACCTTTCTTCCAAGATGTGTAAAATCTTTCGCACTGTCCATTTAGCCCTTTATTCTGACGCAATTATGTTTATCTTGTTGTTACTTGCAGCCAGCACCTTCGCTTTCCCATCTATTAACATTTCTAACTAGCTTAACAATAATCCATACGATCCAGTGTCCCTTAACACGAAAATAGCACATAAGAGGCGCACTGTGTGTTTGTAACTCGCGACCGAAACATCCACAAACATCCCGTAACCTGAATCCGGAGAGCAAACGTTGCGTAACCGCTCTTCGCGTGACATCTTAAAACTCTCGCATATCTCGTCGCTGAGACACGCGGGTCGCCCAACCCAAGGACTTTCGCGCCCGCGCCTCCGATCGTTTCACTCCCCCGCTTCGCCTCGCCTCGCCTCGCCTCGCTTCGTCTCGTCTCGTCGTGTTATTCGGCAGCTGCGGCGCCTTTGGAGCAGGGAGGGGCGCAGGCCGAGGTGCCCCGGGGCGATCCAGTTTCGCCACCGGTCTGGAGGAACGCGGGAGGCGGCGTCGATGGCGGAGGGCGGTGGCGGTGGCGGCGAAGAAAGTCGATAACACCGCCGCGGTCGGGGGGGGGGGGGGGAGGGAGGGTTGGAGAAAGCCTCGCGGAAGCGGTCGCGGAAGTCGTCGTGCTGCTTCGCCTCATCGGCGGTGGTGGCGGCGGCGGCGGCGATGGCGACGGCGACGGTGGTGGTGGTGGTGGTGGTAGCGGCGGCAGCGGAGTGACAGCGACGGCAGTGGAGGAGGTGGTGGTGGTGGTGGTGGTAATGACTGTGGCGGCGGCGGCGAAGGCGGAGGTGGAGGTGGTTGCAGCAGCGGTAGTGACCGCAGCAGGAATAGTGGCGGCGTCGGCTGCGGTAGTAGTAGTGGTGGTGGTGGTGGTGGTGGTGGTGGTGGTGGTGGTGGTGGTGGTGGTGGTGGTGGTGGTGGTGGTGGCGGCAGCGGTGCTGACAGCGACGGCAGTGGGAGCGGCGGGGGCGACGGGGGCATTGGTGGTGATGGTGATGGTGGTGGTGGTGGTGATGGTGGTGGTGGTGGTGGTGTGGTTGTGGTGGTGGTGGTTGTGGCGTCGGCGGTGGCGGTGGCAGTGGTTGCACCAGTGGTGGTGAAGGCGGTGGCGGTGGAAGTGGCGGCGGCGGCGGCGGCGGCGGTGATGACGGCAGGGGCAGTGGTGGCGGCGGCGGTAGCGGCGGCGGCGGCGGCGGCGGCGGCTGTGGCGATGGCGGCAGTGGCGGCGGCGGAGGAGGAGGAGCCGGCAGTGCAGGCGGAGTCGAATCGCTCGCTACAGAAAAAGGAACGCCCAATCCTCGCATGTTTGGAATATATCTTCTGATCACCTCGATACTTTTCGGGCCACTCTCTGGAGAATTCTAGCGACCGGCTGCGCTGATTCGTAGTTTTCCCTGTTTTTTTTAGATTAAAACTGAATACTGGAGAAGTACTCTAATAACGAGCAACGGACGGGAGCACAGAGATTGTCCCAGCTGCAGCGGCTGGAGCTCCCAAAGGTAGAGTCAGAGGCGCTGGGGGAGTCACAAGGCATCCATGACAGACAAGAAGGCATGTCCAAGAACCCAGTTAAATGTCATCGTCTAGAAGGAAACACCCCCACGACCCCCTCCTCAAATAATATGTATGTTCGTCCATCCTCACAATGTTGGCTGGCAGCAACCGTGGTGGCGGTGGCGAAGAATAGGGGGATGAAACGTGTTCGGCGGCGACGTCGGAAGCTGCTGTCGTGAAAGACTGCGTTATCGTGGGTCGGGGGCGAAGCCGCAGCCGGAGAATATCAGCGAAACCGACGGCAGCAGCGGCATTGGCAGCAGAGTCCAAAGCACAGGAGACGGAGTGAAAGGCGAAGTCAGTGTCGGATACGCTGGAGGTGGTGGCGGCGGCGATGGCGAAGGCAGAGTATGAGGACTGCAGGCGGTGGCGAAGGCATAGTTGGAGGCACTGGAGGAGGCGGTAAAGGCGAAAGCAGAGTCGAAGGCACTGGAGGTGATGGAGAAGGCGAAGGCTGGATCGGAGTCGGTGGAGTTGGTGGAGAAGGCGACAGAAGAGCCGGAGACGCTGGAGGTGGCGGCGAAGGCGAAGGACGAGTTGGAGACGCTGGAGGTGGCGGAGAAGGCAAAGGCAGAGTCGGAGGGCCTGGGAGGAGACGAAGGCGAAGGCAGAAGCGATGAAGACGAAGTAGAGAATTGGAGACTCTGGAAGCTGTGCCAACGAAGGCGAAAGTAGGAGGCGCTGGTGACGAAGGTGCTGGAGGTGAGGGTAAAGGCAGTCAAGTCTCTGGAAGCGGTGGCAGCGAAGGCGAAGGTAGAGGCACTGGTGACGAGAGTGAAGACTGTCGGAGGCGCTGGAGGTGGAGCGGTGCGGAAGTGGCATACAGGCAGGCTGAGGAGCGAACGCGGGCACGAAATGCTCTGGCATTGCGTAACACGGGGTTTCTTTTCAACGCACGGTGAGAGGTTCTCACAATGGATGCAAGCCAAGAGAGCCAATTCATTGTGACTTAATTATAAGTTTCTCACGCACTCTAGGTGTAATAAAGACGTAATGTAGTTAAAGAAAATAATTTCTTAATGATTAACATTATTTTTGCATGAATGTTCGATACATTTATGCAAATGCAAATGAATTACTTTCTTGCACATAAAAATTACGTAATAATCATTATATTCATAATATTGAAAGTTAAAAATGTAGTAATATTGTAAGTGATTGAATATGATTGTAATTTTGCTTCTACAAATCAAAAAAAAAAAAAAGAAAAAATTGTATCTTATTAATAATTACACATTAAATTGCGGCATTCACATTAGCAGTTTTATCTAATTATAATTTGTTTATTCATTGGAAGGTAGTCGACACTCAATAAGACAAATTCAATTATTTTAAGTAATATTAATATTTCGCACAAATGTTATTGTTATGAAACTACGGCAATTTCTTGACAAGTATCTTCAAATATTATGTAACTCTTGTAGTCACTATCATTATTGTTATCCTATAATAATCTTCGAAACGACAGAGTAGCAGATGCTGTTGGTGAAATGTTCAATGCTACAAACAGTATTTTAGTTGGATTACAGCTTTGTGTGGATTTCACTTCAGATAGAAATGAGAATCGTGAATGAATAACTAAAATGTCAGCGGTAAGATGATAAAATAGTATTCTTGCACCGAATAATCAATTCGCAGCAAACCTAAATAAACGACCTTATTTGTGTTAAGCTGCTTCGTCTGCTCACCCTTCCCTCTCTTCCTCTCTCAACCACCTGTTGAGGGATTACTCAGCGATGCAAATCGATCAAACGCCTTTTGCCACGGATACACTCTAACGCACAGGCCTACTTTTCCCACAGTTGCACAGACACAACAATAGAGACAATCGAGGATCTACGGGGAACGAAAAAAATGAACGTACTGCCGAAGGCAGATAGCCAGACTCAAAGAAACAAAAAAGCAGGAAAACTGTCAAATCTGTAAATCCAGTGAAGTAAGAACAAAGTACCACGTCGAAAAGGAAGAAAACGGGTGGAAAGAGTGTCGGTACAAAACGGAAAGCGAAGCGAATGCTAGATGCGCGCAAACGCGGAACTAAGGACGAGGAAATTTGAACGCGCGATTGAGCGGCGAGCTCCATTCTCCTGTAGCACAACGGCTGACTCCACAAAATAAATGAAACGAGCGATTGATTGATCCAGTGTCGTGAACTAATATTAACATTACAGTAAGAGTAGAGAAAGTTTGGAGCAAAGAAAACCCCCTGAAGAAGTAGGACACTAAATGAATGTTAGAAAATATCGAGTTTTTTTGGACATGTTAAAGTGAATGGGTACAGAACGAGTAAGAACACTCACAGTAAAAGACCGGTTTTAATGAAACTACCACACGCATACTAATTTTGAAATAAAATGGTAAATACATTTGAGGGGGAGCCCTGTGGCCTAGTGGTCAGAGAGCGTACTTTCTGTCTGTGGTTCCTAGGTTCGATTGCAGGCGGCTCCAAGTGGAATTTGTTGCAGACAAAGCGACTTCACAATAGGTTTTCTGGGGGTACTCCCGTTTGCTCTGGCAAGATTCATTCTACCGGTAAGCTCCACCGATCATTCCTTACCCTATTCTATCATTACGTGTAAATCGTACCGCTAAGGATCCAAGGGCCACAGCGGGGTCTCGGCGATAACTGGGGAAATTGTGAGGTACTGCGTCCGCCCCCTCCCAAGACCCTAGTTTCCGATGATAAGAAATGGATGGAATGCCAGGCGGGGCGATGGGTACAACTTTGTCGAAGCTGGCTCCTGACGAGAAAACAGAGTATATGTACTTATGATAAATACGTTGAAAACGTTTTCAAAAAAAAAGCTGATTTTGGGAGGAACAAGGAAAGAAAGCAAATTAAACAACACGCACATTTCATTCAAATTTAAGATAAATGTATTACTTACATTTAGGGAAAATTAAGATTTCAACATTAAGAAACGCTAATTTAATAAAACATAAAAAAATATAAATTAAAGCAAATCGAACGAAACTACTGAAACTGATAAAATAATATACACTCTCAGAAGAATATTTAATGCACTGATATGCAGATCTCCGGATAATTGTAGACGTAAACAATATATATATATATATATATATATATATATATATATATATATATATATATATATATATTGGCAACGGCTCTATTCAAACTAAACGAGATTCATCTGAGGGCAAGGTAATAGTTTCATAGCTAGATCTTATGGTGATTGAAACACGTATAAATAAAATCCTCCACTCTTAATACTCTTGATCAACTGATACCCTACAACTTTCGTAACTAAAATATAATAGTTGTGTACCTATTTATTAACGAATAAAAAATTACGTTTAAAACATAAGGTCCCTACACGTGGTTCTAAGCACGTACATCGCTCCTGCATTAATCCACCCCTGAAAAAAAAAAGATCAAAGATCTAGACGACGATCGAAAGAAAAAGAAAGATGCATCATTGTTCTTTTAGTTTGTTTTTTCAGCGGGAGTTGCGCCGACTATTCTCAAAGCAGCCAAGCTCCTCCCGAGCAGCATTGAATCTGCGAGAGCGCCGACCAGAGGCCGGTCGTCCGGCCGGCCGGCCGGCCAGCCAGCCAGCGCTTCGGCCGGGCAAAGCGATCGCGCCCGTGGGCGATCGAGTGGACTGACTCACCCTGGTAGCCACGTGGCACGGCGAGCGCGGGCCCCGCGGGCGCTAGGCGCGCGCCGCCCGCTCCTCCGCCTCCGCTGCCGCCGCCGATGACGCCCCCGTTGCCGCCCGGGCGGAGGCTGCGCGCGCGCGCCTTGGCGCCGCGGTAGCGCGCGAACAGCAGCAGCGGCCCGCCCAGCGGCCCGCCGTCCGCGCCGCCGCCGCCGCACCCCGACACCTGCGCAACACACACTCAGGTAGCGCTTCATTCATTCATTCATTCATTCAGTCAGTCAGTCAGTCAGTCAATCAGTCAGTCAGTCAATCAGTCAGTCAGTCAATCAGTCAGTCAGTCAATCAGTCAGTCAGTCAATCAGTCAGTCAGTCAATCAATCAGTCAGTCAACCAGTCAGTCAACCAGTCAGTCAATCAGTCAGTCAATCAGTCAGTCAGCCAATCAGTCAGTCAGCCAATCAGTCAGTCAGTCAATCAGTCAGTCAGTCAATCAGTCAGTCAATCAATCAGTCAATCAGTCAGTCAATCAGTCAGTCAATCAGTCAGTCAGTCGGTCAATCAGTCTGTCAATCAGTCAGTCAATCAGTCAGTCAATCAGTCAGTCAATCAGTCAGTCAATCATACAGTCAATGAGTCAGTCAATCAGTCAGTCAGCCAATCAGTCAGTCAGTCAATCAGTCAGTCAGTCAATCAGTCAGTCAATCAGTCAGTCAATCAGTCAGTCAATCAGCAGTCAATCAGTCAATCAGTCAGTCAATCAGTCAGTCAATCAGTCAGTCAGTCGGTCAATCAGTCTGTCAATCAGTCTGTCAATCAATCTGTCAATCAGTCTGGTAATCAGCCTGTCAATCGGTCTGTCAATCGGTCTGTCAATCGGTCTGTCAATCAGTCTGTCAATCAGTCTGTCAATCAGTCTGTCAATCAATCTGTCAATCAGTCTGTCAATCAGTCTGTCAATCAGTCTGTCAATCAGTCTGTCAATCAGTCTGTCAATCAGTCTGTCAATCAGTCTGTCAATCAGTCTGTCAATCAGTCTGTCAATCAGTCTGTCAATCAGTCAGCCAGTCAGTCAACTAGTCAGCCAGCCAGTCAGTCAACCAGTCAGTCAGCCAGTCAATCAGTCAGTCAATCAGTCAGTCAATCAGTCAGTCAATCAGTCAGTCAATGAGTCAGTCAATCAGTCAGTCAGCCAATCAGTCAGTAAATCATTCATTCATTATTTCGTGTTTTGGGGCGTCAACTGGTGTCTGGGTGTCAAGTGTTACGGTCAGTAGTCTCGTAAGTGTAGTGTATGTTTTTATAATGGGAGGTAGCGGTGTCCTTACACAGTTGGATGGCGAGATCCGACGCCGACCTACACGTTGGCGTGCTGTGTTTTCCCCGTCCGGGAATCTGCCACCAGCGGGGAAACGCGTCCCGGCCGGTGCAAACTCCAAGCTCCCGCCTCGTCCCCCGGTAGTGTAGTGCGTGTAAGTGTGTTTGTGAAAGAAAGGAGTGAGGATGGAACAGGAAAGAAGAAGGAAAGATCGCGCGGGGTTAGTCACCTTTGTTAAAGTATTGCTTAATTTTACGTTCTTTACTTCTAAAAAAACAACAGTTCTCCTCCAGATGACGGCTCAATTCGGCCTAGTTTTCTAGCGAATGTCGAAAATACTGCCATCGTTGGGAATCGAAATCTAGGACCTCGCGAATAGAGACACTACAGAGACATCACTTGGTGCACTGAGCTATTCAACCGGAATCAGGTTCAAATTCGCAGTCGGCACTCCAGGATAAAGTTCCAGAGTGTTTCAGTAGATCTGAGAACACTATTTAAATTAATAATTAATTAATAATAATTAATCCTCCCATTCATTATTAAACATTAATATATATTAATATACTTAATATCATATTCCTATCACATTATATTACTTTTTCCTACCCTACACGCTATAAATACTTCAATGGAAGACTGGAGATAATTAAGCCAAAAGAATTTGCAAATAATGTTGGGCCTTAGTGACGAGAAGATAATTTTACTACTGTCAATTTTAATTATAGGGCGGTTTGGCGCTTGATCAGATGGAACGTGGTTATCCATCGAGAGTTTCGATACGACTTAATTGTGAAATTGATGCTTCCGAATGGATAATTGAGTTGATGAAATGTCAATTTGCCCTATGTTTAAATGGGATAATAGTAAAGGTATCTTCTTCTCAACAAGGCTCAACTTTATTCGTTAATTCTTTTGGTCTGTTCAAGTTCAGTCTTTCATTCTTTTTCGGTGAAAATTAATTATCAAGTTACTTAACTTCATTTTCTTAGATCATTCATTTCATTATATTTCCATCTTATTTGATCTTTCCTACTAATATTATCAGATTTTTATTAATTATTGAGAGTTGGCTAATAATTCTACAACATTGTAAATGTAGCTGGATCATTAAATGAAATTCGGAGATTTATTTTAACCGGAGTCGGACTTCTAATTCTGGGGACTGTTCCTGAAAAAAAGGAGATATCTGGAGATCTTACTTGAGGAATAACAGACTTCTTAATTATTCAAGCTTCTATATTGAATGGTACTCGTCAAGGAATAATTGCTCTCCGATGTGGAATAATTGCACTCCTTTGTCGATACCCATTCAAAATATTTTTTTGAGCCCGGAAATCGGGCTTAGTTCGATAAGATGCTAAATACTTGTTTACTCCAGTACACAAATGATAAATGCCTATCATGTTCATTGCATGATTTCTGGTTGTTAGATATTTATTAGACGAATAATGGGTAAACTTATGTACCTTTTCGTCGTTGGTTCGTCATTGACATTGTTTTCTATAGACGTAAGCGCCGCGTACGAACATAACCGAAACCGGCAAAGGTCATAAAAGGAATGTATTCGAATAATTACGACTATTGTATTAAATTTATCTACTGTACTCAAAACATCATTAAAGCGAAGATACAACATCTCATGTACTTCACAAGAAGTCAAAAACTCGACGCACTTTCGTAATGCAAAACCACTTCTGAAAAACGTCTGTGTTTGCATTCCCGACTGCTAACTGTACACTGTACTCGTATTCCGTCTTCAATATGAAGAGGCGATACTCAGCCCATTAGGTCCATGCTTCCGCCTGACCAATTTTATTTGAACTGCACATGTGATGAACGGTTACCGAAACTGTTGACAAAGTAACATCGAATGACCAGAGTTAATTTAGTAGTACTGCGAAGTGTTGTCGTTCACAAAGAAATTATGTCGATTTATTACCCCCACAATGAATGCACAGCCTGAAGGAGCTTAGGGATGTAACTATTAATTATAAGAGGACAATACTGGCAGCTTTGATGTATTTAGGCTTCCTACAGACACACGACTCTCACAATACCATCGAAAAACGAATCACGAAATATCTACCTGGCTGTGCATCTACAAACGAATTCTAGTTACTTTCACAAAGATGAAACATCCATTGAACTTAACCTCCCCGCACATTACTCAGAATTACAAACACGGCCCCGCCCGCCGACTATTAAGCCACCGTGTCACGTCAGCAATAAGACAGGATAAGACGGCGTAACACAGGTAAGTCTCCATAACGCGCGCTTTTTGTGATTACACGCCCGCTCCACGATGAATACATTGAGGTAGGAAGCCGCGTGCATTGTGCACATCGAGAGAGCAACCTCTGTTGCGGTAGGCGACTGCCCTGCCCTCCCCCACCCTCCCCGCGTGAGCTGCCCCGCCTTCATCCCGCCCTGCATGCCGCGCACGCGCGGCGCCACTCAGCCCCGCACGCGTGCGCCGCCTCGCCAACGAGCGCACGCCCGCCCCGCGTGCCAGCGCATGCGCTGTTACAGCAGGAAGGAAGCAGCATCGGAAGACCGCATCTCGCCCGCTTTACAGTGGTTGCAGGTGCCGTTGAAGTGCTAACTGTTTGATTGCGTTCGCTGGGGGTGGGGGTGTTTGTTTTTGTTGTAACAAATGGTAGATTAAGGGCCGCTTGAATTAAATTCATTTTTAGGAACGCAGAGCAGCACTGACACTTAGAAACACAAAGTAGCACTGGCATTTATCAATTAAATAATATACATATTAGTTTCTAACGGCTTTATAAGAATAAATAACTTTCAATACTGCAAGTATTTATTTGATATTTTATTTTAATATTCATATGTTTTTAGGTGTTCATTCATCTTCTTTTCTTTTGTAAAACAATAAAACATGAACACAAAATTATTATAAAAAATCAGGAATAACAAGGCATAACATGCAGTACACAGCCAGGAAATGCTTTATAAGTAGTAACTTCTTACTGTACAAATCCGTATATTTTTGTTCCAGGTTGGGATCTGTCACTCCTAACCCCCCAACAGACCGGTTTGCAGGAGAATGGCCTGCGTGTTAGAATTTTCAAAGAAAATGAAGGCCAACTACAGGCAGTTGACACACATGGAAGGGATAGCGCCTACGGCCACGCGACTGTAAGCACAAGTTTTTCGTTCAATGTCAGACCGCTACGGCGTTCACCTGCGGGTCCACCAATGACAAATGGCCGTAATTAACGTCCGCTTCTTATGGCTGGGTGCAATTAGAGGCCCATCAACCCGCTCGCACCGGCCAACGTTTTGGACGAAGTCGTGCAAAGCAAAACAAGACGCCCACGCGAAAGCGAAAGGAAGGGTCCCGTTGGGAAAAAATGGAAGGAAAACTGAAGAATCGAAGAGCTTTCTTTCTCTTTACATACGTTTTTTAAAAGCCATGTTAAGTTTCGAGTTCAGGAAATTTTCACTGATTTTCGCTATGCTTAAAAGTGGAAATGGAATCGGGAGGTCGAAAAATACCCGCAACTATTTTCCTTATTGGTCGAGTAATTCACAACTTCCAATATCAATGAAAACTTCTTTACTTTCTTCTACTATAATATACATCACATCACCAATTTCTTCAGATTCATTCCATAATTATGTGTCCAGTATTCAAGATAAACTTTCCGATTAACGTTACTGAAAGAGTGCAGATTATCGTAATACGATGAATATCTATTAAAATTTTGCAAAATACTGAAAATAAGGTAAGAAATGTTTTGCATATATGGCATTTTTTTTGGAATGGAAAGTATATACTTCTTTGTTGTTTCAAGCACGTTAGTACAATGAGTTTCAGACTACTGACGGCCAACGCCGCCGTAATATCTGCTGTCATCGGTTGTCATCGGTTTATAAAGAAGATAAAGAATTCAAGGACAACCTCAGTAGATACACTTGCAATTATTCAAGTGGCAAGGGATAAATTCGTGTCAGTTCCAGGTGAGATGGGGAAAGCAAATAGGAAGAAAACAAATTAAGTTTTTGGAAAGATTCTAGGTCTTCATATTTTACAGACAATGGGTAAATTCCTAGAAGGATATAATGTTCGTCTTCCAGACGATGTATTGAGCACAAACAATGACTCCCAATAACATCACGTGATGTCGAAATTGTATCTAGGAGGCAAAAGTAGATAATATCATTGTAAAATACGATTTGTAACCAACCGCTACATATCTTAACAATTTGAGTGAATAATTAAACATTTTTATGGCATATTTGTACGCATATTTCAGGGCAAAAAGGTTGCGTAAACTTCCCAGGTTAACTTATAACACACTGTCTAATGATTTTCGTTCTCCAAAAATTCAACTCTTTTCAAAACAAAACATGTAAACAGGCCATATTCTGGCCACCATAGCCTTTCAATACTAACAAATTTCATTCAATATATCAATTTTTAACGATATAAATATTCGGAATAAGTCAACAAATAAAAGTACTTTTATAATCAGAATAAATGAAATTTTTTTATAAGAAAACTTCGAGTCGTGTACTCATCTATACATGTATTCCCCACCCTTTCTTCCGAGAAAAAAATCCTGGGTGCACCTCTGGTTATAAAATATTGCAACACCTGCTTAAATAAAGTTCAAAAATTTTATCGATCACGTGAGTCTTTAACCCCTATCAACATGGAACCCTTCAGGTTTGCTAAGTGCACCTGTACGTTAAGAAATTAAACATCCTCACCAACGTAAATAAACAACCATCGATTCATCCTAAGTCAAAAGTTTATTAAGAAAAAAACTAGCGATGTTTTGTACAAATCAGATTCAAACAATTCATAACTAATAGCTCATATTAGTTCTGGGGGTTATTATATATTATTGTATTTAAAATGTATATTAGGTAAATTAACCTCATTTCCCAAGTATTCCACCGAATGAAACACTTTCATTAGTGTTATTACTGTCTCGTCCAAATTAAAAATCTCGGCTCCGTTATGCTCTACCTCGATTTTAACTTTTGGCCTCTGCAGTAATAACACTCATAACATTTCAAGGTATGTTAATAGGTATTAAAAGTAGATAGGAAACAGGCTCCGGAAATCTACCCATTTCCTTTACTTGATTACTTCTTCCAATAATAAAAAATACAACATGCAGTGCTTGTGAGAGGTCATTTATAACAAGAAGAGAGACCTATTCTGGAAATTTTGTAAGATAGACACAATGATGCTGAAACATAATGGTCTTGGGTAGAACGGTTCGCCTTACGTCATATCGCACAAGGCAATTAACTTTTCGATATCAGTTAAATAACAACCGAACAGATCAATGTTATTCCCTATGAGATACAGTGTCTTTAACTTACAAAGACTATTAGATAAAGATTATCTCATATTTTCTCATAGTCTCAATAAAGTTTATCTCAATGACTAAAGATATTGTCCGGTATCAAAACTTTTTAATCAACTTATGATCATTTCGATCGCGTTGCGATCATCATCAGAGCTTGCAGAGCTCTGCGATGCTTGCAGAACTTTGTTTTCGGCCCAGAAGCTGCAAGCTCTGATGATGATCGCAACGCGATCGAAATGATCATAAGTTGATTAAAAAGTTTTGATACCGGACAATATCTTTAGTCATTTATCATAAAAAGGTATCTACATCACCAACAATCCAATTAAAGTTTATCTCATTCGTAAAGAAAAAAGAACACTTTCTTTTCAAAATTTGAAAGCGTTTTGATGATTTTAGAAAATAATAAATTCAATTTGGCCTACTTGATGCTAAGTATTTGACGTTAAATGAAAATAAACATTGGTATTTATTAAATAAAAATATAATTATAAGTTTCAATTAAGCATGTAATAATCAAGCACGCCAGCAGATATACAATTGATAAAAAAGATTTATATGTTCCGAAATATGTTTGTCATGGTAGGGGGAAACACTTTGCATGTGCTCGTGCACGACTATTATCGAGAATATTTTTATCTTTTGCCACAAAACAAGACCATTCCCCATATTTATGGCATTAAATGACGTATTATAAGCATAATGTAATGAGAGCAATCTGTGTGATTACATGTGCTACATTAGTCAATGTTGTAATATCGGCAGTTATCTTCAAACTCCATAGCCAAGAAGATACTCGTAACTCTATATCAGTCTTATCTGTGGTATTCTGCGATCAATTCCAGGTAATTCCCAGAGCAGTACCTTACGCAACGGGTCACGAACCTTACGAAATCCTTCCTCAACCTGTCATATCTCCCTTCCTTATGGTCAGACAAAAACTTGATGGCCCATCTTCACATTTCCCATTCTCTATGATCTCAAATAAGTTCGGCTGCATGTGAGTAGGGGATGTTTGACCAGTGGCAACCCGACCAGGGCTACATCGCCATTACCAGAGAGAAAGAGAGACAGAGAGAGAGAGAGAGAGAGAGAGAAAGAGAGAGATGGAGAGAAACCAAAAGAGAAAGAGAGAGGGAAAGAGAGACTGGCGGACTCAAATATAGAGGAGAGGGAAAGACAGAGTGAGAGACACAGAGACCGAGAGAGAGAGAGAAAGCGAGAGAAAGAGAGACAGAGAGAGCGAGAGAGACAGAGAAAGAGCAAGAGAGACAGAGAAAGAGCAAGAGAGAGAGAAAGAGCAAGAGAGAGAGAAAGAGCAAGAGAGACAGAGAAAGAGAGGCAGAGAAAGAGAAAGAGAGGCAGAGAAAGAGAAAGAGAGACAGGGAGAGAGCAAGAGAGACAGGGAGAGAGCAAGAGAGACAGGGAGAGCGAGAAAGACGAAGAGGAAGAGAGGGAACCAGATTAAGGCAGGCTGGCAGGGAAACAGACCAGAAGGAGTGGTGGCTGGAAGGTCGCAGGGGCAACTGACCTGGACGACGCGGGGCAGCGAGTAGCGCTCGCAGAACTGGCGCGGCGGCAGCGGGCGCGCCGGAGGCTCTAGACTGCTGCTGCTGCCGCGGCTGCTGCCCCCGCCCCCGCCCCCGCCGCCTCCGCCGCCCCCGGGCAAGCAGCCACCGCCTCCGCCGCCGCCGCCGCCGCGGGTGGGCGTGCGCTCGCGGGAGCCGCGCATCACGCGCGTCTCAGGGCCCGCGCGCCGCGCGCCGCCGCCGCAGCCGCCGCCGGCGCCGCTGCATCCAAGCGCCGACCTGCGCACGCGCCAGCGCCCGCGCCCGTCAGCCACGACTGTCATCCTCACGTCAGCCTCCATGTCGACCGACACATTGATCGTCACGTCGACTGTCACGCGGCCACAACGCTGACCGTCACGTCGACTCTCATGCAGCCACAATGTTGATCGTCGTGTCCACAAGTGACTGTCGACCACCAAGTGACTGTCGTCCACCAAGTGACTGTCGTCCACCAAGTGACTGTCGTCCACCAAGTGACTGTCGTCCACCAAGTGACTGTCGTCCACCAAGTGACTGTCGTCCACCAAGTGACCGTCGTCCACCACGTGACTGTCGTCCACCACGTGACTGTCGTCCACCACGTGACTGTCGTCCACCACGTGACTGTCGTCCACCACGTGACTGTCGTCCACCACGTGACTGTCGTCCACCAAGTGACTGTCGTCCACCAAGTGACTGTCGTCCACCAAGTGACTGTCGTCCACCAAGTGACTGTCGTCCACCAAGTGACTGTCGTGCACCAAGTGGCTGCGCGAAGTCCTTCGCTGGTGTCATCAGACCTCAGCGCTCGAGGAGAACTCGCGTTTTAAGTCTTCCGCAAGCAATGTTCGCGTTTTTGTCTACGTTTCTACCTAAGCCATGTCCTTGGCTGAAATTTGATAGTCATTTCGGAAGCTCGCGGAAGGCAAAATGCCTCTTAGGAAATTCAAGGAATTTTGCCCTAAGGAAGGTATCAAAAGTAGGATGAAAACGTCGACAAACAAGGTCGCATCGTCTGACAAACAGGGTACACAAAAACATAGTTTTGAATATTAATGAGATTTCGTGGCATAAAATAGCAAGATTGCACGAAATTTGGAAATGAGAATGGCTTAGAGCCCGAATGGCCCATCATTTTAGACATTAAAAAAAAACAACGTATAACTTTACATTTATTAAAATAATTTATTTGAAAATTGAGTAAGTAACCTTGAAATTGTACAATACGACCAAGAACTTGACTTTCGACCCACAAAGTCATCGCTGGTTCGATGACACGCCAATGCGCTCCCTTCATCAAATTAGAGCAGCGTAACCTTCAGTCTGCACTACTGAGCACTGATAATTTTTCATGACAAAGGCTTTTCAAAATAGTTGTGATACACACTGCCAAAGCAAATATGTTTTCTGTAGTACGTTTGAAACATAAAAAACAGTTCCTATCTCGTGCACGGATGTAACACTCTCTTCCATTGTATCAGTAAAAAAGTCATACAACTGCACAAATGTATTGCATGATAAAATTACCGAAAAATCTCATTTGAACTTGACAGTGACCGAAATGTAAACGCAGCTCTCCACGGGTCGAGTCCATGTCTTCTTGACTGTCCGGGTGACGCCGCGTCGTTGGTTGAGCTGGCCTCCCAGCCAACGACGCTGCATCACCCGGACAGCTAAGAAGAATTGGCAATGACTATACAGCATGTTCATACGAACTAATCATTCTTTAAACATTTTCTTCATTTGAGATGCACGTATCAGTTGATTTTCACGTTTCAAATAATCTTTTAACCTTGTACTTAAACACTGAAATTAAAACACAGATAGAGCCAATACCCTAATTAAAATCTGGAATAAATGTTAAAAATATACTCACAACAATTTTATCTCGCTCAGCAAGAAACTATTTTCTGCTGTGAATATTTTTCTCAATATGATATTTTTCAGAATTAATGAATTTTTGTGGAGCCATTGCATCGCAGACTTTGCGGCACATTTAGACTTGATGATGACAAAGTCGAATATAAATTACAAATGCTAATCTGAAGAGTAATCGTTCATCTTTCATATTGTCCTTTTTCATATTACCCTCTAATTTAAATATTAATTTGCATACAATGTAAACTCTGCACACTGCAAAATACCCATATTCCTTTTTATTTTATCTTACATATGGTGGAGAAATATTACAACTGTATTATGTATGAAGCGAGAAACAATATCAGCAATCCAAAGCTATAAACATCTTCTAGTGTTAAATAACATTTATCTTGCTTGGCGATTTGATCCTCGAAGTGGGCCTGCGAACACAAGTGAGAGCATGGCAAACGCGCAAGTGCACAGCGGACGCCCAGGGCTGAATACGAGGACTGACGTGTGCGCTCGACACAACTGTGCCAATGTGTGCAACGAACTCATTTGAGTAGGAGTAACAACGTTTCTTTCGCAAGACAGTTTGCAGATATTTTGTAAAAGAAACGGGCAAGAAATGTTTTTGGTATTTAGTTTATATTAGAAGGACTAAAGAATAAAATTTGGAACGTAGTGGCAAACTAGTTTTGTAATGTTCATTAATATTATTGAAATGGAATTTTGATGGATAAGAGACTTCACTTGGTACTTAGTCTGAATATGTCTGTGTGAGTGAAGTCAGGTTAAACGAATTGCACGCATCAACTACAAACCCGCGTGAGTCATGCTTCTAAGAAGTTGCACAAGAGAAGTGAGAGCAAACTTGTACACGAAGTAATCGTACTGGCCGCAATTTCACTACTAGAGCGAATCATTTTTTTCTGCAGTTAAATTCATTGAACGAAGGTTATTAATAATCCTCCATGTAAATGTCACAAATAAACTCTAATTGTCATTTTGTTATCAAAACTGTATCGCATATGTCAAACCGAAATACTTCTATATTTCAAGCACATGCCTAAGGCAAACTGCGCTCTCCTTCTCTTCTGTAACGGTTCCCTTTTCTTATTCTGTACGTTGATTATCTGAACACGAAGTTAAAATTATTGGCAACATTAATTTTATACACATCTGTTATTGACAACAATAATAAATGTACCAGTGAAGAAGAAAATGAAATAAACCCTATTTTATATGTAATGTATTGTTCTTGGATTGCTGGCGCGCTCTGATACGAATATTGAAAATGAGCCTTCCACTTCTGAATTTTATCACTGTTTTAGTATGTGGCAGTGTCTTAATCTCCACTCCAATGTACCGTATGAAAATTCCAATAAAGAGGATCCAGCAGAGATATTCAGCGGTAAAATCGTTTCCCCCACAGCACCCTTGACCAGGAGGTTCCAGGGAACCGACGGAGAGGTATTTTCGACAGTAGCAACATAGCTCGGCAGAATTCAGTCGCAGTCTGGTTGAGAAATCTAGTGCCCGGCTTCTCTACTCCCCGGGGTTTTCTGTGGGTTGACCGATTTATACCAGACGACTACTCGAACAGAACCTTTGTAAACGGGCCATGGAGTGCACACAATCTCTCCTTCATCTTCGTCCCTCTTCTCCCCTTACAAACACACATTTACACACACACACACATGCACACACTTCAAGCTCTACTATACCACATATGAAGGGAGACCAGTTGGGAGCTTAGAGCTTGTCCCGGCCGGGACGGTGCTCAGCTGGTGGGAGATACTTGGTCGGGGAAAACCTCGCTAGCCGATAGGTAGGTCGGCGCCGGATCTCGTCATTCAGCGAGGTAAGACCACCAACGACTGAATAAATCATGCACTACACTTACGGGAATAATTACTATCGGTTGCTATGTCAGTAATCACCTCGGTCTCCCGAGTAGTGCGTGTAAGAGTGAGGATAGAAGAAGGAAAAGGAAGGAAAGAACGCGCGTGGTCCGTGGCCCGTTTTTTAAGGATACTTCTCCGTCATTTTCCAGGTGTTGATCGGAGAAAACACGGAAAACTCCCGATCAGGGCAGCCGGCCGCTAGAATTCCCGAGACAGCGGCTGAATCGGACCTAGTTATCTAGCTAGGGTCGATAATCCTCCCACCGTCGAGACACGAAACCTGCCAGTCCGAGCAGGCAACTGCAGTGCCATCAGTTGATGCCCTGAGCCACCTCTACCGGTATCAATTCCATAGTACACCACATGACAAACCCATTGTCCGTCCGTCCGTGTGTGAACGCACCTGTAGCGACAGCTTGCCGCGGGCAGCCCAGATCCTTCACGCCGGCCAGGCAGGGGATGTGCGCGCGGCCGCGGCGCCGCCCGGACACCTCAAGCGCGCCGCGCCGCGCCGCGCTGCGCTGCGGATGACCTTCCCCGGGGCCGCGGCGGCGCCGGCGAGACCTGCAACGCATCGGAAATGCTCTTCGCAGCTGCTGCCAACCCACGCGCCTCGCCTCTGCACTTACCTGCGCGACCTTCCCAGAAGGAGACGGACCCCACGGCTACGTTCACTTAAAAATAAAATGGCGAGAGTCGGGAAGATGATGTGGATTTCTCGAAAGTCATGCTATAAATTTGATTTTATTGTAAATTATGATGCAATAAGAAGCCGTGGCGAATGGTCGAGTTGGCAAGCGCAGATGCAGACTCAGGGTTTGAAGGGGTCATGTGTTCCGATACCGTCCCAGCATGGATGTTGGCTTTCGTGTGTGTTGTGTTGAGGAGAGTTTCGCGTGCTGCGGCTTCTTCACTTGAGGAATGCAATTGAAGTGCGTAGTGAACGGTCTATGGAACACCCCTTTTAGAAAGAAGAGGGTAACCGACTTCGGTGGGAATAATCTCTAACAAGAAACGATATAATCATAAATGAAATCTATTCATATATCACATTTTCATTTCGTCTTAAAATATATAATCTGTTCACGCAATATGAGAGAGAACCATGACAGTATACCATACAGTACAGAACCATACAGTATAAAACATTCTAATAATTTTAATATTACTATTATGATGAATATTGATCAAACTCGTGTTTTTATGGAAAGGGAAATGCAAGTTTGAAGAATGAGAGACGTAGATAATATTGTTAGGAATAATATTCACGAGAATAAAACGTTTCATCACCATGAGAGAAATTTGAAACGTGCTCACACATGTGTAATCACACAAGCTCCGTAAAGGGCATAAATTAAGTATATATTACACACAAACAATGCTCGAAGGCAACACACCGTTCGTACACGCAAAAAAGTGTAACTGTACGAGGGTTTACTGAGAAGGATAAGGCGGAAACATCCTGCAGCTAACAGTGCGTAGAGGCACAGGCGCGGACCGTGGGAACGGCAGGAGGCTCATTTCGAATTACTATCTCTTTCTCTCTCACTCTCACTCTCTCTTTCTCTCTCTCTCACCTTCGCTCCTCGCTCTCACTCCTTTGGTTATAATATTTTAATCGTCTCAGAAATTTCCGCGGTTTTTCCTCCGGCCCACACCTGGCACCGAACTGGTTTTTGACGAGGGCCGAGGTGATCTTCATCGCGTGCCTTACGTATGCCGTCTAAGAACGAGCTCGAATGTTTCTTCCTCGAGACTGCCGATTTTTTTAATGCTTGTGAATTGCGGGAACCGTTGCGAGTTGTAGACACTACACTCAATTGAAATTAAAAGAGCGAAAAAAAAATGGTTTACGGAAATAATTTTGGAAATTTAAAAGAAAGATCAAAGAATTTAATATAGGTTTATATTGGGGCTTTGAATTTAAGTTACTCTTCATTTTTTTGCAATTACTCACATGCACAAAGTTAACATTAAAGAGCAAAAAACTGTACTCCATCAATTACATTGAGATTCTTTCCGAACCTGTACTAATGTTTATATAAAACTAACAAAAAAGGTTTTATGTTACATAAATACTAGCATAAAACAATACTAATAAATATATACTAATAAATGCTGCTTCCCAGTCATGGAAAATAAGTTACATTGTCCAAATCTAGGAACTCTCGTAATGTATCGTTGTTTAGGGTAGTACTGTCAACTTGAAGGAATGACCAATAGTATACTACTACTCCTAATAGAAATGTATGTGATCAATAAACGAGACACAGAAAACGGAAGCATTAAAAACACTCACACTTTCCCAACACATTTTAAGAAAAAAAATGATGACAGCTTCATTTTCTAAGGAAGATGAAAACTAGAAAAAGATGGAATAATAAGAAAAAATATAGTTAATCAGAAATAAATGTACAGCGGAACTTCAATATTTCGCACGTGACGAAGAAACGAAATCAATTTATTTCGACTCTGAGCAGGTGAAGGCGAATGAATAAAATTCTTTATCCCAGTTGCAAGTATCAAAGTTCCACTGAAGAGATAAAAACGGAGTCGCGTGAAAATGAAAAATGTCGTGGCAAACAAGGAAGATATTTCCAAGTGAGGCAGAACCGCAGCGAGAGCGAAGCCAACCTGCGAACCGGAGCGATGTTCGACCAGCCGAAGCATCCGCCACCGCTCCCGAACTAGCAGCTTTAGCGCGCCACCGCCGCCCTGCCAACTATACGCCACGCAGTGAATAAATAAAAATCGCCATTGCCCGGCGGCGAGGAGGGGCGAGGACGCGGAGAGAGGCGGGGCGGAGGGGAGCGGGGCGGGGCGGCTTGGGTCATGGGGGTCGGGACGATGTGGGACTGGACTAGGCGGGACGAGGTGAGACGAGACAAGGTGGGATGGGACGAGGCGGGACGGGAAGAAGTGAGACGGGACGAGGAGGAACGGGACGAGGTTGATGGCGAGTTGGGAAGAGGGGCCTGGAAAGGCCCGGACGGAGCGGGGCCGGGCGAAGCCAAGCTGAGCGGGGCGGGCTTGGCGGGGCGGGGCGAGGCGGGGCTTGGCGGGGCGGGCCGGAACGGTGTGGAGCGGGGAGAGTAGGGCGGCAGCAGCGCCGCAGGGAGCGGAGGCAGCGCTGTGGGCGGCGCGAAGGCCGCGGAATGCAGCCGGGCGGGCGGGAGGCGGCGGCGGCGGCGGCGGCGGCGGCGAACCGGCCCGGGTTCAAGTCCGCGCGCACACCCACCCCTCTCCCCTCTCCCCCCGCCTCGCCACGCCACCCGACCTGGCCACGCCACCGCCGCCGCCGCCGCGCTTTCGCCGTCTTGCCGACCTGCGGGTGCAGCTGCTGCCGCCGCAGGCGCCTTCCCGTCCACCGCTATTGTCGCCGAACACGCACCGCGTTTCCGCTTTCACGTTGGAGCTGTATGAGATTTAGTTGTCGCGAAATGTTTTTGCAATATCCGAAACTGCAGCTCACTCTAACGCGAATTTTATATATTTAAGACGAGTCATCCAGGATGTAATGGTTATTCGTAAAAAATGGCAAAATAAGGCGGAACCTCAATCTCTCGAATTTGAAAGAGAAAACGTGTAGAAGAACATTTCGACATATCTACGTTCGAGTTGCCAAATACCAAAAATACAAAAAGGAGCGCGAAAAAATTAGAGAAATCAAAGTCCAGCTTCATTACGAATAAAATGATATTCCGCTCAAACCAAAAAGGCATCAGAAAGCCACGATACGTCGCATCGTGTATTCAGCAGTAACAATCTCCTGGCCTGACAGTGCTGCTAGGAAGGAGCACCGTCGATTTTCATCCTTCACTGCAACCTCTCGCTGTGCACCGCCTCCTCGTCACGTCCCGTCCCCTGCAGGCAGTGGCATCCATTCTGTCCTAACGCGCCGGGTGCTTTCGCAACCTGCGCCGCCGTTGCGAGCGCCCGCGCTTGCGCCTTCGCCCTCGCCTTCGCTGCCGCCGCCGCCGCCGGTTCTTCACCTCCTCTGCCCGCCCGCCCGCCCGACGGCTGGCTGCCTGCGCGCGGGCGATCGCTCGCCCAGGCCGCCGCCGCCGCCGCCCGCTCGGCCGAGGAGCAATGAGGCGTGGCGGGCGCTGCGGAGGCTGCAGAGGCAGAGGCGGCGGCCGCCGCGCCGACGGCCGACGGCCGGCGACCCGCGCCCAGCCCCGCAGCGCAGCGCACGCTGCCCGCGAAAGCCGTTCTGCGCGGCCACACGCTCCCCATCCTCCATCCTCCAGCCTTCCCACTCCCAATGCTCCACTGATTGGTTTCCGGGCACGTCGACTGCTATGGTTATTAGTCCCGTTGGTATAGTAAATGTTGAATCGCGCGGGCTTCCTCCATCCGAACTGGATGGTGAGAACCGGCGCCGACGTGTTGCGGATGATTTTTCGCCTCCAGGTATCTCCCTTGGGCGGAGCACTGGCCTTGCCGGGACAAGCACTAAGGTCCTGACTGGGGTAGTGCAGGGCATGTATGTGTAAGAGTGTGGGTAGGGAGAATCAATGGACAATGACGAGGGAGGAAAGATCGGGTGCGGTTCGTGTCTCGATTGTTAGCGTGTATACTGTACCCAACTCCGGCATTCGTTTGGAATTGAATATGGAAAAAAACTCGGAAAACTACCGATTAGAACAGCCTTGTGCTGCAATTCCCCTCCAGACCATGCTTGAATTCGATCCAGTCATTTAGCAGAGACTAAAATTCGCTATCGTCAGGACTCGAATACGACGATTGCGCGGGTCTTCACAACACTGGAAGCAACGGTGTTGCAGCCAGTACAATGCACGAATACTCTTCATATGACGCAGTTCCCAATTCTAATCTTGGCCTGATATCCATAGAGTTTGCGGAATCTTCCAAGATCACGGAGGATGGATAATGGGGAGGTTATCGATCAGTCCGTCGCCTTGAACATGAATGAGGAAAAGGGTAGGAGAGGAACAGTCGCGTGCGGAGTGCGGTAGGGATGCCACATTGATGTCGATGTTTTCAAAACATCAATGTTTCTGTAGAAACATCGATGTTTTAAACATAGATGTATTATCACCGATGTTTTTTTAACATTATGTTTCGCGATCGATGTTTTTTTCTTTTCCAATGTTTTGTTTCTGAATAAAAAACTCCCAAGATCACATTACTGTAAACGTTAAAATATCAAATAATAACTGATAGTAACACTGTTGTTATTCATGTATTGGAACTAAAAGAATCGCTATCTCTCTCGCCCGAAATGACCTCCATGTTCTTGTATTTCCTCTCTCTTCATGTTCATTTCACACATTGAGATATGCTCAACAAATACGCTGTGAACGTAGTGTCGTCCACTTCTTTTCGGACTCTCGGCAAATTGATAAACACGGAAAATGTCAAATTCATCAAGATCGTCAATTGATTACATCTCATAAGCGCATTTAATTGACAATGTTTCTGAGATACTTTGGGCAAAGAAAGAATTGTGAATTAGTATAAAATTACTTCTTAAAATCTCTATTCAAAGTCACTTCATGTTCGTTGATCGTTGATAGATGAAGAATTAAGGGGCATCCTGAACGGGAAAAACGAAGGATAAAATTCCATTCCCATTTCAACTGCATTTATGTTAAAACTTAATGAATATAACGTTATACCTAATAAAAGTATGGAGACGGAGGTCTTGTTGACTTGAAGTTCATATATTAGAATTGTCTTAATTGAATTTTTTTGAAAACTATAATGCAAGTTATCTAAAGTATAAAATTAGTCATGATGTTTGAAAAATCAACTGAAGCAATAAAATAGATACATTAATTTCATAACAACTCCCACAGAAATACGCGATGTGTGTCCAGCCTTGCCGATTTACGTTCATTCACATTCCCCACCCCGTACAAAAAATCTGTAATTGTTAATTCTAGATATTCTTTCATCGTTGTTCTTTCGTGTCATATTAATCCTATCAGAACAAAGGGGGTTACTAAAACTCCCCACACATTGACAGTTGATATTATGTGGTATTAGGAATGTTACATGAGAAGAGGGGAAAAGAGTCCTATTTTCCGCAATCGCACTAGAAAATATTCAGGATTCATGAGCAATGCGCATCCTCAAAACTTTGATACTTGCATCCCCGTTTCTGACTTGTGTTACCTCTTAGGGTTTGCAACCATTATTTATGTACAGCGCATAGACTTACAACATTGATTTACAAAAGTCAATAGTGTTATTGAATATGTGTTCTGATACACGTCTATTTGAATATTGATTTCTTCATTCATGATTAGCGTGCACTACAACGGCGCATCTTTGATAAAGAATACACTACCACATCGATCCTTTCCATGCATATATATCACCTGCTTTGAGTACTTTCATTCTTCTAAATCTTATACTGTCGATCCGGATAGCCGAGATCGCTAAGGCAGTAGAGTCGTAGCAATCTCTGATCGACGGATCGCGGTTTCAAATCCCGCCTCGGACATGGATGCATTTGTGATAGTACCCCCACCCTTCATCACCATCGTATCACTTCATAAAATAAGGATTAATAATTCCCCGCGGCCCTTCCCTCAATGGGATGTGCAATTGGCTAAAAAATCTTATACTTGTGAAAACGGATTTTGGGGTCGATAGTACGACTTTGCAGGCCAGCTAACGGTGTTCCCTATGCCTGTGCTTTAGTTTGTCCCACGCCTGAGGGGCAAGAGCAACAAGTGGCGAACATGACATATGCCTTTCACCGTAAATTGCAAACTCCGCCTGCCTAACCTTTTCATCGTCACACAGCTACAGAAACAGACGATTTTAAAGGAAAGCAGCAACTATTTTTGCCTCGACCGGGAATCAAAATCGGGACCACACCACGGGCTAGTCCGCTAGGTAGTTCGAATGACACCGCCCCTGAACCATCCAAGAGACTTATCTCATTATTTCATTATCGTAAAAAAATATACGCTGTAGTCATGGATAGCTAGCTGCATGCAAAATCACAAATTTCATTTTAAATCAATTTACAACAAGATAAAGAAACTACTTTTCTTAGTAGAGTATTAACATTGATTTAAAATCACCCTCTTGTCAGCACTTACAAACATATTTTAAGGACTATACTACCTGGAACCGAATAATAAATTTATCGATTTATCGCAGCAATGGTGGTGCGTACATCGGAAAGAAAATACAAATATCCTCAATAGAAATACGACGCGAGTGTATCATTTAGTTAACAGAATATTCTCTTCCCTGTTCCTGCCATATCGTTTATTGAATTATCCAGGGTTCTCTTTCTGGAACACACTTTAAGATTTCAGCCCGCGATAAATAAATTTGAATAAAATGAATAACGAATCTGATTATTTCATTGTGCTATCTGAATTGTTTCCTTCCTCTCTTTCTTCTTCCATCTTCCATTCCAAGCATTAGCTCATTTTTTTTTGATACCGATCACCTCATGATGTGCCAGAAATATTTGACTCATTCTAACTGCTTTTAGCTTTTACAGAATTCTGCATTTATTTTCTTTTGCGTATTTGGAACTATTTCTACAATTCCATTTCATGTTAATTACTTCCCTTTACCTCACACTTTAAAAGAGTCTAATTTTCTCTTTTCTGTCATTATTAATGTACACTTCTCGTATCCATTTCGAACTTAAAGTATCAGTTTCTGAGCAGTTAGATTTTGATATTTAACGACGTGTCTGCATATTTGCTGAATTCATTCAATTTTCTTCCAGTTATTTCCCCTGTGACAATTTACCATTTTAATTCCTCTCTAAATATCTCTTTTTTGTGATTCCTATAAAGAGTTATGGACAAATTATTGCAACTCCTATAACAAAATCCACTTTCCTATCTTTTAAATTTTTCTGAAAGGTCTGATTTAATTTGCTGTGGCAGAATGGAAGGTCGAATCGACCACTTCAGTAAGTGCACCTAGCTGTATAATAGTAATTTACCAAAAAAGTATTGAATGGCCTCTTTTTACAATATGACACTGGAGAATTATCAACCGAGGTCGTTAGGTGGAGTTTGGTAACCAATCGAGCGCACCTCAATACAACGCATACAATACAATACAATGTTATCTGCTTTTAAAAAATCCAGTGCGATTACGGTAGAACCTCGCTAATTAGAACCCCGCAAAACCGAAATTTTGGATAAGCCGAAAAAATTCCGCATGGAGGAAAAATTAAACAATAATTAAATAACAAAATAAATAAAATGCTTGTGTGTAGAGTGAAAAGAACATTTTATAATTACTGCAGAATTGAACAAATAATTATTGAAACACAAGTTATTCAAATGAAACGTTTATTGCACTGGTACATTGTTGTTCATCACATGTTTACGTAGCCGTAGTTTCCACTTAGAGGAACTTGCAAAATCGGTAATCGACTTTGGCCGTAAGGAACTTTTTTTAAAATGTATTCTTCAATCAGATCAGCTTGCTGCTTTATATTATTTTGTTGACATATTTCCTCATACACAGTCTTTTAAGAGGAACGTAGCAAATTAAATAACAAAGGAAACAATCTGCTTGGTGATGCGATGTGATGATGTGGCCACTACGCTATGTTGCAATTTTCTCACATTACACGCTACGTTTTAGTCTCTAGTAATCCTATAGGTGTATTTGTATGTGTACCGAATTATTTCGGATTACCGGGGTTTTACTGTACTATATTTTCATTTGAATTTGACTATTTATTCTACAATAGATGGCGGACTAATATTGATAGTAGTTAATAGGAAGTCTCGAATTATTGCGTTAAATGTTAAAATATTAAAACTCAGGGGTTTCGCTTACAAAGTTGTTTGAGCTTTCCATTCAATCAAATTTTGTTTTTTTAGTTAAATAAAAGATAGTGAGCCCTAAATCTGCTCATAAATAGTGTTTATGGCATTAATACTACATAATAATAATATATTAAATTTAACAGTGTACGCTTACATTCCGCTTTTAGCTTATTGCTTCATTTCGTTCAGGAATTTGCAATCAATCTATCGAAAATAGACATCGTTTTGTCCTGTGCCGCAAGCAAGAGTGGAGCGTGAGGTTATAGGGAAGAGAAATTAGCAAGTTATTTTAAGTATGAAGATCACAAGCTGTACATAAACAGAAAATTGTGACGGGGTTCCGCTAGTATTACTTCTAAAGCAACTGAATAGTTGGGAATATTGGTAAATGGATCATTGGAGCATTTCGTGTCGTATTTGTTTAACTAATAACTTGTAAAGATTATTAGAAGATTGCGCATTGTGAACGGAACAAAGCAAAACGTTGCAGATGGTAGCATTTCTGTGCGGAACCGAAATGAAACGGTGGGGAATTCCAGGTTCAGAGACTTCTTTCCGGACCGAAACTCTTTCGAATAAATCAGTTTGAGGTAGCGGCCTGGACCATTTTTTACGTTGGAGTTACGTTCCGAGAACGGGCGCCATAACTCACTAATGTGAAAATCAGTTCACATCACTGGTATTTAATGTTTCCGGACGTGTCAACTACTTTAGTCATTAGCCCTATGAATGAATTGAATTGATGCCTTATTTTACGTGGCGAGACTCCGGCTCTAAAGCTGCAAATTTCGCTACGCTCTTTTCACCAACTAGCGGAGAAAGGAGGTATTTCTTGGGGGACGAGACAGGCGATTTGAATTTAGCTCAGAGGCGTCATTTGGGCATGAGAATCTTGTACATGCAGTAAATCCACTAACTTGGGGCAGCCGGCTTTACTCCCCTCCGAAGGAAGACCTATGAACATTTTATCGCTCTTAAGAAAATCTACGGCTTCGATCGTATTTGAACCTGTGAATTTGCGTATAACAGTCCGTTACACTAACCGTGATACCACGAAAGCCCTCTGCCCTGTGAACTCAACATTACCCTCTGAAACGTGCAGGAAACTGCGGACGTGAACCAAAGTTCGGAGAGACGTAACACTGTGTTGTAGCTGCTGCTGCTGCTTCTGCTGCAGCGGTGGCGGCGGCGGCGGCGGCCGGTCGAGTGCCCGGCGGCCCTGGTGCAACAGCACCCCAGCGGAGGTCCTCGACCTTCCCGGCGCTGGAACTCCCCCGCGCCACCTCCTCCGCCGCTGCCGTTCGGCAGGCCATTTTTCCCGATTCGTCCGTCAACCCGGTTTAATTACAATAGTGGACCGGTGCCCACAACGTATCTCCTTAATCAATACTCGCTCCAGTCGCATTATTTTTCGTAAAAAAATGTCCAAATGTTATTGTTTTCAGAAAAAAACTGACGTTAATACGTCGCCAAGAAACTTTTTGGATACCAATACCTTGTCGTATTAAAGCTACGACGGCAAGTATGATAATGCAGTTGTATCGGTGGGAGTAAATACGATACTTTGCGGTTGCCACGCCGATAAAACATTTTTATTTGGTTTAACATCCCATCAAGGTGAATATACTCCATTCACGTACCCTTGACTTCCGCAAATTCAAGGACCTCGTTACGGCGTCGAGACTATGACTCAAAAGTCTCCTACATACTTGTCGCTCCCGTTTCCAGTTACGTAAGATTAATTCAAATATAAACTTATCTCAGAGATAGAGAAAATTACCAGATTTTATTTATAAAACATGAATTCACATGAGTTTTCTGTTAGCTAGAGCTCAAAGTGTTTGACCAAAGAGAGCAAAGTCTTTCAACGCGATAGTAGTTACAAGGATCGGGTCTTTATTTGTGAGATCAGTGACCAGTAAAAAGGCTAAGAATTACTCCAACAATTCAATACGTGAAATAAAAATTCAAAATAATAAAATTCTTACGGCTTATTTTGATAAAATGCGACAATATTGTATACGCGGCATGTGGCAAATCATTAAATCAACTTATTTGAACAATTCCCTCACGATTCGCATCAATTTTATCGCGATTTACCGTGTAAGTTGTCCTTTTTCATTATTATATTAACAAGACATATTTCGAATCACATACATGGGATAAAAAAATATTTTTGGGTAATAGGTCTCAAGAATATTCGTTTTGATTATAAACTCTAGCAGGTGCGTGAACTTTTTAAGGAAGAGTGTCCTCAAATATTTCAGACGAATACGAATGCACGATTTAATTAATATTTTCTGTAACTAGTAGCAATATGTAGATTTATTAAATGCAAAAGAATGAAATAAAAATTATGCAAATACATAATTTTAGAAAAGGGGGATATGGTTTTTAAATAAAGTAGAAAAAATATTTAAAGAAAAATAAATATTGCAGAAATGTACTTAAATCATATTCTGAAACTTGAAACGCATTTATAAAGACTTTATAGTTAATAAATGTTTAGTTTCGACTTTAAATTAAAAAATATCAATGATCGTCAAAATTACATAAGTTAAATTAATTTAATGTAATATTCAAGAAAAACAAGACCTCAAATTAAATTTTCAGTTTTATAAACATCTATGCAAATTGGTGAATGAGGGTAATGAGGGAAATGAGGTTCAGAAAGTTCGTGAAGGAAGATCTACTTTTTTACCTACATAGAACTCGTTACTTAAAAGAAACTATATTTAAAATGAACAAATCAAGGAATTTTGGCAAAGGGCAGGAAAAGACCCAATCAACTATTAACTGATTCGTTCACATTTTGAAATAATAGTTTAGATTTTCCAATTCTGACTTCGATCGCGGTAGATACTTGTCTGAATATTTCCCTATTCGAAACTTTTATTAATGAATAAAACGTTATTGAGGTGAGACAAATTATATCCAGTTACCTTGCAGTAATATGACTGCAATAAATAACCTTCAAACAGAATTAAGAATGATGATCAAGAAGCTGAGAAAAAGTTAAGAACAAGATGATTTATTGTACGAAGTTTGAATAAGTGATGTAACAATGGATAATCAGCAATTCATACGTCTGAAAGCAAACGAATGGGTCGCTACCAAGTTTCGTTTTCGTGACGTTAATTTATTTATTCGCGTACGAGCACATATGTATGTGTGTGCGCGCGCGTGTGTATGTATGAGAATATTTTAGTATGAATGAACTCCAAGTAGGTGTGTACGTGAGAGTCAGCTTAAATGTGTATGCACAACCATTTCTTCGACAGTGTTGTGAATAAGCAGTTTCATCATATCGTCGCAAGGTATTTTTCTTATCATTTCTAAATCTGCCTTCCTTCTTCCTGTTTCCAACATTTCCTTGTTTCTCGGAGTCTCTAGATAATTAATTCCCATGATTTTGTCTGTGCTGTGTCTGAATTCTCAGCTGAGATTCTAATCCTTTCTGTTCACGATGTTCATTATATTTTTCATGTTCCTTGTTACTCTGGCACGTGTCATTCAACACGAATATTATATAAAATGTAGCTAAACGTTGCCGAAGCTAAGGCAGGCTAAACGAAGCCGAAGCTAAGGCAGTAGTGCCGGAGTGGTTTCGGACCAGAAGATCGCGGGTTCGAGTCCCGCCTCGGGCATGGATGTATTTGTGTATGTCTGTATGTGTTGTCCTTTCACCCCCATTATCATCGTATCATCATTTCATCTTCCATACCCCCAGGGCTAACAACCGTGGGGGATAAAAATCGGATCCAGCTAAAATGTTGGTCCCCCCAAAAAGTTGTTGCAAGCACCTGCCACCGCGATAATAAATAAAAAACTGAGCCACGGTAAATGCAGGATGCTTGCATGCATGGTCCTAGTCGGCCGATTAACGAAAAAAAATAATAATAATGTCTAATAAGCCAGTCAAGATGGCAGAAATCGTTAGGGCAGTAGGGCCGTAGTGGTCTGGGACTAGACAATTGCGGGTTCGAGTTCCGCCTCGGGCATGGGTGTATTTGTGTATGTCTATATGTGTGTGCCGTCCTTTCATCCCTCACTATCATCATCAACATCAACATCATCATCATCATCGAATCGTCTATACCCCCAGGGCTAACAACCTTGGAGGATAAAATTTGCGATTCAGCTAAAATGCTGATACCCCCCTCCCATATAATGGTACTTGCACATGCTGAAGCAGGATGTACGCGCGGTTCAAGTTGCGCGAAAAAAGTCTTATAACATTCATGATAAAACACTAATAATGAAAAAACAAAGTTTTCGTGATAATTTCCAGAATCCCTGTTTCCTTTAATTTCCTTTTCACTAACATTTTCATAACAATAATAGTAACTTTTCTCATCCACCTACCGACATACTAGTTACCTTCCGTGTTGTGAGTTGAGCTTTAATCGATTGGTGCAACTGGGAACGTGACATTCCTCGAAATTGCGAATTCATACCCTTCAGGAACGCCTTGGAAAGAACTGTCAATTAGTACCGGTTGCTTACAAAAGAATCAGCGTAGTAGCGCAAATCCGTCACGACATTTGACACGCCAACCGAAATCATTACCTCAAATACACCTTCCAATACTACATACTGGGCGCTCGAGGAATTGTGAGTGTATCTTTACGTTTCTGTTCAAATGTTTTTTGCACCTCTCTCAACAAAAAGACTTGAATTTCCGAAGTGTACAGGTCAACGATACACCTGCAATAGATGAAAGAATGAAGCAACTCTTGCAAGGCCTTATTGAGGAAGGGGGGAAAATGAAACTCTAAGCACGTATCGATGGCGGGCTGCGGGCGGCAACGGTGTCCTTTCGAGGAGGGACTTTTCGGTCGAGGGCCTTGGTTGGCGAAGCAGGTCGGGGCGTGAGGCCGCGTCGCTCAGGCGGCGAAACGTCTTCCCTGTCCCCTTTAACGTTATTGAAGGGGACAGGGAAGATGAAACAAAGGGCAGTGGATGGCCACAAGGTGAAAGTAGAAAAGAAGAATGGGCAGAGGGTCGAGAACCAGAAGAGAGAGAAGGAAAGATGGACATAGAGAAGAGGGAGTAGAAGGGAGGAAGTGAGAAGAAGAGAGGAAAGGATGGCGAAAGAGATGAGGAACTGTTTGCCGAGGGAATCAAGGATAAAAAATGTGAATCAGAATAAAAATAGGAATGAAAATGTATTAAGAGAAAATCTATGAAGAAGTAGAAAACGAACTGTCTTTTTCTACAAAGTCTAATCTTAAATCCAAGAAAAAAACATTCAATCCGTAAATATCACGAAAATGAATCTATACGAAGTAAAACTACATAATACAATAATACAGAAATCGAATTAGATAAAAATAAATGCCGATCGACTTTGCAAAACCAGTACGAGCAATAAGGGGGGTGGGGGTGAAGAGAGAGGAAGAAAAGAAAATCAAGGAATTTGAGGTAACCTTCGTAAACGATTAAACAAAGTGACGGTAAAGTGAGAGAGAGAGAAGAGTGAGCGAGTGTATTTTTTGATTTAGGGCGCGCTAAAATCTTTCATTAGTCCCGTGTGTTAAATGCAGGGAGGTGGCGATGTCCTTCCCCCGCTGCAATCCCGTGACGTCCTATGCGCCGGCCTGCGAAGTCTTCTCCCTCCAGAACTCCAAGCGGGGAACCAGCCCAGCCGGGGCACGCACTTCTCTCCTAGCTTGAATCCCGACATGCGTGGTAATGAACTACATGTAAGTGTGTATGTAACGGAAGAGGGTGGGACGATGAGGAGGAGGCAGGCCGATTGTTAGAGTATTGCACGGGGATTCGCTTGGCACTGGAGTCACAGAGGAAAATGACCCAGCAGTGCAGCCAGCCACAAGAATTCTCCTCGAGACAGTAGCTGAATTCGACTCAGCTACGTAGGTAGTGTCGAAAATCCGGCGCCCTAGGGACTCGAACCCCCAGAACCTCCCGTTCAACGACACTGCAGACATAACAATATCGTAACTGAAAGACAACTGGGAGCGAAATGCAACGAGAAGAAGAGTGGATGCGCGTGAGGAAGAAAGAAGATTGATGGACTGATTGATTAGTCAACTATTATTGGAGCGTCAAGTGCTAAGGTCATTATTCCAGTCAGTATAGTGCATGTTCCCCCTCGAAAGGCAACGGTCATTTTCTCCTGCTGATCTGCTCTCCTCCTGATGAGATCCGACGCCGACCTATTTCGCATTCCGCTCGCACAGATTGGATAGACCATGGAAAACTACCGATCAGAGCAGCCGGTCGCTAGAATTCTCCTTCACATGGCGACTGAATTTGACATAGCTATCTATCTAGTGTCGAAAATCGTGCCACCGTCGGACCTCGAACCCTAGGATATCTCGGTCAGAGGGACTGCAGCGGTATCAGTTGATGCCCTGAGTCACCTCTCCCGGTGGAGAAAGAAGAGCTGAGAAGATCGGTGTGGGGCGGGCCAGTGATTCTGCAGAGAAGCTACTTTATTGCAACTGAATGACAACAGGGAGAGGAAGAACGTCAACGAGGAGCAGCGTGTATGAGCGTGCAGGCAGGAGGAGGGGCTGAGAAGACGGGTGTGGGGCGGGAACGTGTAACACCGCAGCCCACCTCAGCGGGCGGAGGGGGTGGGGCGGGGCCGGGCGGCGCAGGCGCCGCGCTGAGTCACCGCGCGTGGAGCGTCGCCGCGTGCGAGGCGCGTGTCGGCACGCGTGCGCGAGCGCGTGGCGCGCGGCGAGGCAGGCGCCGTTGCTGCCGCCTTTGCGGCGCACCCCGGCCGGGGACGCAAGCATCGATGGTTCTAAACATCGATGTTCAAAATTAAATCATCGGTGTAAATTAAACGCCTTAAAACCATAGATTTTTCAACATCCATGGTTTTTAAAAATTGCAATAATAATCAAGATTCACGCGGGCGGCGTAGGGGGAAGATTTAATTCAGAGTCACAGTATGTTTAGGACTTTAATAAAATATTTATTGTGTGATTGGATAATTGAAAAAAAACGAAAAGATTTCATTTACGAAAGCTTGATTTCAATTATTTTTCATCCTTGATAATTTTGGTCCCAAGAGTGTTCATTATACAGATACCTGAAAATTATTACCAGTTTTTATTTCGATGATATTTTTTCATTCAAAAATAGAACATCTGTCGCGTAAAAACATTGAATACAAAGTATCGATGTTCAAAAAAATAAGCTGCAAAAATCGATGTTAAATCCATCCATGATTTCATAAAACATGTACGTTTTGAAAACAATAACATTGATATGCTGTTTAATGGTTGGCGACTTACAATGTCGTACGTGTGAAGGTAGTTGGGTTACTTTATCAGAGCAAAAACATTGCCAATTTCATAGGGCCAATTTGATCCGGATCGCTCGTGCATTTCCAAGAAGACAGCGATGCTTAGTATTTACAGAAAACACCTTTGAGACCAGTCAACGCAACATTTCCAACACAGTTTACTAAAACGTCCAGACACGCTGTTTTTTAGGTCTCTTTTTGAAAAACGTGGTCGTACAGCGATCACTTTGATTGTTTTAACTGTAGGTGGAACCGTAGAGAGAACTCATAAGGGCAACACGACCCACACAAACATCCATGCTCCAGGCGGAATTAGAACCCGCGAACCTTCGAGCCGTGGCGACTAAGGCCCTTCAGCCTTAGCGACCTCTGCTATCCACGCCGGCGTGGCGTTGTCTTACTTCTGTCGCGAAACTCCTCCTAAAGTATTTCTTTTTAATACAATTCGCGCATTCCACGCATGTTCCAGTCATTCATATGCTTTACCTGTTGGAAATGCGCGGCGGAACACGTGGCCACCGCGCTTTACGTTTGCATGTGTGTATGTGAGGGGAGTGGGGAGTGGGGAGTGTGTGGCACTGGGCGGCTCCCATGTACGCACGCAAAAACTTCACTCACGTTCGGCATTCTACAAATTTAATGTGACCCGAATATTTAAGAATGATCCATTGTATACGACGGGATTTGCAAATGGAATGTTGATCTTGCATTACCTTGACGCTTGTACAGGATAAAAGAATATGGTTTACATGTATACCTTACAGTGCAGCAAACCAATCGAACCCAAAGGCAAATGGATGCACCAAAAAATTGGTGCTACGTTTACAATGAAGTTCGTATATACAGGCATTAATTTAAATTCATAGAAATAAATTAACGATTTGAATCTTACAGTAACTGCTGTAAGCGGAGTAAGTTTCTACATTTCCGATTTCAATGCACCGTGAATTTACAATAAATATCTCAATAAAGCGCATTCATTATTTTTAACAATGTGATATTTAGTAGCGAATTTCTCATTACTGTCTTAATAGAGAGCCAAATGGAGAGCCAAAACGGCGGGCCCGGCTGAAGAGAACTTATTCTTGTGAGGCTATGAATGAGGGAGTACCCGTTACAAAACGTATGGCCAGACATAACGGTGTGTTGATTGGTTTCACGAGACATTTTATGAATATTTTCATTTTCGTCACGGGCTTCGTGGTGTTTCTTCCTTCCAAGATTTCTTTCTTCTTTTATTTTCTTTTACACATAATGCAGTTCTCAAACAATGGATACGTTGCAACACTCCTGTTCTGCCATTCACAACGAACTCAAAATATTCCGGGAATTATAATAATAGATTATGTCGATTTGGGGGGGGATGAGAGATAATTATAATTTACGCTTCAAAGTTTTGAACAGTAATACTCTAAGAGGATATTTAGGTGAAACTGTGTTTCGAATTTCGACACTGGTGAAACATTGACAGTGTAATGTGTTCTTAACCTTCACCTGCATCCTTATTCTAGTTGTAATAATTGTTTTTCACATAATAAACTTGCCTCCTAGTTCATGATTCTGCAAGCAATGACTGTTTTTCACAACAAAATGAATCTTTCTTATTTTTACAAATTTTACAACGCAAATTTTCGAATAGCAGTTTATGAATAAAGATAGTGAAGTAGTACTCCGCCAATTCGGAAAATAGCTGAGCCGGGATTGATTATATTCCAAGCTCGAAAAAATCTCTACGCGGCCGAAATTCATTTTTCTTTTTCTTTTTTCTTCTTTTTCATTTACTTTACATTCATCTCTCACATTAATATACCAAGTTTGCACTTTACTTCTTAATGAAGCAACTCTCTTCATGAGAAAGTAAACTGAAACAAGAGAAGTTGCCCATGCAGTGAAGCCTCTACCGAATACGTGATTGCAGTAGTTTGAACAGTTTTTTCAATTCCCAAATTTAGTGATATTTTGTTTAATTTACATAGCATTTGTGTGGTGCATAATTTTACGGCCTAGTCCGAGATTTTTTACTAGAATCTGTAAATCTGAAGCGCTTCATATTACAAGTGTGCCTCGAAATAAGTGTTAGAGATGTGCGTACAAAAAGGTTTGTATCTTTTCCATCACGAAATCTGGTTTAAAAAACAGAATATTTCAGCAAAATTAATTTATGATTGTTATGTTAAAGAAAAACATAAAAAACCTTAACGAAAGAGGGGCAACCGGTATTCCGTATATGTACTGCAGGTTGCAGCTCCATTCGTAATATCCTCGGGAGGGGAAATATGTTATCGTATTCTACAACTTTTAACTTTAGAATGATTTTTGAAGGTCCATGCCAATTACCACACACAATAAACAAAAATTAAGTTTATATTGTCGTCTTAAAGATCTTGATGTTTACACGCACTTGATACACGTAACTTACGTACTAAATACTACATCGTTCAGTTGATTTGGAGACTTCTTTCTAAGAAGACTCTTTAGAGACGCAAAGAGAAGTTGTTCTTTATGCAAATTTGCCCATTTCCACAGGGTTTATACATACATTTACACATAAATCCCTTTCAGATTGGTATTGAAGAATCAGTTTCATTAATCAACATTTCACACATTTTGGAACATATTCCACTTTAGGGAACTCGTTGTGACTCGGAAGAGATTGTGGAAAATTAAATTATGAAAAGTTTGAATAATCTACCAACATATTTTATAAAACTAATTCCAATTTCGCACTGATTTAAGAGCTTTTCTCCCACGATTTTTTTTTAAATTCTCAGTAAAAGGATGTGAAAGGTCTATATGTAAGTTACTATTATCGTTTAGATTGTAAGAATATATATTTTAGTTTATTTAAGATTTTAAAGTGACTAAACACGTATCCATCCCATGCATAATTAATCATAATTTCTTGGAGACACCAAATATTTGTACGTAATGGCATATATCCCCAGGGTTTGAAACAATCAGAAGTGCCAAGCATCATCGGCATAAAAAGATACTGTACGAAATAATACCATTAGAAACTTTTTTCGGGGGAGGGGGGAGGAACTTTTGGACACGCAAGCCGCCAGAGCAGCCGACGCTACAATTCTTCTTCAGACAGTGACTGAATTCGACCTAGCTATGTAGCTTGTGTCAAAAATCCGATTAAAGCCAGACTCGAACGCTAACCCCTCGCAGCCAGCTTCACTGCAGAGCTAACGGCAGTGATGATAGAGAGTCATGGCGTCAGTGTATGTCATGGCGTCAGTCATGGCGTCAGAGTCAGTGTATGAATCCTGCCATGAACCGCCTTTTTACGGAGCGATCGGCGTGTGTCTCTCCGTCACGCCGAACCCAGCAGCGTCTGGATGCTTTGAGTCGCCCACGCGCCGGGACGGGAGCGCGGCGGGACGCGGCGGGGCATGGCGGAGAACGGCGCAAACGGCAGAGCACGGCGGGGAACGGCGGGGAATGGCGGGGCATGGTGGGACACCGCGGGGCAGGACGAGGCACGATATAGCGGGGAACGGCGGGACATGGTGGGACACCGCAGGGCAGGACGAGGAACGATATAGCGGGGCACGGCGGGATACGGCGGAGCACGGTGGAGCACGGTGGAGTACTGCGAAGCACGGCGGGGCATCATGGGTTTGGCGGGGCACGGCGGAGCCCGGCGGGCACCCGATGCGCGGCGTGGCGCAGCGTGGCCTGGCGTGGCAAGCGCTCGGCACCGCGATCGTGCGGTTGGTTCCGCGTGTAACCTTAGCCTTCCTTCCCGGGCGGGCAGGCGCGCGCACCGCGCCGAAGACGACGACGGCGCACGGCGCGGCGGGACGCGTCGTGCGGCGAGAGCGTGGAGGGGGAAGGGGGAGGGGCGGGGGTTACGCCCCCCTCCCCGCACCCCGCCACCCCGCGGCCGCCAGCGCACGTGCGCGCCGCGCCGCGCCGGTGCGGGCGTGGCCGTCGCCGCTGCCGCCGCCGCCGCCGCTGCCGCCGGGTCAACGCCTGGCCGCGCCTTCGCCGACGCCGTGCTGGCGGTGGCGGTGGCGGGGCCCGCTCCAGCCGCGGCGGCGGCCGGGCGCCGAGCGGCCCTCGTCTGCAGCGGCGAGACCTCCGCCTCCTGGGCGCATCTTCGCTATTGACTCTGCGGCGGGCGCGCCTCTCTTGAGGAAGTAGCGGAGCCACCAACGTTATAACACTCCTGGCGGAATGTAGCGTTGGATGGGCTCATATGGTACTTTATTCTTCGACAATAGCTGCGCTTAATGCAGCGTGTCGGGCATTGTATTCTTTCTTCACGGTCGTCTTGGGGAAATCGTTTCGCAAATTTACACTTCGCTTCTATTTGATCACATGTTAAAAGAACTACTATTTCGCGACAACATGTGATTAAGAACTACACAAAAAGTGGTTCGAAATTATTCTTCCCGTTGCGCTGCAATGAATGCGAGAAAATTTTTCCAGACCCTACACATTCGTTTATTAATTGCGGGATGTTCCTTTGTTGTTGTTTTTTTCTTTCTTCAGAGAAATGGTCGGCGGGCAAACTGACCTCTGGCTAATGTGGTTGAACTTTATGTGGTTGAATGTCAACATTTTTGGTAGAAAAATCATGTAAGTATGCAACTGAATGCAATTAATTATTACAACATGGCTTCATATTATACTATTATAATTTCGTGCTTTTCAGGCTCTTCATGAGCAGTTTCAAGAAAACTCGGCGTTCGGAGCTTTCTTCGGAAGTAAGAACTACTATCTTGTGACATGATTTATTAATCGTAAGTCTTTCTTGCTTCTAGTGTTTTATGATACAGTATAATAAGAATGAAATCAGACGGTTATAGCGTACCCTGCGCAAATGGAGATTATTTTCATGGAATTGCCAAGTAGACCAGGCATTCCTGTTTTTCTTGGCTAGTGCCTTGCGTAGCACATCTTATGAAGACAACATTCTGACAACTCTGCGAGACTTGTGCTCTTTAAAGTTGTTTACGCCAGAACTCCTCTAGCATCGCGTTTTCACAGCGCTTTTACTACCGATCCACACAACCTAATAAGTAACTCGAAGCCCAACTCACGAAGTGATAAGCGACGTGAAAATTGTTTGTGGTACTCGCCGCGTGTTGTAACACGAGATGTCACAAATATGAAATGTGATACGTAGAACCTGATGTTTGTACCATACAAAGTAACCTGATCTCAAAACGATATATGATAACATGTTATTCCTGCAGAACGACCGCCTACTGTACTGTTTTTGACCTACATCTGTAATTCCCAAAGATCAATTTTAAATATTTTCGAGACAAAAGTTTCTATTAAACAAAGTGGGGATCATCGACAGCTAAAAATAGACTCTCGCTCATTATTACTTTTTAAATTATTATTATTACTAGCAAAATGTGGCGTCGCCGACGCTGTTAACCGCTTTAAAAATAGTTTTATGTATTGAAAATTTCTTCCACACTTCATTTCTTTCATGCCCAGTTTTGTTCAAATATGGCATTGGACATGCCAATGAATCGTAGTAGCTGATAATGTTATTCTCTCGTTCAAAAGTTATCAACAGGTAACTTTTGTGTGTTACCTCCATAGGGGATATGAACTGGTCTCATTGCATTTTCAAACTTATAATCGCTGTAACAAATACTTGCAGGTTTTGATGCTAATAGTTCAGTTTTAGTACAGCTACATTTTTACGCAGTTCTGGTAATACGCACATAGCACTTTTGCATTAGCAAAAATGCGGAATGTAAAAAAGAAGATCATTCCCAATTAGGTCCACACATTTTGGTGCACGGGAAGTGATCTAGTCGCTACATCTGCATGTCCGCACACTCAGGCGTGTTAGTGTAATACTGTCTATTGATTATTATTATTATCATTATTATTATTATTACGATTAATTCAATAAATAAATGAATTCAACTAATTAATTAAAAATAAAAATTTCTTATCCCATGTACATCGTAAGAATAATTACACCTATATACGCGGCAATCCCCACACTAGCATTCTCGGCCATCTTTCCTGCTGGTTCGGCCATTTATTTTACCGCGCAAGATTTACATCAGTAGCACCCCGAAGCGTTCACCTACGACCTTTTTCCTCGCGGCTCGGAAGGCGGGGTGGCGCGAGTCGCTTTTTGGAGAGGAAGGGGTGGCAAAGAGAATGTCTAGTAGCTCAAACTCAAGATGCTGATACCGAAATAAAAGCTCACCATTATTTTTGAGTAGGTAAAGTAAATTACTGTAAAGAAACATTGGGATCAATAATTTTACTAAAGAAAGGGATTTACGACTAAAAGCTTGTTGGGAAAAGCAAAACCTACGTAAACAAAACTTAACTGTGTTGTAGACACTCCCAAAGAGACGAATGTCAGATATGCTCAAGCACCCACTGTCTGCATATTGAATCTTGCTTTATCCTATCACTCAAACTGAGTGAAAGTTACTCTACTGAAGGTAAGTTCGCTTCCTGGCATTGTTCTCTTCATCTCTTAAGACAATTTTTTTCCTTCGAAGAAAAACATTTTAAGAACGCGCAAATTGATTTGTCGAGGTGGTACAGATAATTTGAGGTTCCAACAATTGGAATCTATTGCAGCGGATTCCCATGCATGATGTGCACACGTCTTTCACCGTGTAACAGTCTCGGAGAGGAGAGAGCAACGTCAGATTCCAAGGTATGTGGCGCACTCTATCATGGTCTGTATTAATAATGTATTAAAATTATCATTCAATCAATGTTAGGGAAACAATGCTCTTAAAACTAGTTTAAAAGCACAAGATTAATCAATACATTTTTGTTCTATTATTTTACATATGCATTTATCTCTACATTTTGTCTGTTCAAGGTCTCACGGACGATGGACGCCATTCAGACTGACGTAATCAGAGAGCGAGCGGCCAAACACATGTCACACAGAAGAGGAACTAGAGACTACTTCCATGTACTCATTTTTTTTTAGCCGTAATAGCGAAAATAAAATGTTTGTTTAATCTGACAATTCTGCTTTGTATGTCAACTTCTTTCAATAGTTCATTATAGTTGACACTATTTAGGTGTTTGGTTTCCTACTGAGCAGCCCCTACTCAGTGCCCGACACAATATATTCCCTCCGAGTCAAGTACATAAAATTATGCAGAATTTGGACGCATGCTATTGATACAAAAAAAAGAGAAAATGGTATGGGTGAGAGTGTGTAGTGGATAGATTTGGAAAATGACACTGAGTCGACACAATTTCTTGTTCCTAGCTTAAGAGAACACCAATATATATTAGGAGTTACGTTAAAACGTTGACGTTCCGCCATAAACAACTAGTGGAACGAAAACAGTACATACTTTCTCGCTCGTAATGATTTCGTAATACTATTTATATCGCAATTTATCTCAAAATTAACACATCTCAGTCATCATTTTTTGTTACACTCAAATTTTTGAAAAATTGTACATGAACTTACTTCAAAATCTATTTTTAAGAAACAGATTTTATTATGGGGAAAATCTCTATCTTTAATATTTTAGTTGTAGGAAGACGTAGAAAAAACTGAACTTTTGCAAGCTTCGAAACATCAATATTTTCAACGAACACGAAACCTGCACCATTCTCTTAAACGACCTTCACACTATTAAATAAAGTTTAATCAAAACCGTTAGAGCCATTTTTTAAATGGCCCGGAGGCTTACATTTGTATTACGTTTCCATGCACTTTGTCGCTGTGAAAGTACGCGAGTTATGTTTCTTATGTTATAGTCTACAAAATGAAGCCTTTTTGGACGTTCTATTATATTTAAGGGTAGACCCCCCACATGCACCACCGTTTTTAAGACTATGTGAAAATTATGTTCACTTATGAAGCTATATTTTTACTTTCAAAACAATTTGAATTGAATTACAAAGTGCAGAACGATCGCACGGGCCCACCGAGTAGACTTTATTTGTTAATTGTCCGTGGCCAACCCCAACACAAGTCACCGAGAGTCCTCCGCCGCAATAGGCCGAGACGCGACGACGCGTGGCGCTCCCTCGCCGATCAATCAATCAATCCCCCTGAGCTGAGCGGAACGGAGCGGCGGCGGGCGCTTACTCAACGCGCTTCCCCGCGCGGCGGCCGCGCCCCCAGACCCCGCCGCGCGCCCGACCGCTCGCCTGCCTACTTTCCGCATTTGGGCACGTCTGCATTTGTGTTTCTAATGCAAAGATACGCAACGAGATACTTTTTGAACAGCTCGCCGAAGCTCCCGCGCTCTTTGTGAATGCGACGCCAGAGAACCGGCGATGGCTAATACGAAGACGCTGTACAGTAGGTCGAGTAGAATCTCGATAACGTTGTCACCTACATCGATTTTATTTTTTAAGAAACTGAATTCATGTGACTGAAATAAATTAAAGTTGAAGGAATTCTTCGGTCTAAGGCGCAAAATATGATGGTATAGAGCTTCCGTCTTGTTATTAGTAACATTACAAAAGTACATACAATTACGTTATAATATATAGCGAAGATGGTTCAACGAAATCATAAAAATTATTCCTCAAAGGAAGATAAATAAACGATAATGGATCGATTATGTGACAGAGGGAGAGAACGATGATACAGAGAGACGACAAATGTCTGAATAAACGCTAGATTATATAGAAAAATTTATTAGTGACTTGCATGTCTTTAATATTTCAATGTTTACGATGTACGATCGAAGCTTAATGAGCTAGCGTGGTGGTCTCATTATGTGATAATGTTTAGTTTCTAATTTATGTATCTCGTTGGCCTAATAAAATACCTTACAAATCAAAAGTACTTACAATTTAAAAAATCATATTCTGAAATATTTCGAAAACCAATTCAAATCATAATCTTCACTTAAAGAGCACACTTCACTTACTGGTCTTAGGGTCCAAACTTTTACACTACCCGATCCGCGTCGGGAACCACAGTGGAATCTCTGAATTAACCTCTGACCTCAAAGTTTAGACATTCAGGATTTATCTCTCTCTCTCTTAGCCATCCCGTCAATTTTGTTGAGCCTTTCAAGAGAAAAGTCGCGAATGTTCCATTCACAGCACCCATTAACGCTGACGTAGACCAGCGCTCCTCAAGGCCTCTCGCTGTACGAGTGCAGGCGCAGCTCGCAGATGAGGCAATGCAGCTCCTCACAGGCCCCCTCCCGCCCAGAAGCGCGGTGGCGCCTGGCTGTCGTACACGGCACGAAGAATACCCCTTGAATCTCATTCGTGGTGCGTGGCGGTTGTGTGATTGCATGTCTCTCCTTGAACCTCGTGGCCCCAAATACTGAAGAAACGATCGACCAAGACGCACGAATGGCGAGGGAGGTCGTGCCTTGGTCGAATCTTTGCTGATAATGAACGTGACCCCATTGCAATACAAGAATTGGTATACATTTTAGAATTTTGGCCACTACAATGGCTCAGTGGCAGTGCTCTCGTTGCTTCTGCAGCATCAGTAACAGGGAAATAGGATTCTGATATAGGATTCCGACAAAGACCGTCTTTCGACACGACCTCTAAGGCTGGGCTCAACCACTGTTCGGAGGGGAATTCTAGTAGAAGATTATTCTTATCGAACGTTTTTTGTAGTTTTTCTGATGAATGCCGGAGGAGTACCTTAACAACTGTGCTGCTGAACGAGCGTGTTCTTTCCGTCATCCTTGTTCCTAACTCTCCCTTTCCAGACACACACTGCTGTACCACATACAGCAGTACATACGTCGGAGACGAGTCTGGATCTTCGAGCTTGTGCTGACTGGGACTGTGCCCTTCTGGAAGGGAGATACCTACAGGAAGAAAACCTCGAAAACTCACATGTAATAAAGAAACCGGAACTCATATTACAGCGGGAGAAAAATACCGCCACCTCCCGGGTTATAACAAGTATTATTCTCACAATACTCTATTACTAACGAAGCCACTGTTATTACTCTCCTTCCAAGCCAAGGTTGGGGTTAAAGTAGCTATATGCGGAATGTCATTACTGCAGATACATTTCTACCTTATCTTTTCTATTACTTCTCTCTCCCTCTCTCCGCCTCTCTCTCCCTCTCTCTCCCTCTCTCTTCCTCTCTCTTCCTCTCTCTCCCTCTCTCTTCCTCTCTCTTCCTCTCTCTTTCTCCCTCTCTTTTCCTCTCTCTCTCCCTCTCTCCCCCCTCTCTCTCTCCTCTCCAGCGAATAGGACGTAAAACCACTCATCAAACTCAATGTATTCATTACACATATAGAGAGTGTTCTATAAATTATACATCAGACACCAGCGAATAGTCCTGCGCAAGAGCGATTCCTATCGTCGACGATAGCGACCGTTTGGCACGTCGCACCGACGTCGGCCGAAGGACTGTGAATATTTTATTTATTTAAAGCACGGCGTGAGTTGCCGGAAGCCGGTACTATAGATCCGCAGACCGATGCAACGCAGCCATCTTGGGGTCTGCTCGGTAGGGCATACCCCATGGCATAGGGAGATAGGACCATAATTATGGATCGGATGTTATCACAGCATGGAATTGTGCGATGATAGTTATTATGATTTGATGAGTAATGGTAACGATAATGTAAGCTTCGTAAAATGAGGAATCTCGAGGAAACTAGAGGAAACTATCGAATCTACTTGAAATTTCACTTTGAGTTATCGGGATTTTTTTCAGCCTTTCAGATTTTCAGCGTTTTAATTTTTTACCGCTGTGAATTGAACTTACAATTAATATAAGTTATGCACCGCATTGTACTTGCACTCAATTGACATTTTTTTTTACTTAGACATTCTATTTCTTGAATATAGTATTACTTAATTGTTTCATTGTATAAAAGTATCTTTTCAGCGTTTCATAATTTTAAGTTTTTCAGTGGTTTGAAATTAACTGAATCACATTGAAAACAAGATAACAAATTCACCATATAGTAGCAATATATCGCACTGAATTAACTATTTTTTAAGTTGGACAAACTTCTTTGAGTATAGTACAACATAAGTGTTTCATTGTATGATTGTTCAGGCGATGGTGGTGTCTCCTCGGACTCAAAGAGGCGGGAAGCCAGCGTGACGCCCCATAGTAGGCGATGACGTCCTGCAACGACGCGACCGCGATGGCGTCGGCGTCGCGCAAAGAGGCGGCGGACCATGACCGACCTCTGGCGGACCCTTTCACTCTCCGACGGCGCGCGGTGGCCACGCAAACTCCCCGGCCCGCCCCGCCCCACCCCGCCGCGCTCGGCCTGCGCGACGCCGTTCCGCACTGACCGCCACACACCTGTGCTCCCCACTTCACCTCCTCACCTCACCGCAACTACTGCAACCCCGAAAGGTGCGTGCGGTCAAAGCCGTCCTGAAGCAACCTATTCACAGGCAAGCTACGATTGCCGACGAGTTAGGATTGGCGACAAACAAGCTAAAATTGGCAACAAGCTACAATTGCCAACAAGGAGTCTAAAATTGGCGGAAAACTAGGTTTGGTGAAAAATGCTAGGTTTGGTGAAAAATGCTAGGTTTGGTGAAAAATGCTAGGTTTGGTGAAAATGCTAGGTTTGGTGAAAAATGCTAGGTTTAGTGAAAAATGCTAGGTGGCTAGCTTTGGTGACAAGCCAGCATTGGCGATAAGCTGGTATGAGTGAGAAGTTACGATTGGTGACATGCTAGGATTGGCAACAAGCTAGGATTGACAACAAGCTAGGATTGGCGACAAGCTAGGATTGGCGACAAGCTAGGATTGGCGACAAGCTAGAATTAGGGACAACCGTTTTCCAAAATTAAATATCATAATCACTTTACACCAATAAATCACTGATTTTAAAAAACTATTGGTGATCAGAAAAATTTCACTTAACATATTTTGCCTCACAATACATATTTTTTAAATAAACATTTTCTTCTAAAGTACTTTTCATCCCTCCAGCTCCAAGTCTAGAGAGATGAATGGATAAGATTGTTGTCGCAACCGTTTCACATAGCGTTCACCGTGCCAAAACCGTCACAATTTAATCCCCACAAGCTTGTAACAACTTTCTAAATTCCGGAGTCCTTCCAAGCACTCCGCTTCCGAGTCTTCGTCTGAATGCCCGTAGGCGTGCGGCGCGCCGACCCTTCTCAGGGCCTCGGGGAGAGCTTCGGGCGGTGTGACGTCATCGCTGCCAAGGCCTCCGCCGTCCTTCCGCACGCGTGCCCCGACGCGGCCGCCACCGCCGCCGCCGTCGCCGCCGCCTCCTCGCGGCGGGTCGAAACTATGCCGTACGCACAAAGCATGCGTGTTCGGAACATATGAAAAAACTACGGAAAATCTTCTCGAATGAACTCGTGGAGAGACAAGAAAAAATATTAATAAAGCATAGGTCCGGAAACGCATCATGTGACCAGACAACTTTATTATGAATTAGCCAGTTTCAACAGTCGTTGGAATTAGTTTTAAAACATGTGAATCAAAGAATAAATCTGTAGGAGTTTTGAAGTTATGAGTGGAGAAACGAAAAAGACTAGTAGTTAAGGGCTTAAATATTTGTGGATGAATATAGAGGTTTGAAAAAGTAGGAAGTACATCACACTATTTATTGGAAGGGTTTGAAAGTAGTTTGAATACTTATATTTTATCTATTAATTATATTTAATCGAATAAAAATTTCATTAATCTGATATTACATATCATTTCCTCATTTTTATATGGATTCGACAAGCTGTTTAAATAATAGATGAATAACAGTTTTGCTACAATAGTAGCAGAGATATCACATAATTTAAATTTGGGGACACGTTAAGTTTGTGAGGACTCAATTGCTCAAGATGATGAACCTACTCTCCACGTGAGAATCTAGCAACGTCTAACTGTAATTATGCACTGTAGAGCGCGAAGTGTTGGCGTGCATCAAGTGTATGCACGCTCAGACAAATCCGCAGCTAGTATGCATTTCCAGACCCTTGTTATACTCATCGTCTTTTTGGCTACCTTTCTTGTGAATGCCTCAGGTTCAGAGACAAGGAATAATATGTAAAAAAAATAACGAGTTTATTTTCCGATTTTACAGGAATTTCAGCCAAGAAATGTATGGAAAACACTGATTAATTTTCCTTCTTAACATATTTATTTTTTTAGATTGTATGGAATTAATTCGATAAATGGAAAGTCATTCCATCTTGAAAATTTCACAAATGTTTTGGCTATAAACAGGTTTTCAAGTCATAAATTGTATATATGAATTATTTGTACTTCTCTCTTTGCGATTGTCTTGGAATTTTCAATAAAAAAAGCAACTAATTTCAAGAAAGAAAAATCTTTGCCTACGTGTTTATATTTACCTTCAGCTCCTGGAGTGAATAAATGATAACTATTTTAATAATTTCAATGATATAGAAAATGTGTTATTGCTTTAAAGTGAAGGGTGATGCAACTGACAGTATTTAGATGTCTTTGAGATAATTGTAGAGCAAGTGCTTAAAAACGGTCATTCTAAAATATAGGCAACCCGCAACACGTCTGTAAATATTTAAAATCCACTTCTCATAATAAATAGTATTTTGAACTCTTGGTAGGGACGATCAAGTACAAGATGCACAGTTTAACCATAAACCTTTGTGTTCGAATATTCGCGTAAAAATTTATCAAAATAATTTTATGAGTTCTTTTTTTTTTACTTTCCTTTCAGTTTTTATTCACTCCCGTCAAAATAAATAAGCGCTAAAATAAGAATTCCAATTTCTTACAAACAGGATACAATGGAATCACACCCCATTCAGGTGATAAAGTGAATGCGAGTGTATTTAGATTTTTCGGGTGCGTGTGCCGCTTTGACCATTAGTTCCGAGAGCATAGTACATATTAACCTGAGTGATGGAAGTGTTTCTTCCCCGCAGAAACTTGACACTCCGTGACAAGTAGGGCTGCAAGATTTCCTTTTCCAGGTATTTCCACAGTCGGGTACCTTGTTGGGTCACGCTCTGCGATCCAGACACGTGTGGTAGTATATTGGACGGAAGTATGACAATAAGTGTACGTAAGGAATGAAGATAGGACAAGGATAAAAAAAGAAAGATCGCACTCGATCCATGGAGCCTTTATTAAGGTACTGCTCCGGCTAAACTACCGATCACCGCTAGAACTCTCCTCGGGACACGACTAAATCCGACCTATCTAGCTTGTGTCGAAAATCCTCCATCGTCCTCGACTCGAATCCTCGACCTTCCGACTAGCGCCGCTCCAGTGACAACCTCAGAGGGCGCACGATACAACCTTTCCGAGACAACAGAAAGGATAAGCAACAGCTTTCCCCCGGCGTTTTTCGTGTCGGGGCCCAGCGTGCGGCCTCTTCAACGCTCCATCAGCGGCCCCGGGTGCGCCTCGAGTTACCGACAAGCGGGGTCGCGTTTTCCCCAGCGGCGCGTGGGCGCCGGTCCAGCACACGCGCTCAAGGGCGGCCCGGACGCGACGCGACGCCCCGCCTCGGCCAGTGCGGCGACGCCCCTCGTGGAGGCTCGTGACACGACAGAGGAAAGAGAAGCGGCGATCGAGGACGAATGGACGGGTGTCATCAAACCATTACGCGTTCGCGCGCAAATTAAATAATGAGGGGAGATGATTGAGTGATTTGTTATTTTGTGTATCCGGGTGCGTCGACTGATAAGGTTATTCGTACCGTAAGTGTAGTGCGAGTTTTACCACTGGCGGTGGCAGTGTTCTTCCTCTATGGATGATGAGATTCGTCACCGACCTACGCGTAGGCTTGCGTGTTTCTCCGCCCAGGTATTTCCCACCGGGAGATAGGAGTACAGCACCAATCGGGGCAAGCACTAAGCTCTCTATCTGTTGGTAGTGTAGTGCTCATAAATGTGTGGGGGGAGAGGATAGGACAAGGAAGAGGAAGGAAATATCATACACGGTCCGTGGACTGATTATTAGTATAGGTACTACTCCGGCATTCGCCTGGTGTTGATCAGAGAAACAACGGAAAACTATCAATCAGTGCATTCGGTCGCTAGAATTCCCCAGGCAGCGGCTCAACTCCATCTAGTATCTAGTTAGTGTCGAAAATCCTGCGACCGCCGGCACTCGAACCCTAGGACCTCCCGGTCAGAGGCCCTGCAGTGACATCACTTGAAACCCTGAGATACCCAAGCCGCTGAAAAAGAGAGTTGATCGATGACGAAAGAACAGGTGTCATAAAACCACTAAGCGATAACGAGCAAATGAATTGCGCAATAACGAAGATAGATATCATAGGCAAATCCTCATATAATTAAAGGGGTCGGAACATATAATCATACTCCTCCTTGTACACATCGAAAATAAATATCTTTAAAAAACTTCTCAAAAGATGAAACAAAACATTTTTATCAAAACGCTGTACAAATGGGCGTTACAAGCAGCTAATTACTGGAGGGGGCGTCCATTTAACAAAGTACAGATTACCGGGGAGTTCCCACTGAAATCATGAAAGGTTTTTTCAGGAATTCTACATGTCTCCGGCCATGTATTTTGAAGGTACTCCTGTACTCCTAAAGTGTCCCAATTTATTTCTAATTAATGAAGAGAAACTAAATAAATATAATACGCATTTTACTGAGTATTCATAGTAATAAAACTTTGTTAAACATTTGTTTCAACAAAAATATTTTAAATCACAAACACAGTACATTTTGATGACATATTCACGGACTGCAACATTGTCACTACTCCAAACACGCGAATTTTGACTTATGGGCGTCATTTTTTAAATTATTTTATAATTACATTATTATTACAAGAATTCTTTTCAAAACTTGTACATTGTATCTATAAACACTGAAAAAGTCGATGTTTTTTCGAAGATTGATCAACAATTTTTTCACATCATACATTTTTCTCTCTCCAAAAACACTTTTTCATATCGAAACCTTCAGAATATTCCTTTTCTGTATAGTCCTTGCGGCAATAGGAATTCACATAAAACCGTACCCTCAGATAACCGCTTATGAACATGTACATTGTTTATTCACTTACTGCACAAAAAATTTAAATATTTTTAAGAAGTTTGGAACCATTCGTTAGACGTACTTTTTTGACAACCAGTCACTAAAAAATTCACATTACTTTTCAAAAAATATTGGTAGAGGCTCGTCCACACACTCTCACAAACACACACACGGCGGCGACGCCCGCACGAACATGATCACAAAATTGCGATGAGTGTAGAAAGCAGCAGGGAACTATATCCACATGTTGAGATATATTTGGGTTTACCCAAACTTAGTGTTTCCTCTCGGTTAAAAAGACATAAATGGGATTTATTATTATGTTGTGCTTTATCAATGAGCATTACGATGACTCAATTTCTCAACGCAGGCAAGGCAAGAGGCGTCACTTGAATTGTTGTTCAAATTTCAATTATTCTTACATATAGAAACTTGGATGCTAAAATTCTAATATGATATGGATGCTAACATTGATTTACAGGAGTGTCTGATTTAAGCAGAAGATTTATAATTAATTCTTCTTTTATTAACACAAAGATCCAAAAAAGGCTATTTAATAATTAATTATTAGAAAAGATACAGAACACATTATATTGCACTCCTTTATTGATTGTTACAATAAGGAACTTAAAAACAACTTCTAAGATGCAATATAGTTTTACGTCATACTCAGTACAGCTTTCTGCGAACGAAACATCATTCAAGCGGCGTTTTCTTCTTTGTAGTACCATTTAGACTCTACCTACCAGGTTGCTCATCTCATCTTCATATAACTCATTTCGAACATGGAATTAATACGTCTTGGAAAGAAATCAATATTGGTGATCATTTCAGGACTTTCGTAAGAAATACGTAAGACAACACCAGAAAGAAAGAAAGAAACTGTGACATCTCGAACATTCAATTTCATATTTATAAAGAAAATTTAAAATTTACACGGAACAAATAAGACACGGAAGAACAAGATACTCCCTACCTCTTTTTAATAATATTTGAAATTTTCTCTAAGTCAACATCTGAAGTTCAAACATAACTATTTGAATGCTTTTATCAGAAAAAAAGAGCAAATACAAATAAAAAGTAACCACCAAGCATGAAGGTTGGATCATTTTCTGCGCTTGACTCCCTTGCGCTGTTCCTCTCCAATGACTGCACAGTGTCTTATTATGTGGGTAAGCAGAAAGTAAAAACAGCAAACACAAAAAGGCACATTCAGGTTCATCGACTTTCACTCAACCAGCGTTGCAGATGTCTTACTCCCAGGCGAGACTGAATCTTTATACTAAGTAATCAAACAGCAATTAAAACAAAGGTACACTCGGGAGTAAATATTACAGAATTGAGAAATGTGATACTAAATTGTAGTGGTAAGGCGCAAAAGGAGTAATAGTTATTAAAGTCATTATGCCGATAAACAGCAAATTACAGAGACGGTTGAAGTTTCTAAAGTGAAACGATAGCCGAGGTTTATAACCAACCGCGTCTGTTATTTGTTTCATCGGCCGGGTGTAATTCAATAGTTTTCGTATTAACATTTTATATTCAGGAAAAAATCAAATATAAACAAAAAAGCACATTTCTTGGAATAAGTGTACTCATAGGCCATCTTTAGCGTCAATTCATTTGTTTCGATTGTTCTCAACAAATTGCGGTGAAACCTTTTACGGATGTTGGGAGGTAGGAGTGGCTTTTCGTAGCTCTTTTGGTTGGGTTGAGTCAATTTATCAGTACAGTATTACTAAAACAAATTACATATGGTCAAGATAAGATGGTATGCGTCTATTCCTTACAATTGAATACACTACATATTAGAAAAGCATTCTCTTTTTTGCTCACTTGGAAAGATAAGATTCATAGGTTCCTGTCCATGTGTATACATGTGGGTTAACTGTTTCATATGGACGAAGCTCTATAGGACTCTATTTTTCCGGCCTGATAGCGCAAGGACTTGAGACATAAGCGTCCAAGATTGCATTACATCAAGACTGTGGGTTCGTATCCCGTAGAGGGCCTGGACGTTTTCACTTGTGGCATGGGGTACATTTCTAGAACACCATGTTCTTCTAACCTCTGAACCTATATTATTTCTTTCCCTTAATTCCTTTGGTGAAGGCCTGTGACGGTGAGAACGAAATCATCAATATGATGTTGGAAACTATTTTCAGTTTGTACAGACAATTTATGAAACTGTGAATCCGATCCCCCTTTTTGAGCACAGTAAACAAACGAGGACGAGGAAATGAGTCCTAATCCTGAATATCATATTACCAAAATTCCACTTTACCTGTTCATCCCGCCATCCATAACATGGTCTCAAATCAATACCAATTAAAGTACCGTTACAGGCCGTTAAAATCAACATAAGCGAAGGTTATATTCCACCATAACAATCAACATTAATTCAATTACCTTGTTTCATAATCATCTTGGGATACATCCATGCTAAGACCATTAGTAGATAATGTGGAGCAACCATCACAAGAGGAAACGTCCTATGTAAACTATAACCCTTTCGAACCTCAAAAATATACAAATATCCTGAACATATCGCAAGCTAACTTCAATGAACAATTTAAGTCGCTAACACATCATCGTATCCCCATCATATTCTCCCCCATTTCTTCTCCTCAACTTCCCTCATTCCTAAACACCTTTAACATAAATTGAAAAATCTGTGGTCACGAAGTAAACGTCCTTAAGTTATTTTTTGGCGAAATTGGGTTGAGTACTGAAACAACACGTTAAGTACATATGTTTTATTTTAGTGAAACGACCGAATTCAAATTGCTTCCTTAACGACAAAAAACGTTGAGAAATATAGCTTAATCGGCTTAATAAAGCTTACGGCTCACTAATCTAACCCTAGTTTTCACTAAACTAATATTTTTGTCATAAGAACTTTTACCCCGAGACAACAGAAATATTAACTATCTTATCAAAATCTCAATCCTTCAGTTTTAAACACCAAAATCCTCAACCGACATTATTAATGCAATATCAATATTCAAAAATACACTATGTATTGCAATTCGGGCACTTCAGTCAAGGCAGGCGTCCCGCAGGGCTCCCATTCTCCACAATAGTATTTAACCTAGACATTGAAGACATTTAATTTACATATAGTAACATAGCCCAATTCACAGAAGATACTACATTATTTTGAACAGGTTACACAAACAAATAACTTACAATCGCAAATGCAATCTCACGTAGGTAAAATATAAACTTGAGGTAACCTATGGAAAAGTCAAGTCAAACACGAGAACATAGCAAACATCTTTTCGCTCAAGGAGTATACTCCACCTCGGTTAATAATAAACAATTCCATCACCTCTAACCCATCAATATCATCCATAAAAAACTAGACCACCACATTATAAAAACCTAAGTTACAAATACCTACATTTAACAAGCTCAAAAACAACTAATTAAAGACCGGCCTGTGATCAACAAACACAAATCTCTATCTTAAGAAAGTTCCATCACCATATATAAAATCAAAAGTAATTAATTAAGGGTCCTTGGTGTACACACCAAGTGGCAGCAAACATGTCCCATAAGGCAAAATGCAACCACCACAAACAACTATTATCTCAAAACCATCTAGAATAAATATCTCAGACTAATCAGAAATTCTCCCTAATTCAGCAGACAACTTTATAGATAATTAAGCAACAATTCAATTAGAAAACAAACTCACATCTAACAACTACCAAACCTACCTAACGTGCCAGTATTATCAATCGTAAACTTGACAACATTATTAAAAACGACGACCATGACATTACAGTAGAAAAGGGCGCGAAGTTCACAAGTAGCACAAAATTCGGGTATGCGCGCCAAACATGCGCGAGGGACCGCTGCAAAAAAAGTTAGTCGAGAGGAACTATAGGTGTTGTGGTGCGTTATCGTTGGCATCTTTCATGAAATAATTGTAAAGGTTGTCATTGCCAACAAAAATTGTTGGCAATGACAACCTTTACAATTATTTCACGAGAGGAACTAGCTGAATTCCAGGCTACATTGAACATGTGCGTGAAGACAGGTGACATTGCATTAGAAATGGACTCGAAGTCACTGACACCAGGACGACTATAGCAAGTCAAACCCGGGCCTGCACCGAACATAAGCGTGAAGAACGCTGACACTGTAATAAACTAGTGGTGCTAAAACAGCACGTGCTATCTCGACCGTATTTCCGTGCAAAATTACGCGAAAAGTACTCAAGTTTTCGAAAAATTGTGCATGACCTTACTTCAAAATCTATTTTTAAGGAACAGATTTCATTAAGGGGAAAAAAATTATCTTTAATATTTTAGTTGTAGGAAAATTCGAAAGTATTTTTAAATTTTGCAATTTTCGAAAAATCAGTGTTTCCAAGGAACGTGAACCTGCACTTAAACGGTCTCTCTTAAACGTCCTTCACACTATCCAACATCAAAATTTAATTAAAATCAATGGAGCCATTTTTTTGAAATTTGGGAAACGCCTCAGGGCCTTCATGTAAAGTACCACCCAAAATTAAAATATCGGTATCAAATTCAAAGGGCCGCGACATCAGTCAGATCAATTCGGAAATACAAATTTTGGAGAAAATCGACCGCATGGTTTAGCCACTAGCGTTGTTTACAGGCGGATTGACAGGCGATTTGCCGTCATTCGATTTTTCGGTATCAAGGACTCACAAAACATGGATTCTATCTTCACCACGGGTTAGATGATTTCCTTCTAAATTTAGCAACTGGATTTATCCACTTGTTGGTTACCAGGGTCCTGTAATAAGAGTTTTTCTGTCGAAAATTCGCCGGATTTTCGCGCTGCATTACATAACTTTCACTTTACTCTTCAGCGAGAAAGCAAAATGAGCATCAATTTCACAGGGCTCAGGGCTACTCGCTCTATATCCAGGCCTGCACCGAACTCCTGCATGTGATCGTTGGAATTGCAGTAGGAAAGGGGCACTACGTTAACAGGGCCAGGTACGATTAGCACTAAATCTATGCATGTGCTAGGCGTCAGCTTTCATTGCAGTAAAAAAGGACGCGAAGTTCGCAGCCTGAGGCGATTCGCTTAAATCCAGACCTACACCGAACTCTTGCAGTCGACAGCTGGCATTACGAAGGGGACGTGCTGACTTCACGCTTGCACCACACGTGCGCGAGGCGATCGCTAACATTTTAGCAGAGAAGGGACACGCGAAATTCACCAGGCCCGGGGCGACTAGCGCTAAATCGGGTCACGCACCGAACTCGTGCGAGACGACCGCTGGCGTCGCAGTAGACTCGGGCGAAGGTCACTGGGTCCACGGGACCCAACGCTAAATCGGGGCATGCACCGAACATGGCGCAGAACGTGGTGGCGACCGCTTCCGCGCGGCTTAACCAGGCGGCGACGGACATGCGTGTATGCGCGAAAGCGCCGTCCCGCCGCCGCGCCGCGCCGCGCCCGCCGCAGCATGCACAATGGAGCGCGTAGCTCGAGGCGGGGCGCGGGGGCAGCTGAAGGCCGGCGTCTCTGGCCGCGCCGCCGCCGCCGCCGCCGCCGCCGGTGCAACGCTCTGAAGAACAGCCCGAGCAGCCCCCCAGCATTGTCAGATCTCGCGGATGACCGATTCGCACACCACGGCCACCAGACCCCCGCCATCACGGCCGTCGAGACTGTGTTGCAAACTTTTATAGGCGCTGTCCTACCCTATCCCCCTCCCCTCTTTCGTATAATAGGCTAAGGAAAGATGATAGGTTACCTTTTATAGGACACAATCGTTGTAAAACCCCATAAGCGTGCTAATGCTGGGGCAAATATGAACCCCACCTCCAAGTCCTGCAGCAAACCTTTTTGAGACGAAACAAATGAAAAGTTCGAATATTATGACACAGGATCCCGACCGGGGCAAAAATAAAGCTGTAGGATTCCATTACAATCGTTTCGATTTCCATTGCTGGGTGGAGAAAGGAAAGCTCAGGCATGCCAGAAATGCTAGATAAAGTGATGGAAATACGTTACGCTCGCCGCACGTTTCCCTTAGGTCCAGTCGTGGATAATGAATAAAAACAGGGCCCAGGCCTGGGAAAACCGCTAGGCGGCAAAAGTGGGATTAATCCGATCCTAGAATGCCAAGTACATACATACATGACACAAGACAAGAGGCAGGTGCGCTTACTATCCCCAACACACATTACAAGCCAACGCGTTTTACCATTGTACCTCAGAAACTATGCGTCCTAGGCCTTTCACATCAGGTTTCCACGATTTATGTTTATCGTGATGTAATATACTAAAGAAATGATTTTTGGACTTCAATTCCACTTGTGGAAAATACAGCCATTCGGTAGAACAGGGTGTCAGAATTGTTCTCATTTAGGTTCCAGTGTGAAGCTATTTTTAACTTTTAAAACAATGATTTTCAAAGTTCCGACTATTTGCTCGTGTCCAATTAGCATTCGTCATTGTGATTCTCATTCAAACCCTAACTATTCCAGCCATAGATGACATATTTTGAATTATGAAAAAACAATGACAGATTTTAGAGCCAGACGAAATGTGAAAACCCCGAGAAAGTGGGTCGCGTACCCGTATTGACAACCGCAAATTCAAAATGCATCGATCGGGATATGAACCCCGGTTCAAGCGGTGGACCGCGAGGATTCTGACCGCTACATCACGAATGGTCAGGTTGTCACGATTTTTCGTTTCCGACTATATATACCATCGGTTACCTGACTAAAGAGAGAGCAAACATTCGGTGAATTAAAGTTAAATAGTGAAATATTGTGGTTTCGAATATTTGAAAAAGCGCAGTATTTATAACGAATTACAAAATGTGTACGTCGTAAGGTATAACCGAATGCTGTACCTGACACGTTTTAAAATTCTCTCCGGGCCTTAAATGATAATAGTCTTATTATTGAATACACGTAATACGGCATTAAGGCTTTTACTTGCATCATACGGAAGATCACAGCGTCGAAAGCAAATGTATCTCTGCATCTTGGATATGTTTTCGTAGAGAGAGGTTGACCTTTTATAAAGACGACTCATGCTCATAGTTGTTCGAGAGACGCCGCTGCGTAGACTGTTAGATGGACGTTTCGCCCCTCACTTAGGAGCACTTTGGAGAGCACGAAGGATATATCATTCATCGATATATTGATTTATTCTTTGCGCTTCACATTTCCAACAGACGTGGTGTTTGGCTACTCGAACCTCGATACATCAAATAATTGACAACTATGCTCAAATTCGAAATATCTATGTTCTATTGTATTATGAAATTTGTTGATTTCTCAGTTTCATCCTGAAGGAAATTCCCACTTACTTAACGGTGAGAACATATTTTCATACAATACTGTTATTTATGGTAACAACACACCTCGTAGAAATCACGTACATCAAGTGTCAGTATCAACAGCTCAATACCAGAAATCCACATTCAATACATGTACGTTACTTTACAACGCTTTGCCAGTGACATTAAACAATTAGAGACTATACTGGCCATCAAAAAGGAAAATAATGTTTATTTTAACAAAACAGAGATATATAATGAATTAGTTGACATTTGCATTGTATATTTTTTAAAAGACTTAATATGCTTCAGCTATTAAGTGCTAACAAATGATGTACTTCAGATTCCGATTCAATGACCCTCATCTCGATCAGGTGTTAGTCCAGTTTCTCTGACACATTGAGCAAATGCTGGGATGGTCCCTTGGTTTGCTTCTGGACGTAAATGTAGCTTCACTATGCGCACGTTTTGTTGAACTCTCCTTTTGCTTATATTGGTAGGAGTGGAGGTAAGGCCGAGTTACTATTTTGTTAGCAATGCAGAAAATAAAATCAAGTACATTTACCGTTGCAAATACATTTTCTATAACTCGAGAACGAAAATGTCCAGTATTTTTAATGTCGCTTATCTCGCGCTCTTTTAAATTTTATTTTTATTTATTTATATTTAACTTTTACTCATCTTTCAACTATTTACAGTTAAAATGATGGGAAGAGATTCTGGAACTCAAAAAAACGTGAGCAGATTATCGTCTCCCCCATACGTCACATACAGTTTTTACTGTTTTTTGACTAAATAAATCTAAGGGGATTCCCAAACGAGAGTTGAAACGTTAGCCACTCTCGTCATCTGCCGGCATAACACGATTATTCAAAACAGGTTTCGTAAACAGCACATCCAAGACTGAGGGCGGTGCGAGCATGTCTACCTATTAACTATAAAAACTTTCAGAATGCCAACTACTAAGAGACTAGTTAGTTTTTTAAAAAAAAACACTGCTACTACCTCGTTGTCGTTCGCCTAAAGTTGTCCTTTGGCACCAATAACTCTGAGCGAAAATTCGGAAATTGGAATGAAATTGTTCCAAAACCAGTTTGCAAGAAGATACGGAACAAAATAATTGAATCCTAGCTTTTGAAGGGAAATTTTAAAAGGTTGTTAGATAAGGTATTTAGCATTAAATATTGAACGAATAAAAACAAATCCTTTGTAAAATTATCACTTAAAATCTGTTAAGAAAAATAGCAAACCTAGTGACGAATGGGGTTGGGTTAGATGTTTCCAAGTTCGCAGACATTGAGGCTGTTGGTTCAAATTTAATTCGATTCAATTTAATGATACCTTATTTTAAGAGGCGCGGCCCAGGCCACCATACTTGCTCTTCTGCCTGACCGCACAAATTTCGCTAAGCTCTTTTCGCCATCTAGTAGTGAAAGAGCGACAAAACAGGCGATTAAAATTCAGCTCAGAGGTATCTTTTAGGATTGAAGATCATTTACAAGCAGTAAATCTACAACATAGGAAAACCGGGTTTACTTTCTCTCCGCAGCCGCGTGAAGAATTTTTTCACCCTTGAAAATCCACGATAAATTCAGCTTAAAACGTGAATGATTTCAGTTATGTTTGTGGCATGGGTACATTGGCAGTTCATTGTGTATGGCCTTTATACCCTAATCCTCTCATAATCTCTTGACCTGACTGGTAACTGTGGGTTTGATTGATTGGTTGATTGATTGATGTTTTCGGGCGCATCAACTGCTAATCCCATTAGTCCTACAAGTGTAACGTATGTTTTATGGCGGGAGTGGCGGTGATCTCATCCCGCTTGATGGCGAGATCTGGCACCGACCTACACGTCGGCTTGCGGGACTTTCTCCAAACAGGTATCCCTCACCAGCGGGACACCGCTCCAGCCGAAACACGCGCTAAACTACAGACTGGACTCCCGACATGAATGGTAGTGTAATGCATGTAATTAAGCGTCTAAGGGGTGAGGATACGACAAGAGAAGGAAAGATCACGCGCGATCCGCCGCCCGTTTGTTAGGAGACTGCTTCGGATTTCGCCTGGTGGTGATTGGAGAAACCACGGAAATCTACCGATCAGAGTAGCCGGCTGCTAAAATTCCCCTCCAGACAGCGGTGGAACTCGATCTAGCTATTTGGCTAGTGTCGAAAATCCTGCCACCGTCAGAGACACGAACCCTAGACCTGTGATGACTGTGGGATAAGATCTTCGCGATCCGAGTGCCAGGCAGAGGGTCTGACTCCCTACATCTTGCATAATGGTTCAAGCATCAAAATAACTCCACGAGCTAACCTGGACATTGTGTAATGGGCCTAGACGTTTTTGGCTGAGATGAATGGAGCACGAAAAGATTTTACTGAGATTTGTTCTCATGGGAGATGCAGTTACCGCGGAAGGTCATGGTAGGTTAGCTGGTGCCGATAGATGGCAGCCGTGATTAAGGGCGGGCAAAACTGAAAAGTGACTCGGACAGAAAAGATAGGGAACTAACTAGTAAAGAAAAATTTAAAGTATTGTGAAAGAAAAATATTAAATGTGAGTCGCTCAAATGAACGGGACAGGAATATAATTGGCCCAAAGGATTAACCTTTTTAAGAGACATACGCCGTAATAAGGAGTTTTCTAAAAAGACATTACAGAACAAAAGGTATGTTTCGAACATAAAGCACACCCCATAACTCCTACAAAATTACTATTTCTACAATATTCAACTTACCACAGAGACATAGCAATGACTGGCAGCTGGTAACCTTATAATTGATGGTTTGCACAATTAAGTCGGAGAGATTAATGAAAACAAACCAGGTGGCTCTGTTGTAAGACAACAAAGCCAGTCGTCCGCAAGGCTCTGCCGATCAACGTAACTCTCTGCTGCGGATACTTGAAAGCAGCTAAGAGCTTCCCCACGGTTTAACGGGACCGGCGGCGCTCCTTCCGTCACGGGGATCATTAAGCGATGGTTTCCCTAAAATTTCGTATGATGAACAAAACCATGAATGTTTGTAGAACTATTGAAATTGGTATTTTGTAACGCAAATTAATACCAACACATTTGTATTATTAAAAACACGATAAAATGGCTCTTTAAAATATACCATCGCATTGGCCACGCCCAATTCGAAGCTTCGTAATGAAGTTTCCTCACCGCCTCTGAGATCGTGTGGTCGGTCCGTAGAGCGCGCCGCGCGCGCAAAGGCGATCTGAATGTCATTTCCGACTTCTGCCGATCTTTAAGCTAATAACATCAAGAAGCTATACGCCTCATCGCCCCTCTGCTCTCCCCTGGCAGCATACGATTTGTCATCGCCTATGCATAGCCATTTTCGCGTCTGGGCAGTAGCTGTGCGATAACCACTAGACCTGCAGTACATGCGCAGACAGTTTTCTCGAATCTGATTCACAGCTAATGCGAGACAACTGATGCGATTTAAACTCACAAAAGTAATTATACTAACGAAACATACAAGCATATAACACAATCTAAATGTATTAAAAAAGCTTAAGTGTATGGTTGCAGAGCAAACACGCTACAACTGACACGAGCTACCATTGAGCTACCACACGAGCTACCATCAAATACCCCCAACATAAGCAGGACGCATGTCGATGGTTCTGAATGATCCATGTTTTTACCTATCGTAAAAATTGAATTTCGGTACCTCATGCAATCTGTGATTTTTTTTAAAACGTTATTAATATGTCCTTTACACGATGAACGCAGGAAAGCGACAGGACTATTCGCTTTCCAACTCTGGGGATCGTAGTTCAACAATAACAGAATGCATCTGGAATCTAACTTTGCAGAATCAATTCCCGATAATCTCCTGTTTTCACTCGCTTTATCTCACCCTCACTTCATTAGATTTACCCAGGACGTGCAGCGGAGTTGACAACTCCTGCAATCTCTTGGCCAACATTTGGACACATCGTCCTCGTATTACTAGCCCTAACACAGAATACCGGAAGAATAAACACAATTTTATTTATTTAAATAAACATGTTTGTTTATACAAAACATTCACAACTATAGTTCTGATTAAAACATGGCAGTTATGAGAGCTTCATGGGAATGCGAATTATTACGTTGCTCAGTCAAAGAATGTGTTGTCATACGGGATATATATTTAAATTCCCTTTTCGTTTTGACTACTTGTAAATGCAATATTTGAACTAATAAATAAAAATAACATATATCTAGGCGGTTAAACACGATAATTGAACAATGAATATTTGAGTTAACAAAGCAGGAAACTGAATGAAGACCAATAAGAACGAAGGTGGGAGATACTGTTTTTCGGATGGAGAAATTCATTAAAAAATTCCGAGATGTCCGGAGGAGTCTACAAGCCCCAATAGGTTGACTACTATTCGAAATTATGATTGCAAAGAGACCGATGTTGATAAAATCGTGATCAAAATATTTCCAATGAGTGAATTTTCTTAAGTTAGAAAATCCTCAGTATGTCATGTCACGCGTGTAGCAGTAATAATGGCACAAATACATGCATTAATACTACAAAAACATGTATTACTATTTCTATGACGTTTTTAAACATAATTTTGAGGCAGGCCGATCAGATGGCCGAGATCGCTAAGGCAGTAGTGCCGGAGTGGTTTCGGACCAGAAGATCGCGGGTTCGAGTCCCGCCTCGGGCATGGATGTATTTGGGTATGTCTGTATGTGTTGTCCTTTCACCCCCATTATCATATCATCATTTCATCTTCCATACCCCCAGGGCTAACAACCGTGGGGGATAAAAATCGGATCCAGCTAAAAATGCTGGTCCCCCCAAAAATCGTCGCAAGCACCTGCCACCGTGATAATAAATAAAAAACTGAGCCACGGTAGATTTTGAGGCAGATGATTCGCCCATTCAAACTTTTTTGTGAATAAATATCATTCAGAATATTGGGAATTGAAATCGAGAAACAAAGTAATAGTTCTCATTCATCACAGAAAGCGAGAGGAAAGTTGGGAATAGTGTGTTCACCTCAGCAAGGTGGTATTAATAAATATTAACGAGTTGTTATAAACAGAAGATAATAAAAACTTACTTTTGCGTATATTTTTTAATATCTTATCAGAGGAATAGCGAATTTCGTTTCTCGAAAATGCACTACAAAATAATTTGTTGAAGAGGCATTATAATGTTCGGTTATGCGTTTAAATTCTACTTTATTTGAAAGAAAAAATAAATACTTCACTTTAACTTAACTTTTGACTTGCGCACTACAAAACATTTACTGTAAAAGTAATTTTGATGCAAACTGGATTATTCTGGGTACGTTATTTGAAATAATTTAAGGCACTAAGCTCCGAGCTTTTGTAAGAATTTTATTTATCACCTAACGGTCCTTGATGAATATTGTTAGGCCCAAATTACTTATTACAAATCTTAAAAAAAACAACAACTACGATTAATCTTCAATTTCACAGTTAAAACTTTGAATACTTGAACTTGTATAAGCCTACATCTTAGAATTTAAAAATAATTAATTCTAATAGTCGTGTCATACTAATATAAATATGAATAATATTTGTATTTGCATTATCATTAGTCAGATAAAAATTTTAGTTACAAATCACAGAGCAGTTCTGAATATAACAAACACTAATGAACATTTTATTTTCAGTAAAGCGCACTCCAAAAACGAGTACAATAAAAATTTTCAATTGAACAAAAAGGAGCTTTTTATAATGCATAATTTAAAAAAAGAAATAATTGAAGAAATTTTCAAGATTATTCGTGAAAAATAACACGTATTTTTTAAAAATAAATTATGTAGTTTCAACATAGTGTAATCCTTTATGGCCATTAAAATAATTGAAACTGATTCTCAGCTTTTAGTCGAAATTTGGAAGTAATAAGAACACATTGAAGTTTTCCGACGTCTCGAAAAATATATTCACTTCATCAGAGATTTCTCAAAGTAACAAAGTAATATGTACGCATGTACCGCATTTGCTTCTGTCAACCTTACACCGTTAACCTCTCGTGAGAGATACGAGCATGTGAGGGGGGAACAGGAGAGAGGGGCATGCTCCCCCCTCAAAATTTCGAAAGACCCCTTATATAATGAAACTTATTTTCGTAAATATGATAAATTCCTGATTTTCTCCTTTTTGAAGCTGATACTTGGGTAATTTACACAAGACTCTCCAAAGCATCTAGTGACACCGTAAATAGTTCGGCATACAATCAAATGCTTTTATTAATCGTATCATTAATATTTTAATTTTATTCTTCTTCTAGTATTTTTTATTTATTTACTGATAAAATGTCAATGTAAATAAAAAAAGGTTTAATTAAAACGGAAGCCATAAACATAGTTGCCACCCTTTTGTTTTATGCACCGCACGCCTGTTCCAAAAGTACCAAATTATTTAATTATAAATTAACAATACTGAAATGTAAATAGAACTATAATGCCTATAGTATTTCGAAAGAATTAAGATTACATTCTTGAATGTCGTATTCCTAATTGACACATAATGGAAATAGTTAACTGCACACCAAACAATCTCTAAGTTCAATAGAACCCACTCAAAAGAAGACGCTTTCCTATGTACTAAAAATAAAATAACAACCGTCAGCAACTGGATCACAACCGCAAACTGATTTAAATAAAGAGCTATTAATGATTACATTTCCGTTTCCAACAGTACCTTTGGGCAATAACATGAGAATAAATACGATTTTGGAACCTAATTTAAAATTAAGTTCTGAACTACGTGAATGTTGAAATAATGCACGCGAGATTTTTGCACCCAAAATGAAAATTTATTAACAAACAAAAAAACTTAAAACAGCCAGCTCTGATAGCAATAACAAAATGTTTTTATATTTAAAACGTTTACGAATAGAACTTCTTTGACAAATTAAACAAAAATATACACAATTTCTTTTTTTACATTTTGTTGTTGATTTCGGCATTGATAATTTCTGATGTTAATGTCCCTTATATTCTGGGATAAATCAAAAGTGCACACTTAATAATTATTAAGTCCTTTGGAATTCACCAACACATTTTACAAGTAGACTATGTCCTTTTTTCAGATGATGATGATGATGATAATAATAATAATAATATAAGAATAATACACATTTTAACGTATATTATCAATAAAAAATAATTTCGTCGAAAAAAGGAAATATATGATAAACACAAAAGTGTAGGTACTTCGAGATAATTTGAATTTCAGATAAATCCTGACACATGCACATAATTAACAATTGTTACACTACGTAACTGCCAGTAATTGAGTATCCAGTTGGACTTTTTAAAAATAACACGTAAGTACTCACCTGCCTTTTCAGTTGCTCTTCAATCCCGTAATTCTGGAAAATGTGCAAAAAGATCGTTTGATCTTCTGACATCAATGTGTGACCGCGTTTCTGCGAAGGATTCCGATTAAACAACGTCTCATACCTAAACCTCTGCCAAGAGTCCGAAACCTCCGCGGGATCAAATTCGAATGAACTCTCTCTTGCCCCCCGTGTATCCATAATACTTTCCCCTTCTTCCAGTCCTGCGTCTCGCTGGGACTGCGCATGCCTGAATGACGTCACTGAAGCACGGCCGTCTACCCGCAACTACAGCAAGAAGCAAGGTCGATTCTGTCGCTTCGAAACTGGTCTCGAATAATGCCACGAGGGATTTCAACAAAAGCGAAATTAAAATAATTTTGTGGATTCCACTCTCTTATAACAAATGAAATGAGCCTATGATTACAAATGCCAAAATAAATTATTAATGTTCACCATGCACTGATACTAGCGCATGAAAAATATCTCTAATTAGCTTAGAGACGTCCTTTACCGAACTGGGCCACAGAGATGTCTTTTACAGCATTAAATCTCTTTCTTTTATCTGAAACTATTAGTCAGTAATTTCGGTTATTTTATCACAAAGATCACGCATTGGAGAACTTCATTTTCTAGCCTTCATTTTCAATTGCAAACTTTTGAAAGTAGATTATAACCAACCATTCAATGCTCTCTATTAAATGTAAACTAAATATCACACAGATAATGCGAACTTTTTCCTACTTTTCAAGAAAGGAAATAAAATGCTAAGTAGCCTAATTTATTTGAAAATCAATGAATATGTTTTAAATACTTGTTCTTGGTAGTCAAAAGAGAATGATTCCAAAAGTAAAAAACATATTTGGAAAGCATTGTAATATCTTTTTTCCTCTTTCGTAATGAGGCCATTCAAACTAGCAACAAAAATGGCACAATGCATTTTAAAGATACAACTTTTGATATTTTACTTAATTCAAAATATTTTTTAAGATTATTGTCACTTGAATCGAAATGTCTTTACATTTTAACAATTTTGAGATCTTGGCACACTATGTATTTATATTAATTCTCATTCCTGATACCAGGTAAATAAGCAAATAAAAACTTATCTTTGTCTCATTTTGAAGACATTTAGAGACAATTTCAGAGCAAATATTCTTGAAGAAAATAATTTATTATTATTATTATTATTATTATTATTATTATTATTATTATTATTATTATTATTATTATTATTATTATTATTTGAGTATTAACGGGTATTGAATGTTAAAACTGCATTATCTGAAGAAGACAGAATATGAGAAGTTGAAAGATTCAATTACATAGCAGTTAACATTATTCATAAATTATAACTTAAAGTGTCCAATATATTTGTAGTTGTTAAAATTAATAATCTGATAGCTTAAACCAAAATGTTAAATAACAATCACTTGAAGAAAATCAATTTACTGTAATAAAATCAAAAATTAAATTACATCTACAGTGTAATTTACTCTCCCTTTAGTTTTGTATCCTAAAATCCGCAAAAACAACCATGTAAAATATATTTCAGGAGTTATCCACATATAAGAATGATCAAATAAATTGTTACAAGTTTGAATGGATTTATTTTGCATAATTCTAACCTGTGCCCTACAAAAACAAGAACTTTACTTCAAATTAATATCTAATCATTTTAGACCCTTATAAGAAAACATCTAGCCAACAGGATTAAATTTAGGGTGCAAATAAAAACAAAAGAACAAATAACTCAAGAAAACTTTACCATAGAGTTTGTTAATGTGTATTTTGTCTTAACTAAATCTGAAAGTTTATACATGACCATGAACATACATAAATAACCTTGTTTATAATAATTAGATTTTAAATATTTCTGCAATATCAAAACAAATAAGCAGTGTCATGGCATGATACTAAAATGGCACAGGAAACATCATGATTATGTGTATATTCATTCTTTTCCATAATAGCATACAACAAATCACTGCTTGTGATGTTCACCACTCACACAATATATTACATAATAACATAGATTTGGATTACCTTACTGATCACAATATATTTCATTTAGAGGTTACTGGAATATTTTAAAGCTATGTTTAAATAATTTGAACTATCCTGGATTTTTCACCGGTTTGAGTGGTTGGGTATATAGTTTTATATAGATTTTTTCTCATCCAGTAATGTCACTTGTTTATTATATAAGGCATACCAGTGCAACTTGGTTTTGTACGATTTTAATGCACCAATTTATTTACTTTTCAAGTGGAACCTTTTTTCAAAGAAAAACTCATCAAATTTTAAACAATTTTTGAACATTTGCACCATTATGTGATTGTATAAAGCTAAAAGAAGAAGTGACAAAAAAGTAACTAAAGAGAAAGAAATGCAATGATAATGTTTTTCAAATTCCATCAGATATGAATATGAAATGCCCAACACAGAATAATCAATTATTTAAAAAATCAGGACAATGTACTAAGTTCATGTCCACATGAGTCATAATTTTATTTGCATATTCTGGTGAAGAGAGGTAGAATTGAGGTACTAACATTGTCAAAGAAAAATACATCTATTGAAATGTACTTTTCTATCTAATGTAATGCCTGACATAAATGTTCATATTTTTGGAAATGCAATCACAAGTACAATGAAAACAACAAACATTTACTTAAATTGTTAGGAAAACACAAGAACAAGACAAATCATTTTAACACTATGAGGTATGTAGAGATGTGAATGTTGTGCTCTGTAGTGTGGTATCAAAAGAAACCTAAATCACATGACCAGAGAAACATCAGAAACAAGTGACTATTCTGATTATTAATTTCATTTTAAAAATACCACATTATAACTGTACCCAATGATAAGGAGTGTTGAAATGAGAAAATCAAACCTTTACACTGATCAATTCCAAAAGCTCATTCCAACTTGCATCAGTTTCAACATGTTCATGCATTTTTTATTGGTATGAAACATTACCTCAAAACAAAAATGTTCAAAGCACTTCTTAAATTATATATTTTCTTTCCTTGTTCCAACAATAATTTCTTTCTGTCAACTGTTTGTCTTCTACACAACTAAACACTATGACTAGCGCCACATACCAATCCATTTAGAAAATGAGGGTTGTGCCTTTCAATTCAACAGGCTGTCTGACATGTTTTCATTACTATTTATATTATATGGCCAGTGATCCAAAGGCAAAAAAATATTAACATTCTATTTAACAGATTTTCAAACAAGTAAGCAATGTTGTCATGATTCCAAATGTATCACTTCTTAAAAATGACAATTTTTAATAAGTGAATAAAATAATGAAAATATGTACATCACTGAAAAATAATATAAATAGCTGATATGATCTCATATTATTCAATGTGAATTTTATACATTGGCACATATCGTCACATTAATATTCAATTTCAAACAAAACTGCTAGTCAAAAGCATTCAATAAAGATTGCCTCTCACTGGTTTAAGTAGTGCACTTGTCTTCCAGAATGAATTCCAGGTTTCAAACAGAATGTTGTTTAAGTTTTGTTACTATCACTTCTTAACACTGTGGACTAGGTACAAGTGTCATTTTCTTGAACATCCAATATAATAAGAACACATTAGAAAGATACATCTAAAAAAATTACAAGTTCCAAGCATTGGAATAACACATATTAAGCAATTCCATTAAGGACATGTTTCGTTCACTGAAAAAACATCGATGTAAGAACACATTAGACGGCAGTACCACAGCTGAACTAGCAATCCTTTCACAATTCAAGCACCCAAAGTGAAGCTGCTGATTTATAAATCACATAATAATGAAATATATTCTGTGCTACAATTCCACAACTGACACTTACTTCATAAATATAATTTTTGCAAGGACAGTTTTGTGAATGACAATCTCAAAGAAAGGATAATTATTTCGGCGAGTACACACCATTGCACAGACTTGGGCAGATTTTACAACAAAAAAGTTTCTTAAAGTATCATTACTGCAGTAAATATAATACCTGTGGTGATACATGACAGATGTAGAAAATATATTACAGTAACTTGACTAGCACGTTTCACATTATGTTGAGCTGCACTATGTTTGAAATATGGACATGACTTTATGAGCTTAAAGACACGGATATACTTTTGCCTCCATGCACAACCACAAATAAAATTACTCATTACACATTTATATGCATGTATGCATGAAAGTATTTAAACCCGCTCAAGTTTTAGTAAATTCATATTCTTTTCAAAAGCAGGAGGGTAAACAATTGACTATGTTAAGTTGGTTATTGCCAAGATCTTGCATTTACCCAAAAATGTATACTGCACATCAACTGCTTTAATACAATATTTGTGAATTATAACTGAATATTGACTTCCAATATGTTTATACAGCATGTATACCAAAATAAGGACATGTGAACAAATTAGATTTTTTGATTTCTTTTCTATACTGCATCTTTATATTTAAACGACTTACAATACATAGGAACTTGGTTTCACTAAGACAATAATTGCAAAATCTGCAGAATTATAACAAGTTACAATGTTAAACAACTGCAGAACATAGAATAGAATGAAATGAGCCAATATAAACATGCAATAAACAACTTCTGTGGTCATTTTCTTGGTATGAAGTAACACATTTATTTTAGGAATGTTTGTAGAGAAGATAAAAATTAGAAGTGAACTGAAAGAAAAAATATGGAAAGGGATGAAGAACATGACAGTGCTACAAGATGAAAAAATAATAAATATTTAATGTCAGACATGCACCTCTGAATGAAAACCATATGGAGTACATAGCCGAAGGAACATATTGCAATGGAAATAATCTACAATAATAATATGGCACTCATTTACGTAAAAGAAGATTGACACTGCCACATATGTATCTCCTGTGTAGCTAAAGTCAGAATTTAATTTAGTAGATTTTGATGTAATACTGCTCAATGACCACAATGATAGTGTCAGTTTTTATTGTAAACCAGGAAGTGGCCAGATTTACAGAAGCAGGAAAAAACTTAGCAATGTTATTTTGAAATTTAATACAGTTAGTGTATTATTTTCACTTTTTTTCTTTCTAAAACGATACCTTCAAAAACAGAATTAAAATTTTGAAGGAAAGAAAGGCAAGAACTGCTATAACTTGTTCCTCTCCTACAAAAACAGTAAAATGCAATTAATGTCATTTTAAATGTTTTCCTCAAGTTAATAATAATTTTGACATGCTCTTATTTGTAAATTAAAAGTTTTGAAGACATTTTATGAACCAAGGTCCATTGTATATTGTTATCGTTCCACTCGAAACCACATTTATCTCTCTTCCATATTTCTGCTCATTAAAAATGAGGCACTATGGGCAAGAAACAAACATTGTACCCCCATTTATTTTTTTTTAATTTAAATCACAAGAAAGAAAAATTTGTAAAATTATCTACTGGAAATGAAAATGAAAGAAACATTACAATATAAAGCAGTGTTTCTCAACACAAGCTACACAATGGATTCTCAAATTAGATTGAAAATAATTTCTGAAATATGGCATTCATTACTTCATTTCACATGAACACTAAATTTCAAATTCCAAGCACAATTCCATTAATCAGTACTGAACATTATAAAGAAGCCAATACAATAGAGAAAAATATTTGTTTCATTGGGACAAAGAAAACCAAGTTGCTTAAATGCATGATACATTTTCACTTAAAAAAACAAACAAAAACTGGTACACACTAGTAGTTGAGAAACACTGATAAAGAATCATTCAACAATTTATCTAAGCCTCTTATTCCCACTTATTACACATCAAGTAACAACACATAAAACAGTTTTACTTAATACATCGACACCCCACATATCTCTTTGTACTTGGCAGCGAGCAAGATACTCGCATTCACACTCAACGAGGTAGATCCTATAACTCCATCTATCAGGAGAAGGCAAACACATTATACAGCATGAGCTGCATCACACAACAAAATAAATTTATGAAAAAATAAATTGGATTACAAAGAATATAAACAAAATGAAATTGAAGAAATAAATATATAAACAATGTAATGTTAATAAACAATTCAGAAAATCAATGATATTCTTGTGTGAAACAAATGAACAACTATTAATTACATCACCTATTAAAACACATTGAACATTCAAAAATAACAGTTTAGAATACCATTAAAGAATAGAGAGATGCTATTAAATTTCTTTGAGAACATATCACGTGCTGATAATCATAACAGGGATCAGCCCATGCAAGTATTTGCCTATACCTGACCTACACAAAAGGGGACACACAAAACTACTGATTTCTTTGAAAAAAAATTAGGTGAATAACACTGAACAAAAACTTAACAGAAGATTTCAAAGAAATTTATAAACAACAAATTATTTACATTTTTTCAAAATTATAATGTAAGCTCTATGACACTGTAACCAAGATATTTTAAATAAGGATATGATTCAGTAATGTTATTTTGATTCATGAAATTTTAAAATTTTGTGTGTCTCCTATAGCTACAAACCTACATGATAAAATACTGTCATACAAAAATATTAGAATCTATTCTGAATATTAGATGTAAAATATTATTTCTTAGAATAAGTACATTCTTTCAGACTGGTATTTAGGTATGTATATTGATATAAAAACACAATAAAATATATTTTCATTATTTGAAGAGGTAATATATTATGTATGTACACAATAAGAGTTTTCTTTTCTTCTAACAAATCTAGTTCTACTTTGGTTCATCTTGATACTCTATCAATTCAACTGAATGTCCCTATTGCATTGCAACAAATTCTCTGAGCCTTCAGGCAACCCATCTTCCTTTCCATACAACAATCTATACTGTTAAATTGTAGTTTAAATATTCAATATATAAGATAAATATTTTGACATTCTCTTAAGAGACAATAGTACTCTCTAAGAAAATAACATTATTATATATATAAAAACATTTAAGTAAAAATAAAATATCACATTTACTTCTGTCCACAACAGAAGTTCTTCCCAGGTTGATCCGAACATTCTGATTGTGACAATGGGGCTACAAGCTAGAATCAGCCTGCAGCTGGAATCAGCAGAGAGGTATGGCAGGAGTCCTGCAAGTGTTATGGTTTCTTATCAATGATGTTAGCAAGATACATGCCCATTATTATTTTCAAAAATACTGGTTGAATTTTCTAAAATTACTTTCTTTGTTCCTCTCATCAAACCAAGTCAACAATCTGTCATTAAGTAATATTAAGAGTAAATAATGAATTGTTGATGATCTGAAAAAATGTAAAACTTATTCTTGGTGTTTGCAAGCAAACTGTAATACCAAGATCAATAGTCCTCTTAATAATTGAAAATTAAGAATTATCTCATATCTTATTAAATATGAATCATTTCAATATGCTGAAGGTGCAATATATTGGAAATTTTTAAAAGTGCACTTTCACTTCTAAAACTGACAAGACATAATGGAATGTACATGCATCTTGCTCTAAAAATGGCTGCTGCACACCTGTCGCCTATATTTCAAGATGAGTTGCCCACAGGCCAGGCGTTACAGGCTTCAGTATGCATATAAATAAAGAGGAATGGCTTATTATGTATTTTGCTATTTAGAACGGCACTGAATGATTTCTGTCTAATCTACTATTAAATTAGTATTGTATATAAAATATATACATAAATATAACATTTTGAAAAGGTACATTGTCAGTTTAATGAAGCACAGCTTATAGATAAACATAAAGTAAAATATTAATTTTGTTATTTTTCACTTAAGACCTGTCAGCAAACTATCTATAAGTGTCTCAAAGATAAAATATCTAATAGACAGTTAAACACATTTTATGTGACACTGAGACAATTACTACATCTAAGCAGACACAAGAAAGTGCACGACCAAGTTAGTTTATACAACAACATTTTTGGTATGAGCTGAATTAGAAAGATACCATCAAATGTTTACAGCATTATTGCTTTGAATGATCCAATTCATGAAGTTCCATTAATCATAAGGCACTGCAATAATAGCCTACAATATCTTCTGGGTATTCAACTGCCAATTGCTGCGAGCAAACATCAGAGAAAGGGAACTCATCCTCCATTAAGAGTTAGACATATTTAATTATCTAATTCACTGTATGCAATAATGAGGTTTACAATTCTGCCTCAATGATATCTTTTACTGCCTTAATTATTTTCCTTATAGATGTAATACCATTTCTAAAGAAAATAAATTGAAGAAATCCACAGATATCCCGACTCTCTCTGTCAACTGCCCTTGCACTTTGCCCTTTGAGATTTTGGTTGTCCGTTCACAGTAAACTTAATCCTGGCTGAAACAATGATGAATATCTAAGTTACATTTGATATTGGCTACCATATAAAATCCTCATGAAGCAGGTATTTTCCCATATTAATATGATGTCAAAAGGGTATACTTTAATAGTACTTTCCAGGAAAGTTAAACAGTATCACAGATTTTCATTCAAACCTTAAATTAGGAAAATGAAAAACAAATACTGAGTAGTGAATACAAATGGATGACTTGATCTCAATATTAGAACCTCTAGGGATTTGAGAAACCAAAGAAACCAACAAACATTTAATGAATGTGAAACTGTAAATTAAGACAAATAATACCTAATACATATTTTAGAGAAGAGACCATGCAATGATCTGTTTTTAATGATTTTTCAATGTTTTTATACCGAAATGAATCAAATAGAAAGTAAGCCAAATAAACTATATAAAACCCATAACTGAATAGGTTCAAAATCATTTTATCTTGTGAAAAGAGAATTCTGCTTAAATTGTAATCATTTTTTCCCTTAACCTTCAGTACCATGACTTAATCATATTCCAACATTTTTACAGTCTTAAGACAGACAAGGATACTATTTAAAAAATAAGTTTATAAATTTTGCCTACGTATAAAAACAAAGAAAGAAAAGTTCAGGAAGATAAAATACAAGGTCTAGCCAATACAAATAAACATTAGATGGAATTTTCTAAGTAAGTCAAATCTGATTCTAGAATAGAATTGATTTCTGCTGATATTTCAACATTTCATTTGATGAAATATTATTTGAAAATATAAGAACGTGATGCATGGAATTGAGCCACACTACACTTTTGAAGAACAATTATTTAATTTTGAATAGCTACAAGCTTTCACAACATGAAACAGTTCACTTAATAGTGCCTGGGGTCTTATTTGCTTATATTTTGTGACAAAGACAATTTTTGTGAATTCATAAGTATATAAATACATACCTATCTGTAATAATTTATTAATGTTTAATTATTTAATAATTTAATAATTTCCTGATCTTTTTTACAGAATTGTGAGGGCTAGTTTGAGAGTGTGTGAGTGTGTGTGTGTGAGTGTGTGTGTGTGTGTCAAATACTAGAATTCACAAAGTACTCTATAAAGCAAAGTATTCATGATAAAGCTTTATCTCCCACCGAAAACTTCATTCAAAGATATAAATTAGTTGCTACAAAGTAAGCTGTTAAATAATTATATTTTTGAAAATATTACAGAGTTCTGGAACAAACATACCAGAAAAAGTTTGTTTTATCAGTCACACACGAGTGCTAGAAAACCCATTGCCTTCTGATTTTTTCTTCAAATATTAACTTAGGAATTTATATATTTCTTTTAAAAAAATATTTGAAATTCATTTACACCTTCATATCTTTGAAACAGCACCATTTAACAAAGTATTTCTGTAAATAAAATGTATTATTTACAATTGAAAATTCATGACTGACTGCAGACATGCAATTATAAACATTTTTTATCTTACCCAAAATGTCAATAAAAAACCTTCTCTTATAAAATTATTATGATACTTGAAAATGAATGAGAAAAATGAGAATTGCTGTCTGTCAAAACAAACATCTGAATTGTTAGAAAAATTAATGCAAATGTAAATAAGTTCATTACATGACCTCAAGGTTATTAAAATAATCTGGTACAAATACATTGAAAATTTGAAAGAAAGAAATTATAATTGATAATAAAACAAAATGATATTAAATAATTTAAGATGATGATACATTTGCCAAACTGAGTCGGGAATAAAATTCATTCTGGTTTTGTACCATGCAACAATGGATTCAAAAACAACAAACCAATGATGCTACAAAGAGCTTGTTAAGAAATACGACATTAAACGAGACTATCGTGGACAATGAGCTGATTCCCACACAATTCCCTGAAAATTAAAACCCTAAGAAAGTGTCATATATTTTGATATATTAATTCAGTATGTTCTAGAGATTTAACAAAGCAAAATTAATTGCAAAATATTAAACTTCAATTATAACCATTAAAAAAATGTAACTGCAAAGATCTGTAGTAATAATTGCAATACTAACTTAATTGTCATGAGAACTCAGTTGTGACAAGTGATTTGGAGAAAAACTGTTCCAAATCATAAATTTCTAGCAAAAAAAAATTAAAAAATAGAATAATTGTTGGCTACAAATCTCTAGATTCATACATTTTAAGAAATGAATTATATGAAAATGTAATTGAAAGTCTCTTCTAAAAACACTGACTAAAAATGAGGCCAAAATATTTGAAGGCACATCTGAAATTTCCTCCTACACAAACTACTATTGAAATAAAGCCAAAAAATGAAATATCTAGATGGCATCAAAGAGGCAGAGAGAATATATACTATAAATTCTCAAAAAATTGTTTTTTAATTCCTGTGACCAAACACTTGATATAAAGAGTATATAAAAGATTCCTAAAATTTTGAAGAGTACCATACTTCATGATTCACAAGAATGTTAAAAAGCTCAAAAGCTTCCCATTTCAACACAAAACAGATGTGATCAATTCTGTATCAATACACTTTGAATATGAATGCAATGGTCTGAGTTCAAAGCTATCACAAATGGAATTAAAATGAAAAGAAATAAAATTATAAATATATTAAAATACCTTTTTTAAACAACAAAAACAAGATAATGAAAAAAATGAAACAGAATTGTGATTACACACATTATGTGCATTCTGATTTGCCTATTAAAGAAAACTTAGAGCCCACTTAAATGGCAAAAATAATTTTACTCCAATCATTAACATTCATAAACATTATAGCCATGCACAAAATAGTGTTCTTGCAGGCAGAAATCGGACAGTAACTTCCAGATACAAAATGTGTAGCAGATAGTATAAACAGTTATAAAAATAATTAATATGAAAACTTCATCACAAGGTACTTAGTGAAACAACAGCGGTCAAGAGCTCCCGTTTGTGAATTATTCTATTAAAATCAATTGCACGTATCTTGCATTCATTTAAAATATGTACAATCAGAAGATGCTGTAGAAAAAACTAAAGAAAACTGAACATATTATAAAAATATATTCTGTAACACAGACTGCTAATATTTATGACAATAACAATATATTGCAGTTCTAAAGTGAACAGCAAACAACATTCAATAGGAGCCCCTGATATATACATCTGTACAAGAAATGAATTATAATATGTATTTTGACTGCATGCTTCACCATGCTGACAGGCAGCTGTGCCTTGGGCACAATGCAGCCATCAAAGCTAGTGCAATGCCATTGTGACAACTACAATCGGACAGACAACCTCTCGCTTAAAGTTACAACTCCTTGCACACCGACATGCTATGACACAGAGGTAGAGTTCTCGGCTGTCAGATTCGCCGCAAATGCAAGGGCTCGCGAAACAGCCGATGCAGAGACGACCATTGACTCGAAGGCAGGGAAGCATTCTGCTGCTGCAGCCACGTGAAAGCTTGGTCAAAGCGAGGTAAAAGTGAACGTTTGGCTCGTTTCGCCGGTTGCAGGGATCTGCAACCGGGCGGCAGTGCGCCCGGCGCCGAAGCGTCCAGGATATTGTGACGGGACTTTATTGGACATACCGAAAGCAAACTTTGCGAAAAGCGTAGCAGCCGCGGTCAAGGGGGCGGTGGCGGAGGCTGCGGCTGCTGTTGCTGCGGGGGCGTGCGCGGCGGGGGCGGCGGCGGCTGGGGCGGCTGCTGCTGCTGTTGCTGGGCCTGGCCGGCCGTCTGCTGCTGGAAGGCCTGGTTGAAGCGCGGCAGGGGCGTCTGGCTCTGGCGGCGGCGCCCGCCCCGCTCCTCGGCCGCCGGGGGCAGCGAGTGCTCCAGCAGCGGCGGCGGGGGCGCCGGCGCCAGCAGCTGCGCGGGGGGCGCGCCGGGGGGCCCCGGGCCGGGGGGCATGTCGAGCGCGCTGGCGGCCGACATGAGGTGCAGGATTTGCGAGGAAAGGCCCGGATCGCTGAGCAGCGGATGCGTCTCCGCGCCCGCCTCCTCCGCCCCCACCGCCGCGCCCACCGCCAGCAGCCGCTGCAGCTCCTCGTGCACCGCCGCCACCGCCGCCGACGTCGCGCTCTCCACGTCCTCTGCGAGGGAGTGCGGGGACGGCTGGGCGCCCGCGGGGCCCGGCGCTCCCGGCCCTCCGGGCGCCCCGTGCGGCGCGGGGGGCCCCGGCGCCGCCAGCAGCCCCCAGTGGAAATCCAGCGCGCTCTCCGCGGCGGGGGCGGGCGGCGGGCCCGGCGGCGGCAGCTCCAGCTTCACGGCGGCGCCGCCACCCGCCGACGCCGCGGGGTCGAAGGGCGCTCCGGCGGGGGCGGGGGCCGGCCCCGCCGACGGGTAGGGAGGCGGCGGCGGGTGGCCGTACACTAAGCTGGACAGGAGTTCGGCGGCGGCCGCCGCGGCAGCCACGGTGGAGGCGGCAGCGGCGGCCGCGGCGGCGGCGGACGCGGCGGTGGCCGACGGGGCGGGGGGCCCCGGCTGCGCGTCGGGCTGCGGGTGGTGGTGCACCGTCACCGTCGACCGCTCCACAGGCAGCACCTACCCCCAACACAACCGTTGTTTCCAACGGGCTTCGTGCAATTCTCAAGACGCCTTACTAACTAAGGGTGTTAAGGTGGCTGAGAACACGGCTCACCGGGAGAGCAGAGAAGCCCCGGAGCGGAGCGTAACGTCATGGAGGGGCACGCTGGAGCGGAGGGTGACATGATTCCGCAGGCCGCCCGTATAAGCGGCGGGCCGCCTAGACGGAACTCACTCGAATTATTCTGCCGTGTTCAATATTCATTTTTCACATTAAATTTTAAGTCTTGTTCTGGACCACAGTACTGGCGAAATTGTGGTTGAATGTATCTCGACTGGGTGGGGACACTGAACGCTGAAGTGCTTGATTGTATTTTACGGTGACCATGTAATTGAAAATATTTTGAGTTATTGAACCTGGCCTTTGAGGCATTAAATTATACAGAAATGACAATGAATTAATCGATGAACACTTCAGTGAGTATTTACTATACTCCCAATTCTGCACGTTATGCCTCGTCGCAAATAGAGTTAAAATTAAGCCCATGTTGTAACACAAACCAAACACGAAACTAAAGGCATAGTCTATTTAGAATTAAAGAGTATAAGGTCTAAAAAGCTTGCATAAGTTTCAAACAGGATAAGGCGGGTAAGCAAGGCGCCTTGGGACGCAACACTCTCAACCCATGCGTTGCAAACGTCTGTTCGTCACGCATACTTTCGTAGAGTGAACAAATTTATTTTCCTATAAGTAAATATAAGATCACGTTGTTTTTTACTTCCTCGTCTTTACTTCGAAGGAATAGAAGGTTTTGTAATTGTGGGCCAAAAACTGTGAACTTTTTGACACAAAAACTCTTATTGCCGGGCCGTGGTAACGAAAAAGTAGATAAATCTCGTTCCTGAACATAGTAAGTTTCTTCCTCTAACACGAGGTGCAGTCAGAATCCAAGTTCTGTGGGTCCTTGAGAACGAAAAATCGATTGACGGCAAAACTTTCAGTGCCTGCCCGTCTGTTGTCAGAGCTAGCACCAAAACTGTTCAACTGATTTTCTCCAAAATTGATATTCCTTGATCAATATAAATGAATTCGACGCCGTTCGAGTTTGAAACTGATATTTGGTTTTGGTTCGGGGGAGGGGTTTTTTCACGTGATTCCTCAACATTTAAAAATTTTCTCAAAAATGGCTCCAAATTTATTTATTAAACCGAGTCCTCGGATAGCGTAAAAGACGCTTAAGAAAATGGTGCAGACCTAATTTTGGTTGAAATCCCTGCTTTTTTGGAAAATGTAAAAGTTCAAATTTTTTCGGCGTCTTCCTACAACTACAATATTGAAGATTATTTTCCTTAATGCAATCTACTCTTTTAGGACATATCTTCAAATAAGGTCATGTACAATTCTTCAAAAATATTAGTAGTTTTTAGCGTGTTACGGTAGTTTTTACTTCTCAAGAACGGCTCAAATTATTTTCTCTGAATTTTCTCCTCGTATCTATCAAAAGACGGTAAAAAAGTAGTCTAGTCTCATTTCCGGTGAACTCTGTTTTTTCATAAATTGCAAAAAAATATTTCAACACTACAAAATTGAAGATAATGAGTTTGTCTAAAACAAAATGTGTACTAAAAAAATCAGCTCAAAAAAAAGGTAATATACAATTTTTTGAAGAAAAAGCCAGCAGTTTTTTCCAAATTTGTGCTTGAAATTAAAGCGATTAAAAAACCGCTCCATTTTTTTCATTTTTCCCCATAAAGAGAACAAGGAATGGCACAGGTTCCATTTTCTTTGAACTCTTGAATTTTAGAAAATTGCAAAATTTAGAAATAATACGAGAAAGTATATGCTGTTGTAGCACCACTAGCCTTATCTCCAGGCGCCACTCAATATATACGATTTAATTATCTATAATCAAAGGCAACTCAAACAGGGCAGGCGGCTGCAGGGGCAACCGTTTCTATTCGATAGCTCAGCCACCAGTCGACTCTTTCCTTCCACAAAACAGAACTGATTTGATGATGATGATGATGAATGATGGCTGACATCGAATGCTGCTAATTTCGATTGATAAAAACATTGGTAGATGACATTTCAACCTCAATTACTTATACTACTACTACTACTATTAAACATGCTATATAGCACTGAGCGATTGATCAAAAAGTCGAAATGGAAATATCTACAAAACAAAATTAGCACTCATGATCCACTCCTAAAAAGATCCTAAACTAGCTGTCAACAAGGATTCTATGGTTTGAGATTTCAGAGAAAACCAAACCGAAATTTGAAAGAGTTCATTCCAAAGTCAAAGTCGGAAAAACTAGTTATACTTGCACTCTCCCTGGGCATTGGCAGCAGAAGTGTCAAACATTGACTGGGCTTGCTCCGGGAATGTTCACAAAGGCACAGAAGTTTCGGTCGTAAAGGAAACATTAATGCATTTCTTTACCGAACACCGTTCATATACTTAAACTCAAGACAGACAATGTTTTACTTTCTCGTACTTACTAACGCAAGAAGATAAATAATTATAATCGTGCGCCGAAAAACGGCGAATTTCGACAGAAAAACTGTTTTTCATCCAGTGAACACGCCGATTCACTCTTCCTAACAATGATACTGGTAGGTCTTTTTCCAATTTCAAGGCATATTCAAAAAATATTGATGCAAAATAAAATGTAAGCAGTGTTCTGACCTTTTCTTACATAAAAAATAACGTAATGAAACTCGAAACTTAAAATATAATTTAATTGCAAGTAATTACGTTGAATTAGCCGATCCATTAAAGATATCTTTCAATTAATGTAAATGTTACAATATTTTCAATATTTATTTTATCTCGAAACAACCTGCAGGGCTCTATCAAAAGGTGAATTTGATACTTGAAACCCAAAAATATGTTCTAAGACACATTTACGAACCGCGGCTTAAAATGCTATTAACCAAAGCTCTTAGAAAGATATTGGAAGAGAAAAAGAGTAATAGAAGTTATAATCTCTTATCGCAGCGAAATTATCGAGTTTCAGATATGATAAGATAGCCGAAGTACTGTATCTACGTATATCAGAAATATGAAAAAATGAAAAATGTGTACAGTTTTTCCCTATATGAAATCGCGAGTGCACTACAAACAATGCATTGTTTTCACTTATTATATTAACACTTTTGGATTATAAAATATATGAAACAATATTTTTTAAATTGATATTTTATTGTCATTGTTCATGGCAATCGAAGTGTTTTTGAGAAATTAAATGACTTAGGGGATTTTCGATTTATTGGTTTGTTGACTGGCTTTTTGTTGCATTTGTATCTCATTCACCTTTACACACACATTTTACTGAACAAAAATGCTTCACATGTCGGACGTTCGCAGTCTCTATTGGTTCCTGAATTATTTTGATTTCGAAAATAGTTGGTTTACAAAACAAAACTTTCATTGAAAAACTTGTCAGCGTTAAATATACATTCTCACTTCCTTAGGGAAGTAATTGAGTTGTGTCGATTGTGCATGGAAGACTTCCGGCGATGTGATTGGAAAACGGGGAATCGAGCTTTGCGGACAACCACAGTCGCTCCCTTTCCGCTCGACAGGCGGAAAATGTCTCTGCCACCACCTTTCGCCCCAATTCGCCCCACTTCGCAATGGCACACACAACATGAACATTACACAAATTATATTTTTTTTTACTTGCAACTCCTCAACAATTAGTTCTTTTTATAGAATCATTCACGAATTCATTGCGGAAACGTCAAAATGTTTCCCAATTTATTAATTCACCGACATAATACTGGCAAGAAGCTATCGGGAAGATACTGGTATTTTCGGTCTTGTTTTCTGGAAACAATGCTCTAATAATACCGAATTTTATTCTGCAACTTCAAATTGATGTGAAGGGTAAGACTGCGCGTCTATGGCTGGCATTTACTACTTCGAATGTTATTGGTAAAGGAAGTCAAGTACAAAGAATTTTGTGCACATAAACTGAATACAGAATCTTTGGATTAGGTGCTTTAATTTATTTCAGAAAACAGTTGGTAAGGTCAATGACCAAGATAGAAAATATGTTCTTGAAGTTTCGAATGAATTATGTCCTAGATACTGTTATATTTCACGTATTTTCAAGTGCGAACGACACCTCAAATGCTTAAAATTGTACAATTCATCTGAAATATTTGTTTGTAGCCAGATATTTGCATTACGAGTTAAATTCGGCACCTAACGAGTTGGAAACTTCCTTTCCAAATGATATGGAAAATGTTACATTTATGGCGTTATTGTACAGTCGCATTATCACCACTTTGCTTCAATGTCTCTGCTTACCAAAATCAGTATTGAATCTCCTGCCAACCAGAATATATTCGAGTGATACAGCAAATAAGTAGATACGAAAGAAAATTGTAAGCAAACTGCAAAATAATAAGAGAAAATGAAAGGAAACAAGAGAAGGAAGAAGCGAACAACAAGACAAAAATTTTAAAAAAACACGGAGGAAATGAGAAGGAGGAAGTACAAGTAGCAGGAGGAAGAGGAGGAGGAGGAGGAGGAGGAGGAGATGAAGAGGGAGGAGCCAAGGAGAAGACGAAAAAAGAAGAGAAAAACGAAAAGATGGAGGAGGCAGAGAAGAAACTGAGGAGAAAGATGAGGAGGAAAAGGCGTTCGTACCTCCACCTTGAGCGCGGCGGGGGCGGCGGGCGCCTGCTGCTGCAGCACGGCCTCCACGTCGGCCAGCTTGAGCGCGGGCGGCTCGCCGGCGGCAGCGGCGGCGGCACCCTCGGCCTCCAGCAACACGGCCGCCTTCGAGTCCTCGGGGGAGGCGTGCGGCAGCACGAACTCCTCGGCGGGCTGCGGCTGGTGCTGGGGCTCGGGGCGCGTGGGGCGGGCGGGGCGCGGCCGCTGGCGGGACGGCCCGGCCACGGGCTCCCCCGCCTCGCGCGCCGCCCCCGAGCGCGGGCGCTTGGTCTTGACGCGCGCCGCCGGCCCCGCCGTCGCCGGCCCCGCCCCCGAGGGCCCGGCCGTCGGCGCGCCCGCCCCCGCGCCCGCCCCCACCGGCGACGGCGGCTCCTCCCCGCCCGCCGACTGCGCCGCCGCGCTGTGGTGGTGGCTCTTCTTGATGTGGCGCACGAGGTGGTCCTTGCGGCCGAAGCGCTGCGGGCAGAACTGGCAGAGGAAGTCCCGCTTGCCCGTGTGCACCACCAGGTGGCGGCGCACGTCCTTGCGCGTGAAGAAGCGCCGCTCGCAGTGGTCGCAGCGGTACTTCTTGTCCGAAGGGTTCTTCACGGTGCGCGAGCCGGCGTGGACCTGGCGCATGGCAACGCGACGCGCTCGTCAGAACCGCATCTCATGCTTGTTGATATGCCAAGTTATGCGAGGTGATTTCGAACAACTTGGCCGAAATGGGGAGTTCCAATTCGGCTGCGGACATGGTGGAGTCGATTTTTCAGAAATTTCGGACAGCCGACGTCGGGCGGACAAAACTAAGTGAAATAGATCGTCGTCCGACAACCGATGTTTTCGGATGCCGTCGGAAGAGAACGATCGGGTGCACAACTACCACTTCTGTTTACCCTCACGTATTTGAACGAATCTGGAACGTCGGATAAAAATGGCCCACCGAAATTGCGGGCATCGACACTCCTGTGACCGCCGCAGCCAGGCGGCTCCACATATTCGGAAATAGGCAAATGGCAGGTGAACGCACACTGAATCTCCAGTAGTGTCGATTGATTGACTGATTGCTCTTTCTTCTGATTGCGTCTACTTCATCATGTTATCAGTGGAGTTAAAATAAAATGTGAATATACAATACAAATCAAATTAAAACTAATTTCGGGACAAGTACATTAAAATTACACAAGATCTTGACTGAGCCGAACATAGATCTGAATTGAACGTAGTAAACCTGATACTGCAGTACAATCTATCTAAGCCGGTACTGATCGGGGAAAAAACAAATTCAGGTTTGGGAAGGTTTTCGTTTTATGTAGGGTTGTCTATTTTATGCCACTAGTGATATTGATATTTTCGCCCCGAAACTAGTAAATTGAAGAAACTAAAAAAGTATTTAAAGTAAAGTAGAAATTACCGAACGTAATTACATTATGATTAGTAAAATACATTTATATATAACGTATTTATGGAATAAATCACCAATGAATCAATATTAAACATTCTTCACTGATAGCTTTTGAGTTTCTCTTGCTTCTATAAGTTTGAACGTTTTGTCAAGGTTAAAGTTTAATATTTTTTCCAACCATCGTTTATCTGGTTGTGAATCGCACAAAAATACACATCACCTCACTGCGTAGAAACTGCACTCAGACTGCTCGCTGACTTTTCCAACGCACAAGTGTCACAGCTCGGAGTACTACGACTTTCTGATACCCTCGCATGGCCTCTCTGGAAATGCCTCCCTGGCAGAGGGGTTATGATTTTCAACTAGGGGCAGGGAGACGGGCGAATATAAGCCATGCCCTTACACCTTTCTACGCTCAGTGAGTCCGCAGGGAATTCCCCTACATCCTACGCCTTCGAGACAAGCTACCCCAATGTCGAATTCTGCGCTGATAACTGAAGCTTCTCTCCGTCACAGTGACATAGGGGTGGAGAATTTAATACAGACTTGCAGAATCATTTGATTGAGAATACCTCCTGCTCCTCTGCCAATTGCATTAACTTTCACAGGAACTTCGTTTTATAAAGTTCCCTCCTGGGACATGAAAAACCGTCGCGTTTCCGCGTTGGACAGATTCCGTTTTATGCTGTGAAAAATGACATATAATTTGACGGGCCTCAGAAATTTTACGGTTCAGGCAGGTTTCCGGTTTGGACAGGTATTACTGTATTTAAATACGAAGAGATCAAAAGAGACGTGACTACGAAGGGGCAGATAAAAAATCGAGAAAGAAGGCGGGCGAATAGGCTTGCGAGGCAACGGCTTCTGTAGCTGTCACTACGCTTAATGTTAATTCTAGGGACCAGCAAGCGATTTTTCGCGTTTTGGACATCATTGAGCCCGATGTTTCGACGCGCAACAGTTCCTTTTCTGGGTTTTTGCATAAAACTGTTGCATTATCATGGTCCATTCTTCCTTCAATAAATGTTTTCGGACGATATTGTGCAAAAGAAACGGTTGGTACTTCACAACGCGCCACAAATGAAAAAAATTGCAGCAAACGGCATTAGAGAAGGAAACGACATTGGTCAGCGGTCCACTATCGTTTTTTTTCGAAAATGCAGAAACTGTGCTCTTCATACTACCTCCACTGTTCTTTGATTTCTCGACGTCACAAAAATATCCCAAATAATTGCGTTTCCGAACACAATTTTTCTAAAATGTATACACTCTAGCCTTTAGTGGATACTCCAACTGAAATACGTATTTGATAACTGTATTAGAGTATGAGTTCCGTATTCTATAAGACAATGTATCTCTCTCGTTGCGTCTTTGGATGCTGAGAATACTAAGGAAAATACTGGATACGACGAAATGTATCACAAACAAATCAGCCACACACCTTAACCCACTACTTTTACCATCGGACTACTTCACAGGCCTGGAGTATGCGTAACAGAACTGATCTTTCAATGAAAGCAAATGTTATAGATGTCCAGAATAATTACCATGTATTACGAGCATTCATTTTCATTCCTGTTGCGTAATAGAGAAGGAGATGTTTCATTTAAATTTCACGAATGCTCCGGTTTACAGGCAAATTAAGTTCACACCAAAAAAGATAATATTCAAGGCTTCAAAAGTCTCGGAAGAACACAATTCACATGGTTCAATTGTTTCTTCGCTCTTATAATCAGTACACATCATAAATGTCGTATATAGCTTTGATCGTTTAATGTGTATTTGATACACAAATGTTGCTAAGAAATTGTAACTTCATATTTTATAAGATAAATTTTATCTGTCCGTCATGATTCCATTATTTAACATCGAACATGAGCTCATATAGCACATTGAAAGTTTACTTCGAGTTACTCTAAATAGTCCGTTTGCTAAATTCTGCGCTTTGCTTCAACGGATACTTTAATACTACGAATGAAACGGCTGAGTAACATAAAATGAAGCATTTTCAACAGCGGGGTACTCAGGGGGAGGGGGCCTCATACGGCTTCAGCATACCCTCAGAAACCGATGATACATATTAAAAAAATTAGTTTTTATAAATTTTCTATAGTTACGAAGCGTCTTTCTATGGTCGCGAAGAACAAGAATACTACTGGTCACTGCGACCCAAATCTCCGCGTACGCAATTCGACATTTATTCAACATCTGAAACTAATAGTTTAAATATCTATTTTTAAAAAAATAGTATTAAATTTGGCATAAATGAACAATTATTTATAAGAAAACAAAGTCAACTAGACCGCACACCTTTAACCCTTCCCCCTAGAGAAATCGTGGTTGCGTTACTGAAATTAAGTACATTTACCATTAAAATCTCCCAGAGAAAAGATATGATACGGTGGTTGGTCTTTACCAATGCACCCGAAAAATTAATCCACCCCGAAATAATTATAAACGTTGTCATTGCCAACAATAGTATTTAATATAAGGGCAGCTTTCGAGAGTAGTCGTTTTGTGGTTTCCATTCAGCAGACAACTGATGATGATGGCTAAGCCATCGAAAGCTGCCCTTATATTAAATACTATTGTTGGCAATGACGTTTATAATTATTTCATGGAAAATGCCAACGATAACGCACCACAACACCTATAATCCACCCCGGCTACAGGTCTCTACAAGAGCGCGTCAGGAGAGACCGTATCAGCGGAAGGGCTGTCGACGACGGCGAGGACAACAGCAGTCAGCGGAAGACGCATAGCCCCGTGCAATGGCTATCGGGCGCTAGCTCGCGATTCTGTCACTCAAGTGGCCAACGGTCGACGAGAGAGAGCTTCCGCGAGTACGGACGACTACTTCTAAGCACCAGTGTCAATTATTTCACATTCTCTATAAATGCGCTGCGGAATAAACAATTTTTCGTTGGTCGCGCAGTACAAGAATATTACTAGTTACTGCGACCTACGTCTGTAAGGTATGCAATTTGACATTTCCTTTGTCTTGCCCAAAGAGAAGAAAACCTGATCAAAAAATAACATATTGCAAATATAGAGAGAGAGACCTCTAGTTAGCAAAACATTTTAAGAGTTAGGTATGCATGCGTTTTCTATTCCCTCCACAATATATTTCCAAACACCATCTTACCTTCAGATGGTAAACAATCTCTTCCTTGGAAGTGAACGCCTTGCCACACATTTTACATTCCAGGCTGCCCTCCTCCGCCGCATGCACAGCTGCGTGCTTTCGGAAGCTCAGGAAGGAACTGTACTCCTTATGGCAGCCCTCTCGTTCACAGCGGAAGGTCTTCTTCACTGGGCTGTGCACCTTCGCAAGGACACACACCACTTTACAAGCAGGAGTGAGACATCACGCTACACTGTAATAGTGACTATGATGATTTCAACAAGACTGAGAACAAAACTACTTACAGAAAAAAAACTGACCATTACATTAACTATTGTTACATGTCATGCTTCAGACCAAATCTCCTTTTCTATATATCAGAAAGTTCCCTCGATATTGCACACATTTAACAATCATCAATGTCATTAGAACAACATCTCTTTGGGATGGGGTACAACAAACAATTGCCCTCCTTAAGACAGTAGTTTCTTATGGTAACCATGAGATAAGCATACAAACTTCCCAATACTGAAATCTTGATTTTGATCAGCTACAACAATGCAGGTTAGGACTGACACTACATACATTTCATAAATATTTTTCAACAAGTATGGTTTTGTTTCTTTCAGATATTTAATACCGTATGGACACATTAATACCATTGTTATTAGTATAATCAACAGAAGTATAAAAAAACTATATGCAACATGTCGCTAGCGAATAATTAAATTAAACGACCCTGAAATATTTTCCTCTCATTTGAGGTTTCTAGCTCCTCTCGTGGTTTGCGGGGCGCGACACGCCGGCTGGGCAGGGCTGGGCAGCGCGTACCTTAACGTGGTTCTTGAGGTGATCCTTGCGGTGGAAGGTGCGGTCGCAGACGGTGCAGCGGTAGCGCCGCTCGTCCGAGTGGATGAGCACGTGGCGCACCAGCTTGAACTTGGACGAGAAGGCCTTAGAGCACTGCGTGCACTCGAACGGCCGCTCCCCGGTGTGCGAGTACATGTGCTGGCCCAGCTTGCCCGGGCTGCCGAACGCCTTGAGGCACACGGGGCACACGTGGCGGCCACCGCCGCCGCCCCCTCCGCCGCCCGCCGCCTCCCCCGCCCGCCCCGGCCGTCGCCCGCCCCGAGCCGCCGCCGCCGCCCCAAGCCCCGAAGGGCCGGCCACGGCCGCGGGGGGCGGCGTCGCCGCGCCGAGCGTCGCCGGGGCTGGGCCCGCGGGGGGCGGAGGGGTGCGCGGGGAGGCGGGCGCCAGCGCCGGCGCCGGCGCCGCGCTCTCCCCCGTCGCCTGACTAGATGGGGGCGCCGTGCCCGCGGCAGCGGGGGCGCCGGTGGCGGTAGCAACGGCGGAAGTGGTGGCAGCAGCGGCGCCGGCGCGCTGCATGTTCTCTTCGTTCTTCACGTCCTTCTTGGAGCGTACCGGCGGCGGCAGCGACTGCTCCTGCAAGGGCTCCGGGGCGGCAGCGCCGGGCCGCTTGGGCGGGCGACGCGGCGGCGGTGGGGGCGGGGGCGCGCTGCGCAGCCCGTGGCGCGACGTACTGGGCTGCGACCAGTCGCCTACGAACACCTCCACCGGCACCTCGGGGTCCGCCCCCGTCAGCGACACGGAAGGCGCGTGGGCGGCGGCGGCGGCGGGGGCAGGGCCAGCCTGCGCTTCCGCCGCGAGGCTGCCGGCGCGCGTCGCATAGCGTGGCGGCGGCGCGTCGCCCGTGCCGGCGCCGCTCGAGGTAATCGTTGACGCAGTCGTGGAAGTGACGGTCGTCGCCAGCAGCGGCCGAACGCCTTCGGTAGTTTGCGGCGCGCCCAGGTCTGGTCTTCCGTCGGGGCCGGTACCGCCGGGAGCCGCCATGACGGCTGGCAGAGGGGGCGCCGGCGGGGAAGGGGGTGCGGGCGGCGGTGGGGTGGGGAGCGTGGAGGCGCGCGAGCTGGCCGCGCGCCCTAGCGCCTTCCGCCGGCGGGCGGGTCGCCGGGGGCGGAGGGTAAAGGTGGCGGGGGTAGGGGTGGGTGTGGGGACGGGGCCGAGGGCGGGGTCGGGGGCGGGGGCGCGGCCGGGGGCCGGTGTCAGGGGCGGAGGAGCGTCGGAGGCGGGCGCGCGCGGGACGCAAGAGCACAGCGGGGGCGCGTCCGCGGGGCCGAGGTCGGGGGCTTGGCCGGGCGCGGCGCGGCCGCGCTCGCCCTGCGGCTGGCGTGGGCGCTGGCGCTGGCGTAGAAGGCGCGCTGCGCGCCGGGGCTCCGAAGGGGCGGCGACCGCCGGCGCCGGCGCGTGCGACGCGGCCGCGGGCAGGCGCAGACGGCACACGGGGCAGACGTCCGCAGCGGCGCGGGCGGCGACGGCGACGGGAGCTTCGGAAGAGGCGGGGCGGGCAGCGGCGGGGGCGGCGGCGGCGGCCGCAGCGCGAGGGCGCAGCAGCCGGCGGGCGCCGCGAGGGGCGGCGGCGGCGGCGGCGGCGGCTGCGTCGGCGGCGGCTGAGGACGGCGACGGGCCCTCGGGACGCGATGGGCTCGAATCTGGCAATCACACTGTTGTTGCGGCGCATGGCAGAGGCCGCCTCACAGCGCGCGGGCGGGGACGGGGAAAAGGAAGGAAAAGGTGGCGCTTTCAAGTCAACAAATTTCTTGAGACCCCTCACAGTACAGTCGTCTAAGAGGCTCTTCTTTAAACTGAGCAGAACAAAGCCGAGTGAATTTTAACACCTCTACTTTTTCCAATCTCATATGGAAACCCTTCTCTGCAACTCACCAACTAATTATATTCAAATTGTGAGTATCATTACTTTTGCTGACCCCCATAAATTTCTAGAAGAGAAAGGTCGTATGTAAAGAAGAGGCAGATCCTGAGACGAATTTTGGGAGGGGAAATTCAAAATGTTTTCGTCAAATATGTCATATTACAGATTTTGTAAAATGTCGCAAGCTATACTCCACTCATGCTGCGATATGATCATTTTAGATTTTGTAAATTTAAAAACATAAGCAAAAATTTGAACAGTTATTGAATATTGCAAAAATAAATACTTTTTCTTAGAATAGGAAGTATGTATAAAATTAATAAAAATTATATAAAATATTGTACACAATTGCATTTTTAACATTAGAGCTCATAACAATTGTAATTCATCTAGTAATTAAAACAACAATTACAAAAGAATGCATAAATACACAGTAAACACCTTTTATATTTGCAATTATTTTATTAAAAATAACAATAGATTGTAAGAGCACAAGTAGAAATAAAAATATAATAAATGTTAATAGAATCTATTAATATTCCACTTGTAAGGCAAATTAGTAAAATTTGTAAAATTGTGTTCGTAAAATTTGTAAAGTTTGCCAATATATGTTCTACCGATTTCACAGGAAAGTATTAATACTCATTGGCAGATCCAGAGGGGGTGGCATGCCCCCCCCTCCAAAAGCCTAGTTTTTTTGTTTCTTTCCTTTATTCATCAACCATCCCTTGGGGATTGTTAGGTTAATCGTCCCTTAATTCAATATCGCTCCTTCTAAAATTTCTTCCTATCATAGCATTCTTGACATTCAACATCTTCCAAACATTGAATTAATAAATCCTGTTTTTTTTTTCCTTTTTTGTCTCTAATCCTATGAATAAAGCCACATTAACAATTTAGTTTTTTTTTCTTTCCTCCTGTACTGTTTCTCTGACTTTTTATTTATTAATTCATTTTTTCTTACACTTTTTTATTTGTTATCCACAGAGTGATATTGGTCCATGCTATAAATGTTTTTTAATATATTAAAATGAGATTGGGATGTCTGTGATTTCAAAATAATAGCCTTTTTATAATCTACTGTGTTTTTTTACATGATAAAAAAACATTCAATTGTTTTTACAATTTTTGTCTGCCTGTTGATTTTGATGGGGGGTCCTCACTTAAAGAGAGAGAATTGGGTTGGACATAATTTAGGCACCTTTTTGTCAGATTAATACTTTCTATTATATAAAGGAGAATGTGTATTTGTTTGTTTCATTATTTTTTAATACAAATTTTGCTTTACTTCAACTTAAAAGAAATTTTGAACATGTTACTTTGAAAATAAGAAAAATTTAGTCCTCAAGATTTTGTAAAAATTACTCCCACCTGCCTTTCTTTCATAAATTTACGAGCCTACTCTTTCAGTTTCTCACAATATTTCGATTATGGTGAAGAAATCCACAAAAATCAATCAAATATTTTTGAAAGACCATACTGTTTTTAACTAGAGTGTTTATTTCTTTGATTACCTTTGAGTAATTAAAAGTAGACACTCTTTCTGGAAGTTTGTTAGGAGCACGCAACAATACATGTGCTTACAGCCGTCCGTTGAAGCAATGGTAATCATTACCAGGCATGGCTGGGTAGGGAGAGGCAGATGGGGAGACAGACAGTGGAGCTGAGGGAGTGGGCAGAGCAGGTGGTTTTGGGAAGTGCTGAATAGGGGAGGAGAGGCTAGGGAAGGGCTGTAGTATCCATTTACACTGTATTAACAGGTGGGGCGGGGGATGAGTGGCTCATGAAACTTCATCCTCCCCCCCCCTGAAGACAATAATACATACTCAAAAAATTGCTTTCACTAATTTTCTACACCAATAAATGTCATTCCATATACATAAACTATTAAAGTGATAAATATTACCTACAAGACAACAAATAAAAAATACTCTTTACATATAATGCAGGGTATTTCAGCTAGTAAATAAGTAACCACTATTTATTTAGGTAAAGGAGGATTTATTAGGAAGCATAATTGTATGTATGCAACAAGGAAATGGCAGTTAAATACGTTTGCGCTTCTCACCTGATGCTTTCGGAAGAGGAGCAATTCCCATGCAGGCGGCATATTCCTTGGCATACCACACACGCAGCTCCTCACCAATAGCAATGTCCTACACATGAATTGCAAAAGCACATGTTCATTCCCAATTTGTTGCTATTTAATTAAATGAAAATAAATTAATACAGTTTAAATTCTTTCAAAGTAGCATTTCTACACAGCAAATCACCTAAAATTACGTATTGAACTAGTTGTTCTGTAACATAACTAAATGCCAACAAGAAAAGTTTTAACGCTAAAATGAATATTCTTTGAATGGGGCTCTTTTGCTTGCGATCACAATACCTTAACAAGATTTTCTGCATTTCAAAACACTTTTATTTACTTATTTTATTTTTTTGTTTTTACATTTTCAAGTTCCTACATCCTGCAATGTTAATAGAAATGCATTATAAATTCTCAGAGAACACTCTTCAATCATCAGCATCCCAAGAGCACTTTTATTGACAATCACAACCTAAGTGGCACAACTAAAATAAAGATTTCCTACTGAAGAAATATCTTTTCTACCCAGCCCATTAACAGTACCTGCGTATCAATCTGAATTTCACAGATGTGGAACCTGGTTAAGGAAACCCCATTATGCAGTAAGCATAAACACTGCAGAGAGTCTGTCTCCATCAAAAGCCAAATAAGACATCAAACTTAATCTGTTAATAAAATATGTTTGAAAACATAAGGCACACAATTTTGTAACTATATTGTTAGGATTAAAATATATCATTCTACCACACTGTATGCTAATGGCATTTAAAACTTACTACAGACTTACATACTATCTTCTAATGAAATTTCTAAATTGAATTGAAAATAATTTACCGTATACCGCCACATTCACTATTTCCTAAGTTTATGTATTGTGTGAGCCTAATTATTTCCACACATGAAATATTTAACTTAAAAACTGCAAAATGGCCAATAAAACAGATTAAGATGGAGTAAGGCTCACTTTTCTCTCAACATTGAAAAAAAACAACATTTGGTTGGAAATTAAAACATCTTATCACATTTCTGAGTTATTTCTAAAATGATTTATAAAACTCAATCAACTGACTTCTTACATCCATGTAATCTAACATGAAATTTCCTAATAATATAGATCCCCTCCTTAAAAAAACAGTTTCAAGAACTGCTTAAAGTTAATGGTTGAAATGATATTTAGTAGTAACCAAACATATGTTACTTCTTGAAACATCAATTCAACATAAGAAATAAAAAAAGTACAAACAAGCATTAATAGAATTACAAAAGCTTAAGAATTACACAATGAAAACCAAAAGGAATAAAAATTATTTTTTTTGTTTTGATTAGGGAGTTTTCTACTAAGAAACATTAGCATTTGACAGTATTGGTGAATGGAAAATACTTTTTAGATGACATAACAAACAATTTTAAATTATCTATCAAGAAGAAAATAACCCCTCAATTAGACATGTACACATGATTCACTGATGTAGACTGACTGCAACAACTTAAGAAGACAACAATAAAACACTTTTAATATCTTACAACATAATAACTAACTGTTGTCAATTCTCAAATGACCAATAATAAATTCTCCAAACATTTTGCCTCTTCAGAAGGTTTTTTTGTTTTCTTTTTCAAATTAGGCATGACAATCAGAATGTCTTTTAAGTTGAAGATCACATTGAAATTACTAAAAAATTAAAAATTACAAAGAAATAAGTAGTCAAAATAATATTTAAAGTTATATTTCAAACTGCTCATGTAAATATAACAAAACTGCTCTTGTATACGTAAGCTTCCGCAGCTTGAATCCATGAATTCTCGGCTATCCGGGAGACGCCGCGTCGTTGGCTGGGGTGCCGACGTTTCGCCTGACATATCGCAGGCTTCCTCCGGGCAGTGAGCCCTCACTGCCCTGAGGAAGCCTGCGATATGTCAGGCGAAACGTCGGCACCCCAGCCAACGACGCGGCGTCTCCCGGATAGCCGAGAATTCAAAACTGCTCTTGCACAAAAAATATATTTTTTTTTAAAAAAAGAAGTTTTAAAAACATTTTATTTCAACTGTGGATATCTTCAAGGAAATAACCCATTTTTATAACACATCCCTGAATTTTATTGTAAACCTTCCAAAATTAATTGACCTATTTTTCAGGAAGCAATTCTCCAGGCTTTTTCAAGAATTGCAATAAGAGCCAAAGAGTATTTAAATAATTCTCACTGACTATTAACAAAATAATAGTACTTACTTACTAGCCAACACCTGTGGCAAACCACTGTTGCTCATTTAGCGTTACTCAAGGGACACATGTGGGAGACCATGGGCGTGAAAAAATAATAGTAGTTCTAAAGACATTATCTTCACTTATAAGTACTCATCTTTTAAACTGGCATAATTTAATTTAGGTAACTCACAAGAAATGTTTGTAGTCTTAATAATGCTAACTAGTGGAACTTGTTTAATCATGCCACCCTTTGTCAATCATAGCTTTAAAAATAAAAATAACTTCATGTTGAATCCCAATTTTGAATTGTAACCCCTCAAAATGAGTGTTGTTACTTTAAATGGGACAAGTACAGTGGTACATAAATAAGCGTATTGTCTGACAATTATTTACAAATGAAAAACTAGAGCCAGTGTGGTTAAATCAACCAAATAGTGAATTTAATTTTATATGTATTTCGAGATTCTGCATTTTCTGATTATCCATACTAGGGTCTGAAAATACCCAACAAAACTAAAACTCCCAAAATGCAATTGAATTTCTAAAAAGACCTTAAAAGCATAAATCTAAAATGCACCATTTTAAGCATTGAGCATGATACCTGTTGCAAACCTGCTGACTTACAACATTGTCTAAAGAATTCACAATTTCTCTCTTCAATGTGATTAATACATTTCCCGAGTAATTTCCTATCCCTAAGAACCGCATTTACAGGGTTTTTTCTATTGAGTCTTATACAAAACCATATTTCCTTACTATTTTATATTTAGAAATAATAAATATTTTATTTATAAATGGCACAAGACTGGAGTTTCACATTTAAAAAAAGAGGAAGAACAAAAGAAACTGAATTTTCATTTCTGCCTGAAAAATCATCTGTCCTCTAAGGATGTAGACTGTTAGCTTCGAAATATCTGTTGAACAAATGAACATTTCACCCCGATATTCATTTCACGAAAAGTCTTATACAACTTCTGAGTGTATTAAATCCTAAGAAAAAATCTATATTTCTATTAGATTTATAAATAATTATTTATAATTTTCAGGAAAGAAAAATTCATTAATTTGCACAATATGAAAATACACAAGAATGCCAATTACCTACGTGCCAGTCATTCAATTTTCCAATGAACTGATTCCAATCATCATCATCATCATCATCACTGTCACCGCCATTATGACCATCAATATATTCCAATATTTGTAGTCCAAAACTGTTTTTTATTCATATCCATTTCTTCATAATATATTTTTGTTACAAAAGGTTCACAAATATAAAGGTTTTGCCTGCTTATACCAGACAATTCCTTATGTCCAAATCATCTTCAACACAAATGAATGGGAATAATCAGTAATCAGCTAACTATTGATTCCCAAACTACAGTACAGTGATCATTACTGCAAGTGGTGAGCTGTGAAAATTGTAATAACTGGCTTGCAGCTTTTATGTAAAAAGACATGGGGTCATCTTAAGTCTCTTTCAATAGCTAGAGAAATGAAATGCCTACAAAGAACCTGATTTCTTTAGCATGTATTGTAAAATGATGAGCAAGGAGGGAAAACACTACATTAAGTAACATTGAATAAAAGAACTTAGGTTTTATAAAATGTACAAGCATGTATGGAACAACTAAACATGTTCTTGTCATCTCTTTCTTTTGTGTCTTTCACACTTGTCAAGCACACTTCAATGTTGATTATTGGTAATGTAATTTAGTCATGCACAATTGTGCCACATATGTTGCAGCAGGTAGACAAGCAACATTAACATTTTATACATGTGGTACTGAAAATCAGTACAAAATTTGTAAGACATAACTGTGAAAGATTGAAATAAAAAAATGTTAACTCAGCAAATACAAAATTTTAACAGATTCCTACAAGCCTTTTACAGCTCACCACTGATAACCACTCACCTTGATAGTGACAAAGTAGATGCCAGATTGGTACTGGAAGGCAACTAAGTTCTGTTCCTTGGCAGTCCGAGCCACCGCCACAAACACCATCCAGTTTGACAGCTCTTCATTACGTGACTCATCAGCGTTGAGCCACAATGCTGACAACTCTTTGCCTACACCACTGGCACTACTCCTGAACAGTTTGAATGGCAGTGTAGGACGCTGAGTAAGTTGTTCTATCTGGAGGGAGAACGAGGGCCTTTGTTTGCGAGTTGGTGCTTGCAAGGGACCAAACCTGGTACGGCGCTGAATCCACGCACGACTAAACACCAACAAACCTGCCACAGAAAGATATAAATTACAAGGTTTAAAAGCACGGGAGTCCTCAAACAAAAGCAGACAGAAAATATTATCTTTCCTGAATAATTTCTTTTAATGTAATCAACAATTTATCTTGTAAAACAGCTTTCGAAAATCTTAATCTTCCAAACTGCACAACTTTTTAACATCACCTTTTGACAATCATAGCAGAAGAAACTGGAATATCCCTAATCCAACTCATTATGAAACATTTCAAATATTTCTGTTGAAAAAAGAAAGAAAATGTTGTGTTAACTCTATCTACTTGTTTGCTCTATCTTACAATACACTTTTCACCTCAATATTTTTCCAGCTGCCTCTGATTTAAATAAGAGCAAAAATTAATACTTGAAATATGTGTTTGAATAACACTCTCTTTTTTCATTGCACAAATTTCATTAACAGAAAATAAAATTATTAGTGATAGCAAGTAGTTCACATGTAACTGAGGTTTTATTTAAAATTTAATAACCAAGATGGAACAAGATACAAAGGAGAATGAGAAAGAAAACCCCACTTATTTAAGAATTATAATTCAAAATAAATAGTCGGAAAAATATTAATAGAATCTATGACATATGAGAATTTCAAGACATAATGATTCTCAACATTTCCTAGGTTCATGAATTAGAAATGTGAAAATAAATCACAATTTTTCTGTAGATCAACAAAGAATAAAATGAAAAATACATTTGTGGAAGATGTAATGAAAGTCGTTGGTAGAATCTGCTCTCTTAACCCAGATATCACAGTCTAAAAAGAAAACTTATTGAAATAACTATCAAGATTCATAGATGACATGGCAAGCTGAAATTTTGGCTTATAAATTTAAATCACTATACTGATAGAGAAGACAAACTGTAGTGTGGCAAATTGTAGAAATTGTGATAATGGCAATCCTGATAATGGTAGAATTGAGGGGGGAAATGCCAAAATAAAATCATAAAGATGTGCATTTGTACAAGGAATTCTGTTTGTGGCAATTTTGTTCTCTTACCAGTTGCCACATATCACATTTTGTTCAAACTTCATAAACAAAAACAATAAAAACACTGAGAACTCAAAAATTAATAAAACAAGCTCTTGATAGTAACATCAATTTGAAAAGCTTTCTATTTTGAAAATAATAATTTAATATTCTTTGAATTACTTCATGAAAGTTGAATCTATCAATCATCGTGTAAACACTAAATATTAAAAGGATAATCACTTCTAACTTTTGAACAGTCACCGTGTTAGGTGATTTAAAATATGCAGCAAACATTACCAAATTAATAATACAAATTACTGATTATATTTTATTCATTTATTTTAAATAACTGAAATTTCGGAGAACAAAACATGTTTTTTATACTAAATTCATGAACTAAAATTAATTAGTTACCAATGTTATTTAAATACCTTAATAAGTAATGACAGTCATGTTTAGGATAATGTGAAAGTCAACTCAGATTAAAAAACATCAATATTTTAATGAAATAAAAGAACATTTCCATAAGTTACATCCAAATAGAATAAGAAATATTAATTCAAAAGACAAACAAACTCCTGTTTGTACATTCTAATATAAAAAATATTAAAGAAATAATTTCAAGAAACCACTATAACAAATCTTCACATTATTTCTTCACAAATTAGAAAAAGTTATATACATTTATTACCACAAAGACTAGTTAATATTCAATTATTTTTATAGTCTTAAAATTTAAAGTGAAAATAAAGAAAGAAGCTAAGGCAACAAACCTTCTTCACTGTCAGTAGGCGACTTCAATTCCAGAATGGAAGGCAGAGTTTGACGTGCTCTACTTACAAACGGCAAATCAGAAACAACGTGCAGTACACCGTGTTTGTTGCATTCACCTGAGTTGCTATTTCCACAATCATCACACCCTAGAGAAAATATATACATTAAAAACACAAAAGTAACTAAAACATGCATTCAAAAGTTACTAAAAAAACAAATTGACATTTCTGGAAGTCACTGACCTCATTTCGAATACTTTTTTGAATATCTAGATATAAACATGTTAATTTATTTCTAAGTTTTCAAAATGGACAAATATTATAACTTTCAAACAAAGGGACAAAAGAATCCTATACTGTAATCAACTGACAACATTCAAATTGAAGCTTGCCAAGTATAACACGTCTTCCTTCATGCTAGATTTTCACTTCTCACAACCTTCCTTAATGCTTAAAACAAAAGTTCAAAAACCTCATATTCCTTCAAACAATCACATTAAAGTGAAAAGGAAAATTTCTGCACAGGAAACTAAAATTGTGACATATTTCACAGCAAAGTATGAAAAAAAACATTTTAATTAATTTGATATTAAAATTTCAATGAAATGTAACACTAAATGTATTTTCACAATTGCTTTCACACAGTTTTGTTCTTCCTTCTCAGTACAAAAAGTCACATTGAATCTATTTGCTACATCTAGACAGGAGTACAAACAAAGAAAAGTAGAATTGTCCAAAGTCATAAAAGTTAAAAGTACAAGTTTTTAGAATTTAAAACCACAGTACATAATATCTCCATTCCATTATTCACAGCTATGTAAAATCATATTCTATTTAGCCAAAAAATTTGGAATGAAGTCAAGGCCAAATTATGAGCACAAAATTCTATGACCTGATTAAAAAGCTCTAAGCAGCAAAAACAGTTCAAATATATTTAGTCAACAAATGTTAACACTTTTGGTACAGTATTTATAATGAATCATGACACTCACATAAGTTGGAATCATCAAACATGTCATAAGTGACTCGGTTGGCTGCAACAGCAAATGTAGGTCATCATTTGGAATCTGGAACAAAATATACCTCAACACAGCTGCTAGTCGTATAAAATATCAAACGAAAAGATAAACTAATAGTACAAGCGGGGACGACTATGACATTCATTAAATTCCATCACAAATAATTGATAACTGACCTCGTTTCCCTTTTGCTATTTTCAACACAGGAAATTTAAACTTCACTAAACGTCAAATCGCATAACTACGTTTAAAGGTCTCTTGATTAGCATGTTCGAAACAACATCAATTGTGTTCAAACGGACACAAAAGTATTGAGGTAACTCACATTTCGTTCTTCAATACCTTTAAATTCTGTAGCGTCCCTTTAAATTTGTTTTTTCTTCCGTTGATGTCTGCACGTGAGCATCAACAGACTTCATGTATCGTCTAACTTCTCTCCCGTATAGACATACGACGAGAAGTTCCTCTGATTCTCTGCATGGTTCGATCATTTAAGTTTGCTAAGTGAAAGACAAACTTGTCACACTAATTACTCGAAATTCAATTAATTAAATCTGAAGTGCGCAATATCCTTCCACAGACAATACATGTGGTAGACATATTTTGAATGATGAATCATGGGTAAAATTGAGCGCGAACAGTTTGATCAAGGCCTCCATTTAGTGTCTATTGGCCAACAGGTGGTACGAGATCCTGAATTGGCAGCATCAGCTGACCCGCAGCTGACGCGACGAAGGGCTCTGCGCACGACTTGTGAACTGCTGCGGGACATTCAATGGAAGTAAATGCTACAGCTCGTTTTACCTCGTGTTCAATCTTCACTATCGCACAAAGCACACTAATTACCAATTATCCAATCTTCTCGAATCTCTCGCGTGTTTTTTAAGATGTCCATACATCGAAAATTGTCGTGCGAAATTCTTATCTTGATTGGAAGGCGAATGTAAGGTTCATTGCTCTAAAGAACAATTAGTACAATGAACGAAAAAATATATTCCACATATAAAATACATACAGAGTCGATTGAAAACATAATATTTGTAAAGAATTAAAATTTTATTCAGTATGACAGACGATTTATGTACTACCTGCATTAAACTTCTTTTTTTCATTATTATTTCCATTTTGAAGGAACGTAAGGATATTCAGTTGAGAAACAAACTATATCGGCATACGACAGTTTCCGTCAGTTTCCCATGAGATTACCAGATCTTTCCCATTCTTATAAGCATGCCACTCGTATTATCTGCCTGACATTACCAAGGTGATGTTCTCAAGGAAAATCAATTTCTACATGCTAAGAAAGAAAACAAAAGCCTTTCAAAGGCCTTTGAATGTAATTCTAATTCATCTTCGTTCTTAAGAAAACATATCCTTAATTGTCTGAGCTGATGTTGAGAAAGTTACACATTTATGTGGGACTTGGTGTTAATGTACAGGGCGGTTTTATAACCTCTTGAGGCCGCTGACGGATTCGAAAATGAGGGCCTCATACATACATACGAACATACATATACATATTTTTCTTTCAGTGATAAATATACATACATTGATTGCATTTCTGACAATAAATAAGAGACTTTAATGCTGAACGAAGAAAGGTAGAGTTTGTATTTTGCAGTAATTTACCCGTTTGTATTCAAAAATGAAAAATTAATATTAGTGAAAATAAACAGAACGAAAAATTTTTTTTATGAAAACTCTTCATTTGTTTAGCACTACCGGAGAAGGAAGTATTGTTTCCCAAACATCTGACGACGCTGCACGGAGTAAAACAAACTGCTATATTTCAAAAAAATCTTTCACCTATAAAACTATAACACCACAAAAATTCCTTTGAAACATGTGGGACTCGACAAACAAGATTGCATAAAAATCTCAGATGGTTTCGCTGGGCACTTTTCCGACATTTACTTGAAAAGATTTGTATACTATTGAGAGCAACTTTTTACTTCGCATGTTCAAACTTTGCACTCTAATTTCAAAACGGTACGAGATATCAGATATTTCTTAAAGAGTGTGCTATAATCTTTATTTAAAACAAAAATCAAATAGATTGGACCACGGGTGACGGAGATAATGGTGTCAAAATTGTTATTTTCCGCCTTCTTTAATGAAATTACAAGACAAGCCCAACCACATTTGGCTGCAACCCTAGACTTTTAAAATACTCTCAAACGAAATAATTAAAAAACAAAATAGAAACCGCATCCAAAAGATTTGCATACTACGACTGGCACAGCTATAAGCAGTGAAACATGTCTTTGGTAAAACTAGTGGTGCAAATAGATTCATATACAACAACAGCACATACTTTTCGCATTGTTTATCAACATTTGCAAATTGTTTTCGAACATTCAGAAAGTTTAACGAAAATAACTTACTTCCTTCTTTCAAGCGTTCTTTATATTTAGAAAATAAATAAATTAAAAAGTAGAACCGTTTCTGAGACTTTTTTTGCAAATAGAAATTACATGTACGTTTTTAAGACAAAAATATATATTATCAATATCAAATGGTTATTATTTTTTACGCCCTTTACCACATACGAGAGAAAATAAATTGGAAACATTTTTGAGAAAATAATTCTTTAAAAAATCTCCTGAATGTGTCAGAACGTGACCTCCCGAACTTCTGTGCATATGGGTTGCCTAAAAATCAGGGGTAAATGTCACATGCGTAACACCGTTATCTGAAATTTCCCACTTCATGTACTCCATTGAGAAACGTGATCGATTTTTACCTCTCCACTTGCCTAACAAATTTTTACCTTTATTTTGAGACATTAGGATTCTTTTAAGGTTTTCCGAGGAGCAGATCTAGAATCTTTTCAACAATGTTTTATGTAAAATATGGGCTGTTCCGAATAAAGTGATGTCGTGCATTTTACAATATTTGAATGACCTGGCAATTTGGACACACTGTAACGTAGATATTGCGGAACAAATCTCAGAGCTTCGATAACACAGAGTTGCGAAATATTCATTTTTCTGCGACACAGGTTTAAACACGTTTCTGAACCTAATTTTGGTGTGCTGAATTGAAATCTCTCAGCCAATTTTTCATGACATGTACAGATTTTGTGCTGCGCAGAAAATAAAAATTTAGTGTGTTAGTATTTTTTGTTAGTAATCATATTTTGCTATGCTTAAAACATTGTAAAAATTGACAAAATATAATTCTTACTGATACGGTTGTGAAAAATGAATAATGTGTAAGTGTGTGTAATCAATAAATCAAACACACAACACGAATTGTATTTTCTTATCCTTTTCTTATCTTATCGGAATTTATTTTCCTATTCTTTTGTTAAAACGAACTCTGCATCGATTAATGCTGCGAACCGCATTACTATTAATTACTATCTATTTGCTGTTTAAAAGTATTAATTATTTTTAATTCTAAACCCGCAAATGTTTATTTGTTCTGATACTAACGATTCATACATAATCTGTATTTTCCGTATCATTTAAACCGACCTAGAATTTCAAATATTAAACCTGGAGAGTGACTCAAGGCATGATATCGCTGCAGTGGATATCGCAGCTAACATATCATGGAAATCTGCTATTGCAAGAAATAAACAGTAAAATACATATACATATAGGTAGTGTACAATTTTGTAAAAGAATGATGGATCTTAGTGGAAATAGGTGGTTGCAGATATGACCCATTACACTGACGTTCTGATAAAACTCCTAAACAGCTAGTACAGATTAAACTACAACGTATGTATGATTCAAAATAATTTTAACCGAACTATACAGCTCAAGGAGAATATCATTCTCTGTTGAGCTGCTACTTATACGCGACTCTTCCAACAATACCTACTGAGCATTGCACATGGGCCATATCGAAAGACCGCAAGGGCCAGGAAGATTGATTATTTCGTCTTTCCAGGTTCGTCAACTGTTATGGCCATTATTCCCGTAGGTGCACTGCACGTTTTTATCACAGGAGGTAGCGGTGGTCTTCCCCCGCTGGATGGCGAGATCCAGTGTCGACCCACTCGTAGGCTTACGGGGTTTTCCCTATCCAGGTATCTCCCACGAGAGAGACATCGCCCCACCGGGACAAGCTCTAAGCTCCGGACTGGTGTCCCGGCATGTGTAGTAACATAGTGCACGTAAGTGTGCGTGTGTAACTAAGCAAGTAAGGAATGAGGAGAGGACAAAGAAGAGGAAGGAAAGATCGCGCGCGGCCCGTATGTTCCAGCACTTGCCTGATATTGATCGGAGAAACAACGCAAAACTATCGATCAAAGCAGATGGTCGCTAGAATTTTCTTCCGGACCAGAGCGGCTGAATTCGATTTAGCTGTCTACGTAGCTAGTGCAGAAAATCCTGCCACCACCCAATGGTTGATTTCCTTTATCTAGCGGTATTAAAATGTTATTACGAGAACGGTAAAGCCGACGGTGTCGAAAATGGTCAGAATTATTCCTTGTGCCATTTTACATTATTTTCGAATGTAGGAACCAAATATAAGAATAAATTCATTGCCCTCGAGTCTTGATACGGATTGCCAGGTTATCAATGTTGGAACTACTTAAGAGATACTGCATGCAATTGCTTACTCCTACTAAAGGTTCATGAGACACTAACTCAAAATGAAATATTCTGATTCTAATTCATACCTTACAGTCAAATAAAAAATTATAAAGGGTAATAACAAAGAAAAGTTACAATAGTAGACATTAATCTCTCTCTGAATTTACTTTTCTATCTTCACGAAGCACATCACCTCCAGGAACATACACTACCTCAAAACTTTCGTCGGAAGCTGTTCAGTTTCCTTAGTTGATAGTGGTCGGATGCTTATTATTGATTCAGAGGAAATCAATAAGAAATGAAGCAGATCTTCGTTTGCCACATACTCTAGATGATTTTCGAGTATTTCTTTCTCGACATGACTTGAAGTCTTTGTGTCGGGCTTCCTGCGTGTCTTCGGACAGTTGTCCTATTAGGACAACCTATTGGGACATTAATGACATCAATGCCATGAATTCATATTTTGTGCACTGTTACAGGCGTGAAGTACCCGTCCGTATAAACTGACATAAACTTTTGTTGTTTCAAATGCATTTTTTCTGAAAGCCTCCGAAGTCACATTGTATCCGCTTCTCAATGCTTGTAAAACAACAAAGAAGCGGCGAATGATACTTCCATCTATCCAAGTGATGTTAGTATACTGCTCCAGATTTTGGAAAAATTGCCGAACAGTGTCCCCATCGTTCAATGTACCACTTCTTGTTTTAGGATGTACATAAAGAGTCAAATTTTCTTTCGAAATTTGACAATTATTTGCATTTTCCTGTGATCTTACAGTATCTTTTGTTCATATCCACGAACCCTCCATTTTATAAAATATAGTCTGTAAGAAATGTGAATAAGGGATACGAATAAACGAATTTGAGCGTGAAAGGCCAACATAAAAAGCTTTCTTACGGCAATGTTTTTTAATAATTTGTTTCAGATTGTTCATTTGCTTTGGAGATGCATCATAAATAAAGAATTTCTGAGAGGAGGCTTTAACATAAGTGAATTACACACTTTTCCCTCATATATTACAATAATTTGTGATATACAGAGATATATGCACCCCCAATATTCAATGTAGTTGCCTTCAGTAATGTTTTCTTCTAAAGGAGCTATTTCTGTATTTGTCCTACATGGTGTCACTTTCACAAATTCGAATTTAATGGGTCTGTAAAATCCCGCTGTACTTTTCGCCTGTTTGTTCTCTTTGAACATGAAGATATTTCTTTTTCATGTCTATCTTTCGTCGTTTTCTGCGCTTCTTCCCTGACACACAACATTTCGTCGCCCAGACATGCTGGGTTCCTTGCTGCGAATCTGTGTACCATTCTGTTACAACCCTTCCATTTGTCAGCAATTTGGCAAGTGAATCTCCGTGTCTTCTCACTTAATACTATCTCTGGAATACTTCCAAGAACATTACGTTAAACATATTGCATTAGCGTTTTTCTATTCCGTAAATCTGTTGCATGAGAGAGTTCACCCTCACGCAAGAGCTCGAATAGCTCCCGTCAAGTAACTGTTCAAGCATCTGAAAAATATCGATTTTTTCGGAAAGGGGCAAATTCGGACAAAAAAGTTTTCCACCATTTTGTTTCAGAAGGTTTAGAGAATATAATCGTTCAAAAAGCATTCTTGGCAATTGCTGGCAACTCAAGATAACTCAGTTTAAATTTCCGATCACTAAGAAACCTGTCTCAAATACATGGCGATACTTTCGCATATAAAATGCAACCAAAAATGTAAAATTTTCTATTAAACGTTAGTACGTTCAAAAGAACATACCTTCCGGATTCTCGTCCATATACAGCAATCAAGTTATCCTCAACAATTCAATGGCAGTGGGCAATAACACCAAGCGCGTCAAAGAAGGATTTAGGCACGGCTGTGCGCGCTGCTCGAAAGCGCTAGCTAAACATACCCCCCATTCTTCTGAGAAATGAATGTTGCACTTATGGGGACTGGTACAGCGCGGCGAGACTATTAGGAACCCGCCCACGTACGTTTTCATTCATTTCGAGCATATGCATTTTTGATTTAAATACCCGCTAGATTCGCTAGATTCCGGAAATCAACCACTGTGCACCGTAGAGACTCAAACACTAGGACTTCCCGATCAGATGCACTGCAGTGACAGTTGTTGTCCTGAGCCACCTCAGTCGGCCAAGGGTCAGGAGGAGAGGCATCCGAAGTGAGCAGAGCTGGAGCACAGTTTAATCTTACAACGTGAAATGGCCGATGCCCGGATGCCCTGGGCAAACAACCGATATGTTTTCCCCTTATCCCAGACGACGGATAAAATCTGATTTGCCGTAAGTTTCATTTGAAGTAATTTGTAATTTGACTTCTTTGTCTTTTCTCTTAAGAAAAGTGTACGAGCAGCCACTCAGTAATGAACATATAGGGAAATTGTTCAAACGCTGCGACTAATGATTGAAGCAATATGCAATGTTTCATCGGCTGAACTGATACAAGATCTGCTGCACGAATTTCTTTAACTATTTTCTCCTGAGACACCGAGAACTATTTTAAGAATTTCGTTTTATATTTTGCTAGAGGTTCCGTTGAAAACAATGGCTCATTGGGAGAACATTTAAAGAATAATGTTATAGTACAGTGAAGTTATTTAGTCCCCTGTCGACTCTTGAATTTCTGGACGATTCGACTGGGTTGATTCGCCATATCCTCTTAAAGCCAACTCAAACACACTAAAGCAGGCCTACACAGCATTCTGCACTTGAACTGACTTCGGGAGTAACTTAAGTGCAAATCCGGGCCGCTTGGATGGGTGGTAATAAGACATTCTAGAAGTGGGGATCACCAATGGGAATGAGCTATTCGAAACATAGCGCGTATATTGAAAGAACAATTGCGAGAATACGACCGGATATTACATACAGTTCAAGTATCATTACCTTTTATTTTGGAAAAGTTTGCTGTTGATGCATGATGATGTGAAATATTTGGATACTAGTATTATAATTGTTTGTAGGACTGATAATGTAATTTGTTTTGATACAATGTATTCGCAAATTAAGTGTACTGCAAGTGGATACAAAATTGTAATATTGAGCCTTTTTTGGTTTATGACAATAAATGCTTTTATTAACTATCATTGATTAAGACTGATCTATCAAAGCTAAAAAATTTTATTCTTAAATCATCATGATTGATTCTGCTCTAATTTCCGTGAAAAGCACATTATATATTTATATTTCAATTCAACAAACACTATTTATTTATAATATTTTACATCATATAAAAAAGATTAAGCTCTTTGCGTTCTTTTTAACAAGACTCATAAATATGTCATGATTGACAATAAAATATCGTAAAAGGTCATTGGTATTCATATTCACAATGAGAGAAAATTGTCACAAATATATGTGCTGCCAAACATTACCCTCCTTGGAATTGCCTATATTTTATTTTTAAATCAATCTTGATGAGACTGCTCGCATGGTGAAGGAGATCCAGTAATCTTTCTTTATTTCTCTAATCCTTGCATTAACTTTGTTCCTGGTATTTTATATTCTTTATGTAATTTTCTGGTATTATATTTTGTTTGAATTTTATATATGCCGCTCTTTTCTTTTGTGCTATCCTTCACTTCTTTAATAAACCAAGGCGTTTTCTTTTTTTTTTGCATTTGTTTCTATTATTCCTGCGGCCTCTTTAGCAGCTTGAATAATATTTGTTTTTATTTTATGCCAAGACATTTCTATGATGTCATTTTCCAGAACTGAATTGCGAGATATTTTGTCAACCAATCTGTTTTTATATAGATGTATGGTAGATTCAACACATAGTGCTTCAATGTTTTTGTATGTGAACCAGTTTTTCTTTTGCAATATTTTTCTTCATAATGAACATTCGTAGTTTTATTAATACCAAGTAATGATCACTGCCAATATCCGCTCCTGATAGGCTCCTTTCATGTAGTATCTGGGATGGGTGAATTTCCTGATTGGTATGTATAAAGTCGATGGTGTTTTGTTTCCTCTTGTGTTCAATCAAGTAGTTTTATGGTGTTCTTAATGGTCAAAAAAGGATTATTTATTCTTATTTCGTTTTCAACGCAGAAATCTATACGAATGTCTCCATTTTCATTGAGATCACCTGTTCTTGAGATTTCATTACACCTGTTCTTAATTCCCGAGATGATGTGATTTTCTCCTCTGGCATCAGATCACCCGCTATTACTACCGGTTCCATAGGATCGATTCGGCTGATCGTTTTTTGACGGTCATCATAAAATTTTTGTTTTTCGTGGGATGGTTTATTATTTCTGACGGGTATACGTATACAATATTGATTGGTTTAGATTTATTTGCTAATTTCACATATTCAATTCTTTCGGAGATGTAGTTATGTTTAATTGTGTTATTCACATATTTGTTATGCATTATGTTATAAACAAATTTTGTGTGAAGGAAAAATCTCCTATCTTCAACTTTGTAGTTGTAGGAAGACGCCCGAAAAATTTCAGATTCTTTCTTAAATTCAGAGTTAATTCTGAAAATAGGACCTATGCTACCTTTATAAGTGTATTTTATATATAAATCTATTCTTTCAAAAATTGAAAGAAAAAATTGGAGCCATTTTTTAGAAAATTTTGGAATTTTAAAGTACCCGGAAATTTAAAAAATGTTTTTCAAAAAATCACAAAGCTTCGAGTCGAGCCGGATCGACGCGGAAATTTCCATTTTGTAAAAACTGCTACGTATGGGTTAGGCGCTAGTAGTGTTTATAGACGAAAGGACGGACCGACAGACAAACGGACAACGGACGGACGTTTAACAAAAACACTTTTTCGGTGTCAGGGGACCGAAAACGTGTATTTCCGTTGATATCTTGAAATCGATCTTTCGCAGCATTACATAACTTTCCTTATTCCTCATATATTACTCCGTGTATACGTATGTATACGTGTGTTTCTCCGTATATACGTATGTACACGGGAATACAGAGTGTATTTTTGATAAAACAACAACAAAAGAATACAGCAAAATTAATTCTATATAATCTTAAATAATGTAATTAGCACTATTCGTATGAAAAATTGGAAGAAAAAATTCCGGCCTGTTTTTGAGAAATGGCGTTTGAAGGTTTCTAAAAATGCGGAATTTTGAGCTAGTTTTCACAGAAAACAGTTGAGATTTCGAGAAACTTAATTTGACATTATTTAAGGCACTATATTCATAAATACAAATATGTGAACAAACCGCCACTATGTAAATATTAACAACCTGAGATACAATACAAAAAATATCCATCATCTTATTGAGCACATTTAGCACTATCCCTGCCAAAATTTTAAAGAAACAATTTTGAGCTGTTTGGTTTACGCATTAGTAGTGTTCACAAAGGCACGAACAGACAGAAGAACAGACGTTTTGAAAAAAATCACTCTTGGTATCAGGGGACCCCAAAACGTGTATTTCAGTTGAAATCTTGAAATCAATTTTCCGCAGCATTACATATCTTTCTCTATACTATGTATATTACTCCGTATATACATACGTATACGAGAAAGTAATAAATATCTACGATGCCCCCTAAAAGAAAATATGTGAAGAAATTGCCGCTAATATAAATACTCCCTACTTGAGAGACAAGTAAAAAAAACATGATTATAATTTTTGAAAAAAACACAATAATGCAGCAAAATGGCAATTACGTCGTCTTATAGAGTGCATGTGAAGAAACAATTTGGAAACATGTGAGACAATCGCGTTTGAGCGTTTTTAAAAATGAGTAATTTCGATCTCATTTTCACACTTTTGAATATTCGAGAAACTTTATTAGATATCATTTAAAGCACCTTTACTCTAAAAGCAATAATGTGAACAAATTCCCGCTAGAGTAAATGTTAACAACGTGAGAGAGAAGTAAAGAAATACATTTTTGTAATATACAATACAAGGTCTGTCCCAAAAGTAAGTTGAATAAGTCCAAGAAAAAAGATTTATTGCAGATAAATATACAAGTAACTAAAATTCTTCAAAGTAGCTTCCTTCCGCGTCGAAACACCTGCGCCAGCGTTTTTCCCAGTCGCTGAACGCACCCTGGAAGGCGTCGACGGAGACCTCCTTCAAGCACCTCGTCGTTGCTTCTTTGACGGCTTCCAAAGTCGTGAAATGGTGGCCCTTGTGTCCTTCTTGATCCTCGGGAACAAAAAGAAGTCCAGTGGTGCCAAGTCGGGGCTGTACGGCGGCTGGGGCAATGTTGCCACACCGCGATTGGCTAAGTACTCTCAAATAATGAAGGTGTGCGACGGCGCGTTGTCATGGTGAAGACGCCAAGTGCTGGCGATCTCCTTCCTGACGCGTTTGACTCTGCTTTGGAGCCTTTCAGGAATTGCAAGTAAAACTGACTGTTCACTGTTTGTCCTTGTGGCACAAACTCTGAGTGGACAATGCCTCTTTTGTCGAAAAACACGATGAGCATGGCCTTTACACGGGACTTGCTCATTCTCGCCTTTTTCGGGCGCGGGGAAGCTGGCGTGTGCCACTCAGCACTTTGTCTTCTGGTCTCCGGGTCATACTCGAAAACCCATGTTTCTTCACCCGTAATCACATTATCCCAAAAATTCGGATCATTTTCACACTGCTCCAAGAGGTCACGCGAAATCCTTGCACGAGCAGCCTTCTGTTCATCGGAAAGCACCTTGGGGACCACCTTCGCACAGATCTTCCGCATGCCCAAATCTGCGGTAACAATGCGTTGCACAGTACTTTTAGGGATATTACACTCATCTACCAGCATTCTAATACTCAGGCGTCGATTTGAGTTCAGCATGTCCCTCACTTTCTTCACGTTTTGATCGGAATGTGACGTTGACGGGCGTCCAGAGCGGTCTTCATCCTCGGCGTCCTCTCTGCCTTCTCGAAACATCTTGTGCCAGCGGTAAATCATATTGTTGGACATGGTGCTATCGCCATAAGCTTCCCTTACCATGGAAACGGTCTCAGCGCCCGTTTTCTTGAGCGCAACACAAAATTGTATTGCGTACGCTGGTCCTTGAAACGTGGCATCTTAAAATTCCGACGCGTCACAAATACAAGGGTTCAAACTAGCAGCGATGCGCACTGTGAAAGAGCCTGCAGACAACTGACGTGTTTGTCCTTAGCTTCCATAAACCCCACAGAACCATTCACGTCACTTGGCGCGCCTTGCTAGTGGCTTGCTTCGGGGGCGTACGGTCATTCAACTTACTTTTGGGACAGACCTTGTATTTTACGCACTACTACACTACGGTAACTACTAAACTTAAAAAATGCATTTAAAATACATGACTTTAATGAAATATATAATTAAGAAGAACAAAATCCATTTGATGGAAAACTCTTTATCTTCAATTTTGTAGTTGTAGGAAGACTATGAAAATATTTAATTCTTTGCACTTTTATGAAATTTGGAGTTGACAGTGAGAATCGGACCTATGCAGCTTTTATAAGTGCATTCAATCTATTCTAACAAGAAATTAAATAAAACAATGTACCCACTTTGGAGAAAATTTTGAAATATTGAAAATGTCCCAAGTCCTCATGTAAAGTATCTCCAAAAATTAAGAGAGAGACTTGGAGAGAGAGAGAGAGAGAGAGTAAGAGAGAGAGAAAGAGAGAGAGAAAGAGAGAGAGAAAGAGAGAGAAAGAGAGAGAGAAAGAGAGAGAGTTTGAAAATTTTGCCAGTTTTCCTACATTCGCCCACGTTTAAAAAATGGTCCGTACCTAACTCAATCACCTGATCGCGTGACTGGGCTGCTCACGCCATTCATTTTCAGGAATCGAGAAGCAACACGATGAAAGCGTTGGTGACGCTTTTGTTAGTGTAGTGAGTGAGCATTAACTACTGGCATGTCAACTACTCACGTCATTAGTCGCGTAAGTGAAGTACATGTTATATCGCGGGAGGAGCCGGTTTTCTTCCCCGTTGGAATGTGAAATCGGCAACAATCTATAGGTCTCTTTGAGGTATCTCCGTGGCGGAGAATCGCAGCAAAAGCAAAAGTAAAGTAGCTAGTACAAAGCAATTGTAATTCATGAGATATTATGCCTGATGCATGATGACTAGTTACGCTACAATAGCACACTCTTTCACATTATTTGTAACTTTTGTAAGTATTTTTAAATTCAAAGAGTTCAACGAAAATGAGACCTGAGCCATTCCTTTAAGCCTCCTTTGCTCTCACCAAGAGAAAATTAAAGAAAAAGTAGGAACCGTTTTTAAGATAAAAAATTTTAAATTATCTTCACCTCAAGAAAAATGTTCACTGAAACTACTAGCTTCAAAAACTTGTACATGGCCTTATTTAAACATCTGATTGTTTAGAACATATTTCATTAACGGAAAATACTAGTTATCATTAATATCTCTATCATAATATTATACTTTTGAAATGTTATTTTATTCAATTTTTAAAAGTACAGTGTTAGACCTGCACCATTTTTCCAAAAAATTGGAGCCTTTTTTGAGAAAGTAAATGTTTAAAAATTGCATTTTTTCACGCAAAATCACGCGAAAAAATTCAATTTTCGAAAATTGTACCTGATTTTATATGAAGGTCTGTCTTTGAAAAACAGATTTTGTTTAGGAAAACATTTCTATTTGCAATAAGTAGTAGTAGATAAACTCGATTTTTTTTGGAATTTTGCAATATTCGTATCTCCAGAAAATTAAATGAAAATAAGACTTTCGTCATTTTTAAACCCCAAGGAAAAAATATTCAAAAATTTGGAGCCATTTTGGGGAACATTTTGAAAATGTTACGGCTTCTTTTAAAGTGTACCCAAGAATAAGTGTATCCGCAGGGCCTCGAGTTCGGACAGATCGATAGGGGAGAATCTATGCTCGGGAGAAAATCGACTGAACTGTTTAGGTGCTTGTTGACCACAGATGAATGGATGGACGAGCAGTGAGCCGGTTTGTCTTAAACCAAATTTTTCATTATCGTGGACCTACAAAACGAGTATTCTGTCTTTATTATGCGTTAAAAGAAATAATTTACGACGTAAAGGAATACGATTTATCCCCTTTACGATATTAGGCCCGCACAAAAGCAGGTTTTCGAACAAAAAATCACATTTCTACTTTCAGAAAAAAAATTGAACTTTTGCGATTTTCAGAAATCCAGGGTTGTACAAAAATTAGACCTGCGCGATTATAATTGTCCTTTTCTATAACTGAAGAAAAAATTCCATATTCAAAAATTTTGAGCAATTTTTTTAAAGAAAATTTTAGAAACGTTGTTTCATGTAAAGTTACCCCGAAAATTCAAATATCCGTTTTAATTTTGCAGGGCCTCGAGTTCGGCCAGATGGATTGAGGAATTTCAATTTTGGAGAATATCGCCTCTTGGTTTAAGATTCCATAGATCAATATTCTCTTAAGAATGACTCCAAATTTTCCAATGAAAATGTTCATATATGATCAGATTTACCCTTCAATTATATTCTTAATGTTATATTTCAAGTCTACTGTTAGGGAACTGAAAAATTGAAAATAGTGATGCTAAAGAATGGCACAGACATTCTTGTACTAATTAGTTTTCTAAATACTTTGGTCTGGACTAGAAGGGTCTTGCCCCATCCTCTTGGCAACAGCAATTTTTTCCTCCCCCACATTTTTTTAAGTTTCTCAATTTTTTGGTTTCCTAACTCTAGAACCGAAATATAAATTTAAAAATATTACAGAAGAGAAAAAACTCGTCCTATATGGAAATTTTCGGTGAAGAATTTGGAGCCGCTTTTAAGAAAATGGCGTTTAGGCGTTACTATGCGAAAAATAAAACTCTTTTTCACAGATATATTTTCAGTTTTCGAAAACCTTTATTAGACGACATTTGCAGCACTTCCACTCATAAATGCAATGACGTTTACAAATCGCTGGAAATGTGCATATTAAAGCCGTGAGAGACTTTTAAAAAAATCACATTTGAGTATTTTTTGAAAAAAAGAACGCTTCAAAATTAATTTTATGTAATCTTAAAAGTGTAATGAGCACTATTTGTTTGAAAAGTTAAAAGAAAGTATTTGAAGCCGTTTTTGAGAAAATTTCATTTAAACAATTCGGACAATGCGGAATTTTGAGCTCGTTTTCATAGAAAAAATCTGAGTTTTGCAGAAACTTCAATCACACATCAATTATCGTGTATTTGTAAATGCAATAAAGTGAACAGATAGCCGCTAATGTAAATATCAACGGAATGAGAGGTCAGTAAGTATATTTTTTAATTTTTGAAAGAAAAAAAAAAGAATAGAGGAAAATGGAGTTTATGTCATTTTATAGAGTGAATTTAGCACTATCCCTACCAAAAGTTTAAAGCAAAAATTTTGAGCCTTTTTTTAGAAAATCTTGTTTTTGTTATTTTTTTAAAATGGACATATTGCACACAATATTGCGCAACAACAACGTAAGTCAAAAAAAAGGACAAGGCCTTAATCAAAGAACAAATTGTGGACAGCAAATTTAATTTGAAGGAAAATTCTCTATTTTCAATTTTGTAGGGAAGGCGGTGAAAAAATCATTTTTGCTATTTTCGAAAATTCAGAGTTAACAGTAAAAATCGGACCTATACCTGAGTGTTTTACTATTTTCCTACAAGAAACTAATTGGAAAGAAAATAATTGGAGTCATTTGTGAGAAAATTTTGAAAATGTCCAAGGAGTTTCATGTAAAGTACTCCCAAAAATTAATGAATGTTTTTCAAAATCCCAAAGTTTCGACTCGAGCCAGATCGACCGGGGAATACCCGTTTTGGAAGAAATCTTAAGTATATTTTAGGCGCTAGTGGTGTTTGCTCACAGATGGCAGAACAGACACACGGATGGACTCACGTTATACAACTAGAAATGCTACAGGATGGCACACACTTTCTCGTAATAGGTATCTATTTCATTTTGTCTGGGCTGGCTATTCGGACTTGTTACAAACTCTTGCCACATTCCATCTATCGCAACCCAAAGTACATTTTTTCGATTTTCTAATAGTAGAACCGAAATATTATTTTAAGAATATTACAGAACTGTACAACCTCGACCTATTTGGAAATTTTCGCTGAAAAATTTGGAGCTGCTCTTCACAAAATGGCGTTTAGGCACTACAGTCAATTAAAAATTTGAAGCTCTTCATATAAATCTTTTGAGTTTACGTAAAACCTTAAATGAAGACATTTGTGGCACTACCACACATAAATGCAATAATGTATAGAAATTGCTGGAAATGTGCATATTAACGGCGTGAGAGATATTTAAAAAAATTACCCTAGTGTAACTATAAACAAAACAAAACCAATGGATTCAGCAAAATTAATTTTTTATCCATCTTAAACAGTGCAATTAGCATTATCCGTACGAAATCTTTCAAGAAAAATGTTTGGACTTGTTCAGAAAATTGTGTTTGAGTGTTTCTGATAATGCACAATTTTGAGCTCTTTGTCACAAAAACATTTTGTTTGCATGAAAACGTTATAAGACATCATTTAAAGCACATTTATTCATAAATACAACGTGAAAACTAATGATGGACAACACATTTTATATGAAAGAAAAATCTCAATCTTCAATTTAGTAGTTGTAGGAAGACGGCGAAAAAATCAAACTTTTGCAATTTAAAAAATGCAGAGTTAACAGTGAACATTTTTTGGTGTATTTTTCTTTATTATTACAAGAAATTTTAAGAAATAATTTGAAGCCATTTTTGAGAAAATTTTGAAAATGTGCTAAGGGCTTCATGTAAAGAACCCCCAGGTTTTAAAGAATATGTTTCAAAATTACAAAGCTTGGAGTCGAGCCAGGTCGACCAAGGAATATCTATTTTGAAGAAGAAGAAAAAAGACTATGTTTTTGGCGCTAGTGGTTTTCACAGTCGGTCGGGCAGACATAACCGGACAACCATCTAAAGCTAGCTAAAACCAAATTCAATCAAACTATATCCAAAATTTTAGGCGAATTAAATGCTCTATTCCCGAATTTTATGATTTCCCAAAATCGTGCGCACTGCGAGAATTACACTAGAGCTAGGGGCGCTCACCTAGAAAATCGTTCTAAAAATCAATTCAAGAATATGAAAACAGGCCAAAATTTTAGGGCTAATTTGAGGCTCTACGGAAAAACATTATTCCCGCATTTTGTATTCCAAAAACCAGGGCTGAATAAGGAGAAATTATTAACATTGGTTCTTATGGGCGAATAAACGTCAAAATTCTAAAACTGTGTGAAAATGTTTGACCAATTTGAGGCTCCAGGGGAAAAAATTATTCCCGCATTTTTATTCCAATTTGGCGTCAAAATTGATTGACAAAAATACAAACTCAACTATTTTCCACCGTATCTACATTTTTTTTCCATCCTGATAGATGCAATACAAGCAGAGAAAAATAAAACATGAAAAACACGTTTCTCGACAGAGTGCCTCAGGAGACTGATATTAGGAATCTAAAGTGTTTTAATCTCTTTCATAAGAAGCATCGCGATTATTGATTGGGTTTTAGGGCACTTTTCACTGAGAAAAAGTTATATAAATTATCATCATTCATGGGTATGGTTTCATTTGTTTCTGAGATTTTTGGTTTATTCGCCCCAAAGAACGTATGTTAATTGTTTCTCTTTGTACAAGCTTGATTTTTCGAGAAATAATGCAAGAATAATTTTTTCTTAAAGCCTCAAATTAGCCTTAATTTTTGAGTAGGGATACATATTGTTTCTGCAGTTTTATGATTTTATTATTTGCCTAAAAGAACATTGGTTAATTGATTATTTTTATACAGCCTTGATTTGTGGAATAAAAACGTGTGAATAATTATTTCCTAGCGCCGCATATTAATCTTAAATTTTGCATAGGGTTTCAATTTTTCTGAAGATTTTTTCTGTTTTTGTTTGTAAAAAGTTTAAAAATTGACTTCAGCACCAAAACCTCAATCTTGAATTTTTGAATTGAATTCAATCCTTATTCTGTACATAGTGTAAAGCTAAGGAAAATTAAAATAGGGTACAGTAAAAATTAAAAATACCCTAGACCACAAGACCAAATTAGATTTATAAAACCAATCGTTTTCACATTTGACCATAATTTATTACAAAAACTTCCACCAATTTGAGTTTTAGGAACATTAAAAAAATATTAATTTTTCAACCTTTTTTGTAAGATCTTGTAAATCTACTCCTGTCCTCCAAGATTAATATTCTATTTCAATACCTACATGCTCACACACCACAAGAGTTTCCACACACAAGTGATATTGAGAAAAAGTGGATGAAATTTAATACTGATTTTAAAACAATTTTTCAAATATTTACTAGGCTGTCCAGGTGACACCGCGTCCATGGCGTAGGTGCCGACATTTCAGTCACCATTCTGCGACCTTCCTCAGGGCGTAATGCGAGGCGTAATAAGAGGAAGGTCGCAGAATGGCGACCGAAACGTCGGCACCTTCGCCATGGACGCGGCGTCACCCGGACAGCCTAGTAAATACTGACTCCGGCCGTGGAAGCCTAAGCTCTCAATTTTTCAAATTAAATTCCAGCATTCATGTATTATTAATTTTATCTGTCATTTTAATTGCACTTTTATCAGACAAATGTTGTGAGAACGTTAGTTTTTCTTCAACCCCTTCCCCTTCTACTTTGCTTTTGTAATGTTCAAGTGAAGCATTTCCATCCTAAAAGTAAGAAAGATACTTTTACTCTTATACCACCTTGAAACTTAGTTAAAGTCAACAACAGAGGCCCCTGAGAAAGGTCATGGAGGAAGTTAATTTCACTGGTAGGGGCAGGCAACTAAATCTGCACTGGAATTGTTTGCTTGTTTTCCCTCTGTGTTTGATACTTCACCACTGACCAACAGTCACAATATTTTCCATATTGCTGTCTCACAGATATATCAACAGAAACTGCCACCATTTGAGGCCACACATTGCCATATTATCTTGATAATTTATAAGACCCTTCATTTCCAAAGAAAATAATTCATTTATTTAAATAAAACAGTAAATAACACTGGAGATGAAGGCTGGGGTCCCATTTTTAAGACACTGAGAGGTGTACAGACAAAACAGGAATACCATACTTTTTTTTTTTTTTTTGTTCATGTGAATAATGAGCAATATGGTACCAATTGTGAAAATAGATCCATGGGGAGAACAATAACATGAATGAATTTGAAATTTGTATAACATTTATTACATCATGTCAATACAACACTGCCTGATTTACATATATGCAACTCTTCCAGTGCCTAGCACTAGGACGGACAAATAAGAATAACTCATCTTCAGCATCTGTTCAAAAATACACATCATGTTTTCTCACTGCTGGAAAACAGTAAAATAACATTTAGCTGATCACAGATTTCACCCTATACAGGGATCATGTAAACTTTTGAAACTTTCTTCTTTTTTTTTTATTTTCAACAGTGAATTACTTCTCTGAACAGGTTTATTAGTTATATTATTATGTGAACATGGCAAAAATTATTTTAAGTGAATATACTACTAAAATCAGAATTTCTAGATAACATGAATACAAGCTTGATATTAGTGACCAAGATTAATACTGAAACATTAGCTCTGCATCTAGAAATAACTGCACCATAGAAAGGATTATGTTCAACACTTCTATATAAAAGTATATCACATATTTCCATGTTCATTATATGGAAACAATTTCAACTATGGGCAATCTGGTGTGCAAATATCCAGAATGTCCACTAGTGCAAGGCATTCAGTTTATACAATATTTAAATTTCCTTGTGCACTGTGACTAGAATATAATTTATCCCACTATTGGTACATAATGAAGCAGCAAGTGTGTAAATCCATAATAGATCTCAAGTTTATTTTCACCATTTTCTCCACAACAAAATTTTGAACACATTACTCCATAGCCATTAAATTTTTAAAATTTTGTGCACTAAATAATCCAGTACAAAAAGGCGATTAAGATTCTTAGAATATGTGATGGAGGTAATACTGTATTTATTATTAAAAATTTCCACATGTTGTCATTGATAAATAAAATTTTAGAGTATACCAGTATTTCAGTTAAAATATAAACTAAATACACACATCAAAATATTGTTATAAATTTAGTCTAATTAAATTTAGTCCATGACAACTTAACTATATAATTTCCTCCAGAATAATTTTATGTATTTGAAATGAGCGCACTCATCAAAACATCTTTCAATTAAGATCAATAATTTTTATTTCTTTAAAAAGTACTAAAATTATTTATCACACTAGAAAGTAAGTGACTAGGACACATTTTAAAATGAGCACAAAAATTATCTGTGTATTATGAGTAGTTTTTAAAAATTATAACATGAGATTATTTATTTGAATTTAATAATTAATTCCCAATTGAGCACGATCAATGAACATTCTCAAGAAATTATGCGAAGCTAGAAACTATTTGACAATACTGATAAAGCAAATTAAAACACTTTGTTAATACGAAGAAAACTGATTTTAACTAGCTCAAAACGGATCCTGTTTTGCTTACTAAAAGATCTGCAACAAACAGTTAATAATATATTATTTAATATTTGGAGAGAAAAAAAAAAAAAGAAAGATATGCTTATAAAACAAAGGAAGCAGTACTAGGCTTTCTGGTTAGTCTGATCACACTTTCAGACTATTGTGCTTTCAATTTTGGTATCTATCCCATAATGTACACTATTATTTTATCTATAAACTCAATAGTTTCATAAATGGGCTTAATTATATTCCAAAAAGAGTATTTGTCCAAATTGTAAGAAAGAAACAAAAACTGCTCTTTTTCCTGTAGCATTACAATACTTTCTCTATACTACATTGTAGAATATGAGAAAATAAAAATAATAACAAGAGATTGTGTTTAGTTGTTTTCACTAACTTTTGAATCTCTCATTCCTAAAACACAATACATATTTTAGCACATAATAATAATAATAATAATAATAATAATAATAATAATAATAATAATAATAATAATAACAACAATAACAACAACAGAGCATAAACTCCATTTCACATAAACATAATCACAATCTATTCCGACTAGAACAGTACTTTTCTTTAAGCATGTAAAATGCTTCATTGTCATAAATCAATTTCTAAAACAATATGGATTGGGTCATCAATCTGAAGAATCTTGGGCTCCAAAAGCGAGAGTTTATGTGAAAAACAGTAAAAAAATGCAGTAAAGGACTATTTCAGTTTAGATAACAAAAATAAGGAAAAGTCCACACACCTTTTCAGAATACACTGAAGAAAAAAAAAATTCCAAAATATAGGTAAACAAAGCGACATTTAAATTTAAATACTTCACTTCTCGAAAACTCTTCCATAAGTTCAAGGCATCTCCATTTACTTGTGCATAAAATGTGCATTAATGGTAGTCAAACTTAAAAGGTAGATTTTTCACGAAAGTAAATCATAACTAAAATTTGCGTTACTAAAATTACAGTCCCCATTTAATTCAAGTTAAAAAAAGATGGCCTCCAGTGTAACACAAAATCAGAATTTCACTGCCGTAAGCCGAGGCAAATAATTTGAACATTTCTACTGTCAAAATGTGTTAGAAAAATTCTGTTCCATTACAACTTTTGACAAAGATTTTTTGTTTTCAAAGAATTTACTACTCCTTGTAAGAAGTTGGGTGCTCTCAATAAAAACTAGTTACACAAGTTTAAGAAGTGTCCAAATAATGACCTATTCACTATTGGCTCTTGACAAAAGCCTGTGTTATTTGTATGTTTGAAACTGTATTGCTAAAAAAAAAAAATTAAAATAACATTACAATAATACTGCTCAATTGGACTACAATTCTAAATAGCACCTAAGTATTATTTGGCCTTTCTAAATAAAAGGATTTAAGACATACAAAATTTTGTAATGCCCAAAGCATACAGTATGTCAAGATATTGAATTCAATCATAAATAATTAAAAATACTATTTTATTTAAAAACTATTTCCATGTTCATAATACACAAAATTATTTATCTCAATATAAGATAATAATGAACACTGAAAGTTTGTGATAAGGATTTTATAAAATAAATAACTTTGATCTAATGCTCCAGAATATCTCAAGGAAAAAACCCAAATATCTAAGCATAACCAAAATATTCTACTTTTAAAATGGGATACGTTACATGAACCATCCATAAAATTCCATTTATTTACAATGAATTAATCACCGAGTTTACCAATTTCAATCAATTCACTCAATTTTGTTTCATTTTCTTCACCATATACCAACACTTGCTTAAATTAAAAAGAATAATAAACATCATTTACTGAAGAATAATTCTTCAAAAAACTTTTTCTAAAAATTCATTAAGAAATTTGTAGCTTTGTATAAGGAAGACATTACAAGGAATGCATTTCATTTCTTCTAGTCACAAACTGCATAAAAATAAAACATTAGTTAATATTATAAATATAAAACAATAACAAGAAAAAGGAAAATATAGCAAAATAATTTTAAAACTGTCTAAATTTTTTGAACATCTGATCTTCAATATGTACGTTCAACTAACGTAACACTTCCAGTAAAAGCACTATTAACAAGAAATGGGATCTTCAATTTTCTTTTTGTTACAATGTACCAAGTCTGCACATAACAAAAAGATGGTTACAGCTACTTGCAAAAAGAAAAAGTATACTATTTAACAAAACATTTCACTTTTTTGACAAGTTCTTGGAATATCTTCAAAACAACAAATAATAAATTACATTGTGTTAAAAATCGAGAAAATGATGAAATTGTAAACATCATACACACACTCATAATTATTTAGGAGGAAATGCAACTGCATGAAGGCACAGCAAATTGTAAATGAGAGGTGTTGACCTGTTTCTGTTTAAATAAGATCTCTTCACATCCATGATTCAGATAGCACATGTAATCTCTATGTGTCTATATATATTAATTTGTTCTCCCTTCCGAACTTCAAAACACTATTTATTGCAACTTGCAAGCTCTAAGAACAGGTAATATTTAATCAAGATCTCTAAATAAAATGTATCAACTTTAATTAATAATTGTGCGTGTGTGTTTTGATTATAAGTAATGACTGAAGAAAATACTTCCTCACCCCGTGAAATATGTTGCGGAGAATACGACGTGGATGAATATTGTAATGATCAACATGTTTGGATAAAGATTAGATATTAATTAAATATAGCAAGACACGGTCAGTTAATTTTAAAATTCATATATACTTATTTAGTACACACACCATATTAAAGTAATAATATGACGTTTCATAGAAATGTTTTCAGTGTCAACTACTGCTGCAAACATTTGTGATTTTCTGGCAGTTATTTTGTTTTGAACCTGTTACTGTTTTCAGTCTAATCAAAAGTGATGATGCACACATGAACATTCAGATCTGGAAATGCAATCTTGCAACTGTAATGATCTAAATGTAATTAATATTTTGAAACAAAATTGGGAGTTAATAACAAAAACCAAGAGTGAGGTACTTCAGCTTACTTCATTCAGAATAAGTCAGTAAACAGACATTAAAGAAATATGTACAAATTTTGTAATAATACAAAAAAGTAATTTTAGTAGAGACCAGCTACTTCCTAAAAGTACTTCTTTTATTTTCTCTTTGACAAATAAAATGTCATGCTGTGCCTTCTCACAGTACACAAAACTGTGACTGAATTAGACCGCAATAGATGGATGGAAAGCACCAGATTTTAACTCTCCAAAACAGCCTTGAGGCCAAAAGAGGTAGAACACCTGAAGAGCTACTCTCCAGAAGCCCCAGAAGACATGTTGTTATACACCTGATTTAATTGTTGGGTACAACGAATGAAGGTTGCACGTCTAGGTAATTCCTTGAGTTTTCCTGCTCCAGTGTAGGTGCAAGCTGAACGGAGACCACCCAGGATATCAAGCACAGTTACTTCCACATCGCCACGGTATGGCACTTCCACAGTCTTTCCCTCTGAAGACCTGTTAACAAATCACAAATTGTTTCTAGTTATGCAGACACCTTGACTCACAAATTACTTATAGCTGAGCAAAAATAACACAAAACTACACAAAAGTGATACCCTGTACAGTCTGTCAAGACAAATTGTACATATATCCAACTGCTCATACATCATACAATAAACCTATCTTTATCTCAAAACAATTTTGTCCTAATCCTCAATGGCTATTGGAGAAATCCAAAGATTTACTGCAGTATCTTCATAAAGATCTTGGATATTTTTAAGTAGAATGGAGCAACATGTCAAAATAAGTGAAGAAAATTTAATTTATATAGCTTTTTCCTGAGAATTTGATCACTGATGTAAACTTTAATACAGAGCAGAAGTATCTTTCCCTATTGATATTCATATCTTGAAATATTCCAAAATCCTCACGTTAAATCAATTTTTTTACTTTGGCTCTCTATATGTTTCTTTCATAAAGTGAAGGTGTGGATGAATGCATATTTTCTGAAGACAAGTATTATTGCCTTTATTTCTATGAACGGGTGTGTGTGTGTGTGTGTGTGTGAACATTTTGAATCATAATAATGCCAAATACAACTTTCTTCTTAGAACACAACAGGCACTACAAAGTATCTCCAGTTTCAGGTAGTAAACACTGGGTAAATTACTTCCTAATGAATAAAAATTACCTTTTTTCTGAAATTACTTGTATTTCATTTTTGGGTGAATATAATCTTTGGCAAAGTTGGACTGCTATTACTACTGCTAAGATATTATTAATTCCCAAGAGTTTCAGTTATATCTCAGATATTCTGCCCAATATCAATGAAATGTGTTATGTTACGAGTTGATTTTTATTGACTTTTTTTCTAGTAAATGAAAAAGTGCAAAATGATATTATCACTAGATTGGATATTTCAATTTCACCTGTATTCAGCAACACCTCCAGCATGTTTCTCCATAGCTGTTGCTGATGACATGCCATAAAATAATTTGAATTTTTTACCATTCTTGACAATCACATCACCAGCACATTGGTCATGACCTGCCAGCATGCCTCCAATCATAACAAAATCTGCTCCAGCCCCAAAAGCTTTAGCCACATCTCCAGGACATGTACAACCACCATCCTAAGAAATAATAAATATTGATGTGTCAGTCAAACATACAAGGTATTCCAAATGTTGTGAACAACCTGATCGCTGATGAGAATAATTCACAAATGTTAAACTTGAGTGGAATTAAGGATTAATTCAATAATAATAGTCTGCCTTTTACAAATGTGTGAAAACTAAAAACTTCGCTCTTTGGAATACTAATGAAAAAGAAAGTAAGAAAGGGAACTCAACAAATCTGTAAAATTAATTCATAGGCACACAACTGAGTACTCTCTCTCATTGTTTTTGATTAAATCTTTGAATCAGCAAAATATGTATATTAACTAACAGTGTACATATAACCCACATACAATTATCACATAACCTGACTGTGTTACCCACAGTCAGATCTTTCCCAGACCACCTGCGACAAGTGGGGTGTAATTTAATCTGTTTACTGGTGGAGTGACTGTGACTGGTAGAGTGACCACTTTTCAAAAGATATTTTTAGAAGAGTAAAGAGAACTCTCAAAAACACTTTTCCAAGATCCTTTTTAAGACAGAGGTGATTAATGGCCCATTTGATTCCTCACAAAACAAACTGGTAATAAAAAAACTACCTTATACAATATTCTGGAAGAATTTTTATAACTTGTTTTGGGGAGTTTAATGATGCCTACGTGGTGAAACATTGAATTACTATACTGCATTTTCAGAATAACTTGAATTGACTTGATTCACCAATAATTAAAACTTCCCTACTACAATTCTCATTCAATACATTTCTACCAACACTACAAGCTAGGCAACTAGCTGTATTATTTTTGTTATGAAAATACATGTCACACATAAATATTCTTAACATGAAAACATCCACTGGAATTGCCATGCATGTCTTGAGTGTACATATTATAATTGTATTTATAAATGGTTAAAGTAGGGTTCACGGTACACCCTCAGAGAAACTTGGTGGCAGGGTGTGTGTGTCTCCTTAAGCCCTAATTACTCTACGTGCTCTGAAACAAAGGAATAAAGCTTACGGATAGGTGAGTTTCATGGTTTGCCCTTTATATGCTTTGTCCCCACCGCATTGTAATGCCAATTTACTTTCAAAGGCAAGGTCTCTCGCTTCGCTCACCCAGACCCAAGTCACAGCAAGGTTTGGGCCTTCGGCCCTAGCGTTCACTATAAACGTCCTCAAGGCTATCCACTGCATAATTACCAATTCACTTTTATGAGAAATCACTTTTCATGAAAGCCTCCAGAATTCTAACTGCCTAGTTCATTCCGGACGCCGCAAAGAGACAGTTTAAATGCCTTCAGTAAGTTGTACTGTTTACTACACTTCAGTCTCAAAGGGAATTGATTAATTAATTAAATCCCCACAATTCATATCAAAGAATGCTATCTCAGACACCTTTTTTGCAATTTATTTACTTAATCTTATCATTTCAGAATTATTGGATTCCTGTATAATCAAACCCTTAAAATTCAACATTTAGGAAACAAAAATAAAATGTTTTAACATCTTATTCTTAAGTCTTAAACATTTTTAAGTATACATATTTTGATATTTATTTTTTGTTAGTAATTCTACTTTAGGCAAATCCATCAATCTATCAAAATTTAATCTGATAATTAGTAGTCAGCCTTTTAGAGCTAAGAAAACTATGAAGTGACTTGCCGAAATTATATGACCCTGCAAACCATGAGCAGCATCAGCACACTCAATGACAGCACTCAGCTGAGGAAAGCCAACACCCGTCTTCATGCGAGTCGTGCATACAGAACCCGGTCCAATGCCCACTTTGATGATATCAGCTCCAGAGAGAATAAGTTCCTCCACCATCTCTCCAGTCACAACATTGCCAGCCTAATAGAAGAATTGGGAAAGCGAAGATTTCAGCCCATTTAGCAAAATTTCTCTTCAATTCTCAGAATTATATGGTTAACCTCTTCACAATCACTTCTGACATTTGTTACCATGCATTATACTTACAATTATTGTGTGAGTTGGGAATGCTGCACGAACTTTCCTCACATATTCAACGAAATGCTGGGAATAGCCATTTGCAACATCCAAACAAATGAATGTAATTTCAGGAATTTCAGTAAGTATTTGAGAAAGGCGATCAAAATCGCCTTGACCAGTGCCCGAACTCGCAGCTATGTAATTAAGGCAATCAGGGTTCTTTGAAGCAAATTCTTTCCATTCATCTATGCTGTAATACTTGTGCACAGTTGTGAACAGCCCATGCTGTAAACATCACCAATGGTGGTTTCATACATGACAGCTTATTTAGGTCCATCTCCACAAATAAAGATATTATTATTAGGAATCACAAAAGATAGGTCAGTGTATTTTTAACAACCAGGTCAATGTGTAATTGGATCACATTACTGACCTTCAAAAGTAGATGGGCTTGCAGGTTGGATGGATACAAGGCAATAATACCAAACAATTACTGACATCTAAATTTACGCCTACATAGAGTACTTACAATGTTACCCACCTTAGCTAACGCAATCGCCATTTCAAACGTACCGACCGTATCCATATTCGATGCCATGACAGGTATACCTTTGTATGTTTGTTTAGAATTTCTGAATTTTATCTCCCGATAAAGGTCCACCTGTCACACACAAAAAAAACAGACATTATAGATCTCTATGAAACACAATAGGTCAACCGTATTCATGTTATACTTACATCTGCCCTACTACGTAAAGTACTCCTTTTAGGGCGCAACAAGACATCCTTAAAATCGAGCTTCACGTCATTTATGATGTTCGGCATGGTAAATTGGTTGAACCGACCACACTGAAATTTTTTATTCGCACAACCTGCACGTCAGAGTGGTCTGATTTTCATATATTTGTTAAATCTTACAGAGACCTCGCTTGTCAGCGTCCTTTCTAAGCAACGTACATAGAATAAGCAACCAGCCCGCTGAACTGCTGACTTCAACATGCACCAGCTGCGTCCAAATCAATGATTCGAGTCATCCAAGACTGCAGACTTGCCTGCGACCATCTTTTTTCAAGATTCTCCTTTTCACATGCAACCGCGGCGATATCTCCACCCCTCTTTGCGGCGCTCCGCGGCGCTCCATATTCCCCCTCCATTCGTCCACCACTCCCTTTCTCAATATGGCTGCCATTGCTGCAGTAACAGCTGACGACAGCCGTGCCAAGAGGCGTTGTGGGCGGTAGTGGGGACACTGGTTTCGTATTTTTGAGTGTCAAGAGAGAATCGGAGAAAGCACTTATGAAATTTATTATAATATACGACAGGTTAAACAGATAAATAAAACGCATTCAAGAGCTTATACTGCGCTTGCCTGGCTTCTCCCATAGGCTCTACAGCTTTCCTGGCAACCATGACCCCCTTAATTCCATTCTAAATTGGACATGCATTATCCAGTTAATTATTCCAATCTTCCTAATATATTTTAAAATATCATCTCATCCAGTTTTGGGCTTAACCTGTGCTCTTATTTCCAATTGAGATTAATATAGATACTATAAAATATTCAATATATAATTAATAGCGGGGCTATAAGACAACCGGAGAGCGCGAGAAGAAATGTAATATCATTATACGATAGACACACACACAAATTTCGGGCGCCAGTCCAATCGTCGTCCGGTGTAGCTGAGGGATGGGCGAACTTGAATTGGTATCCTATCAACCCCCTGGAGAACTAACTCCAGGGAGTGTCGGCCGTATGAAACGGCAAGCATTTAGTGTTAAATTCGGGTCTTAGAGGAGAGGTGAATTCCCCCCAAAATTGAAAACTGCCCTTCGAAAATTGCAGGTAAATTTTAATATATATTATAATTTCATTGCTTTTTTCAATGATTCGGTTCTTTTCGTTTTCTTGTAAACCTTTTCAACAATAAACGCAACTAGTCATTGCAACATTCTGCGTATGTCATGCTAACTTCTATGAACATTATTACTATTTTATCAACATTCCTGTGAATGTCGTCGATCACTGTGCCATCCCGTTCATTCCTGATGGTTTGCTGATAAGCAGAGCTCGGATTCTGATGACGTGTCATCTTCTCATTGATATATTGTAGATGTAGCTAACTTGAAAATGTGATAGAAATGTATAATTATTGGGTCGCTTTTGTCATTTGTAAGCATTTTATTAACAACTCAGTGAACAAATTACACGGAATTCAGTAACTTTCTCGACCTTTCAGAACTGACGGTTGGAAGATCGGCGCTAAGCAGGGGCGGATCCAGACGATCTTTTCTTTTAAAGGGGCATCGTAGATATTTATTACTTTCTCGTATACGTACGTATATACGGAGTAATGTGCATAGTATAGAGAAAGTTATGTAATGCTGCGAAAAATCGATTTCAAGATTTCAACGGAAATACACATTTTGGAGTCCCCTGATACCGAAAGAGTGATTTTTTTTTCAAAACGTCCGTCCTTCTGTCTGTTCGTCCGTTTGTGAACAATACTAATGCCTAATCCAAACAGCTCAAAAAAACTCATTGTAATTTTTTTTTTTAAATTCTCTCACGTCTTTAATTTGCACATTTACAGCAATTTGTACACTCTATTCCATTTGTGACCGGGAGTGCTTCAAATTACTTCTTATGAACTTTTTCGAAAACTCAGTAGTTTTCTGTGAAAACATTTCAAATTTCGCAGTCACGGTTGACACAATTTAAAAAAAATAGCTATAACTTTTTCAATGAAACGTTCCATATAGGACGAGGTTTTACTCTTCTTTAAAATTCTTAAAGTAACAATTAATTTCAACTATTAGGAAACGGAAAATTTGGGAGACATTTTAAAAAAGGTTCTTTGGGCGGCGATAAATGGAAGCAGGCGAGAGAATGTGGCCGATAGCTAGCCGATACCAAAGGAAATCGAAAACTAAGTGCCATTTTGTAGCACTACTAGTTTTAAATCTCTCACGCCGTTAATAGGCACATATTTAGAGATTTGTAAACACTATTACATTTGTAAGTTAAAGTACCTCAAGTGACTTCAAATAAAGTTTTTCGAAAACTCAAAACTTTTCTTCCAGGCAAAGTGGAAAAGGCTTCAAATTCGCTCAAATGCCATTTTCTTAAAATGGATTCAGTTGATTGATAGGTTCATTGATTTTCCTAGCATGTCAACTGCTGGTCATTAGTAGAGGCGGAAATTCGGATCTTTTAATGGCGGGGGCAAATTTGGGCACTATTATTAACATGAAAATATGCGTTTATATTAATGATTAATGTTAATTGTGCTGCAATTATATACATTGTTATCAATTTTGTTAATTATTTAATTATTTTTTGTTGAATGTCATTAATTAGATTAGTTGAGCACAGAAGTGGCGTGTGGTATTGTTTTAAAAATGGTGTCAACTGTGACTGAGAAATTTGGACACACACACACACTCTCTCTCTCTCTCTCTCTCTCTCTCTCTCTCTCTCTCTCTCTCTCTCTCTCTCTCTCACACACACACACACACACACACACACGCACACGCGCGCACGTACACACACACACACACACACACACACACACACATATATATATATATATATATATATATATATATATATATATATATATATATATATATATATATGCGATATGAACTTTCCGCACTTTTTATTGAGTACATTTTTCAATGATATCGTTGATATTAATTGTTTGGGGGGGTGGCTCCTAAATGTGTGAGGGCTTACAGCCCCTGCACCTCTGCCTTACATTCGACCCTCAAATTATTTTGTCTCAAAGTAATTTTAGTGTTTGAAGCACAAACGTATATTTTTTTAACATTTTCTAGACTTTCTGTAATTTCTGTAGAGTCATGATAGACACGTTCTACTTTTGAAGAACTAGTTTAATTTTCCCTGTATTGCTTTGGTTGCAGAATCATAGTTCTCTACCTCGACAAACAGTAACTTATGATTTCAAAGCTATTACGGGAAGGAATGACTGTGCAAGAACGAGTAATTTTCCACAAAGTGATGACGCATGGCAACGATTTCGATTGTTTTGTAAACATTCGATGAGCGTTGAAAGACAAAACCATCTCTAGAAAGTTCAGAAAGGTTATATTCTACGAAAAATGTCCCAAAAGATGAATCATAATCCAAAACGAAGGTAGAGGAAACACGTGTCACATTTTTTCTCGTGTACTTTAGCTTCCGTTAAATCAAGCCTAGCTTCATGGGTTTGCCCCATTCTCTCCCGAGCTGCTATCGGCGTGTAACACACGTACCAGGTCCTCTCGCGGGTTGTACATATATACGTATCATATGCCAGTGTCAGTAAGTTTTTTTTGTATCTAAAGAATGTTATGAACACTATCTCCAGAACAAGACATTATTTGTCAAATACTACGTTTTCCGAATAGTTTTTGTGTTAACTTAGTAATTGGGTGTGGGGTTGAAGTAATTGAATTGGGTGTGTTTGGAATATATTATCATTATTTCTAATACTTGACATGAAAGAAAAATTGAGTACCATAAATTGGTGTAAACATTTTAATTTCATATTACCATCGTACGCTGCCTTGGGAAAGAATGGAGCAATGTGTATTTGAGTAGTACATTGTTGAAGATAAGATAATGAAATGTGAAATTGTTTTGGATTCTTTTTACTTCGTTGAACATTAACAGGGAACAATTGGGAACATTTATTTCATTTATTTGTATTTTATATTTAACGTCAAAAGATGGAAACGAAACGTTTGTTCTTCGATGAGAATTTAGCGACTTTTTTTATCTGTGAAAACATATGGAGCATTTAGCATTACATGTTCAGGCAAGGTGTAACGTGTAATTGGTGTAAAAAGAAGCAGATTTGGAGAATATTACAATACTATAGTATTTAATAATTACTATGATATATTTTTCGAAATATTTGCAATTGATTGCAAAAGATATCAGTGTTACTGCGACGTAAAATGTGTATCTCAAATAAACTGGCAACGCGCTGTAGCGAAAGCAGCTGCCGCTGCCTCCGCCACCGGTGAATCGAATCGTATTATTTATTAACTTTTCATTATTTTACTTTCTCGCGTAGTGCTTCCGCAGAATATTTAAAAGCTAAAATACGCATCGGACATATTGGTGAATACATTGAATACCTTATACACAAAATTCAATGCCAGAAATATACTTTTATTTAAATTTTGAATAAAAAATATATTTTCTCACTTCCTTTATTTACAGGATAAAGTGATATTTGAAGCGTAAGAAAGGCAGACATTAAGACATAAAAGTACATAACGATAATATAATGTTGCGAGAAAGTAAGTACTGTTGTAGCACCACTAGTTTAAAGCAATGAATAACATGACACAAAACCCACTTTGATGCATCGTTTTTTATTTACGTAAATGTATTTTTTTAAATATCTCTCTCGTCCGTAATATTTATATTACGGACGTTATTTATACATTCATACATTTTTAGTGCAAGTGCTTCGAACGAATTATAATCATGTTTCTCGTTACAATGTTTTTTGTAAAAGTGAGATTCAAAAATTGAGCAGTTTTAGAAACGCTTAAACGACATTTTATAAAATCCGGATCGACATTTTTCAACAAAATGCGCGTGTTTGGCCATATTTTACCCTTTTATATTATTTTTAAAGTCATATTTCAGTTCTTCCAATAGAGAAACGAAATATTGCGAAAATATGAAGGAAAAAATGTCCTTTAGGAGGCAATAGGTGGCAGCTTGGAAGAAGGTGGGGCAAAAGTGAACTGATGGCACACACTAAAGAGATTAGAAAAATTATTAGTCCGAGCAAGTCTGTGCCATTCTGTAGCACCACTAGCTACTTTCTGGTATACGTACGTATATACAGAATAATATTATTTAGTGTAGATAAAGTTATGTAAAGCTGCAGAAAATAGATTTCGAGATTTCAACGGAAATGCTAAAACTGTTATTGCATATCCCCTGGGATCTCTTAACCCAGCAATCATAAAATTCGGTAAGAACTGTACAACGTGCCCAAGTCCTGTGCGTGAGTGGCCTTAATCAACATTCGTATAATGTGAGGTGAACAAATGTCGCAGGACAAACTCAGCTCCCATCAGGTACAAGACATGATTGCATACATTGTTTATATTACACAACATATGCATATGCACATGCGAAGTACATGAAATAAATTGCTGATGAAGAAATAGAAGAAATACGCAGACATGTAAACTCTTAATTTATATTTACTTAAAATTAATAATTTTCCATTTTCGGTGAGGGACACACTGCTGCCTGCGCCGCTTAGCTTCATCCGTCCCATCGATGTTCTTTGTGTCGACAGGCCGCTACGGGCCTAGGCCGATTAGCGGTGGCACAGTCTCTCGGTCATGGGATAAGGGGTCCGAAGACATCCCTCCACCGTACATACTGGTCTTCTTAACCCTAGGGTGGGATTTCTCACCGTCGCACAGAAACAGATACTGACACATTTGTAAGGAAAGCGAACAGTTATAATTTTGCCCCGACCGGGAATCGAACCTGGGGTTGCGCATTGGAGAACGAGCCTCCGAGCCCTCCCTCTATCTAAGCATAAATAAAATAGAATGTGTGTATGTCTGTTGAATATAGACGCAAAAACTACTCGACCAAGTCCGGTGAAATTTTTACATTGTTCCTATTAGTATCGGGAGCATTTAAAGAGTGGTTTGTATTAAATCGGCAATGTGTGTTGTTAAAGATTCTCGTTTATGATTCAAGCGTACCTGGACAGAAGCGATAGGCCACCCGCCGCGCAGTCAAGTATTAAGCACATTGGCTGTATATTCTGCCCCTGCGTTTGTGAAATATCGGTCAGAATCTTAACACCCGATATTACATGAAAGTTATCTCAGACGAATTAAATATCTCGAAGACAGCATCATCGCGAAAACATGAGGGAGAACGTTGAGGGAGAACGTTTTAACAAAAGGATATTTGAGAACCATGTCCAAACCAAAATATAGAACAAATACATGCTCGCGAACGTAGAATACATTGCAATAGCGAAGCATTCCCGGATTCACTAGTAATAAATAAAGGCTCTGCCAGAGAGGTGGAGCATTTTTTTCGAAGCAAGTACATCATCCATACCCGAGGTCAACCTATCTGATATTCTGTTCAGCTTTGCTAAGCTGAACCGAACTGCTTAGCAAAGCAGCAAAACATTCTTTGTTCAATAATGCACAATTTCCAATTTCTCTCAAATAAGTATGTAAATCAATTATAACTTGATCCAAACTGCTATTAAATACACTAAAATATGTGGTAAAATGATATACAATACTTTGAGGATCTGGTGACGTAACTGAATTAAATGTTAAGCTGAGCGGAATTCTACCTGTTTTATATTTATTCACAGAAAGAGGTCAAAAGTTAGACGGATCAATTCTCAAATAAGATTCATTCTTCTCATCATAAAGATCAACGAATCATATTCTTGAGATCTACGCCAAATTATTTTACTTTATTTTCCAGAAAGAAAAAATTGACTCACTATGATGGACCGAAGTTTTTAATTGTTCTCGAAGATTACGAATAAGTTTAATTTTGTCAATTTCTCTTTACTAAAAAAGAGAAATTTATTAGGTTTTTAAAAAAATTATATTCTTTAATTTATAGTTATAAATATAAATTATTAATGTATTGTTATAAACAATTTCACATAGAAGATTATACATACTGTATCATTTTTTAAATTATACATTATATATAAGACAATTATTTATGCAGGTTAATAATTAGCTAAAATATGTTTCCCTGTAAACAGAGTGGAGTTTTATTCATTTTTATGAACTATCACTTACATTATCATTTACAAAAACTATTTAACATAAACATTTTGCTCTTACCTGTAAACAGAGAAACGACAATTAAAGCCAACTACTACCGCTTCTCTGTTTACACCACTTACTTCAATTACAATGTATATTTCTTATAAATTTTCAAGCTATCCTCATGCGTATCTAAATATCTTCCAACAATCGTACCACTCATTCCATCTAGCGGTCCTCAGTCTCAACCACACGCAACCACTCTTAACCACGCGCCAAGGGTGGGAAGCACGGCATGTTCAAATTAAAGAAAATATATTTTCTTTACATACATTACATCTTATGTAATATATATATATATATATATATATATATATATATATATATATATATATATATATATATATATATATATATATTCATTGACAGTATTAGAGTCATTACAAAGTAACAGACTTGACCAATCAAATTTAAGCAATTCTTCGTTTATCATGCGTAAATCAGATTTACGAAAATTCAACCGCGCAGAATTTGAGGAAGGGCTAAATATACCACAAAATGCATAAGCTCAAGAAGTCTGCCATCAGAATTCAGTACTAGGTTTTACTGCTCAACATTATAAACGTTCATCAAATTTAATAGAGATCGTTATATTTTTCTACCAATAACAGGTTTAAGATCACTAAAAGAAATAAAATCCGATATACTCCAAACATGTTTCAAAGCCATCAATTCGTCCATCACGTTATCAAAAATATCAGCAGTAATGGAAAAAGTATATAAAAAATAATTGGGATATATTACACTTACTTGTCAAATGTTTTCTCAGTTACAATTTTAATTTTCAGCATGAAATTAGTAAAATTACAATAACAAGTACAGGTAGAGATGTGTCGTTCTTGAACAAACTAGTTTAAATGAACTAATTTTCGCTCGGCGCGCTGGGATGGAGCCACGAATGGATGGCCGCCGTCGATGGCCTGATGGGGCATCTCGTTCACACTTGTTCGTGAACTAAATGAATTTATACCTTCTCATTTGGTTCGCGACAAATGAAGTTCGCGAGCAAAAATAACTAAATCATCACATTTAAAAAAAAATTAATATGTATAACGATTATGCATACATACAATGTATGTATGTATGTATAATCGTTATACATACAATGTATGTATGTACTTTGGCACAACAGCTCTTTACGAGCTAAGGCCTACCAGCAGCGTCACAGCCTTGCGACCTTGGGTAAAGGGGTACGTGTGGTTAGCACATAGCCATTACTACAAAGTAATGTTTACAATTTTATATTAAGGAGTGGATTACGAGTAAAAACGATAAATTCCGCTGAATGTAACGATTACATGCTAAAATTACCAACAAAGTAATTGTTACAAGTAATTGAATTACTATTACTCATTTACTTCCCATCATTGCGTATCGGTATCTAAAAGGGAAGAATATGAGTTAAAATTATAACATAAGATACTATTTGAAAAAAATTCAGTTCAATACCTGCGATGTCAACATCTTATATTGAGTTTGTGAGAGATTCCAAGTTTACACTTTGAAATCCAGAGTTTTTTTCACTGTAAGAAAAACGATGCCACCTCTCCTCCGAAGACGACTACAGCAAATAATATCATAATTGTATCTATAATTTCAAATTAGTTAATTTCAGGATTCTTCCATGATTTCTTAATCATAATAATATCAAATATAAAAATATCAGTTGTAAATAGCGATAACATCTTTTGGTGGTTCCGCCATAAGCACGGCCCTGAGCACCTTGTATTGCTCGCCGACATTCTGGATTTTTTATTTTGCCTGTTCTTTTGGTGGTTTGGCCTTAAGCATGACCATGAGCACATTGTATTGCTCGCTGATATTCTGGATTTTAAATTTAGCTTGTTCGTTTGGTGGTTCTTCTATAAGCACGGCCCTGAGCACTTTGGGTTGCTCGATCTGAAGGGGATCCCGTCTCGACTGGAATTCAGCTTTATCAAATCTGAATATGACACAGTGTCCTTGTGACCCTCACAGATTAATTTCAGGAAATGTGTCACGTTGTCTTGATGAAGAAAGATAAGTTTAAGAGGACGCAGCTTAGGTGAGTTTTTAATTAGTTTACTAACTTCATACACTGTCAAGATATGTAAATCACTTTCAATTTTCAAGTAATGAAATAAATGCTCCACATTTCCGTCATGCTTCTTACGAGTCACAGGTGTTTGTGCCAGGCTCTCCTGAGCTTCAAATATAATACGAGTAATTACATTGTTTTGGTGGAGATTACGTTCAGAGATTTCGGTCAAAACGTTATCGTTCGTACCTGTCGCAGCACTCTCAACAACTGACACTCTACTCTCAACATTGGTCGAGACCTTTATCATTTTATCATGGACTGCTATCTTTTTGTCAATTACGGACAGCTGCGAATTCACATTGGCAAATTCCGCAGAGCATTCCTTCCTCGTTCGTTCTCCAATTTTAGACTGATATCAATTTTGGCATTGTTATTAGCATCCAAGATATTGGCAGTGTCGCCTTCAGAGAGATACATTGTTTCACTTGTTGAGTAGCACTTGGGGCACAAATCCGTGTCAACAACAAGACGTCTAGCTGCACAGCTTACGTGGTAAATACTGGCGCACCACAAACACCTCATAGCATTATCTACTATTACGGCTGATCTATAGCAATAAGCACATTTAAGTGAAATCAAAAGAGTGAGACATGCCATTGGCACATATTTATTAAATAATCACTAAACGTTTCCGATAATAAAGCCAAAAACCAATAAGTCAAATGCAACGAGCCGCCATGTTACCATGTTTTTTCTCTCTTCTCACGTGAAAAATATGTGATAGAGCCTTAGTGCAATAAAAGGGCAAATTATTTGTGATTATCAGTGGAACATATGATTTAGTTATCTATAAAAACGGTGGATAACATTGTAATGTATCAGCACTTCCATGCATCTACAAATTTTTCTAGCATTTCTTGAAAGAGAATTTTCGCGTGAATGCAACCCTCTATACTTAAATGTTCACAGGGTTGCCTGGTGCTTTGGGTAGAGGTACCGAACACTGAAGGAAGTTATCAAATTTAAAATAAATAACATTTTAGTAAAATTTATTTGATTGTTTTTCGCTATCTGTTGGAATACTAATATTCGTGAATGAATTTATATGTATTTCAGGCTATTAAATTATTAGAGCTAATGGTTAAGATAATGATACTGTAAGGTGAATGGGAAGTGTATCAACGAGTTGACGGTCTACTTTAGATTGAATTAAAGAACCACATAACTTGTCCCCCACTTCGTTGCATAATTAAATGCATATCTTATATTATTCCTTTAAAATATATTTTATATGCGCTTAAAAACCATAGATACCAACCTCTTAAAAAGTTCTCGGTCCAATGGCAAACATAACCATATTCAAATACAATGGACTTGCATCATAGTTTCAAAGGTGACATATTGTGTCTATCAAACAAGTTGCAACAAGGTAAGTCGAGAATTTACATTTGAAGTCCATTGCCAGGCTCTACTGCATGTAACTGATGGATGGGGTATGATAACATGGGTGAGTTAAAGTTTAGGCCCTTGTTGCCGACTGGAACACTCACTGAGTGGCACAAAATTCAAACTTGGTATCACCATTCAGCGTACTACGTACTATCTGCAATGTACCAACAATTTGGTGTCAGATGCCAAACACTACAAACACTCCGAACATCACAAAGTTTATCACGAAAAATTCGAAATTCATATGTACGTACAGTATGTATTTGGCATTTTGAGGTCGGATAAATATGAGTTTTGCAGGCGATCTTTGTTGGCCGGCCCGTTCTCTATTTTTATTTATTATCCACGCCTAAGGGTAAGGGAGTCGTGTGGTGGGCATGAACAATTCCCCTCGATTTATCAAGCAAACTTGGCATGCCTGGGCTTTTCTCGTCGAACAGCTGCAGAAACGCAGGGGGGGGGGGGGGTCCTCGCGCATCGAACAAGATATTGAAAAAAATTATGAAGCATTTCTTTTAAACAATGCATCTTGTACACCTTCATATGTGTTTCTTGGTTGAAAATTGTTACTTTGTACCACTTTCAAAATGTTTCTCAACACTTTTCGCTCTCCATGCAACATGGCGGCCACCGTTTGGCTTTTCAAACAGAAGTGCCCGTGCTGTGGACACGTGGTTTATGACGCAATGTGGTGCTGCGCAGATCGAGCAAAAATCGATGCGCCGAAGTAACTCACCTATTTTTTCCAAACCATGGCTAGCATTTAGTTGCAAGGGAGGCAAGGCCGCGATGACGTAACGCTTATGGACGAAGAAAGAGCCAACCGACTCGCCGCGCGTCCCAATTCGTCAACATTGCGAGCACTCAGTCATTCCCCGTGCTGTGCGTTTTAGTACAAATTGTACAACACATTGTACCTATTATTGCTGGTTCTTTAATAATCATCCCCGGCAACGGCTCAAGTTCCTCTAGAGACTCAAGCCTGGAAAAGGTACAGCCACTGTCAGATTCAGAGACAACACTTTTTTTTTTTTCAAGTACTAAGTTACGTCTACATTTCATGTCAATTAAATATAATTTTTGAGTGTATGTTTGCCTTTTGTGCAATAACAAAAATTCAAAGTTTTGTATACACATCGTATTATACGAGACAGTCCGCGATTTTGGTTGTGAGCATGAATTTCGTAGTTTTATTGGCAATAATATTACATTACTATTAAAAAATAATGTAAAATATTTCATTCATAACCATTAATAAATGTTGAGTAAATTATTAACCACAAATAAAATGTCGAGTGAATTATTCCTTTGCATGCCTTAATATCGTTCCCTCTTGCAATCGTCTGTTGCGTAAATGCCGCAAATTCGATAGATAGAAGGATATTGTGCAACGCCACTGCGAGCACGACGGTAATACCGAAGCGTTGACAACTGTTGATGACAGCAGAGGTTTCGGACCACGCGCTTCGGTGAAGGGATATATTCCTGTTTGTTTATATCTACTTCATTCTCTCGTTGGACAAGGAATAGTTTTTAAGGTTTTACTTTTCGGTTTGTTCATATTTGAGTTTTGAGGTAGCCCAGTTTCAATTTAATTCAGCTATCAGCAATTATCTCGACGGGAAAAACTGCTGTTGGCGGGGTGGTGAAACTAAACCCTGTTACGACGGAAATACTGTGCCTTTCCTGTACGACGAAACTCACTGCACAGAGCACCCGCTTTGTTTGTCTATGACTCATTGCTCGAACTGCCAATTATTTTCAGAGTATTTTCATGCCAGAAAACACGAGACGTCATGGAGTGGGACGGTTCAGAGCGGCCGCCACGCTGAAAATTATTTTCGTAATGCGCACTTTGTTGTTCTTGTTAGGTTGGTGACGCTTAGTGGAGAGGTGTGTCACAAAACGAGTGAAAATCACGCTCCGCTCATAACCAGAAGATTGCTAAATCTCCAAATTCTAAATTCCTCCATGGAGCGGCTGCGAGCTCTAAATTCGATACGCTAGTATGAGCGACACCTTTGTGATTTGCTTCTTCTTCTTTTCTGACTCTCCTCTGTTTCTATTCTGATACGTGTATTTATTGACCAAGTATCCACTTCATCAATAATATATTTAAAATTCATAAATACAAATATTTAAAACGTATTCGTATTATTTGGCTTGGTCATCGCCGCACTATCGATGACCGGACGCTCTCCGTACGTTTTCTTGAGTTCCAGAATATTCCCCCCACTCTTTTACAATATTTCAAGTAAGTCCGTTGACACTTGATCAGCTGTGATGCCGTCATCCATTCGCGATTTTGAACGTCACTATAGTGACACACGGGCAGTGCGTTGACGTATGTCGTAGATTAACATTGTATCTTGTGCGCAACGGTCAAAGCGCTCGTGTGCTGTTTCGGATAAAGATAGGTTATTCTACGACTCGTTACTTATCGTGTGTCAACCCATGGTAGAAATATTTCTAGAATACCGTCCGTCAGAATACCGTTCTTATACCGTGCGTCAACCCAACGCTTGTGTGAGGGGCCCCGAAGCTCCCGATTGGATGACAGCGTCACAACTGATCAAGCGTCAACGGACCAAAAGATACTCTTCTTGACATACCCATTTCGGAGTACCTGCCAAACACTAGGGTGTGCAGGATAAACCAGGGGCGCTAGTCAAAATTGCCTCATGTGTAACTTCGTTATGAATGTTCATTGGCTAAAGATGATCAGCATTGCCCTTTCTTATTTGTCCTAGAAGTTTGTCGCATTTATTCTGAACTAGCCTACATAATGTATATGTTAGACTGTCTTCACGATCCAACAGTGTTAGCAATCTGATAGCACAAGTCAAGAGAACTACTCTCAAACTACGACCACCATCAACCCCAAAAATACAAGTTGAAAACTGAAAATTATGCAAACACGAAAGGTTGGGAACAATTTTCCCTCTCAAAGAATGAAACCAGTGATCATAAATTAATGGTTGAACATTTATTTGCATTTTAATATTCCCACAATGTTAGGTTTCACAAATTAATAGAGACTTTTATTTAACCCTAAACTACTAACATAGAGGTGACATTTCAGATTTGCCTGTGACTATTGTTTGTGTAAATTGTATTTGTGACAAAATCTCAGAAAAAAACTAAAACAAAATTGCAATTCATAATTTGTGGATGTGAAATGTAAAATGAAAAGATCCAAACCATAATATTGGCTCTCAATAGTTTTGTACCTTGCTGCAAAATATAGGTTTAAAAGTATTCAATGCCTCCGAAATATTTGACCACAAAATCTTACACAGTTCACTGAAGGATGAAGACAGTTGGAGATGAGGTACAACCAAGGACTGTAATGTATACTCGGACATTGGCATTTTCTTCAGGACCATGCTAAAGTAGCTGGAATGGAGAATAAATGTCATTTGGTTGAAGAACAAGAATCCACAAAAATTTGTTCACAGCTAAAGGGGGTAGCGGAATAGAACAGATAAAAGTGGCCTTTAGAGATTACAAAATTTTGTATATTGAAAATTGCATTTGAAGTGGGGGGGGGGAAAATTTAATCAATTTACCCAAAGTACTGCGCACTAATGAAAAAAAAATGTGTTTTTTAGCTTCTTGAATCAGTTTATATTTTTTAACCACATTACGCCTATGAATATTAAAATTAATAATTCTTTCGAGCTTCTGAGGTTGATAAAAAAAGTTTTAAGAATTTTTTCAGGCATTTATATTTGATTTTGACTCTTAAAATCACCAAAAATAAGGGGAAAATTTAAAAAAATTACTTTTTTCCTTACTCCTTACTACTTCCCTGTTTTTTACGGAATCTTATGTGACACATCACAAAAAGAGCCAAAAACAAAATGTAGCCCTGTAAATTCTCTAGTTTCTCGAAATTTCAAACTTTTATCTTATAATTTGCACCCAACTCAATATAAATAAAATTTTTTCACAAAAATTAAACTTCTATAATTGACAGTTGAATCATCCGATTGCATGTACATGTATTACTAGTGGTATCAGAAGAAATAAAGAGTGATAGTTTTGTCATTATCTTGATAGTTATCATGAAAGATGTATAAAGAATTAAAAGATGTAGAAAGTTTCTTAATCTTTATATTTAGATAAATAGTATATGATCTATGGGTAATGTATGATAATGTTGAGTTCGCAATCGTTTGAAGGGCAGTTAATCATTTCCCATTAAGCAACTGTTCTCCTCCAGAGCATTTAACAAAATGAATAAACAACATCTTTGAAAGGATTTACAGTACATTTTAGGGCATTAGGGTGTCACAGAGATACTGGGTAACTGTGAATCTTCATTTAGATTGTTTTGTAGCTTGTTGAATTGATTTGTTTATATTTGTACTTGAATATTGCTATTTCACTTACATAGTTTGAGTAGTATGTAAGATCTAGGAAACTAGAAAAATATACATACATTGCGTTTTTTCATCCTTCCTTCATTCCTTTCATGAATTCAGACCTTAGAATCATTCGTGTTACACTAATTTATCACTCTTTGTTTATGCCAATACGATATTACTGTATGAAAATGAATACAATTTTGGGACCCAAGATGTATTCCATAAGTGGGTGCTGCAGGTTCAAATATACACTTCACTCAAAGTTAACAAAAGTTTGAGAACAATTCAATGCATAATGAAGAATAATAGTGTAGAATAATGTAGAGTTGTGTTGAATTTTAACAATCCATCTGGAAGATTATTATTTGCGGTTATAGATAATCTGAAGCTTAAAGATATTTTATAAAAGGAAACATACCTTCTTTAAGATGTGATGTGTATGATTCCATTCAGTGTGAATCTTAAAAGTATATTTTAAGAACATTTTTCAGAACACTATAAATAGTCTACCTTTATAAGTACTGAAATACATAAAACAATGCTACTAGAGGTGTTGGGTAAACTTGTTCACATTTTTGTATTGTTGGGGAAACCAGGTTGGTAGACTGGACACCATTGATGGACCAAATGAGTCAGGTTCCAAAGAAATGCAACAAGGAATGTTACTGCTGATTGCACATTTTTCTTTCCGATTCATTGATTTTGTTGGTAAGCATTTTTAGTAATTAAAAATTTTCAATAAACTGAATTGATGACAAATCATATAATATTTAAAAGCAAACTATTGACAGAGGGAGACTTGTCCAAATATCTTGCCACCAGTGCAGAACATTCTGACAAATTAATATTTACATTAATGATATATTCTTAGTAACATGATGTAAAAATTACAAAATTTCAGTAGGAATGACATTTATATCTTGTACAACATGTAGGCTATTCCAAATTCTCATATCAACTGCCATAACAAAATAAATTTTAATTTACTACATTAAATGTGTATTTATACATATTATTTACATTAAAGCATTGTAAAAAGTAGTAAGGGTGTGAGCAGAACATATTTCTGCTTAAATAAGCCATGTGTTTCTACAATGACATATGATACAGAGAAATAATTAATTTAAAAAAAATAAAAAAATTGAATTTAATATTGCACTTCCTGTGACTGATAAAAGGACCATATAGTTTACAATATTACATTAATAAATTCTTCATTCAAATAGCTGATTATTCAGAAGTTTTCCAAATTCAAAATCACAGGTTACAATATTGTTTTCAAGGAATACACCTTGACTAGCACAAAGGAATAATTGGTTAACCTTTTGTTTGAGACTAATGACAGAGCAGATAATTGGAAACTTTTCATAAAGGAAACGGCAGTTGGAATAATCAATAAATTAATAAATTCTTCTTCCTGAAAGTTATTTTTTCTCCACCTCTGAATTCAGATGTCTTTCTATGCGCATGCTTTGTACATGCAGTTTGAATGTGAGGTATACATCATGTTATGAAAATAATGTTTAGTTTCCATTCTACAAAACTTCTCTATTAAACATAGAGAAGGCCAGCAGCTGCTGCATGGGTCATTAAGACAGTTGCTGCTTGCTTTGTTTCTAGAAAGATGCGAGCTTCAGTCATCCAATCTTGTGCAACAGATCTTGAAGCACCAGACAGAAGATTCATGTATCGCAAAGTTTGCTCAATGTTCCCTCTCTCCATCCAGTACCTGCAACAAGAGAATATTTCTACCCAAACAGCCAAAAGCATCTTGATAATTCAAAATTATTATTTAAAAATCTCAAAAATAGTTCTAAAATAATTTCAATCTTGAATAACTGTATATGGCCAAAATGGGCAAAATTAGGTTTCAGTGAAACGTAAAAAGTTAATAAAATAACTATGTTATCAAAATCAAAAAAATAAACTGAAAATAAAATGGAACAGAAATCCAATATTTAAAATTATTTCTTAAGAGCTACAAACAGTAAATACGTAAAGTTATAATGCACTTGTAAAGAACATAATCACTGCAAGACATACTATTTGAATTACACATTGAGAATAACTTGCATTTTGAGTTCAAAGATAATTTTTGAAATCTGCACTTGTTAAACTGCTTCATGTGAAGCCAATAATTAGAATACTGCTTTCAAAACTTCCTGATACGAATAGTTGAAGTCATGTAATTAGCTGCAATAATTTTTTGGCTAGAATTTGTATGACATTTTTAACCATGTGATATTTGAGGGTCTTGTTAGGGTAGAAATTTGCCTATAAAATACAAATTTAATGAAATGTAATTAAAAGATTCACTTCACATTTATCACAGGATTCCTGCTTCCTTTGTCAAAATTTATGTTTGAAAATTGTAGATTCTTTGCACAATGGTGATGTAAGCAAAAGAATTCAAAACCAGGTTTCAATAATTTCTAATTCTCAGATTTAAAAAAATATGTTCACTTCACATGAACTGTCACTGAATAAAAATGCACATAGTGCTATGTCCTGTAGGTATAATAGCACATACCTTTTCATGTTATTTGTAACTATTATATAATATTATACCAGTTGAACCTGCAAAAATGTGTCTGGCCCACAAAAATATTTGGCAAGACTGGGGACCAAACCAAAGAGCTTTAAATCCCCAAGTGTCATTTCAGCCCATTAAGCTAGCCATCTAGTCAGTGTCAGTTTAAATGGTTTGCTACCTTTCAGGGGAAAAAATGAATGAAAATTGGACCTGCCCCATTTTTACAAGCATTCTTTGATATTTACAAGCAAGAAATTTGAACAAAAATATTGGGGTGATTTTCAAGAAAGTTTCCGTGTTGTTGGGACTTATTTAAAGTACTTCCCAAAATTAAAATTTCCAGTTATTTTCAAATGAGGGTCAGCTCAATCCATCAAGAAATATCAAATTTCATGAAAATGCAAACAATTTATGTGCAAGCATTGTTCACAGAGAGACCAATAAATGCTTTATTGACAACCAATTTTTCTTTGTCAAGGATTCAATAAATGTAGATTCTGACTACACAACCAATTTGAGTTTCTCTGTCAAAAAATCATAACCTTTACAGCATAATCTACAGTAGTGAGAATCATTCTGACATCAGAATCAGTCTGCCTATTTAAAAATTATTTCTGAACTCATCCCTCAGGTTATTTGTTTTAAAATATGAGGGGGCCTCTATATACCTTGCTCTTTGTAAAACATCATAGGTGTCTAGTTTGTCAAAACTTGTTGGTTCGTTGAGAAGTTCAGACTGTGGGATTGGATTAACAGCCTTGATAAGCAAGGCACTTTGAAGATAGGACAAAAAGTAGACAGGTAACGATGCTCCTTCACTTGGCACCAATGCTACTTTTCGTGCTGCGCTCTCCACTTGAAGAAAGCGCTCACGCAGTGCAGTTTCCGAAAATACACCACGTGTTTTTGCTTCAGCTGGTATTCCTCCCAAGACAGCATTTACAAGTTCATCATCTTCCACTGTAAAGTATAAAAAAAAAAAAAAAATTCAAAAAATGTCTAAATATCAAACAAAATATATAAATAAAATTACTAGCAATTTTCTTTTGAAGAACCCTTGCTGTAATTTATTTTCATTTATTTCCTAAGCCTGAAAATATAGTTAACACATGAAACAAAAATTTATTACACTTTTTTGTCTCTACAAAACATTATTTCAAGCAGTTCAAACATAATTCACAAAGTGATCAATTGTATGGCAGATGTTTGATGGATGTTCTTCAATGTCCTAAATGAGCAGTATCCTGGCAAGCAACCTTTGTGCAATGTGTATGGTTTGAAAATTATTACCTGGAAAAAAATTGGTTTCTAAATATTTGTGGGGCAAATTTTTTAAGAAATACCTACCCCATTACAATGAAATATATTGCTGTATGTTTTAATGCGATTTTGTAATTTTTTCCTATATTTATCTTAGGGTTCTTGTTAACTGTAACTTTTTATGTATGCAAGAACAAGAAAAATATGTGCAAGCTGATACTGAGAGGAAAGTCTGCCCAAAGCAATAAGAATTGAACTAACACCACAGCCTGTCAACACAATTGCTCAACTCGTGTTAGAAGAAATATTATAGAGAATTTGGGAAGGCCCTGAATTAGTACCAGGTAAGTAATTTATGATACGTTTAGTTTTCCTTGAAAATTTGAAGTTTTATTGATTTTCGATCCTATGTTCAAAATTTACACTAATTAGGACTTACAAGCAGCTTTCTGCACAGCAGTGATCTCATTTTGCAATGGTCGCAGCTGTTCTTGCCATGGCATTCCAGGTTGAGAGTGCTTCAAAGCACAATGTAAAGCTTGACAGGCACTCCATAGCACCTGAGCTTGATGAGCACCTTTGTCAATATGAGCACGAGCTACAACAAAGTAGATCATAATGTATTCAACACAATCAAATCATTGAAATGTTCTCTAAAGTTGCACTACCATTTGGAATTATCCATAGAAAAAGAAGAAGAAAAAAAGAAAGAAAAAGAAACATGCATGTGTATGTTTCTACAAGAATGTGGGTATTCATTATTTTTCTGTTGAAAATTCATACAAAATTTTATGATTTTTAATAAATCTCATTATCTTTTAACTGATTCTCCAAATTGTTTGAACAAAATCTTAAAAATATACAATTTGTTTTTATTCATTTCCAAAACAAAGTGAATTCACTACACACACAGTATCACTACTCTACTGAAATAAAAAAATTAATTTAAAAATTTAATAAATTTATTGCACTTATACTTTTTCTCATAATTCATTAATTTCAGAAGGTAGCATAAATCAAATTTTTGTATAATTTTTTTTTTTTGACAATATTGTTTTCAAATTATTAATTGATGTTCAGATACAAAATGAACATATGTAATTAATGCTATTTATGAACAAACCTTTTAAGGCTGATTCCAGTCCTTGCAGACGACCAATCATACCAGCTAACTGATGTTTGAACTTATCCTGCTCAGCTGAAAGTTTTTCTTCTTCTTGGCGCAAAAACTTGCGTTCTAATTCTTTTTCTCTCATTGCAAGAGCATCACACACATGGTCACTATGCGCCTCAGCCTGCCTCTTTAACTGAATTCTCATTTCCTTGTCAACTGCTTGCTGAATTTCCAAAATCTGAACATAGATGATTTACACAAAAAAAGCTACATGACATTGAGACGGTATTGGGTAAAGGGAAGAAGAAACCTTAGTGAGAAACAAACAGCATACATTGTACAACCATTTGCCATTCCCTTTCAATGTCACATAAAGATTTTGAAGAGTATGCATTAATATCTAGGTCTGAGTTACTCGAGACTTTAAAAACTTGTTTTCTGTACATTACACACTGTAAGAGCATTTTTAACTTCTTCAACTTCTGAGTTTTTCGTGGAGACTGCTTATGTGGTTCTGACATTCAAGTAGCAGAAGAGCTGGTATTTTTGGCATGCTCTTTATAAAATCTACAGGTGTAGCTCTAATATTTCATTACTCCATCCAGCAAAAGAAGAGTCGGAAATTCAAATTTGCAATTTCTAAGATTTGGAAAAATTATGCAAAGTTACTAGTATTTTCAAAAAATTGTTCATGGCCTTATTTAACAAAATATGGAGCCTGAATATATTATGTGAGTACTTGACAAATTTCGAAGGCTATCAGGGGAAAAATACATCTGTGACAAACCCTGAATATGAAAAGATTTTTGCATCAATTTTGCAACATTTGGTGCAAAAAACAAATATTTTCAAGCAAATATCAACACAAATTTGACAATGGATTATAACTGCTTTTCATACAGCTAAATCATGTCCCAATAATAACAAGTAATTCACAGAAATTAGCTCCCAAGTCATTGTTGCATTACAATCTGATATTTCCTGAGGGTAGGAATTTTTATTTCATGCATTTCAAGTAGGTATAAATAATTTCTAAAATATTAATTTGTAAATGAATAACAAAAGCTTGAATATAAGAAAGAAACTAAAACAAACATGAAAAAATATACAAACTCTAACTTACAAAACATCCAATTGTCTGGAATTATGTTCACACAGCACAGTAAATTCAGAGTGGGCAACTATGTTTGTCACCAAAGTCCCCAAAAATATTCACATTAAAAAAATGCCCTCTTTTTAAGATCTGAATTTGATGAACACATTTCATTAAGAGAATTGTGTGTGTGTGTGTGAGAGAGTGTGTGTGTGAGTGTGTGAGAGTGTGTGTGAGAGTGTGTGTGTGAGTGTGTGTGTGTGTGAGTGTGTGTGTGAGTGTGTGTGTGTGTGTGTGTGTGTGTGTGTGTGTGAGTGAGTGAGTGAGTGAGTGAGAGTGAGTGAGTGTGTGAGTGAGTGTGTGTGTGTGTGTGTAAGTATACACACACACACATTTGTTTTATATACACACATAGATTATTCATTATTAAGGACCCACAAAACATGGATTATGGCTACACCACATGTTCGAGGATTTTTTTTCTAAATTTAGCAACTGGATTGATCGTTACCAGAGCCCTACAATAAAAGGTTTTCTGTTGAAAATTTGCCATTTTTTCACCCAGCAATACATAACATTCTCTGTAATGCGTACACAGTAGAGAGAAGGGGAAAAAAATCTCTTACACAGTGTGTAGCCAGAATCCTGGTTTTGTAGGCCGTTGATACCGAAAAATCGAATGACAGCAAAGCATCTATCTGACCGTCTGTGAACAACACTAGCGTCTTCACTATGTGTACATGTTTGTTTGTTTTTCTTTTTTTTTTTCCATACCGAATAAACATCTCTTGATCTGGTCCAAGTCGAAGCACTGCTATTTTGAAATAAATTCATTAATGTTTGGGGGTACTTTACATAAAACACTTGGGACATTCTCAAAATTTCCTCAAAAATTACTCCAAATTTTTTCTTTACATTTCTTGTAAGAATAAGAGTAAAATACACTTATAAAGATGACATAGGTGCAAAGTTTTACTGTTTACTCACGTAGGTACTAATTTTCTATAATTGCAAAAGTTTGAATATCTTTCGGTGTCTTCCTACAAGTACAAAATTGAAGATAGAGATTTTACTTCAAATCAAATTTGTTCTCCATAATTAGTTCTTTGTTATGATCAGATACATTTTTTGAATATTTTAGTAATTTTCATGCAATATCATGTGCAAGTAAAAAAAAAAAAAAAATTCTCAAAGACAGATCTAAATTTTTGCTTTAAACTTTTAATAGGGATAGCATTAAATGTACTTGATGAGATGACATAAACAGCATTTTCCTCTATACTTTTTTTCAAAAATTACTAAAATAAATTTTTATGACTAGCCTCTCACTTTGTTAATATTTATTTACATTAGCAGTGATTTCTTCGCATCATTGCATTTACGAGTACATGAGAATGATATCTTATAAAATGTCTTAAAAACCCAAACGATGAACGAAAATGAGCTCAAAATTCGGTATTTGCAGAAATTCTCAAACACCATTTTCTCAAAAACTCAAAACTTTTTGTATGGATACTGCGAATTGCACTGTTGATGCAAGATGCTAAAAAATTAATTTTCCTATATTCTTATGATTTTCAGAAATTACACAAATGGAATTGTTTTGAAATATCTCTCATGACTATAAAATGCACATTTTCATCGATTAGTATACATTATTGCATTGTAAGTGCTTGAAATGATTTCCAATAGAGTTTTTTGAAAATTCAAAAGATTTCTGTGAAAAAAAAAAAAAAAAAAAAAAAAAAAAAAAAAAAAAAAAAAAAAAAAAAAATTTGCATTTACAGTTATGTTTAAATGCTATTTTCTCATAAATGTCTCTAAATTTGTCAATGAAATTTTCCTTAAATGGAGAGGTCTGACTCTTCTATTATATTCTTAAAATAATATTTCAGTTCTATTATTAAACTGAAAAATTGAGGGGGCAAAAAAAATTTTTTAAAAATTAAAAAAAAAATAAAAAATAAAAAATGAAAAAAGTACTTTGGGTGGCTTTAGATGGCAGCTGGATAGAGAATGTAGCTAGTCCAAACCAAAAAAATTAGAATACAATCTATTATGAGAAAGTCTGTGCCATTTGTAACACCTCTAGTTTCTTTATTCACTGCTATCAATTCTGCAGCCTTTCTGTTTCTCTGCTCTCTCTCTTATACTGACACCGTTTCTCCAAATCCGTTTCCTGCCACTTTCGTTCTTCAATAGCGTTTTTCTGCTTACCTATGGCCCAACGAGCATAGCAAGCCATGTATCGATCGACTATGATGTCATTTTTCTCCACCAGCAGTTTAAGGTTATATTATCAAATGCCAGTTGTAGCCCGACTATGTGCATGCGTAGAACTAAGCAGGAACATATTTCAGGAACACAATGGAGCAAATTTAAAATCATCGGCTTTGTGTCTTTTCCTCTCACACACATAACGTTTAGAGGGCTTGCGGCAATATAGTTTATACTAAGCCTGAATTTTCAAATATATTACACTGTTTAATAGAGTATCATGTAATTTGTTAGTTTATGTCCTAAATTATTATTTACAAATGATTCTTATAATTAATAAAATTTCTTAAAAATAATTTATCATAAATAATTAATTCTGTCACTTGGAAATAATTGTTAGCTCGAATTCTACATCGACAATCAAGTTTTTAAATATAAAAACTTTTTTTCCTGTGTTTTCCCTGTATTATTTCTGGAATTAAAATTCCCTGTGTTTTCCAATTTTCCTAGTGCTTTTCAGAAAGTGATCACACTGACTATCCACTACTTTGGTTTCAGAGCCCATAATACAAGTTTCTCTGTTGAAAAATCACTGTTTTTTTATGCAATATTACAATATTTTTTCGATACTACACAAGATGTAAACAAGGAAGTAAAAAACACAAATATGTACTGTATTTACCCGATTTTTAGATGAGGTTTTTTCCTAAACATCTCAGTCGAAAAATGTGGGGTCATCTTATATTCTCAAATAAAGTCTAGTCATTTAGGGTTCAAGATTTTACATTGCCATTCCATATCACAAAACTCGTAAACATTGACGTAACAATAAACTGCAAAAGCGGTAAAAATATTGTGTGTAATTCATACCGAGTATCTACAATAAGTAATTATATTCGCATTCATATTCTCAGAATCCACTGCAAATTTGCCAGGTAATTCAGACCGAATTCAGAGAGAATTTCAGAATGAATGGCATTGAATCCATTGAAACTTAATTAGAAAATAAATGCTGAGATTTTGTTATATGATGCGGCTTTATGGATTTCTCATTCATATTCTCAGAATCCACTGCAAATTTGCCAGGTAATTCAGACCGAATTCAGAGAGAATTTCAGAATGAATGGCATTGAATCCATTGAAACTTAATTAGAAAATAAATGCTGAGATTTTGTTATATGATGCGGCTTTATGGATGTCATGCGAAATCTCTGTTCCATGCCTGGCAAATGTGAATCTAGGTTTTGAACAGTTAAAATAACAGAGGCCATCAATAAACGCGGGATGGATAGAAAATCTGGCTCACATGAGGGAATGTGGCATCTGAAGAAAGGCTATGAACAAAGCAAATTTCGTCCGCAAAACTTTGAGGCTTCTTCAAAGTTAGAGGTTGTCTTATATTTGGGTAAAGTAAGTTGAAATTCTAGATCAACATTGAAATTTCAGACAATTAGCAATTTCCAAAAGGAGAATTTGAAACATAATATCCAAATACAAGATTTATTTGTAATCACACATTTCCTTCTACATGCTATGATTTAAATTTTGGTTATATCTTGTTTTTTTCTGTTTTTTCAAATTTTACCCAAATAGATGACTGGTTTGATTAAAAATAGTGACTGATTAATCAGGGGCCAGTTAATCATGAATACACGATAATTCGCTTACAACAGACTACCAAAGAAAACAATTTCCTTTGAAATTCTTCCCACTCATAAGAAAATTAGAATTCACAGAATGCGAAAACACTTACCCTTTTCTGAAATTGTAATTCTAATTCTCTCTGCTGTCTCTCCAACGCATCAGTAACAGTTGCATCAAGCAGTTCTTTATCTACTTTCTCTCCACTACCTCTAAGCGCTGCATTGAGTTTTTCAGCTTGAAGGGTCTGAAATACGTAACAAAATAAAAAATAATTAGACAAATTCTAAACAACAAATGCAAATCGCTGAAGACAAATACTCTAGAGTTGTAGAAAATATTAATTGCGATATTGTTCATGTTCAAGTATTCACAAAAATTACAAAAGTAGAACTGCCAAATTCTCAAAGGATCTAAGTTCTTCTGAACTTCTGTTATGTAATAAACATCACTACACCAGTTGTAATCAAATTTTCTGAATTCAAAATAACAAATCAATATCTGAAACCCCTTTCTGTATTAGGTTCTTTTATTTCTATATTAGACATACTTTTATACCTGAAGCATCAAGACTGATATTGACCTAAAACACATAGTAGAAAAAAAATAGCTGATAAGCATAATTCAATCAGAAACAGCATATAGCAATTCTTTTCAACGTAGCATGATGATCAGGCATCAAGTTCATGGCACTGCAGTGACAGCAGTGTTCTTTTCATACTTATGTATGCTGTAAACTTTGTTTTGCCCTCCTGAAAAATTTTGTTCTTGTCACTTCAGTCTTTTTCATTCTCAATGCTTCATATATAAGTGAAAGTTTTTTCCCTTCTTTCTCCAGAATTTCAAAGTCCAGAGGCAAGAAAAATCCACAGACAAAATGTATATTAAAGAGCTTAGACATACATCCAAAAAGTTGCTGTTGTAAAGGTTCTTGACACATACAACAACATAACAAAGTGAATTAACTTGTATGTGCACAGAAAACCCGATTAAATTCTTAAGATAGTATGAATCATGAATTACCGTATATACTCAAATATAACCCGCCCTCGAATATTACTCGCACCTCAATTGTCCGGTAAGAAATCGTGAAAAAACAAACATTTTCCCCATTTTTTCACTTTTATTGGAAAAATTTCTGTGCTTTAAAGGCCTGCCGATTAACAATGATTAGAGTCCGATTTATATAATGCTCCAGGTCTCCAGAACTGTCTTCACAGTGAGGTTATTTCAGGCATTTTGTATCTTTTTCGGTTGTGCCGAACATATCACGACCATAAAAGCGGTACTTGATACCACAGAACGCGAAAGGATAGTCACAATTATGCAACATGTACTGGCATGACAGAGAAAGACGTGAAATGCTGTGAGATATTGAAATGAATTGAATTGATGCCTTATTTTATGTGGCGAGACTCGGGCCATCAGGCCCGCTCTTCCGTCTGACCACGCAAATTTCGCTACGCTCCTTTCACCAACTAGCAGAGGAAGGAGGTATTTCTTGGGCGAGAAACAGGCGATTTTGAATTTAGCTCAGAGGCGTCATTTAGGGGGGAGGCTCTTTTACATGCAAGTAAATCTACTAGCACGGGACAGCCGGCTTTACTTTCCCTCCAAAGGAAGGTGTACGAAGGATTTTTTCACCCTTAAAAATCCACAGCTTCGATCGGGTTTGAACCCGCCAACTTGGGTATACCAGTCCCAACTTGGGTATACCAGTTCGATACGCTAACCGTTACACCATCGCCACCACCGATATTCCATTGTGAAACCAGGCCCTGATGCGCCACGTTAGAAAATCGAAGTATAAACTACACCAACAAGTGACAATGTGCAACACACTTCAAGTTTTCAGTACCAACATTGACTCAAATATTACCCGCAACCCAATTTTCAGATAGCAATTTTTGAAAAAAATATGCGGTTATACATAGTATTGAATTTTCTCTGTACTATCTAAGAAATGTTGGAAGACGCAAGAAATTTACTTCTGACAAAGCACTAATTTTGTTGTTATTTCAGCATTGAAAACATTTACTATAGTTAATTTTGGGGCATTCAGAAGCAATTTTGGGTACCTTATTCAGGGAGAACCAGAACAGAGTTGTGTTCAGTAGTGTCATCCTTATGCTCTTAAGATAATTTGGATAAATTACTATATGTTTGTAGAAACACACACACATTTGCAGAAAACCAAAGGCTAAGTTTTTGAGAAAAATTCAGATAAGAAGTTTTGAATATTTCAATTACACGCTTCTTTGAATTAAAAAAGCAAAGACTTTATTAACATAAGAAAGAGAAAGTGTCCACAATTTAAAGAATGAACAATAGTGAACTGTTTGCATAAAAAACATTTTCTAATAACCAAATTATTCCTTTTTAAAAGTTGGTAACTTAAGTTACTTTATTTATAATCAGACATTACCACTGCAGGTAACAATTCAATTCTAACATACCTCAATCTTTGCCAATTCTTTCTGATAGTAGAGAACATTTTGAAAGCAGTAATAAATAAATAAATCCAGGTCTTGTTTGTTGATTCGCCAGTCTTTGTCACTGAGTCTCACATCCGGGAAGAGAATGAGAAGTTCATCCTGAATTGAAAACACAGAAAAATTAATTCATAAAAATTCATAAAATGTGAATCAAATGAAAAAAAAAGAAAGTTTATGATATGTTTAATCTATAATGCATCTCAAATACTGTGATACACTATGTTACATTTGAAAAATGGCTGCAGTTAAAGCCCTTGGCCCTAACTACCTGAATAACAGATAGAAGGAGGAGGAATGATTGTCTTAAAAACCCCCCAAATGTTCTATCAAATCACACACGCTTTTTCTAAATTTCTGGTATTTATGTACTTTGATAAGACTAATCAGATAGATGATGAATTTCTTCCAAATTCTAAAGAATTTATATTAACATTCAGTGCCAGTGTGGGAATGTCTGCGACTATTCTGAGCTCAGCCCTCATTACTTTCAGACATCAAGTTGTATCAATGGCCAAAGGGGTAATTTGTGTAAAGTTCCTTCCCCCCTCTACAATAAATGGTTGAAGGTAAAAGCTTGTAGTGAGCACCAATGAAAACATTCCTAACACATGCTCTTTTTCGCAGTTGCAGATGAGAACTGAAAGTGTTTTTTTCTCAGAAAAAAATCTAAGGAAACAGGTCCACGTCCTTCACAGAAGACACTTCAAACTCCCCAGAAAGTTAGAAGGGCAGATAACAACAGCAAATGCAAAATGATTGCGAAAGTTGTGAAGCCATGAGAGTTCGAAAATGGAAGCAAAAATGACCCCTCAGTACAGCTTTTGATTGCTGTGGTGTCATGCTATTGCCTACCCTGAGCAGCTACCTGTCCACAACAGCAGAATATTTTAATATAATTTTCCATTGGTTGACATTGTATGAAAACCTCTAGAATACAATACTATTCCTAATTCCACTTTTCCTGCATTTCTCCAAGCCATTGTTCAAAAAACATTGCACAGATAAAACGTTCCTTCTTAACTCCAAATTTTCACTGAACATACTGATTTATTTCATTAAAATTGGTTTTGGTTTTAAATTTCCTTATTTTGAATATATTTACAATAAAAAATGTATTAAATATTACTTCACTAATTAAAATAGTAAGTCGTAATTTTTTTATTTATTAAATACTTTGAAATGTAAAAAAAAATCACAAATTACAACAACAAAACAAGTCATGAATGCCAAAATACAAGTAAAATAACCTGAAAATAAACATAAAAGATCCAATTCTGAAACCAAAGTACCAAAATTATCATTAAACTGCTAGAATGTCAAATATAATAATGCATCTCAATTATCTGCCTCATAAGTGCTAATAGAAAAATAAAATTCAAAGAACATGGGACGAAGTCGTTGGCCACTGTAGAGCGTTTGGGTTGGATGCATAGCCATGTTGTTGGCACTGAACATGATAAAAATGTCTTTTCCACAAATAAATTTAATTTCTGAAAATGATAATTAATTTTCATCAAATGAGGAGCAAAATTATTCTAAAGCAAGTTCTCATTGAAAGTTATAATGCTGGGATGTAAAGCATCTATGATGGATTGTATTGGCTTTCTTACTATATAATGCTTCCTTGCTGCTTCAACTTTTTTCCAGTATTTCTCTGCCATAGAAGCATTTTTCTTCTCCCTTTCCAGATCATCTTTGGCAGCTGAAATCTCTTCCATTACTCTTTCAACATTTCGCAATGCAGATGCTTTCATATTTTCTGGAGCATCAAGAGGTTTTGTTTCAACAATTTCTTTTAGTCTGGTCACATTATCTCTGAAACCAATAATGTTCTTCAATAATAACTGTATGACATTTAACATTGTAATAAAACAACATTACATTCTACAATTTTAACTTTCTATTTTGAAATTCCGTATCTTTTTCAAATATTTCTTACAGGAAAGTAATGTTTACTAGTAGTATGTTCAGGCAATTTTTAAGTAACCATAAAGCAAGCAACTACAACACTACAGAAGGTTATTTACTACATCAGAACAAGATTTTTCAATAAGATCTATCCACAATAGGAGTTTTCTCATCAAAAAATGACTACTTATTGCAACATTACAATACTTTCTCTTTTCCAAACACAAAGTATGTGGTAATAGAGAAAGTAAAAACTGGAGCTGTTTTTGAGGAAATCTAATTTACGTATTTTTTACTTCCTTGTATGTGTAACAATATAGATTATGAGTAATTGATTATTTTCTTTCAATACAGATGTCAGCTTTCCCCTTTGGGTACCTCCAAAATCAGGGCACTGATAAGTTCTAAAATCCCAACTAGTCTCCCAACATGTAGTGCATGGATGGTGTATGAAAGAGGAGAGGAATGGACAAGGATGGGGAAGGAGAGATTACACATGGCTCATAGCCCATTTGTTAGGGTCCTGCTCTGGCATTACTCAAACATTATATATAGAGATGAAAGTAGTATATCTACACAGTAAAAATAACTATTGTACTGCTGTAAGAAAAAATAGAATTTTTGACAGAAAAAAAATTGATACAAAAATGGAGGGGTTTCTTGCTCCTTTCATGAGAAAAGTTCTTTCTCAAACAAGTAGTGTTGTCAGAATCCATGTTTTGTGTTTCCTTGATCCTGATAAAGGAGTTTTAAGTAATAACACTTGCTATGATTATGAAGGCATTTGAGGCTATCTAAACACAATATTAACATTTCAGTGGAAAGAAGGTCAAGAAGAAAATGAAATATTAGTTTTCTACTCAAAATAATATTTATCTTAGAAATAAACATTTTATTGAAAACATGTTTACATCAGTTTATAGAAATTAAAATGGAATAGAGTTTTACTTTTCTTTCAAATATTCATATTAAATTTTTTACATTATTTTTATATATGCAAACACTATAATTTTCCCCAAGTTTTACACTGATCAATTGTTTAACAAAATTTATTCATTTGTTGATTACATTGTGGTATTTTCCTTCAACATAACAACTAAGAGGATCAAGGAGGTTAGAATATATTTATTCTAACCTCTGCTGTTGCAAAGAATATACTATGAAAAAGTTTTTGCCTCAAGAGTGCTCTGCAGCTAATATAAATCTCTTCATATTTGCATTAAAACTTAACTTAATTGATTTCATATTTTCTGTGGCAAAGCCAATGTACAGATAGAAATGATTATATTGTGAGTTCAATGTTAACAAGATTAACACAATTAGCGAGATTGATATCACCAGCCCTAAAAAAGTAGTTCTGTCTCTCAAAAGGCACATCTGAAAATGATATCTAATCCATTGCAAGCTGCTTCTCTTGTGAATAAAAATGTTGGTAAAGAAGACCCCTTTTATTTTTAATTCTAATATCCAATTTCTAGCTTGATGTTTATAACATTCTGTAAATCTTTCTATAATTGTATATATTCATAGTCTTCACAGGCATGTAACATACATTTACCCTGTAATTGGATTTAAATTTCCAAGTCAGATATTCAATTTCGAAATATTTTCAGCAGGCAATGTTGAGCTAAGCTGACACAGACCTGACAAAGAACACTGAAGTTCTTTGGAAACTGAAATTGCAGCACATAGGATGGGAGTGGGGGTGGGAATGAAGAGTGGGGACAGTTTTCGACATGGCTGTTTGGAATCAAACTCAATGATATGAAGATGGATGATATGAAGATGGATTGGGGGATATTGGTCTAGCTGAGATTGGATTGAATCACCTGAGATTGAGTTGAACTGGACTGGATAAGAAGTGGATGAATGAAAGAAGCAATGTTTTCAAGTTGTACTTACATGGCAGTTTGTGCCTTATTTTCAGCTTGTTTTACCAGCACTTCTTTCCTCTCATATTTTGCTTTAATATTTTGCAGTCCTTTCTCATCAGTTTGCTGAACAGATTGTTCAACTAAAGTAAGTATATCCAAACCAGTTTCTGTAATACATAATACATTAAGATTGTTTCAATGCCTATAATTTTTAGACATGTTCTACAGAATGTGTTACTCATGAATTAGATAAATTACAGTTTGAATTAGATAAACAAAAGTATTTAATTCTATGTACAATTCTTCATACTTCAAGTCAGTGAAAATAAAAGTTTACCACAACAACGTTTTAGAATTTGCAGATTGGTTATAAGAAAGAACTCAACCCTCTTGCTCCTTGGCATTTAAGTGACTTTTTTAGTAAGATCCTAACCTCACTTCAATTAAGAACTTTTTTTAAGTCAAACTCATTGCCTTTCACTAATAGGATATTTGCCTTTGGAGTGTACTCTTGCTTCTCCAGAAAAATTATTATTTTGCACAGCGTAACACTTTCAAGATCATTTGAACATTCTAATCTTCTAATCTTCAAAAAAAAAAAAAAAAAAATCTATTCCCATGATACTAGAATATAACATAAAAGAGAATATAACCAACTACTGTGAGCTCAAATCTTAATGTTATTTCACAGAAACAATTTTGGAAATATGGTTTGAACCCACCCTACACACTCATATTGAAAATAAGATTTTTCTTTCTTGTGATTTATTTTTCAATATTAAATCTTGCATTACTTTTATGTTAACTTTTTTCAAAATATTAGTAGCTTTCAATTACTTTTTTGTAAAATAATTGTGAATTGGATTTTGGACATTTGGATTTTACATGCGATGTCTGAGGTGTTTACAGGATAGAACGTGTAGCAGAATAATATACACAACTGTTATCAATAACACAAGAAAGTATTTGCTGTCGAAGCACCACCAATTGTTAATGTTTTATTATAAAAATAACAAACAGAATAATATAGGGTGACCAGACATCTCATTTGTAATGGAATTGTCCCTTTTTTTTCATTATGTGCCCCGTTGTTCTGTCAATATATTAATGGGATGCAAAATGTCCTGTTTTTTCATTCTAGGCTATAATCTCACTCTCCATACATACACTTCGGTTTTCACAACTTTGCTAGCTAATATATTTCAACACACTTTTATCCAGAAAAATTTAGGAATGGGAAAAAGACAATGTAAGAATTGATAAAAAATGTTGTATGTCATCCACATATGTAGAGGCAATCCATGTAAAAACATAGAGGTGGTTGTGAGTTTTGCTCTGGCTGTACCAGGCAAAAATGCTGAGGTGGAAAGAGTATTTTCAGTTGTGAACTCCCTTTGGATTGATGAAAAAAAAAAGTTTTGCAACCAAAACTATTTAAGCAATTGTAATTTTAAAAACTCGTTTTCAAGACCTGAGCTGTAAGGAATTTTACAACCTGTTACTAAGTAATTCCAAACTCTTGCAAGGTATCAAACACTTCACAGCATCTTAAGACCAAAAACTTGGAAGAGAATGACTGAAATAATTCAATCAAGCTCAAAGCAGCAAATGAAACAAGTGTCACAAATATAAATTTCAAAAATTCCAGCACAAACACATGGGACATCCTGGAAAGATAGACAATGGGTAATGATACACTATTTAAGGTACACAAAAATCCTTTTCTAAAAGTTCATGAAATTGCAGTAAAACTCATTCATAACTGTAAATGAAATACTTCTAAAGATTACAAAATGTACCTTAATTTTAAGCAAATGTGTGAAGTCTCAATATTACATCTGAGCTTATTATAAATAATATTACATGCAAAAAGGTAGAATGTGCAATTAAAATGCTTAAAAAGGAAAACGTGGCCATGATGATATCTTGCCAGACTTCTAAGTCAAACTTGGTGTTCAAACACAACAGGGTTTATCCATTGTATATGGTAAAATAAATAGACTAGGGAACTTGACAAGCTCAGACACAATATCGAATGTAGAATCCTGATATACTAATATCATTTCTTTCTTTGAAGCATCTGTTTTGTTTCAATCAGTTCTCACAAATAGAAAAATTCAGCCTTGCTCATAACAACTAAGTTTCTCTTCTTATGTACTGTATGATTTACTTCACACAATATGCTAACAGATATCTTTGCTCTTCCCCTTCTACAGCAAGAGCCGTTAGGTATAACAATGGGGTAAATTGGCAGGCTTTGCCACACTTTAGTGCCATTCAAATAATTTCTTCTGCCAGAATGCTGACTTCAGGCAGTGACTCCATGGAGCTTTGCTTTTGCTTCTAAAGCCAGAGAACACTCAAAATAAGCAAAAAGCCACTGAGACCCTTGCACATAGCGCATTGCTTCTCTAGATCCTTCATTACCAACCCAAGCTTTTTGGTTGTCCAGACTGAGGCCCCAATATGGGGGAATTGCCAGGGGTCTGAGAGTGAGGTTAGTCAGCAAAAAATAAAGAGCTGTCACACCTCTGGACATCAGATGATTTTTCCATCCGCAGGGTTAAGTAAGTTTCATGTACAGTGGGAAGAAGTATTCCCTTTAGTAACTAGAAGGTTAATATTGATTGCAACTGAAACGACTATATTATCATCTTTGTAATATGTATAAAGTTGTGATCAGCTTATGCTATTAGAAATATATGCTTCATTTTTGAATTTATTTCTATAAACTATTGTCTTGAGATTTGCAACACAGAACTCTGGTGGTCATATTTCATAACACAAATTCTTAAAAACCGTATTGTGAACACAGAGCTAAAAAGCCCACTAAACATACCTCGTACTGCACATGCTGCTTCACGATATGAATTCACTGCAATTGTGGCTGATTCCCGGATTTTCTTTTCCAGATCAACCAAATTCAAAGGATGTGTTTCAGGTAACTGCGCTGGATCTTTTGCTGCAGGTTTTTCCCTTTCTCCAGTAACTAAAAACATTAAATTCAATATAACATTTTCATCTCCTTGTAAAACAATCTGATTCAGATTAATCAGAACTGAAAAATAAATTTTAAAATTAGGAGTGTAAATAATGGCAGAGTCAAGATTACTTTTTCATTGGTTTCAATTTAACGAAAATAACACAAATGCCTTTCTTAGAGACATGCTGAAATCCTGTTTTCCTAAAGAACACTTCAATAAAAACTAATTTTATATGACAATTTTAAAACAGTAATTAAATTGAATGTATTTTCAGTGACAAATTCATATACACCTCAATTTCAGAAATGAAAAATGGAACTTCAGCAATGAAGAGACACTATATGAATTTGTTTTTGTTTATTTATTTATTTATTTACTTATTTATTTATTTATTGACTTACTGAATAAACTACTAAGACTATTAGGACAAGCATCCCAAGTACACACAAAAAAAGTAACAGTAGATGTTGACTTGAGACTAGATTTCAACAGTAAATATCTATACAAATTTTCTGAACATTCAATACTTAAAAGTGATGTCAAAACAACAGTATAATTTATTTGAATTTACATAGTAAACCTTAAATCCCATTTCCATCTGACAAAAGGGTTGGCTAAATATAAAACCATCTTTAACAGATTACATGCACTCCTCACTCTTTACAATGGATTGTCCATTAGATATGACAAATTATAATTTGTAGACTCAAACATAATCAGTCTCTGAGTATTGATAGGTGGGACCCTGAAGTTTAACATTTTTCAAAAGTAAAGGACATTGTTTGTAATCACTTTCACTAGGAACATTCAATTTACAAAGTTTCTCAGTGATCTAAAAGATAGTACATTGTTGCAAAAGAATTATGTACATGATCAATAAATGGGTCAGGTAATGCATTCTCATCGTAATTATTCTAAAAAATGTATACTGAATTGTCTCAATCCTTGTGCAATCAATGTTAACTTATAAAGTTCATACAACTTAGGTAAACATCAAAATTGGTCTCACCAGCAACAAATACAGTGATTTGAAAACACTTATAAGAGTGAAAGCCCAAATGTCAAACATGATACTCTGATATTGTTAGTACATAGAAATCAAAACTCCACCAACTCTGCCAAATATTTCTGTCATTTCTAAAAATAACAAACTTTTCCAACTTAAATTCGGCACAAGATACCTCGCCAGGTTTCTGTTAAAATAACTGAATCATTACATAACCAACTAAAAGTTATCGCATTTTTAATTTTAGTACGTAATCTTCACACGTTTTGAAAAACAAATCTCACAGTCTGCATGATTCAGGCATTTTTTGAACCAGTTCACTCTTCTATGTATCAACAATCTTCGGCTGCATGTTGCATTTTTGGCTGTATATTTAATTGTTTTCAAAACCTTATCTTTATTAACAACATCCACCCAAATAAGGCAATAAATATTAAAAAACTGCATAGCTTGCAATGTGCAATGTTATCTTAGTGGTAGAAATATTAGGAATGGTAAGCAACTAGGCCATTGTATACGTTGATGCTATGTACATCTGTTAAACTGACATAAATGATAGTGTATTGGTGTAATGATCATGGGTTCACAGGTATAACACAGTCAGGTAGTATTAGTGTGGACTTGACTTTTTACGACATATTAGGGTAAAAAGATGCATCAAAAATTAGACATTGCATTGATTCAAGATTGTTTTATGTTAATTGAAGAGACCAAATGCCCAATTCTTGCATGAAATTTGGGAAAACATGAGCAAAGACACAACTTGACCATAAAATTATTTTGGGTGCAAATGAATTAATTGACAGAAGACCAAAATATTTCTCTTTAAACTTGAAATAATCTTTTAAATTTCACTTTGCTTGTACTTGGCATTTTTCTTTCAGAATGGTCATAAAAATTAGCATACCGACACCATAACACAGGACATTAGAACACATTTTTCAAGAATGAAAAAATAATAACTAAAAACAAGCAAAACTAAGAACAAATTACCACATAATAAATTTTACCTATTTCTGGGTCACATTGTGTTCCATCTGTTGACTCAGATAAAACTCTGACTTCTGCCCAAGGCTTTTCAGCTGAGTCTGTAGGCTGGGAGAGGAGAGCGGAGAACACTGATCGAGGTGCTGCGGTTAAACAACATAAATGGGATAGGACGAAACAAAGCATGAAACATGCAAAAGCAAATTAAAAGAAGAAATCTGAAAATCTCGCAGAAAATAAAAACAACATTCTGAACAATATTTTTCTGATCATGTCACTTTAGCACAATCTATATTATTACAAATAGAAATAATAATGTGGAATGAGTGAGAAAGTGGGAGTGAGTTAAAAAAAGATGAATGCTTTGAAAGAAGATGCTTTGTTAATCTAACAAATAACTTTTCAAAATATTGTAAATACAAAAAATGTTAGTTCATATTTAATGGAAAACAGAGATACATTTATGTAAACATGAATAAATTAATTTTTAAAGTTAAATTAAAGAACAAAAAGTGTAAACTAATGTTGGAGTTGTCTATGTACAAGCTGAAGGCACATACATCATGCTCAAACGAAAAAAGAGATGCATATATTAGTGTGAACTTACGAATAAATTCTTTCTTTCCTTTTTCTTCTTCACAAGTTTCTTTGACTTCTTGTTTTGATGAGAAGCCTGAGATTAATTTGTGGGTTCTGAAAGAATTCACAAGGATTTAATGACATATTAAATACACAAACCAGAAACACAGAAAATATTTCATCACTATTACAGAATGAAATTAAAAAATCTGTGAATATTGCAACTGTACATGTTACAACTGTACTGAATGCAAAATTACATGAGAAGTACTAACATTTTTGAAATATTTCAACAAACATAAGGCCTGCACCATTCTCTTAAAGGTCCTTCACAATAACAAATAATAATAATAATAATAATAATAATAATAATAATAATAATAATAATAATAATAATAATAATAATAATAATAATAATAATAATAATAATAATAATAATAATAATAATAATAATAATAATAATAATAATAATAATAATAATAATAATAATAATAATAATAATAATAATAATAATAATAATAATAATAATAATAATAATAATAATAATAATAATAATAATAATAATAATAATAATAATAATAATAATAATAATAATAATAATAATAATAATAATAATAATAATAATAATAATAATAATAATAATAATAATAATAATAATAATAATAATAATAATAATAATAATAATAATAATAATAATAATAATAATAATAATAATAATAATAATAATAATAATAATAATAATAATAATAATAATAATAATAATAATAATAATAATAATAATAATAATAATAATAATAATAATAATAATAATAATAATAATAATAATAATAATAATAATAATAATAATAATAATAATAATAATAATAATAATAATAATAATAATAATAATAATAATAATAATAATAATAATAATAATAATAATAATAATAATAATAATAATAATAATATAAAAACAATGGAGCCTTTTCTTCTGAAAATTTGAAAAAATCACAAAAAGTCCCCCTCCACATTTAAAAAATCTGTTTCAAATTCTAAGGGTCGTGACATCAGCCAGATCAATTGAGGAATATCAATTTTCGAGAAAATCGGCTGAACGTTTTGCCGTCATTCGATTCTTCGCTTTCAAGTACCCACAAAACATAGATTATGGGTACACTACATGTTAGAGGATTTTTTGTAAAATTTAGAAACTGGATTTATCCACTTTTTCCTGGATCCTGTAAATAAAGAGTTGTTCTGCCGAAAATTCGACGTTTTTTGGCGGATCTTTCTCTTTACTTCGTAAAAATATTTTTGGATAATCATCAAAACGAATAAAATTGTATCCCAGAATGAGCCGAGTTTAGCCTGCGTGCATGCCTGTAATATGACACATACGACCAAAACATTTTAAGTAAAAACTATCTTAATGTACCGATCACACTTGACTCATAGTCGGGCATTTTTATAGTATCTCTGGATGGTGAAATATAATAACAAAGGGGCTGATTTTTATGACTTAAAACATTGCAAAAAATAAAATAAAATACTCTTAAAATGTTTTCAAAATGCAATAAAAGCAAAGAAAAACGACGTATTTTTTTTTAACAAAACAAATTCAGATGTGTAACTCAAGCAGTTGGATTATGTTACTTATGTAATCGCAGTGTCAGATCGAGGCATGTCCCCTCTCCCTCAAAGGCAAAAGCAAAGAGAAAAAATTGTGAATGTGCAGGAAAAATAAACATACGCATAAGGAACACTTGTAGAAACGTCTAAAATGTATAAAAACGCGCGTTCTATCCTTAGCCTATTAATAACAAATGGGAATCCTGAATCTCGCTGTATTTTAGCTCAGTGGCGGCAAGCACTCAAGAAGATAAATAAAATATCTAAAAATAATAAGAAAAGATAAAGAAATTAACGAAAAGAAAAGGTATAAGAGACGTGAGACATATTTAGTCAAATTTTGAGTTTTTTCAGTGCCCAACAATAATCTTTGTAAGTGGTAAGTTGTAATTTGTAAATCGATATCATGTGATTTATTATAAAAAATTCTCTCTGCATCATAGAATTAAACATATAATACCCTGATCATTTGTCGTTTTGCAGCTTTGAATTCAACGATTTTAGTAACAAATTATCACTATATTTTATATTAGAGCCATAAAGTATTCCTTAAATATTAAATTAAATATTTTAATATTGTTAAAAGTATTTTGTGATAAATAATTTACCTTGTTTATAATATATATATGCGCACGTACCCACATATTTCCCCTCCCCAAAAATATTAGTCTCTGAATCCGCCCCTAATAATATAAGCAAAAAATCCAATGTAGAAAATCTGCATAAACTCTGTAATCGACCAGAGACGACAAAAAATGAACTTCAATCTTCGGAACAAATATTTGTTCTTCTAATGTCGGGTAAATCACACACGCGCGCGCGCACGCACGCACGAACACATGCACGAACACACGAGACGGACGCATGCGCACGCACACAGACACATGGCATCTCCAGTCCTAGCAACTCAACTTAGGTTTGGTCCTTATAAGACTTTTTTATCTGAGAGATGTCCTATATTAACTCAGAATCTAACAACACTTTTATCGATATTTTAAAATATTGTTTAATTAAAAATAATTTCCACTTTCTACTTTTATTTCAACACAAATTACCAAACAGGAAAAAAGAAAAAGGGACGTGGGAATAAGCAAGATTACAGATTTTCAATCATTGAGGATTGCTAGTTTGGATCCTGCTGGACATTCTTTTAAGTCCAGCGTGGGAGCTCAAAAAATTGCCAATTACTGTGGTATAAAAATGGCTCAGACTATCTTGTACTCATTTGTTTCATTTCCTCTTGTGCTGGAGCTAGCTACTTGATTTTCTTGACTGTGGGTGTTGAACCCACAGTCTACTTGCCCCTGTTCCATGACAGACTCAAGATCTAATCACTTGACAGAACTATTTGCAAACATGTTACGGTTATACGAAGACTCTCGGCCGTCCAGGTGACGCCACTTTGAGGGCAGTGATGCCGACATTTCGCCTGTCGTGGCCTTCTCGTGGGCCGTGGCCTTCTTCAGGGCCGAAATGTGTCAGGATGGTGGGCGCTTTTATATTGTATGGCTGGTCAGTGACCAGGATTTGGTTGCTTGGTTGGTCAGCCAGCCAATCTGGCGAGACCAGGCGGCGTCGGCGTCGGGAAGGGGAGAGATCGGATGGCATGACGCGGTCTGAAATCAGACGTTAAGGAACAGTCCGGTCGGGCGGGGCGGATGAGACGATATTCGATCAATTATTGATTCCGGGTGCATCAACTGCTAATAGTATCGTAAGTGTAGAGCGTTTTCCCTTCCGGAGGTGGCAGTGATCATCCCCTGCTCGATGGTGAGATCCGGAGCTGACCTACCTGTCGGCTAGCAGTGTTGTCAACAAGGTATCTCCCACCAGCGGGGCACCGCCGGCCCAGCCGGGACAAACTCTAAGCTCCCGACAGGTGTCCCGGCGTACGTGGTAGTGTGTGAGTAAGAGGTAGGATAGGACAGGGAAGGCGATGTCCGTGGTCCGTTAGGGTACTGCTCCGGCATTCACCTGGTTTGATAGGAGAAACCACGGAAAACCACCTCTCAGAACAGACGGACGCTGGAATTCTGCTCCAGACAGCAATTGAATTCGCTGTAGCTGGTGTTAAAAATCATGACAGCGTCAGCACTCGAACCCAGAACCTCCCGATCAGAGGCACTGCAGTGAAATCAGACGATGCCCTGCGCCACATCTCCCGGTGTGGCGCGGTCCGGGATCAGAGAAAACAATCCCTGGGGGCGGTTTCCCGGGACTCCATTCTCCACAACACTGATTGCCAAGCATCATGACGTCGCAATCCCGCGTAGCCGTTGATGTTGAGGGGATGTTTGGCAATCTCCAAGGCTTCCTTGATCCGCCTGGATCACCACCGGTCTTTCTAGCGATTACCTCGGTTTCTTCCAAAGGGAAGTCATGGACGGTTTCCCATGCAAGTACAGCTACATCAACGAGTTGTACTTTCTGGCATTTGAAATGGTGAAGGTGCTCACTTCTCTTCCTTCCACTGCTATGCCTATCCCGCCGATGTATTTGCGAGCGCCTGCACGAGACAGAATAAACTCCCACCGTTTGAAGAGATGAAAGTTGGTCCTTGAGCCAAAACAAAGTTTGCCGTAGCTTCTACGTTCTATAGTGACTTGTTCCTTACAGTTTCCTTCGGAAACGTCTTAGGGGTTTGACAATTCTGTCAGTTACGCACTTGATGTACGGTAGTGTGGCTTTTGTCTTGGACTCGGTAACTGTGTTTTAGGGTTCCTTCAATGTTGGCGGATCGTATACGTGTTATAGGGCCCTATTGAGCATGGTCCTGTTCTAGCCAATAGCGACGAATACTTGTTCAAAATCTTCGCGTTCGACGAGAAGGCTGCTCTGGTCGCAAATTGTCGCTATGCGAATGCGAGACTTTTCAGTACGCCATTCTTTGTCGCTGGATTGTCAACTAAGCGTGAAGGTAGCAGATGTTATGACGAGCTCTCTATAAACCACACGCCCCAGGTTGCTGTCGTTACGCCTGCTCAGCAAGGCATCTAAGAAAGGAAAATGCCTCCTTTTCCTCATCCATGGTGAAGTTGATTTTGGGGTGAGCGCTGTTGAGGTGTTCTAGAAATTCATGAAGGGTGTTCTGTCCAAGGGGCCTTACCACAAAGTATCGGACCCGCACCGTGGGTTTAAGGTGCGCGTTATTCTAGGTCTCGACCTCAAAAACCTCCAAGATGAGGCTGGCGAATATAGATAGGGCGACGCCCTCCTCCATGGTGAAGTTGATTTTGGGGTGAGCGCTGAATAGAACTCATAGAACTTCCCCCGAAATTGGCAGGTGGACAACAAGCAGATTTGTGCGATGTCGGCCCACTCTCGAGGGAGCCCAAGTGCATATAGTGACGCGAAGGTTGCTTTCTTATTCGTTGGCGTACCGGCAGCTCAGATTCTACCGGATACCTTGATTCAGAGGAGTGGAATGGATCGTAAAAAACATTTGTTGTAATTTTAAACGTACTTTTAATCTAATTACTGGAATGTACAATTATGAATTTGTTAGCTCATTACTTGAGTAAGTATGAAAATAAATTAATAACTATGCCGTTGAATTGATGTCTAAGAGACGTTAAAGGGTCAAAACGCGGCCACGCCAAGTCATACATAAATTGTTCTCAAATTTTCCTGATAATTCAGAAGTTACCAAGAATATTTTGTTTCCCTAAGTTACTTGAAGAATTGTTTATTAAACCTCAGCATGGTTTAATGCCGAAAGACTTCACCGTATCTTGGGTAGGTTCTCTCGACGCGGGCAGCCATTGACTCGCCAGCTGTTTTCCACTGGGGGATGCCTCTCAGACAATACAAGGCCGAGGTGGCCTTTGATAGTCCCAGCAACGTCGGGCATGCAGCGCAGACAGCTGTACGCGGTCGATTCTAGACCCACACCACATGTCACACCAAATTTATTATTGCACTCTTTTTCGATCTGTCTTTAATTCATTGCGGCAGGTTTTGAACAATTCACGGAACAATGTTTCGTGAATAAGGTAATCTCTTTATGATAGCGCAAAGCAACACACCTGGCTATCAAAATTAACACAAGCGTGTGCCTGATCGCGACTTATGCACCTGGCAACCCGACTTTATCGTATCCATTAAACACCAAGCTTCGACCAACAACAAGCTTAAGATCAAATCGCAAAAGAGAGAGAGAGAGAGAGAGAGAGAGAGAGAGAGAGAGAGAGAGAGAGAGAGTTGCGCACGTGAACGTGACATCTCGCTTCGGGCTCTGCTTAACCTATACGTCCCATCTCCAGTTCGGTTAAAAATCACAACTTCCGAATAGCACAATCGTGCTGCGCACGTACGCGATTTCTCCGCGATCCGCTCAACTTGGCAATCAAATCTAGCCTCTTCCTTCGCGACCAAAACTCGTATCTCGATACTCTCCGACTTATCTGCCCTCCAAGCTTCTGAAGTCCCTTGTTCTCCCTATCCTGGAAATTACGCGTTGTGAATGGACCAAATCAATTGCGCATCAAGATTTTCTAAGCCAATCCCCGTAAAGCTCTCGAATGTTCCAGACTGGAAAATTCCTATAGTGCCCTCTCCCTCTTTTCGCAATGTTGATGCAAGGCTCTAGCTGGCAGCTGCTTGCTGAGTTAAACACGAGTGGGCTTGTTAATTTTCAGTAATAATCTCCGTCTGTCGCAGTCAGCGGCTTTCCATCAACGCAATATTGTATACGCCAGGGCAGGTGCGTCGTGGGGTGTTGGGGGAGAGCAAAGAGGATGGAAGTGGGTCTGCGTCATCGGCACATTAACAAAAAAAGGTTGGAGGCCGGGCTAGCGCCGTCCGTGAAAGCGGGTACGGGTCCCAAAAGCCCCTAGATGCAAAGGGGAGCGCCTCACCAACCTCGCAACTGCGCCCTCTCCACACACAGAACTACGCGTTGTTACTGTTGCGGAAGGTGGCAACACTGAATACCATCGCATAACCTAGTAACGTATGTGACGCTTCATGTAACGTGCGTTAAATATTCGCCTACTATGTCCAGCATGGATAAAAATTTGAAGCAACGTTGTATGAATTCGTATGAATTAAAGATACATATGAACTAAGATGTACAGTGAATATGTTATGCACCAGGTGACCTTCTACTAGTGGTATAAAACGTTCGAGAACGGTAGAGAGAGCATCGCCGACGAGCCGCGCGAGGGGTGACCTTCAACGTCTTGCACCGAGGTACTACAGAATACAGCTGCCGCTATTATTCGCGAAGATCGACAAATGACCATTAGAGAGCTTGCCGCAGTCTAAGCCGTTTCAATCGGCAACGAATTTTCGATTGTGTACGATAATTGGCCATGTGACGCGAATCATGCAGATGGGTGCAGCTAATCATGGCAACACGAGGCCGCACGTCGCTCGTACTGTAGTGGATTCCTTGAACGCACGAGGCATCGCAACATCGTGCTACTGTACATTCCATCCACCATACAGTCCAGATTTGGCTCCTTGCCACTTCTGGCTGATCCCTGAACTCAAGTTTCCGCTCAGAGGACGACCTTCCAAAATCAAGGACAAGCACGAGGTCATCAATGCTGAGGAGACGCGCAGCAAGGATCTCGGGAAAGATGGCCTGGCGTTCGTGTTCAAAAACGATAACAAAAAGTGCAGAGACGATAGCAAAAATGTATTAGTACTGAGGGCGGTTACTTCGAAAAAGAGCATGTAAGTTTGGAAAATTGAATAATTATTTTCTGTAGCGTTTTATCATTACTTTTTGAACAGCCTTCATAGCTCATTGGATTCGCAACCCGGAGGTCCGAGTTCGATCAATGGGTCGGTTCAGTTCGATCAATGGGTCGATCAGGGTTTTCGAGGTTTCTCTCGCTCACAAGGCGAATGCAGGAATGGTTCCAAAATTCCACGAACACCTCCCACTACCCCAACTAAATATATTCCTAGTCCTCTCACACCTCATCCCCTTCTAATAATAGTAGTAATAATGATAATAATATCCTAGTTGATATTCAAGGCTAATAACCGTCTCTTAACCAAGGGTTGCAGACGAAAGGTTTATCCCCATAATTCCACATGTTGATCTCTCCAGGATAGAATACAATTGATCCTCGAAGAGAGAAAAGTGTTGCGTGAGCATTAGTTTTGGTGTTACCGAAAACATTACAATTAAGAAATATAAATTTGGCCCTTCAACGCGCAAGCGACCCTCTCCTTCAGATTCGCTACGCGCAGCTGCGACCCTTCCTTTTGGATAGAGCTCACGCCTACTGCTGTTTACTTATCTTTTGCGAAACACCGTTTTAGAAACGACGTAGCCACCCCCTGCGAGTGTCTGCGGTGCCAACCAGCAGCCATTAGCGAGAATTATGTTCGCCTGGGCCTACTTCTGCGACGCAGCTGGATCCGCACATGTTTTTGTACGGTGCGAGCGAAGAGACGGATAATACTGGAAATTGTCTACTCCAAATGCCCTTTCAGAACGCCTTGAACGATTGGACAAAATAATTCCACTGCGCACTTAGTATCGAACTATCACCAACTAGATTTGTAAAATTCGAAGAACTTTCCAGAACTAAGGGATTCCAAGAGGGGAAACTGGGACTTTCGTGGACGCTTGCGCGAGCGGGCACAAGCAGAATAGAAATGGTGAGCAAGGAGAAAGGTGTTTCTTCTAATCATTGACTTCGATCGCACCTCTGCACGCAGTCCATTGCATTTATTTCTGATTTCGGTCTTAAAAAAATTAATAAATCGCAGTGTTTCCAGTCCAGATAAATTTTTGAGCCGTGCTTGGCCTTAATTTTCTGAAAAAAGCAATATTTTACTAAGTCCGACGGATTTATGAATTACAATCACTGCGTGCAACGAAATCTGCTACCAGTACTTGACTTCCCCACGCGAAAGCGACTCAGGAAACCGCAGTGACCATCGCCTACTCTCGTCAATACCAGATTGGCATTGTCTGGGGGCGTTGACCCGGCCGGCTAAGCAAAACTTCGCGCCCTGACTACCTGCGTCAGTGATGAATCTTCGACTGCCGCCCGAGCTGCAGCGAGGGAAACCATTGAGACCAGAGGATCAATGAACTCAGCTGTTACCACGGTAACGTGTTTTTAAGACATTGGCTGTAAGCTCTCAACTGCCCCTCAGGCGTCAAAGGCCTCAGGCGTAAACTTAACAATTCAAGCATATCTCTAATCGAAATTTATTTTCTTAAAGAAAGGAATGATTCGCAGTCGCGCTTTGGCTCCTAAATAAGAGAACCTGCAAAAAATTTTGTAATCTCACATATATGAATTTACTTAGTTTTTTGGTTCTTGTGAGGAAAATCCGAGCTCGTAGAAAGCCGATTATTATTATTATTATTATTATTATTATTATTATTATTATTATTATTATTATTATTGCCGAGGAGGGGGGAATGCGTTACGCATACCGGTAAGACCGGTTATGTCGGACTCTCAGGCGTGGCATACCGACTAAAAGCTAACCTCCTCGATTCACATGGGCCGTGGTATCTTCTGCGCAGGACCGTCGTTGAGACATTACTTCACGCAGAAGATTGGCTGAGAGCATGAGCTTTCCTCTTCAGATGGTCACTATGGTATTTTAGCTCTCTCTGCTTTTAGTAGTGGCTTTCTGTTTTAGTACGTGAGCCACGAAGTCTCGCACTGTTTTCCAGTTGTCTCTGGATTGCAGCATAGTCTGGGCTGTGTTTGCAGGCGTTAATTCCCGTCGCAATTTGCTGTAGCAGTTTCTTCTTCCCAAGCTTCGCAACTATATATGGTGTGCATAGCGTCGTCGTCTTCATGGCATAGTGCGCATATCGGGCTTTGAGCGATTTTAAATCTTTATAGATATGCTTGAAAGTTCGCATGCCCTGAGAAGGCTTGCGTCAAGTAGAAGTCCATTGCGCCATGGTTCCTGCTGGTCCAATCCTTGATGTTAGGGACAAGGCTGTGTGTCCATCTACCTTTGTACTCCAGGTCCCACCGGTTTTGCCACTGGTGCAGGAGATGGTTTCCCAATTCCGCTTTGATATTGTCTAATTGTCTTTTGGACAGGGTTTGTTGGTTATCTGCTGTCGTCCTCAGGTACATTGTCCTCCTTTCCTGGGCTAAAAGGTCCACTGGGGATATCGTGCGATATCCTGAGATTATCCTTAGTGCCATCCTTCTCTGGATCTGTGTGAATTTCCGTCGAATGGATTCTTTAGCTAGCGCATCTGCCCACGCTGGGGCGGCGTACAGCATTTTTGAGTGCACTACGGCAGAAATTAACCTTATTTTGCTTTCACTGGGACCTCCTGAGTTCAGCATTAGTCTGGAGAGATTTGATCCAGTCTTTGCAGCTTTTCCTGCTGATTTTATAATATGGGGTACGAAGCTCAATCGTGAATCAATTTCTACCCCCAGGTATGTAATATGCCGTTTCCATTCAATAAGTTCCTCCCCCAGTCGGATTACCGGGGGGCGGAATGCACTGCGGTTTGTAATCAACACGACCTCCATCTTGTCACCAGCCATTTGGAGGTTTCTTTGGTCCAACCATCTTTTAACCTTGCGTAGTGTTTCGTTGATCATTTCTAGTAGTTCCGTGATGTCACTATGGCAAATAATCTGTGTGTCGTCGGCGTATGATGTCTTTCCAGCTGGCAGAATTAAAGGCATTTTTTATGTCAATCGCAACCAAGGCACAAAAACTCTAAATCCTTTTTGCTGTTTCTGCCTGGTGGACTGCTTCTGAGATCGCGTCTATTGTCGAGAGTCCCTTTCTAAATCCAAACTGTCTCGTTGAAAACTGGACATGTCTCTTTAGTCGTAGAAGGAGCAACCCCTCCAGTAATTTGCTCACCGTATCCAGCAGGCACAAAGGTCTGAACGATGACGTCTGATCGATTGGCTTGTTACCTTTCCGCATGAGAATTAGCTTCTGATGTTTCCAACCCTTATAGAAGGCCTTGTTCAAGGCACTGGTTAAAGGCTTTCAAAAGGTATTCTGGGTATTCTTTTACAACTATCCCCAGGATCGCGTTGAGAATTCCGTCAGGTCCCGGTCCAGTTCTAATCTTGGTCTTCTTCATCGTCTGGACTAGTTCGTCCTTCGTGAAGCGGTTGGCTTCGACAAAGAGGTAGTCAGAAAGTCTGCTTCTTACCCAGCATTCTCTGCTAGGGAAAAGGTCTTTGATAATTGCCTTCACCCGTGCGGGGTCTTCTAGCCCCGCGGTTCTTGAAGGTTTAAATTTGCTCATAACAATCTGGTAGGCTTTTCCCCAGGGGTCGTTGTTCACATCGTTTAATAAGGCCTTCCAGCATTTTGTTTTGCTTCTTTTAATCTCCGTTTTTAGTCTTTTGCGGGCCGTCTTGTAATAATTTCTTGTAATTATTATTATTATTATTATTATTATTATTATTATTATTATTATTATTATTATTATTATTATTATTATTATTATCATCATCATCATCATAATTGCAAATTTTATTTCTTAAATCATTAAACTTGATTTGAACCTAATATCTAAAACTTTCATTTCAATCGAAACAACAACCGCACCCCACCCCCCCATCCCTTGTGTCAGACCACCTTTCTACCACCTCAGCTAGCTGAAAGATAAGGTGACCCACCTTTGCCGAAGACGCGAAGGAGGCGAATCATTATTGATCATCATATATCACTATTGAATTAGGAAATATTTCTACAGGTCATTCAGATATTAATAAATATTCTAGTTTAGAAGAAAAAAGTGTGTTCGGAAGGGCATTTTGAATTCCAAGTAGTGATGATGCGATATTTAACAGATATACTAACTTTTTCAGCCACCGTCTCAACTCATGGTTTTAGAACTGACAAGGAATATGATATTACAGAAGACATAAACGGGCTACTTTCATCTAAAAAAATAATTTTACTTTGGTAACAGACACATGAAATTATTTCATTTATGAACTGTAGTCTTAACGGAAGAGAGAATACAATTGATAAGCATACAAACTAAATATATTTACTCAGTTCATCGAATGAAAACCAAACATATCAGCATGCAATTGTGGCGTACTGCTGACGATTACTAAAAATGCATGTGGTTCACCATAATATGGAAAGATAGCATCATTTTTTCATGCCATGGGCAATGCATGGAAATGTAGTCATTACCCATGCAACAAAATCACAAAGAAATGTTGCTCTAATGTTTGGGGAGTATACTACAAAATTGCTTTAAAACTATTGTCTATACAAGTCGTTGTCAGACACATAGATGACTAGTGAGTGACAACTGTGAGACAGTAAAATATAAGTGGTGCAGTACATAGAAATATTTTTTTGTGTTGACTAGGAACTGGTAGGTGTTTTAAACTAATGTTTATAACAATTTTTATTGTTCTGACTACAACAATATTATTAATATTGAAGAAACACCTTTCAATTATTTTTTTCAACTGATCAATAAGTTCCTTCCACTTACAACCCACACATAGTAATGACAAGAAATATTTAAAATGGGGGATAAAACCAGTAATAAACAAGAAATTATTTTTAAGAGTGTCTGAGTGAAGTAGATTAATATTTTTGCAAGATCACTTTCATGAGGTATCACTCAATGCTGAGTTGAAATTACTCTGCTGGGCATTCTAAAGGTTCCCGGTAAGACAGGTATTTCAGAATTTGGTGACAATTTCCTTAAAATAAGCCATCTGGTCTTTGGATTTTTGCGAATATAAGATAATTTTTTTACACAGTTGATCTCTGAATTAAGTTTAATATTTGAAAACAACAATAAAATAAGTGATATTTACAGACTTTTAACATTTAAGTAGGGTTCCTAAAAATCGTGATTTCTTAAAAAGGATTTTTTGTTTAAATTCAGAAATATTTGATTGAAATACATATTTATATAATGAGAATACGGTCGCTTTGTAGGTACAATGTATTAAATTGTTCAATAAGGTCTTCCCGTTGCTTAAAAATTTTACAAGCAATAAAGTAATTATTTCTTGACAACTTGTACTTTGTCACAAATACCAGCATATTTATTATAATTATAATGAATGTGCACTTTGCCTCAACAACTTTTTAAAATATTTACAACAAGACTGATTTTTCTAAAATTTAAATAAGGAATATAACAAAACAATATAAAATATTTCATTTTCATTAATGTTAATATTACCGGAAAGTTAAATTATATTAATTTATATTGGTTTGCAGGAACATTCACATTTTTTAAAGGAAAAGAATTTTACCACTACTTCAGTATAAATATTAACTGGCAAAATTGACATGTGATAACATGACATTACATGACAAAATCAAATGATGGCGTCATAAAAAAAGTTCTATTTAGAAAAACTTTAAGAAAAAGTATGCCTTGTTCAGCTCAATGGTTGATTTTTTTCAATAGATTTTAAAAGAGTTGAGGACCGCCAATGTCACATCACTTTACATAATGTATTCTTCTGCCAGTCAGATCAGCTGAGATTCCTCAAAGCATCAGTTCAGTGCATGCTATTAGAGGAAAGAGATAGTTTGACATTGTTCTCATAATGCCACTAAAAATAATGTTATTGATTTTGATACTAAATAATATCATTGAATTGATACTAATCATGTTGAAGATGAGCATATGTAGGCGCATGAATTAACACATTTAACGATTGTAAATGGACAGGCCATATCATTCGCTATCAATAGTTTAGTTTCATCATGTTTTAAATTACACCCAAAATAGATTAAATTTTAATCAAAGAATTAATGTAAATAATATTTCATAGAAAGGAAATTATAGAGTGTACTTTTCTGGCATTCTAGTTACACACATTGACTTCATGAAAACAATCCACAGTTGATGTAATGATAAAAATAACGGGGTATCCAAGCACCAGTTATCAAACATCTGTGAAATGGGCACAAATCATTTCTACATTTTACTCATCGACTACTTCCCCCATTTAGTTTGGCATGTATGAGTGTGAAAATAGCTGGTCATACGACTGAACTTTGGGTAAAACTTTTTGTATAAATTATTAATATTAATTGCACACATAAAGATAAGAGAGACTGATACTCAACAGATTGTAGAAAGGTTGGCAGAAGTCGATCTTACATTTGAATGACAGATTCACAATTATTGAGCAGATATCAATTTACAGAAATATGATGTACGTACCTCTGACTCACACTGTCAAGAATGTTTTGAAGCACTGTATTCCAATCCTCTTTTTCTTGAAACACAAATTCTAGGACAGGTTCTGACCATGGTACTTGATTGTTCAGCCACCTCCGAAATTCTGGATCATATTTTGCATATACTAGAGTTGCACCAGTAGCAACCGATAATACACCAATGGTATAAAAAATTCCGGATCCTCCACCACTTCCTGAGCTGCCTCCTCTGAAAACAAAGATGTTTCATGAAATGTTTATGATAAAAACAAATTCAGGCAGTACAGAACTATTCAATAATGGCACAATGTAAATAATGGTATACCACCCATGAATTCAAACTTGCCTATCTCTTTTACTGGCTGAATCCAAATTGGTCTTCTGCGAATGTGAGGAGCTTAATGACAGGAGTCTGGAACTGCCATGTTTCTGAAACTGAAAATGAGTGCCTGCATCAGGAGTATTCAACGATTATTGAATCTGAACCTCATAACCTCACTATTAACAAACGTTATTAGGAGTTAGTAGGATCAAAAATATTAAATTTACGAACGTTTATTTCTCACAGAAAAGCACTGAAACAACGAAATAATGTGAAGATTGAACGAAACCCAAAATATTTCCTAAGAACTACAAAATACTGGTTTCGACGAAAAACACAAATTACTATTAAAGTGACACATAAAATAGCATCTTCAATAAATATTTACCCGCGGTAATCCGTGGTACGGGAATTTTAATGTTAATCGAAGCATTTCCAGGCGCCTGTGCGGCAGCCAAATTTACAAGGAACGTCGCGCAGGAAACAAATGCAGCTCGCCACTGTCTTTTCCGTGCCGGTATTTCAGACGATACACGTTGGGAGCGGCTCGGCAACACATGTTCCCGTCTTCTACTGGAAGTGTATTCCTGCCATCGTGACAAAACATACCTTGTTAAAATATGAAGTAATATTAATTGAAGGAGATCAGTTGGTGCTTTCTGCTATTCTCCCAAATGGGAGAATGTTAATTGGAGAAACGATTGCAGTGTTTCGTACCTAACACACATTCAAACTGGACGGCAAGGAAAACTCCTAAAATTTGGGGGAAAATCTAGTTTATTACCTTTTTTGTTGTCATTGACAACGAATTGTATTGACATCTCCGAGACAAGACAATGCTGCAAACATTACTTAGAGGTAAACACGGCATGTAAATATAAAGATAAAGATAGTTGTATGTTCAAGGTACAATATTGCTGAAATTGACTAGAATTTTTAGACAAATTTAGGAATTGAAAGTCAAGGAATCCCAACCGTTACTAAATAGGGAGTTAGAGATTTTTTGAGACCAGGGCCTCTTATTTGCAGTTTGTGAAATACATATTCGGCACAGTCAAGAGTGAGAAATTTATTACATTTAGTAAACGCTGAACTGGGGCCTATACCAACTGATATACCATCAGATGTACTTACAAGGCATTATTATATTTATGTGAAGGCATTTTAAACTTAAAGAATACTAGAAATGTGGGACTCTTGGTGTTTTTTATGTGAATGATTTTTTTTCTTCTCATATTTACCATTATATTGTGTTGTGAGGGAGTGAAATCCTTATTTGATCATTGATAGAAGTGGGTTATGTGTAACAACACACATTTGTCAGCTTTTTACTGGATTTAATAAAACAGTCTCAATGGTGATTGAAGTGTGTTATTATTTTCAGTTGGGCGTCAGCTGACTACTGCCGTACCATACTATGCCAGTGCTGCTCCTACATTACTGCAATGTAGCAAAGTATTTCCTGGCACCTGTCATAACAGCATGAAATTTGGATCTCTGTGTTCTACAATTGCTAAGCAACATAATTCACTCTTGTAAAGAATTCTTGGTTTAAATTATTTAAACATAAATACCTTGTGTTAAATACCTATAAGTAGTTTTACTGTTTTAGATTTCAACCCACAAACGTTCCATTGTGTGAACCACCCACTCGCACAGTTACAAAGTTTTCATTGCAAAAAGGAAAACGAAAAACTGTTAAAGCAGTAGTAAAACGTTTCTTCCGTTTACATTGGTAAGCATATTATATATTTTTCTCACCCTTCATTTTTAGTAGAATAGGAATGAAAACCTGTATTTAAAATATATCCTTCATCAGGGGAGGCTGGATAAGAACGGTGGCTGGTCGACATAAAAAGATGTGGAAAAAGTCCGCAAAGCGAAGACACAGGTTGAAACAACACCTGCTGTGCAATAGTACTCAGAGTTACCTCTTGGATAAAATGGTCACAAAATTTTGGCGTACTCCAAAGTATTATGTGGAGGATCCATATGAGCCATACCATACAAGAGAAGAACATCCTATTGCACGTCGTAAACCTGCTTAAAATAACAAATCACTTATTTTCATAGAATTTTGATTAGAAAACTGTTTTGATGATTGTAATTTGATCTGTACTAATAAATGTAAATTAATCCATTTATGGAAAAATTGTTTCTCTTATATTGCAAGAAGTGTAGTGCACAGAAGATCTAGGTGAGTGTGTGCTCATGCATGCAAGCACGCACCTATCCATGTTGTCCATTTAGAAATGTCTTGCAAGTTTATACCTCATATTCTTACCTCTAAAAGCAGTTGAATCTTGTGGGCTGCAAGGAGTATATTTGAATATATTAGTATTGAGGCCTTTGTAATAAACACCTATAAATTTTTGAAGATTGTTTACAGTAAGAGATAAAGGAAATATTGTTTCAACGCAGTTTTGTATGTTTTATATAAGAATACTGCAATATTAGGCATATGGCTGAGAACAGATATATGAAATTTCATAATTATTTTTATCATAGCATAGCAGCTTCAAGAAAGTATGTCAGGCCTGAATACAAAGTTAAAGTACTGGACTTCATACAGGCTCTGCTGTAAATATTGAAAATGAACCTCTCACCTAATGTATGGTATAATATTCTGAGGGAAATGGTAAAAATACATGTATTTTTTTAAAATTCAATGGTTATTTTTAACATCTTCGAATATTACCTTTTTATAAGTAAATAAACAGTTGTGTTTCTCCTAAAAAGTACTTGTCAAAAATCTGTATCATGTTTTAGTACAGAAAGTGGTTTGAAATATGTTAAGAAAATAATATTTTTTCACAATTAAAAATTCTATGCAGATACTTCACAATACAGCCAACATGCAGTGCTAAACACTCTTTAGTCTTAAAATTAATAGCTCTTCCCAGGATGAAATCAGTCTCCACCACAAGGAAAATTTTACAGTAGTATTGCTTTACCACCGCACCTACAATATTTAATTAAAAGCTTGTAGTATTTTGTAGTGGAGTCAAACGATCAAAACACAATGTAACTATTCAAGAAAGAATCGGTTGATCTGAATTTGCGGGTGTCCGGGTTCCTTAAGTATTAACGTTCATCTACCTGCCAAATGATTTTTAAGATGAGTGTTTGCATAAAATGCGCAGGTAATTATATGTTTGACAGACTCAAGGATGTTTTATGTTAATGCGAGGACCGACGGCCCGAGCCTCGTACACAATTTTGACACTCGTAGCGAAGCGTCACAATACCGCGCGCGTGAACCGTGACATCGCAACCTTCCGATTTACCAAAAAAATCAATCAACAGCAAGGCATTAAAATTCCTACAAAACTTATGAAACGTTTTACTTTCTTGTACACGTAGAATAGACAAAGTTATTAAGTGACACAAAATTTAACAAATTTATGTTGGGGTTCCCTGATACCAAAAAGGTATTTTCATTCAAAATGTGTCAGTTTGTCAACAGCTTGAAAACACAGAATTTTCACCGAAATGAATATTCCACCCATTTCCTAATGTCCATCTTATGCATATCCGTATGTGTATGTATATTATTCCCGACTTTAGTATACATTTAAAGAACTATTTTCAAGAATTTTCGAAATTTGCACTATTTTATTGTAACATTAACATGAAGTAAATAAAGCTTCCTTAAAGTATTCCTCTCCCATATATGTGCGCCATCCAACAATGAAATTCTACGAATAATTTCTCGAAATGCCATATCACAGTAATGTATGGCATTGGCAACGCCACATGAAATATTATATTCAATAATTCTTCATAAGTAACAGACTAATCAAATGCATGTAATAAAATTAACGTGCTCAATTTTCTTCCATATTACATTAAAATCGTATTTTTAAGAGAGAAAACTTAATTGGGTAAATGTGAATTAAAGTTTGTGGATTGGTTGAAAGATAATACATCAATAAATTGAGAATACAAGTTGTAGAATAAAAATCGAATTAACATTGGTATTTTCAACATCATTAAGGACTATGCTGAACGGCCTGTTCCGTCGCCAAGAAGATCGTATCTACTTCTTCTAGGTCCACCCATAGTGGTAATACGGTCTATCTAGATCTCGAGGTCCTTCATTTAGTGATGTGACATGTAGGGAGTTAGTGTTCGTCATAGCGTCAGCACAATCGATCTTCTGCGCATGCGCAGGTGCATTAATGTGATGCGAAACTTGAAATGCGCACGCACACAAGATCAATAGTGCTTTAACGTTTGAGGTGGCACAAACTCCCTAGTGATGCGACATCGATGTTTATACTAACCTCCTAATATTAAATCCGTGTGCATTAAAATTTTATGTTCATGTGTATCAATTCGCCAAAGTACGAGAAGAAGGAGCAGACCTTACGCCCACAGCATATTTGTTGACATTTCAAAGTGCGAAATGTACATGAAGAAAGAGGAAATACAAGGGCATGGAGAAGGGAAAGGAACACATCGATTGCTATGTCGATGTCCAATAAACCGCTCTATATCATAACATGACCTCTTTGATTTTAACATATTTTCAATATTTGGCGCATTTTGGAACTCTGTTAGACATAATTTTACTAATGGGATAGTGCTATTAAATAACACTCGTGCTTTGAAACTTCTCAGATAAATCCTCATTTCGCGAGTCGGGGATTTTTTTTTTTTAATTCGTTGCGTCAACTTAGACGCTCAAACCCGGGGCTTGAGCGATTCGCGCTTTTTGAAGTAACCCTCCTTAAATTGTTGTGCGAGAGAAATCCTCTTTTAATTACATAGTCCGTCACCTGTCGTCTCCGTCAGCTGTCAAGAGGACCGCCAGATAGCATCTCCGCGTACGCGCCTCTCTCTTAAGCGCTCCTGGGTCACTAACCAGCGGGAAGGAATTATGATAGGGGCAAGGTTTAGGACGCTTCACAGGAGTTGGACTAGTACCCGTGAAGCATGCAAACTCGTGTTCTCACATAGGATTCTACGGGGATTCTAATCCGGAACCTCAGTGGTGAAGGCAAGCGACTTCGCCATTGAGCCACGAGAGCATTTCATTTATCGACAATTTCCAAAGCACTCGTATTACCTGTGGTAAAACTCTATGCCTTTTGTTCATGTCATTGACAATATATACTCTAACTAGTGGTGCTACAGAATGGCACAGACTTTCCCATATTACTTTTCTATTTCCTTTGGTCTTGGTTAGCTATTCGAACATGCCAGCTGCCATCTACCGCCGCCCAAACTACATTTTTTGGCCTTTTCTTAATTTTTCTGTTTCCAAAGTGTAGAGCGGAAATATTATTTTAAGATTATTAAAGACCAGTAAAACCTCGTCCTATTTGAAAAATTTCTTTGAAAAATTTGGAGCAGTTTTTAAAAAACTGGCATTTAAGCGCTACTGTAAATTCGAAAATTGAAGTTCTTTTTCACAGAAAATTTTAGAGTTTTCGAAAAACTTCAGTTGAAGTCATTTTAAGTACTTTAACTCACAAATACTATAATGTTTACAAATTGCTGGAAATGTGCATATCAACGGCGTGAGAGCTTTAAAAAATTTACATTGGTGAAATTTTTGAAAATATAAAATCATTCGCCGAAATTAACTTCACGTCATATTAGAGAGTGCAATTACCAATATCCGTTCAAAATGTTTCAAGAAAAAATTTGGTTCCGTTTTTGAGAAAATGGCGTTTGAGCGTTTTTGAAAATGCGGAGTTTTAAGATAGTTTTCACAGAAAACAGTAGTTTTTGATATGACATTATTCAAAGCACGTGTATTCATTAATACAATAGTGTAAACAAATTGCCGCTAATATAACTAATAATGACAGGAGAGGCAAATCAAAAATATGAAATTATTAAGAAAAATAGAAGAGTAATATGTTTTTATATCATCTTGTAGAGTACATTTAGCATTATCTCTACCAAAAGTTTAAAGAAAAAATTTGGAGACTTTTTCAGAAAATCTTGTTTTTGTAATTTTTAAAATTGCACATAATATTGCGCGAAAACTACTTAAATTTTCAAAAAATGTACATGACCTTAATTAAAGAACTCACTATGGAGAACAAATTTTATTTGAAGGAAAAATCTGTATCTTCAATTTTGTAGTTGTAGGAATACAAAAAATTAATATTTTTTAAAATTTTCGAAAATTCAGAGTTAACCTGAAAATCGGACCTACGCCACCTTTATAAGTATGTTTCTCTTCTCTTACAAGGAATTTAAAGAAACAATTTAGAACCGTTTTGGAGAAATTTTGAAAATGTCAGGGAGGCTTCATATAAAGTACACTGAAATTCCAAAGATTGTTTTTCAAAATCTCAAAGTTTTGACTCCAGACTGATGGACAGGGTTTCTTCAAGCTGGAAAAAATCCTACGCATGATTTATGTGCTATTAGTGTTTACAGACGCCAAACGAACGGATGGGCAGACTGACAGACAGACGTTTCGAAAAAAAATTACTATTTCGGTATCAGAGGAGGACCCCAAAACGTGTATTTCCGTCGAAATCTGGAAATCGATTTTCCGCAGCATTTCACAACTTTCCATATACTACGTATATACGTATTACTACGTATATACATACATATACTACGTATATGACTCCGTATATACATACGTATACAGGAAAGTAAAAAGTGCAAGGGACAGTGGGCATCGTACTTGTTTTACTCCTCTATTTATTATCACATGTTTTCTCCTAATTCTTGTCATCATATCAATACATATTTTATTATTACTATACAAGCTTTTCATAACTTTTATCAGGTGGTTTGGAATTCGTTGAATCAAAAGAATTTCCCATAACTTCTTCCTGGACACGAAGTCAAAATCTTTCAAAATCTACGAAGATAATGCTGGTAGGGAGGTTGAAATTTCTAAGCTTCTATATTAACTGCTCCATCACAAAGATACAGTCTGCAAATGATTGGGATTTTGAATAGTAAATATGACTAAAATAGCACTAGTTTGTTTGTTTTTTTGGAAAAATTGTAAACGACTCTTTTGAATGAATGAATGAATAATAATTTTTGTTTAAGGCAAAAATATCTATCTTCAGTATTGTAGTTTTCAAATGTAAAGCTGAGAGTTTGCCGAAATGAGACCTGCACCATTCTTTTAAGCGTTCCTTGTGGAAAAAAGTTTGTTGAGAAAAGTTTTTTATTTATAAACGACATAAATATGAAGTTCGTATTGCGCCAAATCTACTCATTTCTTCAAAAAACTGTACGTGACGTTTTTTAAAGAGCTGATTTATCTTTCTCGCTACCGCTTACGTAGTGTAGAGAAAGTATTGTAATGCTGCAGGAAAAAACGGCGGATTTTCGACACAAAAACTCTTATTGCCGGGACTTGGTAACAAACGGATAAATCTTCTCCCTATGTACAGTAGATTACTTCCTCTAACACGGGGGTGGTGGCTATTTGGCCACCGCTTTTAATAAAGCATTCGGCATCACAATACTATGTTGGCTGGGCTATCCGGGACGAGCCGCGTCAAAGTCATGGTGGCTGACGTTTCGGCCAGCGTGTTGTGGCCTTCTTCAGAGCGTACTGCTGGGCTTCTGCAGAGCGTCAGCAGTACGCTCTGAAGAAGGCCACAACACGCTGGCCGAAACGTCAGCCACCATTACTTTGACGCGGCTCGTCCCGGATAGCCCAGCCAACATAAACTCCGGCCGCGGAAGCCTACGCAACCATCACAATACTATCTTTAGCGATTTCTCCCTAATCGTTTTATACTCAAAATGCACCAAGAATTACACATGTAAGCTATCCGCTTTGAGTCATTTCCCCACGTGCCCGGGTCCGAAACCATCTAAAAAAGACTTTATTTGAGAGTTATGCTCCATCAACTTCGCAAACAAATCAGGGCACTCACATTTGCGCTATACTCATTCAGACGTATCTATAATAAATCCCGAGCTGCCAAGGCGCAGCGTAGTGTAGGACTGCTATGTCTAGACCAGTAAAAGTCTTCTTTTTGGAGGAAATTATGAAAATGGCTGCATTGGAGAAAGAGTAACCAGAGTCGTCGAACGAGAATTTGGCTGCTCTGCTGAGTAAGACCGCCCGACAGGAGGGTGAGAAAAGGAAAGAGAATACATATCGAAGATATTTAGCAGCCATTGGAGCTGAAGCTACCGTGACTGAAGAAACACCATCGTCTCCATCTGATGGTCGGTGGTATGATGATTTAGCTAGACCTTCTACTAGTGCTGCTGTAATCGCATCACCTTACAGGGTCATTAGCCCTCCGAAGACTCCAGTGAGCCAAATCCCTATGCTGATTTCTTCTTCTCCCCTGTATCGAAGGCCTACCATTAGGACAGGAAGGAAGCCGATAATCCCCTGCTCTGACCCTTGTCCAAAGGGGAAAGAAACGTTTTTACAGGTCGAGATAAGCAAAACAGACTTGAGCCAATTTCCTTCCAAAAACTCGGCTCACAGGCAGTGGCCCTGAGGAACTTGCAATGGTAGACATTACCTCCCTGGAGGCAGATTGGGGGGCAATTCCCTAACCAGAAGGCCGCTATAGTTTCAGAGACGAATCAGGAGCTTTCGGCTGCGCCCGTTCTCTTTGATTCTGTTTAATCTGCTATTGAAACGGCCCGTTCGACACCGCTGGTCGGTTGGGACGGGACCAAACTTTTATTGAGTCCCCGGCTGCTATGACGCTCGAAGACGTAACTACTGAAACTTGTCTTAACAGGAACTCACTAAATGCCAAGCCTAACTCAACAAAAGCATTTCAACTTTGATGGGAAACAGGGGCAAACAAATGTAGATCAAGAGCTCGTTGAAGTGGGAAATGAACTCAAAAGAAACGTTAAATCTCAAGACCAATTGAACAAGGCATAATCAAGATAGATACTTTGCGCGGCTCCTCTGTACCCACCACCATCAGTACTAAAAGGCCCCTAGACACGGAGGCAAATGCACTAGGAAACAAGATATTTTTTACTTCAAATTTTTAAACAATTTTTTACTCAAAAACTGCTCCAAATATTATTTTAAAATTTTCTCCTCATATATATCAAAGAACGGTATCAACATTTGATGCAGGCTAAACTCAGCTCATGCTGCGATACGTTTTTATTCATTTTAATTATCCAAAAATATCTTTAAGGAGTAGAGAGAAAGTTATGTAATGCTGCATCGAAAAACGGCAAATTTTCGGCATAAAAACTTATTACAGGATCCTGGTAACAAAAAAGTGGATAAATTCAGTTGCTAAAAAAAAACCCTCTAACATGTAGTGTACCCATAATCTGTTTTGTGGATACTTGAAAGCGAAAAATTGAATGACGGGGAAACGTCTGTGAACAATACTAGCGGCTAAACCATTCAGCCGATTTTCTCCAAAATTGATATTCCTCAATCGATCTGGCTGACGACACGTCTCCTGGAATTTGAAACTGATATTTTAATTTTGGGGGGTACTGTACATGAATCCCCTGGGACATTTTTCAAATTAAGAAAAGGACCACCGTTTTTCTTTTTCTTTTTTTTTTTTTTTTTTTGTGTTAGTGAGAAGGATGTTTAAAAGAATGGTGTGGGTGTCATTTCGATGAAAACTTACAAATAAAATTTGTAAGTTATTATTACATGTTTTGTAGCTTTATATCATACAACAATCATATTGATAACTTCATTAATATTTTTTGCAATCAATGGCCCTGTAAATATGCCAATCAGTTGCCTTTTCATTTTTTGCTATGGATCCTTGGTCGACCTCATAAATCTTGAAAGACCATCTTTTAAGTTCCATTCGCCCTCAAGGAGTCTATCCAGATTCCATTGGGAGCCATGGGTTGCCCCCTCAGTAGTGCATTGAGAGGCACCTATTAAAGCCTTCTGTGTGTCAGCCACATAAGAGTTAGATCAACTATGCAGGTACCAAGACTACTAACGGAGTTTCACCAACTGTTGGCAAGCAGAATAGTTGCAGAGACCGCAGAGTTATGTCCCAGTTCTTCAGTTAACCTCACATCACCACTGATTTTATTTTCAAACATGTTTTTAACAAATGCATAAACTTATATAACATTACAAATTATATGATTCAAAATTTTAATGTCTCTAATGAATAATTTTATTTTAACCTCTCAATTATACAATCATCTACACAAAACATTAAGCAACCAGCCAGAACCAGACATTTACCACAGAACATAGATGCAAGCACATTAAAAGTGAAAAATAACAAAAAGTAGCAACATTATTTACTTTTTATTAAAATTTAGAAATCACAGCATTCTCATAATACTGCTTCTTTACCTACCAATAAATTCAATAATATTTACATTTAATTATGTGCACCTTTAGACAACTGCTTTCACTAAAATTAATAAAATTATATACATTTCAGAAACCCAATTTTTGGGCTACAATAAAATTGAGTTTTTGCTACTGGCACAGAAATGTAACATTCCTCACATTAAAAGCAAGAAGATATTGTAAGAAAAATAAAGTTTCAATTCTTACTGAAATCATTTCAACTACCCATGATATACAGCAATTTGCTTTTCACCATTCAATATACAAGCTTTCACCTATAAAATTGAAATTTTAAAAATATGCTATTTCTATGTGAAAATATGCTTGAATTGCCTACAAGGAGTTCTTCACATCAATAGCATTAGATATCTTAAACATTCCAAAATAAAAAGTAGTTTTCTGAAATTTTTTTATTAGATACATAATCATGAAGCTAGATAAAACAATTTCGGTAGAAAAATATAGTATTTACTCACAAAATTCAATAAATAAATATAGAAGGCAGAAAATATAGAGAAATTTAATGAAAACAATTGTTCTTTCTTGGTCAACAACAAATCCATGAAAAAATTAAAAACTTATTTAATTTTCAAAATGCATCGCATTATGAAAAATGGTTTCAAATGTTTGAAATCTGCTTTGCTTAAATGAAAAAACAAAAAATTAGTAATGACTGCAATCATTTTAACATGAACGAAAAATGGAACGAAAAAACAAAACAACAGAAAAGTGAAGTCATCTGATCTAATTTGAAAACTCATACTACAACAGAGCTGTCTTGTGTATATACACCACCTTAAAACAACCTTCACAGCCACTTTATCATACAATACATGCGACACAAAACAAGTGAACAAGAGATGATATACATCTCTGACCGACATCAAACACGGTTTGCTAACCTTAAAATTTCAGTTAAGAACAGTCAATTGAAACTTTTCCTTTATCAGCAAAAGGTTCTTGATTTCCATGCTCAAAATCTGAAAACATTAGGGTATTTTACATTCATATGGAACTCTCTCAATCATCTTTTGATCATAATCATTATCGTTCAGAACTCTGACTTGATTTCTTAGTAGCGGATTGTAATTTTCGCCCTAGCAAGTCATAACCGGCGGTGCAAGGGATGTCTTGATCTGTGTCAGAGCTCTGTTCTGAGTCACTGGAATCATGATACACTCCCAATCCAGGCAAAATTCCAATGCATCTCATAGCACCTCCCACAGGAGGACCGTTTGTCACTTCGCCATTGCTCTCTCCGTCATCCCTCTCTTTCCTCTTCCTTGAGCTTTTTTCATGAGGATCACTTTCTAAAACATCATTCTGTTTTGATTCTTGACTGTTATTTTGTTCTGCTTCTTGATTTGTCTTTGGTTCAACATCTGCACCTGTAGAGATAAAAAATTGGAATCAAATGTAAAATAGTTCTAAATATACATTAAATGAAACAATACAATTATTTCTATTGCGTATGATACTTCGGAAAAATTAAATATTTTTTTCTAAGTATATGAATCATGCAAGTGAAATTGAATCGACAAGTCTCTGCATTAAAATCCCCTAATTACTCTGGATTGCACATTTTAAGTCATGAAGTCACTCTGTCAACAGTGTTCATACTAGCCATGTCAGCACTTTCATAGAGGGGACACAACTGACATCACTGAACTCACAAACTGATTTGTGAGAAGTTTTAGGGTAAAATTCTTAATATCACTAATAAAAATTATGTGTGTACACAAGTTCTAATATAGTCATTGCCGCTGCTAATTATTATGTCTCACCTAATAAAGATCCAAACAAAAATAAGTAAATAAATAATTGCAGTTAGATTTGAGATAAACATTTATCTGAATAATAAGTCAATTAGGAAAAATTAGAGGAATGACTTTGGTAAAACTACAATGCATTAAATTGGTTGTGATAATCAAATCTGACACAGAAGTACGCCAGCCTGCCTACCCGATTTTTTGAATCTGTATCATTAAATAACTACTAAACATCAGTTCTAGGGCATCAAAAACTACAATTTTGAGGCCAAAGGCATCAAAGAAAAGTTTCTCACACCGTAATCTACAGGATGAGATTGTCAACATTCGACTACATTTTTGCTGGGGGTGATTGAAGGGGTGATTGAAGGAGTGGGAGACGAAGAGAGAGGGGGGAAAGGAAGAAAGCGAAAGAGACATAAAAGGCAAAATAACATCTGCCGGGTTCTGCTAGTAAATGAATAAAAATGTGCTAAAACAAATAATTTTTTGTTCTCTTTGAATGCCTGGTGTTCTGTTTCACAATTTAGAATTTTTTGAACAAATGTAATAAGGAATCTTACACCAGAACAATTCAAAACTCATTTTATCATCTACATAGCACTATCAGTATTCAAACAAAGTAGTGGACATCCAATGTCATATTTCATGAGTCATATTTGGTTTTATGATAAGTACAGAAAGATAAGGGAAACACATTTATCTGATTCTGTACCTTGTGAAAATATATTAAATCCGAAATTATATTTAAAAAAAATATATTTGGACTGTACTTGTCAGTTTTCTCAAAATCACTCTACTAAGCCACTCTTGAATGAAAATTTCATATGAATGTAAAGTTTTGAACATCTGTGAAAGAAAATCTCGGTACTTGTGAATAACAAATGAATTCAATGAATTTTGATATTATTTTGTCATAAAGAACACTGACAAATCAAAAAAATTATCATGAAAATCTTTTCAGGAATAGGGATGGAATACTTCTGTGGAAACAGTAATATTTAAAATAGAAAAGCATGCAAATCTAGTGCTATGATGAGGTCATGATACTTACTTTCATCAGAAGATGTGCATGGTTTTTTGGGGTTTGCAGCAGTTGTAGGACTATCAGCATGTCGCTTACGAACAGCACCAGCCAGTAAGCGTGTTTGAGAAGTTCTGCTACCTAAGCTGGCAAATTGATTGTTTATTATCAATGAATGTATGTAACAGTTTAATGGTATATAACAATGTAAAGTGCATGATTATATAATTTAATAAATTTGAGAAAATTACTGGACACAACATTGATATTTGAATTAAAACCTCGAATGTACAAATTTGTATTAACTATCTACCCATAGTTAAATCCTTTATTTACAACTATTCCAAATCTTAAAGTTGGATTCACTCTGACATACTTTTCTTTTATCAATCATCGTATACTTATAACACTTTAATCCCAACGAAACCTTTCGTTGCATATTACACAAGGCCCTTTACCTAGGTATCCTTATCCTTTCCACTTTATTCTATTACTTCTACGTCCTTGTATCAAAATCTCCTACCTTTCAAATTATTACCTTCCACTTCTATTTAACAATTTGCTTCCTATACACAGTCACTTATTTCATAATCCTATGTTTTATAAGTCACATTACACACCTCCTAAAAGTCAGTCAAATTACTAACTCTTATTCATATAAATTACTCAAATTTACAATCCCTAAACCTTTCTCCCTTTATTTTATCCTTCCTGCAACACTTTTTCTATGTATTTTCCTTCATTGCAAACTTGAAAGAATAACTGAAATTTCTAAGAGGTTGCCCATAAATTACATAACGCTGTAAAGGGTTATGAGGCTGTGTTACAGAGGAACACATAGGGTAGGAGGTCCTGTTTTAGTGTTATGTAACAATGATATTTATTTTCAAAATTTTTCAATTTTTGCTGAAATCATTCCTATTTTCAGTCTCATACCAAACAATAAAATATTAAGAAATAAAATTACAAAGTTATGATGTATAAATTGTAACAATAAATGGAAATATTTTTCATCAATGCTATATAAATAGTATCTTTTAAGATTACAAAAAAATATTCAAAGCCGATATATATTCTAGAATCCAAATTAAAGTGGCACAGTAGACTGGCTCATGGGGCATCCCCAATGGCTTATGCACAACTTTTTCTCCGAAATTTTCTCCTTGAGACTTTAGTCTTCCTTCATTCAAATATTTTGTCCTCAAGCTTAAATGTTAGGTGGAGTCTATATCACTAACTAATTATCAATTTCATTATCGTATAATTATCATACATTTTTATATACAACACAAATAACATTAATATAATTTATTGTTACAGCTTTATAATTTATTTTTACACATTGCAAAATAAATGGGGGAGAGGGATGTCGCAAGCATTTCATAATTATTTAGGAGGATTCAAACACACATTACAGGTGCAATACAAGCAGGAGGGGGGGCTATTCAAAACATTTCAAATCTGCATAACACAATTTACAGATGGCCCTATGTCAATCCACATCTCTAATACGAAATATTACGATACAGCTGTAACTAATGAACTCTGCTACACCAGTCCCAAGCCTGGGGACCCACGTTGCAAAATCTGAGGAAGGATAGAGGAGTAACAGCTCTTTAAAAAAACTTTTGTCCAGCTGGCTCGGCTGGTAGTACCCTTGTTAGGGACCCTTGCTAGTGCTACAGCAAAAACCACAACGGTACGAACAGCACAAGGAACAAGCTTACAACAGGCAGAACAAGCAGAAGAAGCAACCATCTCTGTTGAGGTTAATACACAGAGGAGCAATTATCGAATGGTCCAAGGTGGCAACAATTTGATTTCAAAAATCTAAATGTTAAAGAGATGGAAGAAAACAACCTACAATAAAAAAGTAAATACTGATCCCAGATTATTTAAAGTTCATTAACTTTAATAAGATAGCATTCAAACACACTGTCAAAATTGCCCTGAAAATTACATAATAACAAAACAAAGAGACAACAATATTAACTAAGAATGGAATAATATAAAAGAAGCAATAATTAAAGCAGCAACAGAAGTTTTGGGACAAGAAAGAAGTCATTTAATAAGAGAAGACTAAAATACTGGGAGGACGAAATAAAATAAATAATTAATAACAAGAAACAAGCTTATATAAAGCTGATGAATTCCACAGACAATGAAGTTTTAAGAATAAACTACCAAAAGAAATTAGTTATAGTAAACAAGAAAGAAAGACAAATAAAACAGGACAGCTGGAAACAATACATAAATGAAATAGAGCAGGATGTTTATATATAGAAAGAATAAAATACACATAAAAATGACAAAAGCACAAACAAAATGCCCAAAATAAACCAAGGTGTTAGATAAAAGTGCCCACATTTACCCATTCTTTTTAATATTTACATAGACAAAGTAACCAAAAAATAGTTGCAAAAAATACATTTTTAAATTAGTGCCACTAATTATACAACAATACTCTTTGCAGAGAACCAGGTAATTAACTCTCAAAATGAATATGAATTACTACAAGAAGCCATCATTAAATTAAATAAAATAGCATTTTCAGTAATTTTAATTAACTACAAAATCAATTATAGTTATAAGTATTTCTACTACAAAATCAAAAACAATGTCATTTAAAGGATCTCAGCCTTTCTGGGTAAAAATTGAAATCAATGATCAAATCATTGACTCTTTACACCCTTTACAACTTTACTAAAGACACCCTCTTAAAGCTCTATAAGGTGATGATGCTTCCGGCTCTGCTCTAAGGAAGCAAAAACTGGGTCCTGAAGAAGAGAGATGAAAATAGAACTGAAGCCAGAAATATGACATTTTTGAAACATATACCTTGCTATACATTGATGGATAAAAAAACAAAATGATGATATCAAAGCAGAAATGAAGATGAAGAACACTGTAAATATAATAAAACAGTACCGACTAAGGTGGAACGAACATGTTGAATGAATGACAGACACAAGAATGACCAAATCCATCAAACAATGCATTTCAGAAGGAAGAAGATCATTGGGAAGACCTAAGTAATGGCAAGAGCAGTTCTGAGGAGTCGGAACAGGCCGGAAGGCTCAGTCCTTGACGTTGATGATGATCATGATGATGGTACTAATGATAGTCTTAGCTTTAGATACATGGTCAATTTTTCTTTATAATTATCATCAACACCCTCAGTTTAGAAATAATTTTCCTGTCTTATTAATGGCTATTCTTGTGTTGAAGAGTTTCTGCTGGTACCATCTTCTTGTCAGTCTTATTCTGCCCTCTTACGTTCTGGCCTTTTTCTTTATATATTACAAATGTGTTCTTAGCCTAACAAAAGTTCACATTTTCTTCAATCAATTCCAGTTAATATACAGATATACCCTTTTAAAAGATATGCAATTTCTTATTACAACAGTGAGATGTATACATCTACAAAGTAATATATTGGCTGGCTAAATTATTTACAAAATGTTAATTTATATGGTCAATCGATAATATCACACCTTTTCTCAAGTAATAAAAGCTTATATTCCCTATAGATCCATAATGATCCGCCACTCTTTTTTTATTCTCATTTCAAAATACGTGATAACTTAATATCATTAAATTTCATCACTTACTTATTCTCAAATGTAACATTTTAAATTAATTTTAATAGCAAAAAAACCTGGGTGTTAATGAATTGAAATTTTACAAGTATATTGCCCAGGTGACTTTGTTTTCTTATAAAGAATTTTTCCTTTATACTGAATATAAAATGTAGATTTGTTGACTAAAAGTTAATATATTTTTTTAAATTTTATTTTATTTCCAATTAATCAGCAGCTTATAAGCCCAATACACAAATCAAATACAGTAACTTCTTCACTATGAAATAATTTGTTATACAACAAAAATACAAAGAAAGAAAATAAAACATTGATAACATTTCCGCATACAATATTAGATCCCACACACCAATGTATAACCAGTTTAAGTAATTCAGTTTAAATAAACTCATATTATCCATATAACATCATTTGAAAATGACAATTTTGTAAGTTTAACACCTGATATTTACAATGAGTTTTGTTAGTTTAGAAAATTAGTAAAAGCTATATTTTTTAATGTATCATTGGTCTCTGGGGGAGTGCAATGAGACCCAGTAGAACCACTGTTCCAGACCACTCCATCATCATAATAAATTGAAATGAAATGAATTAACTAGTGGCCTATAGCAGTGAAAATGCTATTGAAAAAGAAACAACACACAAAATGGATTTCTAAAGAGTCACATGCACACCGTTCAAGAACAATAAATAAAATATTATCCCATAACACTAAAATGAATTAAATATTTTAACAAAAACAGACTTCACAAATATTGCAATAATTTAGTATAGTATATATGGGTACACAGTACAACAGTGAATATCATCATATCAGTGAACCGAGAATATCAAAAAAGTGGCTGTTCCACAATGAATAGCAAATATATTAAATGGCAAATTTTCCTTAAAGTGTTCTGTTAACTATGTCAGTTTTATCTTAAGTAGTAATACATTGAATATAAGAATTCAGTTGGCACACGCAGTATGAGATTATATAATGTAATGTGATAAATATAAGATATTTAGGTCCAAAATTAAATAATTTAATTGTTTTTGGACTTTTCTGAGTTCACCGGTATCTAAAGAGACTAAAGGCACCTCTCACGAGGCCTGAGGTTGTTTAGTTTTCTTTCAATTTTGGTGTGCAATGGAAATTGGTAATATAGATAAGTTATTAAACCTTTTTACTGTAAAAGTCCAAATACTGTTTTGTAGATTACAGCTAAGTCAATGAAAGCAACAAAATGTAAATAAATACCTTAATGCTACATGTACATAACAAACACAAAATAGTTTTCATTATTTTGTTGAGACTGTTGCCAAAAAATATATTTAAAAAATTGATGCAGTGACATATATTCCATAAATTGTGTTAGGAGATTCATAATTTTTTTCTAGAGAAAGAAACCATCAAGAACAAAATAAGATATGGTTTATGTAGCTGTAATGGATAAAAATTATTTAAAAATAGTTTATTAAAAAGAACTATACTATTTATACTGCAATTTTATTACTTATCAGCTGAAGTAGAGAAACAGCACAACTTCACGAAATCTTTTATAAATATTTTTCAAAATCAAAAAGACTTTGGAGCGGGGGAGGGGGGCATAACCAAATGATTAATGGACAAAGTTATTCACAAAGTTTTACCTTGAGAGACCAGTCTGTTGAGAATTAGATGCAGGTCGTGTTTGCTGCCGGATTTCAGTATTGATTCTCTGTTCCAATGACTTTTCTTGCAGAGTGGCCACAGCTTCTCGGAAATCTTTTATTTCACGTGCTTCTTCACTGCATTTCCGTCTCTCCTGTTCAATTTTGGTTCGGTCAACCAAATCCAAAAATTCCACCTCATCATCATCCAATCCTTTGATCATGTTTTCTAGAAATAAAACGCTAATTTGAATATTGTCATAAACATGAACTTTCATCAATGCATAAAAATAAATAACAACAATTATTCACAAATAAAAAAAACTAATAAAATTGAATCTCAATTTCATTGTTTTTCACATTGTGCCCAATTTCAGTGTGATTAAGTGATTTATTCAGTGTTAAAGCTTCTATGAATGAAAATACGAATCTAACTAGTCAAAATAGGAATACGCATTTGCAACATGATGACAAACTGATAAATAATCCTCTGAACATCTGCGAAGCTCTCAATGCCTACTTCTTAAACATAGGATGTTTAACACACAATCCCTCCAGAGTACATAAATGACTGGATAAACAAAACCATGTATCTAAATATCATTGATATAAGGCATGGAAAAATAAATCAATACGTTAAGTAACAATAGATTGGCTGGCTATGATGGGATAGCAACAATTATAATGAAAAGATGCAAAAATGCACTAACATGTTTTAGAACACTTAATAAATAGATCAGGAAATGATTGTATATTTCCAGATACCCTAAAAATTAGTATTGAGAGATCCATTTACAAGAAGACCTATAACACTTACATCTTGCTTTGCTAAACTTTTTGAAAACGTTATTGCTGAAAAAGTAAATAACTTGTAGGGGGGAAAAATACTAATTAACACTCAACACTGCATTAGGAGAAATACATCCACTATTACAGCTTTTGCTGATTTCAAACACTAATACTTAATAATATTGAAAATAATCTGAAAATAACTGAAATATTTATAAAAGAATCTAAAGCTTTGTACAGTGTAAATAACAATTTATTACTTACAAAATTGGAACACTGAAGGATAAAAGGTAAAATGCATGAACTACTCATCATGCTTAAGAGATTAGAGACAAGATGTACAAATACAGTGGGAAACTGACAACTGCATTGATAAAACACAATCATAATTCAAAACCATAACCTCTGGTGTTCCACAAGGATCAGTATTGGGACTGTTACTATTTCTTCTACTTGTCAATGACTTTCCATTAACACTGAAATATAAACTAATAATATACGCAGATGATACACCTATAATTTGTGGCAATAAAGATCTAACAACATTAAAGAATAATATGACAGACGGATTACAACAAATATATAAATACTTGAGAAATAACATCCTACATCAAAATGCAAATAAATGGTACTGTGGTTAAAAATTTAAAGAAATTCAGTTAATTTGCTGATATCTACAAAACTTAATTCCACTCACCAACCATTATTGTTTACTATGATAGTCCATAATTTGACATAATTAACACACTTGAAAAGGGGAATAAAATATGTTTGTACTGTGACTGCATAAAGTATCAGTGGTAAATTATTCCTTACTCAGTTTATGTGCTTCTTCATATTCCATATCTCTTTTTTGCTTCTGCTCTTCCAGTCTTTCAAAAAGGGATCTGGGATCATAATGTTCCTCTGGAGCTTCTAAAAAGAAAAAGAAAAAAAGAATTGGCAAAATTCATGTCATTAAGAAAAACACAATAAAATAATTTTCTTGTGAGGTGACTTTTTAATTTTTTTAAGTAGTATCCCATAATCTACTTTAAAGTATCTGCTTAGGTGAACAATTTGTGCATACTTCAAGTATTACTTTCGTGCAGTTCTGACAGTGATTTACTTTTGTGGAGTACTGATAGTGATTTTTAAAAAAAGTTCTTGTCCACAATTTTCTAATGATTTCAGTTCATTTCAGTGACACCTACCTGCCGAACAACAAACTGTTCTGGCTTTAAATTATTATTAATTTTCCATTGTGTCTCACCTTCTGGATCATCCGGTTTTCTTACTTTATCCCACTCTTCTTGGCGTGCTCGTCGCCGCTCTGCCAATTCAGCTTCGGAGATAAATCCAGAACTCATTTTATTTAGACACACCAAAACTGGCCGTAGTTACACAATAGGCATATAATGCAAACCGTGGACAACTGGATGTGGCACTAATGACACTTCAGTACACACACTTTGCACAAAAAAGCGGATAAATTCTCTGTTGACACCTCAATTGAAATTTTCTTAAACAGACCACCAGAAATCGATTATACACACGTTTAGAGCACTTGGCGTATAAAAATTATAATAAAATTAACACACCACTTCTATTGGAAAAAAATCGCATGCCTATTCTAACCTATACACTAGTTCAGAGGCACTAAAGAGTAAACTGATATAAATAAACAGAAGCTTTCAAATTTTACTCAGCCAACAATAGAATTTTTATTGCTTTCGAATACAAAATTTAATATAACCTCGCTCCTTTGGGGTCTATTAATCTTTTATTATGTCTAAGGCTCTGTTACTGAACATTTACCACTCACTCCATGGAAAACAAACAGTAACGAACTGAAACAACATAAAATCACGATCAAATGTCCACATATACTGCAATTTTTACATAGCTACCTATGGCGTACATTACATATTTCCATATCATCCAATCGAAAGGTAAAACGTCATGAAAATGATGTCACTGTAGTGACGTTTAAGTTTCCGATTGGACAATAGTGTAACAGATGAAGACCTGCCAAAGGCAGCTTTGAATAAATCGCAGTACAGATTGTCCACTTCGACAACCTCCAGATCATGATGCAAGGAGGTTATAAAATTTATTATAACCTCCTTGGAAAACTGCCCTCTTGCCATGAAGATTGTAAGTAAGAGACTTGGCAACTTTACCTACATAAATAGGAGGTACTGGACAAGGGAGTTTTTCGGGGCGAAGCATTACAATCAACAGCATCTTTTGAGCAAGCGCAGTTTGAGTTTCGCATCACTTTAATTATCCTCGCACGTTTTCTTGAGCCTTCGTTTCGCTATTTGAGAGATGAGTTGGGAGTTAAAATTATTTTAGTCAAAATAACCTATGTCATATTTAGAGTTCGTTTTTCGATGCAAAATAGTTACACGGAATCGAACATTTCTGGTTATCGGATTTTTTTTACAACTCCATTTTGTATCATTTATTTTCATTTCAACCAATGTTAGCAAAGGAGTGAGGGTAGATATTCCGGGGCTCAAGAAAACGTGCGCGTATAATATCCATTTGCGCATCCGCAAAAGATCGAGATTGCCATCGATTGCTGAACGCTGCCATGCGCTGTACCTTGCAGTAGGGAGTGTGTGCCACCTCGAACGTAAAGCACCATCGATCATCTGCGCAAGCGCAGATACACGAAAGTGGTGCGATACTTAAACTGCGCATCCGCAGGAGATCGATAGTGCTTCTTACTACCTCTATGGTTCGAGGTGTCATAAACTCCCTAATAAGTCCTTAGTTACATCCGCATCCTCAAAATACTTCCGAGGGTTCCGTTTAACTCCTGTGTGCTCCTGTATTAGAAGTATGGCGAGGGAAAGTACAAAAACGTCGGCAGCTATTCAGCCATACTGATAATAAGCGGCATCTCGCTGTGAATGGAGGAACTTATCTCCGCTTTTAAGGTCAATAGACCGGTATTAAACTAAAATATATTTGATGTAGGAAACATTTGATTCCACGTGCCCTTTTATCGGTTATGTAAAGTGCCATTGAATTTTGAGCCCTTGTGCTATTAGTGTAGAAGTTACTCCTTCCGTGTATTATATAAACTGTCGGCTTTTAATATTTATTTTAGAAATTTGTATTAATTATTATCATCAAGAGAAATATTACCTACATTAAACTGAAATAATAGTTAGGAAAAAATCCAGAATGTTGATATATATAGTCCCAAAATGTTCGTAATTTTTTACGGAGTGGAGGAGCATTCAACAATTAGTTAACCAGAATTTAATATAATTTAACAATTATTTTTTTAGTATATTAATTATAATAAATAGTTACTTAAAAATATAAATAATACACTTTTTAACATATTTTTTAAAAAAATATTTGAAGTTTCCTGTGCTGAATTCAAAATTTAATGGTTGAATACTAATATTTAAGTCACGCACTTAAAATAGTACTTGTTATCCCCGATGATTTTAATGTTAACATTTTTTATGAAACGTATCTTCAATATATTTTGCTCGGCGAGTTGTAATTAACATTTGATGCAATTTCTTGCAATACAACTGGGGCACGACTTGATAACACTGAGGGCAGAAGAAAACAGTTGATTTGGTGACCTACGTAATATTTGGGCGTAGCATTTACACAGCTATTACAAATCCCAAAGATCCACAAACAATTTGTGGCTCAGACATATTATAACGCTGTGTTTGTACACGTTCAGACAATGGAAGTAAATGACAACTTATAAATTGAGAGCTATGTCCTTCATTGAGTTGTTAATTTTGTTGCAAAAACGTGGAAAATATACTTATATCTCGAACAAGTTGAGAATGCTGTTTACAGGGGTGACAGAGAGGGAGACATAAGGATATTAAACTAAAATAAGAAGGGGACCGAGCCAAACTAGCGGGAAAAAAACGATTAATTTCGTCGTATGTTTAGTGTCTTCCCGAGTGTATTTTGATTCTATTTGGACATGTCTGTATCTCGTATTGGAATAAATAAAAGTTTACTTTCCTCTGAAGAAATTTTGTTCGAATTCCTTCGATTAGCAGGAAATTCGTTCGTAGTTCCTTGGAATATATACCATATAAAATTATTTTTTATGAAAGAAGCTACTACCGCCTTAATGAATAAAATTGTAGATACTGATGACAGTGAAGTGTTCGTACTTTTTTTGCATACCTAACATAGCTTAAAGTCTGCTTAAAAAAAGTTGAATAAAGAATACAAAATGTGTAAATTCAACGAAAAAGTAATAAAACTAATTGTGCTAAAACAGCATGTACGTTCTCATCTTTGGAAATAGTTATGTATTACTTTTAATTCTAGTTGTGTAATTCAATTTTTTAAATAAATTACGAAAATGAATGAATATTTAATCATTTGAAATTTTAGCTATTCCTTTTCCTTTACTTGAAGCCCCTGAGACATAAAAAAAACACCCTCCAACGTTTTTGATTAAATTTCATTGTTCGATAATATGAAGGACATTTATACGAATGGTGCAAGTCTCATTTTCGATGAAAACCCTAATTTTTCGAAATTTATAAAAATTCAAAACTTTTCTACATTCCAATTTCTATCCAGCAACATTTATATTTGTATTATATCCATCAAATTTCAGCTTTTCTGAAAATCTAGTTAATATCAATAAGATTTTCTAGTAGTGAGGGTATTTCCATTGCTTCCAGTACACCGAGGGAAATGTAAGAAATCTTGTTTAGAAACAAGTCGCTCGATTTGACTGAAGCGCGCTACGTGTACGGTGTTGCCGACTTGCGCGTTTCCGTCCCGATGCTCTCAAAAGCGCACAAAAGTCTGCCTTCGGGATAATGCCTTGTTATTTTGCAGAGTTTTACGTGCACAAATGTTCAACATTTAAATATTAATTCTAGGAAGTACATTGAACTCAAAATAATGTAAAGATGTAACATTTTTTTATTAAATATTTTTATTACAACAATATTTTGTCGATTTGGGTACACCGAGGGACATTCGTAATTGGTAATTGTTCGACATTAGTAATTGGTAGTCATACAAATTTCTGAACAATAAATATTGTAATGTATTGTGACCATATGTATAACCACTTTCAAATATAAAATGATATCAAAAATATGTCAAACACAAAGAAATGGAATATCCTTAAAAACGAGTGATTTTTTAAACAAAGCATCAGACAAGCCCCTCGTTGGCGAATATATAAAACCCGCAAAGGGAAACAGTCATTCAACTGGCGTGGATGAACATGTGAATTATTTATACGTATATATGTATTTTATATTTATATAAGTATTTTAATGCTGCCCAACCCTACTCATTACAAATCGTTAACATAATTATGAAATACACAAATTCAAACGTACTATGAAGCATCCAAATGTCGGGAATTACAACAAAGCGCAATACATTTCGACCGGCCATTATTTTTGTCTCAAAATTAGTCTAAAAATTGAAAAAATTGAACATTATCTTATTTGAAAATCTGTTTTTGATAAACACATCCTTTCCAGTCATTGCTTTGCACCAACACCACCTAGATCAGAGAGTATATATCCTAGATATACATCCTTTGCACAATTCAACAACAAAATTTAATTTAAAAAAATTTGAATCCACTATTTTGAAAATATCCCAGGGGCTTCATTTTAAGTGACCCCAAAAGTAAAAATAAAATCGGTTTCAAATTCTAGAGTCCGCGACATCAGCTAGAACGATTGGAGAAAATCAATTTCGGAGAAAATTGGCTGAACGGTGTATGCGCTAGCGTTGTGCACAGACGGATGGACTGACGGACGGACGGACAGACGTTTTGCCGTCAATCGATTTTTCCGTATGAAGGACCCACAAAACATGGGTTCTGGCTACACCAGATGTTAGAGATTTGTTTCTACATTTAGCAACTGGATTTATCCTCTTTTTCGTTACCAGGGTCCGGCAATAAGAGATTTTGTGTAAAAAATTCGCACACGATTTTTCCGGCACACGATTACATTACTTTCTCTTCTTACGTTAGTAAGTGCGAGAAAGAAATAATTTCATTTTGTGTCTGAAATTATATTTCATGAGACATCAGCTGATTCGTAGGAGAGAATCAGTCTCTGATGCCGTTTCCTGGCTGGTGCCTGAGAGTATCCGTGTCGCTATATAGATGATTCACTGCCTCTATCCAGACCGACACTTATTACAAGGTCATCAACAGCATTTGCTATTTTATTGGTATGAGTGACAGTTTTTTTTGCGAGCCTTCTAATTTTATTTCATGAGTTGCTTCCGATTTCATTATTTTTAAATTAGGAAGTGACACTTGGTACACGTTTCCTTCACTCACCTTCATTTCCACTCCAAATTTAATTACATTACAGACAAGGCATCTAGTCTGCCCGCGAAGTGTCACATCTCGACGAGAACTCACATGTCCCATAGCTTCGCCCATAAACAATGCGCTTCACTCTCCTCGCGAGTTTTGTTGGCGAAACTGACTGGATAGACCCGTGTTTTCACTGTTAATTCCACGACTCGCCACAATCACCTTCATTCTTCGCTTGGTCAAGTTAAACGTTTTCACGTGAAACATCTGAGAATGACAGGAAACGTTTAGACGCGTGAATTGCGAATTACAAAGGACGGAACCTGTAAGTGGCTACTACTGATTTGAAGTAACCATCTAAGTTTTCTTGTTGCAAAGCAGAAATCTACCTTTCTCCTCTTTGTTCCGAAGGTGCTATAGTTTTACATTCCTGCATTTTGGGAACAGAGGGGCGTCTAAAAAACTACTCTCACTCTCTCTCCTGGCCAATTTTGCCCCAGTCCACTATCGGACACAACTTGGTTATCGTGTAAATGCAACTTTATTTTAGAGAAAAAAAGAACATATCACTACGAGAATGTATACCTAAACAAAACAGAAACATTTTAAAACTATTATAGGGAATGGAATACCTCCAACGAAGAATTATCACAGCGTTTTTAAGAAAATCAACACTTTTGTCGTGTTTTATCCATCAGTTGACGGCTTGTAGTAACCTGCCGCTTGCCACTCAGGGGCAACGGTGCTGCCCTCCGAACTACCAGACGTCACGCGTTCTGGACATATCAATAATAATAATAATAATAATAATAATAATAATAATAATAATAATAATAATAATAATAGAAATGGCGCACATATATGCATTTATTTCTGTTCTGCTCTATTGCTTTGCGTACTGCACTATTGATTTCTTACGTTTTTCACACACTACAATGTGATAACGTCCACATGCTCTATCACACTCAACCCACCCGCATTGCTCGCACGGTTTATGGACACTTTTTCCTGCACACGAGATGATGAAAACCGCGAAACGTGTCATTACATGTCGTGATTCATAATGAGGTTCTGTCCACTGCCGGTTTGACATTGCTTCAGTGGCGTAGAATTCGTTCTCCTTCCTCGATCTTCCTTTCTCCTTTCTCCTTCCTCGATCTTTCTCCTAGTACTTCTGTGGCCTTTGTTGGAGATAGCAAAAATTTCAATTTCAAATCGTCAAAAAGAAAGGTTTCTCTTGTTAATGCGTTAATCCTCGATGGCGTGTATTTTGGGATGCATATAACTCTCTTTAGGTACGTGGCTTTAATTTTGTCGAGTCATTTATTTGTTTCTTCGTTAAATGTGTCCATATTATGGCTATGCCATACGTAGCCACCGGTAGTCCTAAAGCATCAAATAGTTTCATGGCCGTTTCCAGTGACATTTGTGCCAGATACTTTATGCTGCGAGTTGCAGCGATGTCTGTTTCAAATGGATTTGAAAATATTTTCCTATCATCTGTAGGGTGACTCCTAGGTAGCGTGGTGTATGTGTGACCTTGAGTAGTGTCCCGTCACATGTGACAGTTTTGCTCTTGGCTATCCTTCCACCTTTCCTTAACACTGTCCTGTAACACCGACTTCAGTCTTGTTTGTATTGATGTGCAATTCACTCTCATTCGTCCATATAAGTTGGTCATTTGCTTTTTGCAATTCCTCTCTGCTCTCAACTGCAATGGCAATGTCGTCGGCATATATAAACACATCTGTTATGTCAGTTTTCTTAATTTCCCTTAAACATCGTAGAGCAATGCTATGAACATTAACGCACTATTGGGTGTCCTTGCGGTACTCCAATGCGTTGCTCGGTTCTGTGAAACCTATGCTGTTATCCATTTGGACGATGTTCCTCTGGGAAAAGGCCCATCACTAGCCTTGTGATTCAGTTTTTTCCTTCTCTCTTTAGAAGTTTATTTAGCAGTTTTCGCCTGTTCACGCTATCAATTGCTTTTGACAAATCTACAAAGACCATATTAGCTTGCCACTTTTTTCAAGTTGGTCATGCACGTTTTTCAGTTGGCACTCGACTGCTATTAGCGTTCATCTATTTGGCCTGAATCCAAATTGTTCATCTCGTAGGGTCGTCTCATCGTTTTACTGTAATCTTTGTGTGAGCAGTTTGCTCAGTATCTGGTAGGAATTGGATTCCAGGGCCAGACGCGGGATTTCGGATCTTTCATCGGAGAGCAAAGGGTCCCCCTGCATAAGATGGTAAAAAGTTCCCGTAAACCAAATGGCATAAGAGTAGTTACATTATAATTCTAACATAAACATAATATTTTTGAAAGATTTCTTAACTCCCCTCCCACCATCCACACCCCTCTAAAGCCAAAAACGTGTTTTTTAATTTTAATTTTTCGTCAGTTTAAAAATTTTATCTGCTCGAAAAATATATGAAAAATAACAAAATAATTTATACTATCAGAAAAATATTTTTTGATATTTTCTCATCACCAAAATCAATCGCAAAGTTTTTTTAAAAAATAGAAAAAAATAATTTGACTCAATAAAAAACAAAACGTGACTTTTTTTTACATTTTTACTGAGGGAAGGAATGGATTGGCACGCCGACGGCAACACTATCGCCTAAAGGGAAGTAAATATTCGGCAGATATTACACGTGCGTACGGCCGGCATATATTTTATAGGAAGGCCAAGTATTGTATTAGATTTTTGTAAAACTCGAAACAACGTAGATGACCATTACAAATGACATGTACGGTGTGAATGTTAATAGCGTACATAGATTGTCAGTAAGTGTGAATGTTGAATTACATATTTTTTATTGTCACGGAGGAAAGTGGCGACGGCGCGGGTTGATGCCGCTGAATAACTAAGCGGTACCGCTGAATACGGTGCTGAATGTAAATTGAACAATGTTTATGTCTCCTTTGGGTTGAAAAAAAAAAAGATAAATTCCCCGCCCATTACCAACATATAATGAGAAATATCATTTTCTCTATCCTGTATAGCGGTAAACTTCAGTTTCACGACCCGTTATAAATTTTCCAGTGGCAAAGCCATTCGTACCGGAAATATTATTAGTTTAAAATTTGTAATGAACAAAGCGTTTAGATAGCAAGGTAATACGTAAATCAGGTATTGACATAATTGTAATAAAGGCAGAGACGCGACGCGAAGGCCACATACCAATGAATCGAAGAAGCTAATAATGTTTTACTCCTGTTCAAAAGTTTTCAACCTCCAAAATGGCCTTGTATGCTACCTCCATAGGGGATATGAACTGGTAATATTGCAATTTCAAAATTATAAATGCTTTAAAGTACTTGTAGGTACGAATTTGTACGAATAGGTACGTTTTTGCTAATATGCACATAAAAAATTATCTGTAAGCTGCTCTCCAGCGTTATTCTCAAACAATATCATTCTCAACTAGTCAACTGTCGCAAAATATTTTAAAACTACATTTTATTCTTCCCCAGATTTGCTTAACACTTCCATATTTTTGTCCCCTAATTTTTTGAAGAGATTAAAACTCCACACAGTCTAATTGTGTTCTCCTTTACTTCTGCAGTTGCTTTATTTATCATTTTGTAGGCGAATCTATATAAACATTAAAAGGCGACTGTTTTGTTTGTTTATGTGAATAAGGTGTTAGATATGTTTTAATAAGAATACGTTGTTATTCATATTCATTTGAAAATCGGTATTTTGGCGCATAAGAATATAAATGTGAGAAGTCGAACGTAAGAACGTAAATGTGCTTCTGTAGCATTAGTCACAGCTTGGGTTTCTAAATACATACCTGAAGTCAAAATTCAACAAGTTCGTAGATTTTTGCAAATGTATTTTAAAAATACGTTAATACGGATGCAATTTAAATGAAATCTGCCGCGCGGCGATTCACATGTCGCTTTCAACGTAACCTACATAGATCAATTTGGATGGCGTTGGTTTAATACCCAGCATACGAAGACGGCAGCGCTAAAACACGCAAAAACACGTTTTTGGAAATTTCTTAGAATCTTCTGGCAGTATCTGAAAACAATTTTCCAGTTCCCACAAGGAGACCGAGGCGCGTCGAAGGACGCCTCATACGTTTCGATTGGTGCACGGGAAGTGATCTAACCGCGAGTGACGTGACCGCACACACGCACCCAGTTACTCAAATACTGTATAGTTATTTTTCTTAGAACACAGAAAAAAGTAATAAGTTGATTTGGTATGTTACGTCACATTAATCATATTTGGGTTTAGCCTTTAAACAAATAACGTTTTGAAGATCCACAAAACTTTTGTGGCTCATACATATTATGATGCTGTGTTTGGTCAATACGTTCAGGCACTGCATGAAAATGACAACTCATATTTTTGTGAGAGCTATGTTCTTTTTATTGGGTTGTTTATGTTATTGCAAAAATTTGGAAAAACTACATACGTTTACAGCTGAAACACTTGACAATGACAGAAAAATGTTTAGATGTTTAGTAATTTGAACTGCGAATAACGGAGATGGTGGTCCCGGATAGCCGTGAATTTATAGATTCGAGCCGCGGAAGCTTACGTGTGGTGTTACCTGATATCATTGAGGGAAATATTGACTTCATTAAACATTCATAATCCTTCGTAAAAAAACTATTGGATCTACAACAGCGCGTACTTTCTCGCGATATTGTTAACGGCTATGTAATAATATAATATGACAAATTCTGTCTTACACATCAACTAGTGTTTTAACAATTTTTAAACAAAAAGTGTGAAAAATAAATATATATTTTTTTAAAATTCAATTGTTTAAATGAAATCAGCGCTGACACTGAATTCAGTGTATTCACATTCTACATAAAGGCTCCCACAGAACAGCGCGGAAGATCCGTAGCCTAGGCGGAATGGCCGCAGCGGAAATTTCGCGTCACGTGTTGCCTTATGAGCACGTTCAGACATGCGCTGCAAGGGAGCGTCGCGGTAACGGATTGGCGGCGTTTAATCCGCGGCGGATTTTGTCGGACGTGTTTCGACCGCTGCCGCTCGAGTTTGGTGGAAGTCCGCTCGCCTTCGAGAGTTTTCGCTCCCCTCTGGGTCGAAGTTCCTTGCCTTTGCTTATCGGAAGAGGAAATCTTGTTAGCAAACGCTGAGTCATAATTGACGCTGCGGTGTGAGAACGGACCTGCGGATTTTGTCGCCGCGTCTAGCAGGGAATTTTCCACGCTGCGGATCTTCCGCGGAGGTCTGTGGAAGCCTTTATGGGTGTGGCGCGGAAAGTTTCCCCATGATTGTCATTTGTGGAGAATCCAGGGGTGACTCGGGAGCCATGGAGTCACATGGAGCCACTCCTCACAAAGTGAATAATTGTTTTTGTTACGTTCATTCAATCAACAGAAAATACAAATCGACCAATAGTTTATTCATTCAATTATGTACATCCCGGGAATATGACCTCCGAATTAACAAGAACTTTTGTTCTGCAAATTACTGCTGCACGCTGCTTCACCTCCCTAATGGCGTCACCACGGCTCGTGGTGAAAAATTGACACTTCTTCAAAGTGCACCCGAGTTCTTCCAACACGGCACGGGCCTTTCCAGAATTGGCCTTGTGTTGTCTCTTCCTACCGTTCCTCGTGCTCGACTATACTGCGATTTATCAAACTCTGTCCCTAGTAGATCGGGAGCTTGAACGTTACTATAGTCATTATAGTGACGTTCAAATACCAGATTGGATGAAGCCGTCAACAAACGAGGAGCAGCGTTGTATAAATCGCAGAAAAGGCGCGGTACGTCCCAAGGCCCCTCGGCCCAGTGCAGCGCCGACTCCGCGCGGCGCTTGGACACGCAGGCGGCGGTGGCTCTCCCCGTTCACGTGACACCATACGCTGCTTGCTGCTCCTACCACGATCCGGCGACTCGGATTCGTCCGACTCTCCGTCTCTCGCTTGGCTGTAGGACTGACACTCGGTCGAACTCATGTGTGCAGTTTTGTGAACGCACAGAAAGAGCAATGCACATTCACACGCCACTGTACCATTCCTACCCTAATGGGCATACACATGTGTATATGGTGGTACATGTGTACATGGTATATGGGCATACAATGTGTATATGGCCAATCCTGTAACATAAAAGAACAATAGGTCACTTCGACATTAGCCAACTGGCAAGCGCATTGCATGTACAAAAATACAAAATTATATTGATCAAGTCTCATTAAGCTGCTTCAGTTTTCTTACTCCAGCAAGTGTTTAGGTCGCGTAGACGCTCGTACGTACTTCTCCCGTTGATCGGATTCGTATGAAGCGATCCACGAAATGAGAATGATTTCCGAATCAGCTGCTTCTTAAAAGAAGAGTTGAAAAAGCAAAACTGCGGTTCCCGCAGCCCGCAGCCCCTTTAAAGAGAGAAGGGGCCACAGCCTAGCCTCGCCTCGCGGCTCCCGTCTCAGTGGCGACGTTCCACTGCGGCGAGCCTCATAAGCGCGCGCTATACTGTCGCAAACGCGCCTGGTTGAAATATAGTTTAATAATCCATAATAATCCATTAATCCACAAAATTTTTTGTAATTTATTCAATTTATTGAAAATAATTACTATATATTGTTGTATTTCAACACTTAAATGTTTTTATTCATATTTATCTTTACCTCTTCTTCTTCTCCTCTTTTTTACTTTATACATGAAATGGTTTCTACCTATTGCACCCTTTTACATCGTCACGCCTGAGTAGTGATGAGGACGGGCCGAAGCGGAACTCCTCCGAATATTTATTTTGAGTTAGTCGTCTGAATCACCCCCATGCGGGAAACATGGATGTCGCAGAAACAGATAATTAGGTACTCTACCTGAGAAATTAAAACACTAAGAAATCAGATAACAAAAACACTGAACATTTATTTCCTTTTGGTCGGAGTAAGGAAATGCTGAATATTGCAGATTATTTTCGTTGGTTTTCGTCGTCTCGCCTGCATGTGAAGAAGGTCACCCTTGAGGCAACACCAAAAGAATGATTCCTTAAAGCTATTAACAAAACAAGTTATACTGTTTACGTCCAACGACCCTCTCTTTTTAACACTTTAAGTTCACACAATTTTAAATTCGTATTAATGTTCTTTTGTTGGAACGTAATTCTTCCATTCTTCTCGTTTTCATGCAGTTACGGTCCACAGAGCACCTACTGTCTTTATGTCGGCTGTCCCTCTTGTTCTAGGTCTCCCAAATGCCCCGCCAATCTCCTCTTCAGTATTTGGGCGCAGTGTACTGCATCTTTTATTTCCGTTTTTTCTTCTGATTGCCGTGTTTCTTACGTGCTATCTTAGCGACATTCTTAGTATTTTCCTTTCCATTTTTCTTTGAGTTTCTTGTGATGCTTCCTTTCGTTGCTCGGTTAATGACCATGTCTGAGCGCCATAAATTAGAACAGGGGAAAAACAACTGTCGAGGATACCTTTTTTAATTTTTATCGTTTTTGTTTTGTCCATTAATATAAATTTCAGACTGCAAAACTTTCCCAGCTTTGTGATATTCTTCTATTAACTTCTTTGTTTTTACTGTTTTGGAATGAAACTGTTTGTCCCATATATACACACTCCTGAACATGATATTTGGCCCTAGTTTGATTTGGATTTCATTACTATTTGTCATAAATTTTGTTTTGCTTAAGTTCGTGTGTATTCTTACTTCCTCACATTTAACTTGTATCTCCTTCAACATTGTTTCAAGTTCTGCTGCTGTCTGTGAGAACAGTACTATGTCAGCTGCAAATTTTAAATTTAGGGAAAGGTCTGGCGCCACGTGCGGGGAAATGGAAGAACGGTAAGGGCAGGTGCCCTCCGGCTCATTTCCTAGCCCCCTAAAGGCCTAAGACGGATGAGAGGGAGCAATAAGAACAGGGATGACCCTGGTCATGGCAAACAGCCTGACGTAGCCCAGCCTCACCGAGGACTGTTCTCCGGACGAGTGACCTTGCAGCGGCCATCGGAAGTGCTGGTTGCACTCGCAGTGCACGGAGTTCTGCTAGCAGGACCTCGCAGGGTCGGTCTGGACGAGCGGGGTGGTTGGTGTTTGCAGGGCCAGTTAGGGCCGATCTGAACCGACGGAGGGGTGAAGAGAGGTCGGCAGGGCCAGTTTGGGCCGATCTAAATCGACGGGCGAGTAGAAGGTCCGTGCACCCGGGCGACGAGCTCACGAGTAGCATTCGTCCCCGCTAAGCGGAGGTCAAGCTGCTGTATAGGCCTTTACTGCAGAGACGCTCTTTTTGCGGAGGAGCTACGACATTGTGCTTACGCGGGCGCCAGCAGTCTGCGGCAATGCAAGTGAACAAGTTTTGGGGATATTGAGTCTCCCTGTTTAACACCTTAAGGCAGTTGGAAGAGAGAATGTCTGAACGTTCTCTGAATTCATACACAAAACTTAAAATTATTCATTATGATATTCATTATTTCTCTTTTAAATTGTTACATTTTTATTGCCATTTTTTAGAGGAAGCAGTTCTTTAATTTCTCTAATTTTAATTTTTCATTTTACACATAACACACCAATATATTTTTCTTTAGTAAGTATACGTTCATCCATCACTATGATTATATATATATATATATATATATATATATATATATATATATATATATATATATATATATTATTGTATAAGAACATTTTGTCAATAAAATTCCTTTAAATTGCTTTTTATTGCAAAGATAAAATATTGTTCGTTTGGTGCTCGAATCAAGTTAATAACATTTATTTTCTGCGTACACCAATATGTAACTGTTCTATAATGATTCGAGGTTCGTGGAATGGTGTGTGGATTTTCTAGACAAAGATCTTGAGAAAATTTCTCTTTTAAATTTTTATTCATTTAAAATTTCGATCTGATCTCCATTGTTTTTGCCGGCAGCTGCCGTCCGGAGCACGTTAAACTCCCTGGTTGTAATTCAAATCATTTATTCAAAACTTTCGTCATAGCTACCGACTCTCCTTATTTACTTGATAAAGAAAATGGTAGAAATTAAAGTGTTCTTCCTTTATTGAAAAAATAACAAGGTACAATAGTTCACATATTTCAACACAAACAAAATTATGTTAATGTCAGTGAATTAAGTGAATAGTATGTGGGGCAATGTGCGGGGGACACATGTTATGCTCAGAGGCGTAGCTAGACTGATACCATTGGTGGACCCCCCTCCCAAGTCAAGAGCCCCGCCGACTCCCCCCTCTCCTCAATAAAAATGGTTGTGGCAATGAGGGGTCCTATATGACTCTGCACCGCCCTCTCCGAGAACGTAATTACGCATCTGGTTATGTTTCTTAAGCACAATTTTCTTTAAGGGATAGGAACGGGAGATCGGGGTAGATTTTTATGGAATCTCATGTGGACATGAATTTTCTCTCTATCCATTTTTAAGGTCACCTATACAAAATGTCATTAAGCTCAGAATAAAACACTAAATTTGTACAAAAAACGAATAAACTTTCTTTATGTAATATAAAATAAAGATTTGAAAAAAGTACCCTAAATTAAACCCTATACAATTATCTATCTTCTAGTCAAAAACCCTTTAAAACCAGTTAAGCTGTTCCCGATATTAGCTGGGACAAACAGATACACTGCTGCTATCCGTATACGCTGCTATCGATATCGTCGAATACACCGAAGGTGGCGGGAGATCAGGAAGAGGAATGGATGAGGTGGTATGACGCGGCCCTACTGATCCTGATCCTCTCTCACTGGGTGACAAACATTATAGGGTACTTCCAGGCGCGGATGACGGGGAGAGAAATTCCCCCCACCCAAATATTTTTTCTTGAGAAACTATTAATTTAACTTAAAGCCACGAAACTTTCAAGCAAAAATTATTTGGGATAATCATTAAAACAAATAAAATCTTTTCGCTGCAAAAACGGAGTGTAGCCTGCAGCATTTTACAAAATCTGTAGTATGACACATTTAATCAAAACATTTTGTATTTCCTCTCCCAAAATTTGTCTCCGGATTCGCCTCTGGTACCTCCATTCCTTCTTATTTAAATATAGGAGTGGCATCGGTTTAACCCTCCGCTCGCAGCCGGTGGTTTGTTATCGCGTATATGTAAGCATTGTAGCTGTCAGGTAGGAACACGGCGAAAACCAGGCCCGCAGTGCATACGTGGATCATTCTGTCGAACCTACCTGATTTCCAATTAGTGCAAGAAAACTGTGCTGAAATTTTGACCCATGAGAATAATTATGAATGTTACAAATATGAATTCTTATTAGGACCTACCTAACTAACAATATTTCAATAGAGAAATGATTTGTTATGGTAGAAACAGACAAACAAAGTGACAGCACAAACTACGATACACGAGGTGGATTACATTAAGCAAAAATTTATATTTAAAAAAGTGCATTTTGGGAGAACTTTTGAATCACATCTCGTGAGTCCCTTTTTTCTCGACCATTCAAAAGTTTTCATATAACATTTACGAGCAATCTGTGGTTCAATGTGAACAGCTAAAAACCTTCTTCATAAAAAAACAACCAACAAGATACGCCATGGAGATCAGTCAAACGGAGTCGTAGTTAATCGATCTCGGGAAAAAATATCTCAAATTGTTGAACACACAAGGACTTCATTTGAGTTTAATTAAAAAGCGGAAAAATGCTTTTTCCTTCTATTAAACTAAGTTGTGATATTTATTTTAAATGTACTTCAGAGGGGGGACCCTTCCCATGGGACCCTTCACTCTAATTGCCGTCTTAATTGGGGGCCTGTAACTTCGGCGCCCAGATACCACAGACTACTTGCACCAGCCTAGTCTTCAATGGAATAATACTGAAATATCACTGTTATACTATTATCTCTTTAAATGTTTTTTAAACCATTTGACTTATATAAGATGTTTTCATAATGTTAAATATCAGGTTCTTAAGTTTACAATACAAATTAATTAATCCTTTTAAGTAATTAAGTAATTTTGTGGCACTGTATGAATTCAAAACTATCATGCAATTCAGCCTTCAAAGATTGCTTTATTATTTTATTATTAACAGAAGAAAGAATTATTGAATTAGTGACAAAAATGTTTGTAGGTTTTTAAAATTCCTATTTGCTAGAGAATCTACTTTAAATTCTTGGCTATCCGAGAGACTCCGCGTCGTTGGCTGAGAGGCCGACGTTTCGCCTGACATGTCGCAGGCTTCCTCAGGGCAGTGTCAGGAAGGGCAGTTTACTGCCCTGAGGAAGCCTGCGACATGTCAGGCGAAACGTCGGCCTCTCAGCCAACGACGCGGAGTCTTCCGGATAGCCTAGAATTTATGGAATCGAGCCGCGGAAGGTTACGTGTGCAGAGAATCTACTTCTACTATTGGGAACACATTTTGAAACAATGTACTTTATTATAAAAAAAAAGTTTTTGAAGGAGAAAAACCATGATTGTAGTCAAAGTGGGGATGGGGGAAGGGGGCATATAAAGTTGTAATAACAGATTTCTTTTAGTCAACTGTACTAAATATTACTTTGTCATGAAATATTGAATCTCATCTAACTGCACTCCTTCACTTATCATCTGCATTGTTTTCACTCTATGAAAATCAAAATATTGAATTTAAGATTTGCATGTAATTTCTCATTGCAATTTTAATTTTATCATAAGTGAACATTGGTAAGTATCTCATCATTAATTTCAGTTTAACTGGCAGCAATCTTCAGCTCATATGATACACTGGTACAGAATATTGCTCTTCTCAAAATAAATTAGCCAAAAGGCCTTTCAAACTGCCTTTTTCAGTGCAGAGCCCAGTTCTATGAACTGTGTTTGTGGTTTGGTGATTATTTTACACTTCAAAGTAAATAATGTTTCCATAAATTAGTGAAAAACAATCTCCTGCAAAATGTGCTTTCCCCCCCTTTACTCATTACATTTTTCCAAATCAAAACTTCTAACAATTGAATTGGTATTGTTTATGTCTGCATATGTGGATAAGCATTATTTTTCTTTTATGATGAATTTTTTAAGCAGATGAATGGTCTAAAAATTGATTAATGTTATTGCTTTGCAATGATTTTAATTTAAAGCCAGATTAAGAAATTCTTTCTCAAATTTCATCATACAATTTTCTGATAATATTAGCAAAAAAATGTTAATAATTGTGTGCTTTTTATGAGTAATTTGCTTGTAAATTTTACAATTTTCTTTTTGAAAAATCTAGAATAAATAATTTGATACTGTTTATTCAAATTGATATTATTGAATGTAAGTTGATAAATTTCAGTTTGGTGGATTCTTTTTTTCCTGAAGTGCAGTCTTTCTCATGCTAAAATGAGTCAGTTTACTTCCTTAATTGTATGTATGTATGTATGTATGTACTTGGCACGACAGTCCATGTAAGGGCTCAGTCGACCGGCGACAAGCCTGCCTTGCGGTCTTGGGTTACGGGGGTACGTGTGGTCAGTACACAGACATCCCCCCGCCGTATTCCAGTCTTCTCTGTCTGAGAAGTGAATTTACTCAATGTCACACAGCAACATATACTGGGACATTGCAAGGAAAACGCACACTATAGTATTGGCTCGGCCGGGACTCAAACCCAGGGCCGCATAGTGGAAAGCAAGCATGCTGACCAAGAGCTAGCCATGAGCCTACTTCCTTACTTAGCTCAATTAATTTATGAAATGGTAGTTTGATAGAAACGTCCGACTTCTTCTATGAGAGATCTTGATAAATAATAAACATAATTCATATTTTATCTCTAGCAAACATTGTACTTGAAAACATAGATGTTTATGAGGGAGAGGAACAGGTATTGAAACACAATTTCATGACAACCTACCTTTCTGTTGCAATAGCATACAAAATCAGAGCAACAGGCATTCCACAGCAATCATACATCAACTTTTCATGGGCATCAAGTTCATGAGATACAAGAGCAGGAAGAGGGACATCACATCAATTATTATGTCATCAGATCATGAATCAGCCATAATCTGTCATGTTACCTATATTCCTAAAGAAACAAACATACCAGTCATGTTACTGAGTTCACAGATTTGTTTTCCTAACCATTAAAAAATTAATTTATTTGAGTTTTCTGTGAGGTAAGTTTTTCTCATGCATTAATAAATATGACCTATCTTTTGAAAAGAAAAGAAAAGAAAAAAAACAGTAATAACAATATGGTATACATACATTCAAAAGTAAACAAATATTTATATTTATCATTATCAATTTTAGGTGTTACTA